>OZ038493.1:72134859-72152359 GCA_964036315.1 Acanthosepion esculentum | reverse complement strand
TTGTAAGAGTACTCCAAGAACACCGGTGATTCTATACCAAGAAGAACTGAAGCGGTTCTACAAGGATAACGGTTCCAAATAAATTTAATGCGGATGCAGAATCCACATCTTTAAAACATAATAGACGTATTCTTTAAATAATTGAAGAATTCTTTAAATATACGTTTGTATCAATCTCAAAACCTTTATGGAAACTTATGCATTTTTCTATTATTTATTGTAGGGCCGAAAATTCGTAAGTAAAACAAAAATAAAAACTATTTTAAAAACTGCTTCGGAACCTTATTTTCCCATGTATCTTTTATCTTTACTTTCTACCATAACCCACGCTTCTACAGAATATTTTAGAAATTCAGAGAAATTGAGAACCTTAAGAGATGATGTAAACAGCCCAAGAGACAAATATGGACGAATATACAGAGTGAATGAAAAGTAACTCCTCGTTTTAAATTACTTATCATTTATTGATTAACTATAATTTTTAGAAGAAATGGATATGAGAGGAAAGTGTTTAGCATGGGTTTTTATTTAATATTTGATATGGGTACCAGATTTTGCTAACAGCTTTTCAAGCCGCCCTGGAATCGCGTCAACTGATTTCATAAGGAACTTTTGTGATATGGAAGACATAACTTCTTTTATTCGCCCTTCAAGTTCTACCAAAGTCTTGGTTTGGGATAGTAGACCTGCTCCTTTACCCAATCCCAAAGAAAAAAATGCCATAGTGTGTTAAGTCAGGACTCCTGGCTGGCCACATACATAAAATAAGGAGTTACTTTTCAATCACCCTGTATACATCTGTGTCGTGAGGGCTAATTTCCCTTTCTCTCCGGTAACACTGAAAAGAGTATAAGCAAAAATGTGCTGCTCTTTGAAGGACAGGAAATTGTGGAGAGCTATGATCGCCCACTCACTGAAGGGACACAGCACATAGAAAAAGTAGAATGAGATTATGTAAATGGTTGGCAGATGAAGTATTAGCAGAGATAGCAAAAAGACAACATTTACTAATAGCTACAAAGGGAGGGAAATTGTGGAGAGCCATTATCGCCTACGTCCTGAATGGACATCGCACAAAGAAGGAAAAGAAAAAGAAGTGACCACGTAATGTCCGCTCGTAGATTAATCATGATTGTGTAGAATAACAAAGAGGATTATTGATTTGCAAAGTCTCTGGTCAGTTTGGCGATATATCGAATGTCCTTCCCTTTTTTAATAATAAAATTGAGAAATTAAGCTCTTTTTATATGCCTCATGGGTAAAAACAAATATATATAGGAAAAAGTGTCTTTAAGAATATTTATTTCGCGGGAACTCCAGTTGCATTTTCATTTTCTTTTCCCTATATACAGGCTGATTTTAAAATACTTATAATTTATTTATTAACTATAATTTGTTCAAGAAATGGATATAAGAGGAAATCGTTTGACATGAGGTTTCATTTAAAATTCAATGTAGGCACCAGATTTCTCTACTAGCTTCTCGAGCCGACCCAGAATCACGTCAACTGATTTTACCAGGAACTCTTGGGGTTTGGAAGACATAACTTCTTGTATTCACCATTTCTTCCAAAGTTTTGATTTAGGATAATAGACTTCCTCCTTTTTAACAAACACCAAAGAAAAAAATTACAGGGTGTTAAGTCAAGACTTTACCAATTATACATAAAATAGGGAGTTACTTTTCAGTCACCCTGTATAAATTCTGACCTACGGGGCTACACTTAATGAATGATTATTTTACTTAGGTATGTGGTTAGGGTTGACAAGGCTATCCTGATTTAACTACATGAAGAAGTAATTCCGATCTTTACTCGGTCAGTTATGTGCCAAGCGTGATACACGCTTAACCGATCATGTATCTTTCGAGGCAGATTTTTTTTTTCGCAGTAGGTTGCCATTTATTTCTGCAGTAGTCTGTCTTGCTATTTACCCATAGCTAGAGGGAGAAGAGGATCCGTACCTTACTCAAGGGTATAAGCACGTAACTGAATGCAATGGATTCGACTGGAATTCGAACTCGGCTCCCCGGTCCCTCAATCCGAGCTGCTATCCATTACGCCACCGTACGTGCCTTTTAGATATTCTCCTTTTGTGTCTTGTCTCTTCAGGACATAGACGATCATGGCCCTCCACATCTTCATGTCCCTTGTAACTCTTAATAATTTATGCATTTTTGTTATTTCATTTAAACCCTGTTCTACCATCCATCTAGTTCTTATTTTTAATATTGCTTATTTATTACTCCCTCCGTTTTCAATGAGTCCAAGTAGAGACTTCATGGTCCAGGAACTGGACTCGCAATTATTGTCGCCAAATTCAGGAACCAAAGATTTAATCCACTAGGCATGTTCGTGAATGATGAATTTTTCTAACATAGACCAACCGAAACTAACGTTACTACGGAATGTTGAATTTGATCAATACTGGGTGTCCCATTCAAAATTTCGACATTAAATACCCCCTCCCCCAAAAATGTTCACACGTCGTAAATTCAATCAATAAACAAATATGCTTTTTGTCATAAATGTCAGAAAATATTTTGCCATATTGGAGTTATCTCCCTTGCAATGGTGACGCCAGGTTGCATTTTTCTTTGCTTTCTATTTCTTTTACATATTAAATGGCGTACTCTATCGAAAGGGTTTATGGGACTGAGAAATGGAAAATCACGGTGAAACCGCAAATTCCGGTTGGGAAAATTTAATTAAAATTCTATACAAAATGACGGCATTGGAAAAGTAGTAAGCGCAAGTAAAGGTACGATTAATGTTTATGTTCTGCAGCAGGTTAAAAATACTTATATATTTGGCTTTTAATAAGCGAAAGATTTCAAAACGAATTAATTGTGACTATTGAAATAATCAGAACGTTGCAGGGGGAGTTATTGATTAACATTGGCTAAATTTGACTCCGTTGTCAAATTTGTGGGATCAAAGTAGATTCAGTGCTTTCCGATTTATTCGAAATTTTGCCAACAGATAGATTAAAGTGTCTGAACATAGATAGATTGAAGGGTTTGAACAAAGACAGATAGATAGATAGATAGATAGATAGATAGATTGAAGGACATGAGCAAAGAGAGACAGCTATGAATATATATATATATATTTATTTATATATATATATATATATATATATATATATATATATATATATATATATATATAGACAGAGAGAGAGAGAGGATAGATAGATAGATAGATAGATTGAAGGACATGAGCAAAGAGAAACAGCTATGAATATATATATATATACATACATACATACATATATATATATATATTGAGAGAGAGAGAGAGAGAGAGATAGATAGATAGATAGATAGATAGATAGATAGATAGATAGAAGAAAAGAATAACAGGATAAGGAAGATAATCATCCTAGTGTGGTACCATGATTAAGTATCGAGTCTTGCGAAACTCGTTCATCATGAGTTCGATGCTTGTAAAGAGGACCGCATTTGCAGCCTTGTGCCAGACTACATCAAAATAAATATAACAAAGTGTGAGTATTTGTGTGTGTGACAGAGAAAGAGAGGTGGAGAGAGTGAATGGGAGAGAGATTCATCTCTCTCCGCACACATATGAAAATGAAAATGGCTCACACTTCCATTCAGATATAACGTCCCTGTCATATCTGAAGAACCTTCAATGCTGCTACTGCCGTTATAAATAAGACTTGTCATTCAAACTCAGTGTGAACGCCTTAAGGATTCTTCTACGATATGCCTCCTACATTTTACCGACATATGGTCTTAATACATACTTCCAACTCATACTGTCTCATAGGTAGCCATACCTCCACGCTTAAAACAAACACAAGCAAAGGCGTCGTACGCGGGAAACCTTCTTACAAAAGAATGTGACAAGTGATAATGTTACGCTAAGTACAATTATTAAGTGACGCGACAAACACAGAAAAGAGAGAGTGGACATCTATTTCATTATTATTATTATTATTATTATTATTATTATTATTATTATTATTATTATTTCCTTTCATATATGCCGTTTACACATTTCTTTCCGGGTCCCGTCCAGGGACCTAAGGTTAGAAACGGCATCATGACACTTTCCACTGCAAAAAAATTTAAAAAATAATTACATAGATAAAGCCCTTCGTAAAGTGTTGGATGTACTTGTCAGAATAATCTTTTGTATCTCTTTGAGGCATAGACTTCCAGGAATCCCTTCAATTAGTCTACTGGAATCTTTTCCAACCAATCCTAAGGCTCCAACTACAACAGGGATTGTTGATGTTCCCATGTGCCACATTTTTGAGATTTCTATTTCAAGATCCTTGTATTTTGACAGCTTTTCGAATATATTCAAAGATACATTGCAGTCTGAAGGGACTGCCATAACAATAAGGAGGCATTTTTTTTGTTTTGTTTGTGGTCTTTAATAACAATGTCTGGGCGGTTGGCTTTGATTGTTCTGTCAGTGTGTATTGTGTAGTCCCATAGAATTGTAACAGGTCCTATCTCCGTAACCGGGTCTGTGGTGTTCGTAACAGTTTCTTTCAGTTTTCTTCCCGTAGAAGTTGCATATTTTCCAGTACAGATATTGGCCCACTCTGCCATGCCGGGTTTTATATTCAGTGGGTGCCAATATTGTGCAACCTGATACAACATGATCAATCGTTTCCGGATATTTATTACAGAATCTGCATTTTGGGCTAACACAATATTTTAGTATATGTGCTTGATAATTTCTAGTTAAAAAGCATTGGTCCTGTTCAGCAAGGATAAAACCTTCAGTTTCCAACCCTGCACTACGTAGCCCCTATTATTATTATTATTATTATTATTATTATTATTATTATTATTATTATTATTAATTACAGCAACAAAAAAAAGCAAAGATTGCAATATATGTTATATAAAAGTGGTTCTTAATTTGAGGGGAACGCTATCCTCAAGTAGGGTATAAGGCAAATATTTTTTTAACCCTTCGAGCCCTGCGTTCCTGAATAAATTTAACATTTATACCTGCGCTCTTGAGTCAAAATTCGCAAATCGTTGGTATGTAATATTTCACGGTAGATATGAAAATAACTACAAGTGTTTACCCACCGTTCAACCGGTAGCTGGGAATTAAGTCATTTTTCTCTGCCACCGGTAAAGTGATGGTCAGGGCTCAAACGGTTAATCAATTCACCTCATGCAAGGCGATAATGCCACTAAGACGCAAGGGACTACTGGCAGTGAAAGAGAAAATGAAAGAATTTAGAAGATACCGGAAACCCAATCCTAAACAGCAAAGAAAGGATAAACGCTACTCCTATTTAAAAGACACAGAAGGAGTGTGAACCGGACGATAGGCGAACCTGTCTACTCCTATTGAGGAAAAATAAATAAATAGTTGATTACATTTCAGAGTTTAGGCGCAGATGTTAGAAATATAGAGTGGAAGTAGACTTTTGAATGTACCGGAATCCCAATCCTAAACAAGAAACAAGGGATAAGCCTCTACTCCTGTACAAATTTGCGGGGAGGAGTGTGAACCGGGTTATAGACAAATCTATCTATTCCTATTATCCAAATTCTCATGAAAATTAAATTTCAAAAAAATGATACAAGGGCATCATGTGTAATTTGAAGCTAACTGAGAAAAAAGTGACAAGATTTTTTTTGTTTTTTTTTTACTGTTATTCACACAGTAAAAGGCCCTCAATGAATTGTTATTGAATGAGCTTTACATATCGGTTGCCTCGAGACTTGAAGAGGTTACGATTGTAGTGACCAGGGAACCATCCCCTTGGGAGTTTCTCTCTTGGGAAGAAGCTGTCCGAATGGAAGTTAATTCTTAGCAATTGAGTCGCTGTACATTGCAGGCTTCGTCGATCATTTCCAGTAAACTCGAACCTATCTGGACGTCCTTTTATTGCGGTCTTGTCTCACCCCTAACCTTTAGTGAATGAAGACAATAATTACGACCGTCGATGATTGTAGGGAAGCTAGGAATCGGAATATAATTCCACAGATGAGAATTGCACGAGAAGAAACTATCAGAATAGAACTTACGGTTCCAGCTTCAGTTTTTTTTATTTATTAATTTTTCTTATTAGTTTTTTTTTTATCTTTGACTTTATCCCAATTTAAATCTAATAAATTTTAAGCCTAAGATAAATAGATGCATGAAAGATTTTGAAATCTCGAAGATGTGCAAGACTTAAGCAATGCCATTTTGTAAATAGATGTCTTTTTTTCGTTTTAATTATCTTTTCGATTTTGACTTCCAGTTGTTATGAACGAGAACGACAAACAGAAACTCTCTTACAGTTGTAGTACGAATAGTTCAGGGTTTGTTTTGTTTTTTCAGTGACTCGCATCTTCGTACCACGAGTAGGTCATCTTTACTGATCAAGTGAAGGAATGACTTTCTCAATTTTCCAACACTTTTGCTATTCTTCAAAAGCATTGCGGTCTGGATTGTCTCATTGCCATCGTCCATTTTCCCGTTTTATTCCATTCTCTTTGTCGTAGGTTTTGGGGGTCATTACGCGTATACAAATTAAGCCTTTCACCTGAACGTTCCACAGAGCTATCAGGACAGATCTTAACCCATTACCTGCCATCAGCCCCATTTATGGATCTGTTAAAATTAAACTCACTACATGTTATTCCTTGTATATACATTGAATTGCTTACATACATTGGTATATTTTACAACACTTAGCCTTTTAAAGTTTTTATTATTAGCCATAAGAAGACACTTTCTGTCGTAATTTTACATTTCACCAGTAGAAAAATAATGACTATTTTGAAAAGTATTTTTTTATTATTTCTAATCAATATTATTTTTTGATGTTTTATACACATATATATCTGATGTTCTAGTTTCTATAAAAACAGCAGTGGTAACTACTGAAATTAAACATAAGGAATAAATAAACTCCTAAGATACATGTCTGGGCCAAAAATGCACATTAAAAAAATTTGGCAGTTAATGGGTTAATGTTTCTCTTTCTTCCCCGCACTTTTGATATAATCTTCAATCGGCGGGAACAACAAGATGTAAACGATTTATTCTGTAGTGCAATTTATTATTATTATTATTATTATTCCCTTTGATATCTGGCGTTTACACATTTCTTTCCGGGTCCCGCCCAGGGACCTAAGGTTAGAAATGGCATCATGACACTTTCCACTGTAAAAAAAAAAAAAAAATTACATAGATAAAGCCCTTCGTAAAGTGTGGGCTGTACTTGGCAGAACAAGTTTTTGTATCTCTTTAATTATCATTATTATCATCATCATTATTATTATTATTATTGTCATTATCATTATTATTATTATTATTATTATTATTATTATTATTACTACTATTATTATAATTTCGGTTTCCCCAGGCAATTGGGCTATATCGCCTGAGTCTACTGAAAGCTTGAAACCAAGGTAGTGTGATTGGCTTATCTGCTAATTTTGAAATTTAAAAGCTCTGCATGTTAAATTTTTATTAACTATTTTCAGACCTGAGGCAATGGAAAGCCCAAATTCGTTTTTGGCCATGACCCAGTTGCAAACACTTGACCCACCGGCATCGCCTTAAACGGACCTCACATCGCAACATAGGCTGGACGACTAAATAATACATCAGTGTCTAGCCTATTTTCTTCAGCTCACTGCCGTGTTTGTTTCTATGTTTGGGAAGTTCATGGAAAAGATTTGAATGATGCCTTGTCCCGAGACAGCGCCTCCCTTACTGCGCTCGTGTTCGTAGGGACTGGGGAATCAGTTTTTCTCCTAAGCCCATATGTAGGCATATGGGAAAACCACATTCAAAATAACCTTGTGTCAAAATCAGCGACCATGGGGATGCGAGTAATTATAATCTGTGTCCTGCGTAAAAGTTCTCACGCGCATACAAATAGATAGAGAGAAGTCTAGACAAAGAAATTAACACTGCATAGTGACTGGCAGTTTCAGACCTGAGGTAATGGAAAGCATTCTTGATTACTATATGCACAATATATAATAATGGACTCTCCCGTCGGTTTCGACGTATGAGGATCTGACAGCTTAGTTGATTCAGTTATGAAATTTTGTGCGATAATCTTAAGTGGCATTTAAGACCCGCTAGTGATTTACAAAGGAGGCCACATATGGAGGAAGAGTGAGGATTGTGGGATGAGATCACTGTTAGATTGGCTGATCATTTAGATCTTGCTCTCACTTCTTGAAGACGATTCAGACAAGATGATTGAAAACTGCTGCGTCCACTAAAGCACGTTGATCTCAATTCTACCCTCTCCAAAGCTAAGCCCTCAAGAGTGTTATGAGTTATATTGACAGCTTACAATTTGCTTTTCAGCTAGTCTTTGTATCTTAGCCATGGGCGTCCTACATCCCCTGTAGCCCTGATCTCACTGGCTGTACATTAGGATCTTGGGTATCCTGTTATCAGACATTCTCAAGACATATCTAGTCCATCGTAACTGAGACTGTATGAGAAAAGTCTTGATTCCTCCAATATTAAACCTGTTAAACAGGTCTAAGTTAGATGTCCTATCTTGAAGGTTAACTCCACAGATATATCGCAGACAGTTTTTATGGAAAACATCTAGCTGGCGTATATGGTACCTGTATGGAGTCCACGACTCTGGGCCATACAAAAGGATGGCAAGTACAACAGCTCTGCATATATATATATATATATATATATATATATATATATATATATATATATATATATAGTTATTGGTCAGAGCTGCATTAGACCAGGAAACAGTTGTATTAAAAAGTGCACAATACGGGTTTAACGAATTTATTTAAATTTAACATGCAGAGCTTTTAAATTTCAAAATTAGGAGATAAGCCAATCACGCTACCTTGCTTTCAAGCTTTCAGTATACTCAGGCGATATAGCCCAATTGCCTGAGGATACCAAAAGCTTGAAACCAAGGTAGCGTAATTGGCTGATCTCCTAATTTTTAAATACCCCCACATATATATGGTGGTAATAAAACAGTGCTCGAAGTATAATCAAATAGAAAAAAATATACTAATAATAAATATATAGTTTGTCCCCCAAAGTGTTGTACAACGAACGCTGAGGAAAATATATATATATATATATATATATATATATATATATATATATATATATATATATATATTACAATAAAAACATTTTACATCGCTACACAAAAACTTTTATGTTTCGAAACTATAATCGTTCTTCTTCGGGCGATGGTAGATAAAATATAATAAAAATGATTTATTTTGAAAATTTGAAATCCAATCGTTACCTCTTTTGAAAGTTAAAAGTGAGGAGCCTAATGTCAGAATTAAATTTATACTTGTGGGCATGTCTGGATTAACCAATTAAAGGTCAGATCTAGCCTAAAATAGAAAAATGAAAAATAAGGTCAGAGGATAGAGGGGGGTTGATTATTAATTCGTGTCTTGATAAACTGAAACTCTAGATAAGTTAGCGGCGAACAATATTGTAGTCAAGTACAGAGTTCAGATTTGATGAAGTAGACATAGAATTACCTTGAACAAAAAATTATTTTTAAGAATTTTTCAATTTTTTTTATACTACGGAAACTTCTTAGAGGGACCGAATTGGCAAAGTTAAAAAAAATATTTTATGGAATTATAAATATACGATGTTAATTATATTGAATGGACAGTAAAACAAGGAAATATTAAAGTTGAAAAAATTAAATAAAAATTGTCTGGGCCATTATATACTTATAAAATAATGTCTATGTAATTGTAATGCGTAAAATATTTATGAAAAAATTCTTTTAACTATATTTTAATATAAAATTTATGCAGTGCCGACATAATACCGTTAATTCATTTCTTTGGTTTAGCTAAACTTTATTTTTAGGAAATATTATAATATGCAGCTTTTCTTGTAAACACAGGGGACATAGGTCATATAAGGATTTACAGATTCTCGTTTTTTTTTAATAATCTGTAAATATTTACATGACCCATGTCCCTTGTGTTTTTAAAAATTTTAGAATAAAAAGATTTCTTTTGAAATTTATTTCTTTATAAAATGAGAAATAATAAATTTTTATAAAAGGTAAATAATAAATATCGCATTGTACTTGGTTCACATATTTTTATAATTTTGTGAATAAACATTATCGAGGGAATCAAAAGTGTATACAGTAATATCGGTATCAAAGGAATAATTGTATTTTGACAGGCACTAAGATTAAACATTGCCGAAAAATCTTTGTTGAAGCTTTAATTCTAGTTTTAATTTGGAACTACTAGAGTAAATATAATATTTCCATTAAGCAAAATACTTTGTCGTATTTCAAATCGAAGGCAAATTGATTGGTATTTTCTTTTATTATAATTAAAATTATAAAAAATCGTTCATATTAACAAATCTGTCAACACAACTTAATTATCTTTATTAAAAATATATTACAAAAATGAAATATACTTTTCTGAAACTTTTTTGAGGAAGATTAACTGATTTAATTTCTGTTATAATTTTGGGGATGAAGCCTTATCATTATTTACGCTATTTATATTTGAACTATTCTCCACATCTTTGTTGTTGTTATCACAACGTTTTGGCCGTTGTACCTTTCGGTCGCACCAGGTTGCTGTACAAATACTGCTGGACCATGTGAAATCATTAACCTTCGATCCAGTTGAAAATGGATGAAGAAAATAATAACCTAGCCTTCCTGGATGTACTGATAACTTGCACAGAGAACGGGTTCAAAACATCCGTATATCACAAGACATGATTCCCCGGACAATACCACGGCTTCAGTCCGCACCATCCGTGCGGGATGAAAAAAGGGATTGTTCGTTGTCTACAAAACCGGATAAAAATCATAAGTGGCAATCCAAACCCATACTAAGAAGAAATGATCAACATAAAACGTGCCCTTCATAATGAAGGCAAAAATGATATCAGCGTCTACAGGTGAGGAACAAAAGAAACGAGGAGAAAAACCATAAAATTGCCATTACTTAACGTCAACGACTTATCGGAAAAATTCTAAAGATTTGCAGTCTCTACAACATGAGGACAATATTCAGCCGTTCTACTCTACGGAGAAATCTCTACCGAGTAAAAACTAACACGGGGAAAACATAAAATAAGAATTGGTTGGTTTATTTTGTTTTACGGCATATCAATTTCAATGGATTATTTAATGTCGACAAGATTTTTATTGCTGGTAATATTTTTTCAAAAATGTATTTCTGCTAAGATTTTTTTTTCAGAAATGCATTGTTCGTAATATTTTTTTTTCAAAAATGTATTATAATTTTTTCCTCAAAATTTTTGCAAAAATATATTGCTGATTTTAAAAGCTATTTTTACACGTTTTGACTCTAGTAACTATTTGCCTATAGCTGGGGCCCTAACAGGTGCTACCACACCGGTTAGGGTGAACCTTGAAACACCAGAAATTAAGAGGTGATTCCACGCTCCTCAAAACCTTCTGGTCAGAGGCCTTGCAGTTGGATGTAGTTTATCGTCTAACCCAAGGCGCGGATGTAGTTTATCATCTTACCCAGGATGGTTTATTATAGGTACCTGTCACATTTTCTGATAATGTTGTATATGGACATCCGTATTTACAAAAATCGGCATCTTTATACATACACACAAAAAACCTTTTTAAAATGCAATGTCGTTGAATTGTAGTGAAATTTTCCATTCATGATTAGTAAATACAGTTTTAATTTAATAGCAATATCAATTACTCTCTAAAAATGAATACATAATTGTAAAAAGTTTATAAATATTTTTTATTAAAGATATTTACTCGAACAGTTCCTTCAAAAATTCATTTTAAATTCTTTTTTCTTAAAATATATATATATATATATTATGAAATGGACAAAGTCCTACAATTATTTGAAGATATTTTTTAATGTTTATACGTTCTTTTTATAGATACAAATATTTAAGTAAATGCTCTGTTTATAATAAATAGTATTAACAACATTTACCGGCCTGAATGTCCGAGAAATTGTCATAGAAAATATTCGTCCACCTACATGAATCTAATCTGTATCCTATACGGAAACGTCATATAGCCTGACGTGTTTTACCGATTTAGCCACAGAGGAGCGTTTCGGTTAGCAAGGTCGATTTTACTGTTTTTAAACTACAATTCTCCATGATTTTCTCTCGTACATTTATATCTGCTCGATGCGTATCCAAATGTAAACAAATGACGTCACATATTGTGAAACGGACAAAGTCCGGCAAATCATTTTTTATGTTATTTTTTTTTTTTATAGATACAAATATTTAAGTAAATGCTCTGTTTATAATAAACAGTATTAAACAACACAACATTTACTGGCCTGAATGTCCGAGAAATTGTCATAGAAAATATGCGTCCTTCGAGAGGAATCGAACCTGTATCCTATACGGAACCGTCATATAGTCTGACGTGCTTTACCGATTGAGCCACAGAGAAGTGTTCCGGTTAGCAAGGTCGATTTTACTGGGTTTTTTTCAGGCTATATGACGGTTCCGTATATGATACAGGTTCGATTCCTGTCGGAGGAAGAATATTTTTATGTGAAAATTTATCGGAATTCAGGCCGGTAAATGTTGTTAATAATGTTTATTATCAACAAAGAATTTACTTAAATATTTGTATCTATAAAAAGAACGTATAAACATAAAAAATGTCTTAAAATACATATATATATAAATTATTCATATAGGGCGTCCTGGATAAGACGATAAACTACGTCCAACAGCAAGGCCTCTGATCAGAAGGTTCTGAGGAGCGTGAAGCCACCTCTTAATTGCTGGTGTTCCCAGGTCCATTCTGACCCGGGGTGGTAGCACCTGTTAGGATCCCAGCTATGGGCAAATAGTTAACCCCAAACTAGGGTCAAAACACTATGATAGTGTAAAAATAGGTTTTAATATCAGTAATAAATTTTTTGAGGAAAAATTATTACCAGCAATATATTTTTGTAAAAAATATTAGCAGCAATAAAAATCTTTTCGGCGTTAAATAACCCATTGAGGTGTTGATATGCCGTAAAACAAAACAAACCAAACCTTGTTCTTATAGACAAATAAAAGCTTTTCTACTTAAAACGTGTTTTAGTTTTATTGCGTTTTGTTATATTATGTTTGAAGGTAGATTTTATACAACTTGGGGTCATGTTTCACCCTCAAAATTTGATGATTTAAATTCTTCAGGACAAGAATTTGTAAAAAATATTAACATGAATTAGAGCCAAAAAAGAATTTCTGGAAAGTTCATCAGATTAAATGAATGTGGTGGGAGTAACAGATGCCAAAAAAAAATTACAAGGATTTTCTAAAAGAAGAAATTTAAAAAATAATTCCCTCATTTCTGAATAAGTTTCGTTGAATACCCGATATTTATAGGATTTTTGCAAGAATTTCAAAATCATTGGTTTTCACCGCAAAAACCAAAAAAAAAGTAAATTTAGTGTCCCATATTAATGCAAGGAAACAAAAACAAAACCAGATTTTGAACCAAAATTTCCAAATGCACAATAACGGATAAAAAAATATTTTTTAAATTAAAAAAAATTCTTTGAACGTTCGTCTTAATAACAACACAAATATTTCGACGAGAAAATTTTATTTTTATTAAGTTTTGTGGGGTCATTTTTGCATCATATGACCGGATTTAGATAAAGAAAGGACCTATGCTATTCCATTTGTGAGGCCTGTAGCGGACCGTCGGGTGAAGATATGAAGAGATATCAGAAAAGGTTAAAATTTCCTGCTAGCCGGTCCAACTACATGAGAATGTTGGGGTTTAATTAAGTCCAAAGAAGACAAAGAAAACAAACAAGACCGATATATATGGGTAAACAAATATATATTAATAACGAGTTACACAAAGTCATGAACAGTTACATAGAGTTTGTATGGAGAAATTATGTGTCTGTGTTGTGAGTGTTCGTACGTACGTGTATTGTTCTTAGCGCGTTCCCAGAATTTGGGAAACGCTGTATCTGTGAGAGGTCACATATTGGTGTGAGTGGAAACAGAGAGATTTTACCTCGCCTCCGTGCGAGGTAGCGGCCCAAGGTCTAAGTCGAAAAAGAGAGAGAGGCGAAGGATCGGCCAGTATTTATAGCCAGGGGAGAGAGACCCCTGTTGAAGGATTAAGGAAACTGAGGAGGAGCTAACTCCGACAGGCCCCTCGAAATCCCCTATTCTCACGAGCAGAGGAAAATGGAAGTGTGTTGAATTAAACAATTTGAGTAAAGGTGAGGATGATGACGGGTGTTTAAAATTACTGAAACATTGTTTTGAGCCAACCATGCCTTATGGCATTATATATAAGAAAGGCCTATGAAAGTATAAAAAATACAGGGTGCCCATAAAGTTCGTGTGCACATTAAAAAAATTTATAACTTTATTTGTATTTGCGATAGAAATAATCTGTAAAAAATGTTATAAAGTTTAATGTACCTAGTCTTAAGTATAGCTAAAATAACTAATGTGATTTCATGCATTACTGTAAATCAGTTGGCAAATGTTTTCCGTGAACTGCAAAATCGTATTACCCTTTGTATTGCTAATGATGGAGGACATGTGGAAAGTTAAATAAAATTTCAATAAAACCTTAAAAAATATAGATTTACTTCTTTCTAATACTTTTTACAAATTATTTCTATCGCAAATACAAATAAAGTTATAAATTTTTTAAAGTGCACGCGAACTTTATGGACACCCTGTATATATATATATATATACATATATATATATATATATATATATATATATATATAGATAGATAGATAGAGAGAGAGAGAAAGAGAGAGAGAGAGAAATAATCTGTAAAAAATGTTATAAAGTTTAATGTACCTAGTTTTAAGTATAGCTAAAATAACTAACGTGATTTCAGGCATTACTGTAAATCAGTTGGCAAATGTTTTCCGTGAACTGCAAAATCGTATTACCCTTTGTATTGCTAATGATGGAGGACATGTGGAAACTTACATAAAGTTTCAATAAAACCTTTAAAAATATGCATTTACTTCTTTCTAATCCTTTTTACAAATTATTTCTATCACAAATACTAATAAAGTTATAAATTTTTTAAAGTGCACTAAAACTTTATGGACACCCTGTATTAAGCACTTTGTCTGGAGCACTCCACAACCCTAGATTTTGAGGCCCTAAGCCTGCTAAGCGTATAGGTAAATCCGGCACTATATCTTCTTTTTTAGTGAATTTTAAGCGGTATCTAATAAAAGCCCACATTGACATAAGCTGACAGTGATAGCTATAAATATCATCGTATTTTTCCTAGATTAAATTTGCTATTCAAAAAATCACATTTAAACTAAAGATATCATTGACGACAAAACGGAATTTGCTTTATTCTTTCTTTAAATATGAATTATCATTTATTTATTTTACTTAATTATCTAATATTCAGATTTGTGAAACACCTTTTTTGAAATGCACCTCTGCTGTGAGAAGAGTTTCTAAAATGCCCGCAGTAATCTTCGACAATTTATTTGTCATGAATATCAGAATTTCTACAACGATTATTTTCATACATGACAGCGAAAGAGCGCGGCACGCACGTAGGCACGCACGTAGGCACGGATGTAGGCACATACTCACAAATACACGTGGATAAACAAGCACTGAAACATAGAAACATGATTATTCAAAGTTTTCAGCAAAGAGAATTTCCCGACCCCGTGTTGAATTTGTGTGCAACTATTCTTCCGTCTTTTCTTCTCTCTATCTTGACAGATATTCATGCGTTACTCGCCTTCTCGTTTCCTATCTATCTATCTATCTATCTATCTATCTATCTATCTATCTATCTATCTATCTATCTATATGTATGTATGTATGTGTGTATGTATATATATAGAGAGAGAGTGGGAGAAAGACATATATATATATATATACATATCTTTCAGTCTATCTATCTATCTATCTATCTATCTATCTATCTCAGTCTGTACATATCTATCTATCTATTTATCTATCTACGTATGTTCATATCTATCTACCTATCTATATCAGACTGTTCATATCTATCTACCTATCTATATCAGACTGTTCATATCTATCTATCTATCTATCTATCTATCTATCTATCTCAGTCTGTACATATCTATCTATCTATTTATCTATCTACGTATGTTCATATCTATCTACCTATCTATATCAGACTGTTCATATCTATCTACCTATCTATATCAGACTGTTCATATCTATCTATCTATCTATCTATCTATCTCAGTCTGTACATATCTATCTATCTATTTATCTATCTACGTCTGTTGATATCTATCTACCTATCTATATCAGCCTCTTCATATCTATCTATCTATCTATCTATCTATCTATTCAAGTATCTTTCAATTAATTTGACTGAATAGGTTTGTCAGATCATCATTTTAATGAAATTTCTTAACGTTTTTCTTTGACTTGCCGTACATGGCGACCAAACCTATGAAATTTTCCCTTCTCACACACTGGACGAACACTTGTCATGTAGAATGTTAATGTTTGAAATTCAGAAAAAGTTCTGTTTAAAAAAATACGAGAAATGCTACAATCTATTTCTTTTTAAACATACTTGTTACTGTATATAAGTGACGACATGTCAAAATGGTTTATAAACAGAGAAGAGATATAGATTTTAAATTAAAACAATAAAGTTCGTTTCGGATGGCGAGGATATTAAATTAAATATTTTTTAAATTTTCGAGAAAATTTAAAATGACTTGCCTTATAGCAAAAGGAAAGGTTTTGATTAATGAGCGCTTGCTAACTGATATATTTAACGTATTAATAAATTGTGGTTCATGTTATATATATATATATATATATATATATATATATATATATATATATATATATATATATATATATATATATATATATATATGCATGTATGTATGTATGTATGTATGTATGTGTGTGCCTGTGCATTTTGTTAAAAAAACAAAACTCAAAGACAAACAAATTCCCCCGGAAGAGCGAGCCAAACTTTATTGTTTATTTCTTGTCTCGTTGAAAAAGGACACAGACGTGTCCGAAAATTCCGACTTTGAAATCTTTCTTTTCGTACTTTGGTTTAGTGAAAAGGCCTACTAATATATGATAAAATATCATCAGTCTTATTGCAAATAGGCTTTTCTTTTGGTTGTCTTTTTATTCCCTGTATTCTCTTAACTGCCCAATTAAATCCACACACACACATATATATACATACATACATACATATATATATATATATATATATATATATATATATATATATATATAAATATATATATATATATATATATATATATATATATATATATATATATATATATATATATATATATATACATATATATATATCAAGAGAGAAAGAGAATGAACTGATACACACATACATATATATTTGTTTCTGTTTTGATGTGTTACGGATTCAACAGAAGCAAACGTAAATATATATCAATTTCTCTCTCTCTCTTTTTCTGAATTTCTCTGTTTCTCTTACTCCTTCTCTCTCTCTCTCTCTCTCTC
>OZ038493.1:72112359-72122359 GCA_964036315.1 Acanthosepion esculentum | reverse complement strand
AGAAGAAGAAGAAGAAGATGGAGGAGGACTTGTGGCGGGAACAAGAAGAAGAAGAAGATTTGTTGGGGCGAAAGAAGTGCAAAAGAACAAATGATTACAGAGTTGAAAAATGAAGAAAAGGAAGAAGGGAGACGGCAAAGAAAAAGAAATTGAAAAATTTGAAAGAAAGAAAGAAAGAAGGAAAGAAAGAAGGAAATGACGAATTTGTCGAAGAGAATAAAGAAGAAGAAGAAGAAGAAGAAGAAGAAGAAGAAGAAGAAGAAGAAGAAGAAGAAGAAGAAGAAGAAGAGGAAGAAGATGAAGAAGAAGAAGAAAAAGAAGAAGAAGAAGCAGTGGGAGGAGGAGGACTACTGGCGATAACACGAAGAAGAGTTGGTGGGGAGAAAGAAAGAAAGAAAGAAAGAAAGAAAGAAGAAAAAGATAAAGTTGTCTGGGAGAAGTAAAAGAAAAGAAGAAGAAGAAGAAGAAGAAGAAGAAGAAGAAGAAGAAGAAGAAGAAGAAGAAGAAGAAGAGGAAGAATAGAAGAGGACGTGGAACTGAGATCGAGAAAAAGTGGAGGAAAAGAAAAAAAAGAATAAAGAGGTATGTAAACCGAAAGGTGTAAAAAAAAGGGGAGTAAATGGGAAGGTGTAAAAAGCATCATCGTTAACAAGTAATAGCAAACAAATCTGAAATAAAGTCAAATCCGATGGAAATGAACCGAAAAGAAAGAGAAAATAAAGAATAAGTGAAAAAGCAAACTGATCCATAGGGCCAAGCTATTCTTCTCTAAATGCAATTGGAAATCGAAAACTGTCCAACTCTGCATTAGATATGAAAAATAAAGTTAAAAAAAAAACAGAAAAAATTATAATAAAACCTGAGCAAAAATCTTCTAGTGCCAGGTCGGCTTGAATGCATTCTACCCTGTCATACACTTTTCATTGATTTATGGTGCGTGGTCCACGCTTCGCGAACATCCAGCAACGAATTTCCGCAGGTTTGACTGACTCTGCCCATAGAAAGTGCACTACAGCGTGTTGTTCTTCGAGTGGAGCGCCCATACGTCTGACCTCGTTTCTCCATGCCACTCGACTGAGCGTTGGAATGCTGCGTGTTCGTTTGCTCTTCTCTCTCCCCACCAACTCTTCTTCTTCTTATTATTCTCGCCACCAGTCCTCCTCCTCCTCCTACTACTCCTTCTTCTTCTTCTTCTTCTTCTTCTTCTTCTTCTTCTTTATTCTCCCCAACAACTTTTTCTTTTTCTTTCTTTCTTTCTTATTTTCCCCAACAACTTTTTCTTTCTTTCAAATTTTTCAACTAACAAAACATCATCCCATTCGCATAGGTGCTTTCGAGCACTTGGTTTACCGTGTAATTTCAAAATTGCATTTACTTACCGATTCACCCTCATACAAAGACCAAGATAGACATGACACAGTGGAAGAATAATACAAGACACAACGTGGAGAGAGAGAGAGAGAGAGAAAGAAAGAGAGAGAAATGAGATTTTTAGTCATTTAATAACTAAATAAAACAAGAGATTCAGCATGAATTAAACGTAGGCCTGATTGGGTTGGAACAGCAATCCACTGAGAACTATGAAAACGACTAAGATTTTGACTAGATACCGGTATGTAAATACGAAACGGCAGCAAATGTTGGACAATTTCCTCAAAGACGATGAAGAGACTCGAGGCGTCGGAGATGTGGTTCTACAGAAGAATGCTAAGGATATCATGGATCGAGCGTGTGAGCAAAGATGAGGGCTTAGAAAGGTTACAGACGATGAGAAGTCTTATATTTAACACCAGAAAGAGATAGCTGACAATTCTGGAACACATAATTAGGGAGGAGTGTCTGGAGAATCTGATACTCACGGGTCAAATAGAGGGGAAAAGAGACAAGGAAAAGCATCGCGTGACATACATAGAGGACTTAAGCAAGTGGATGACAGAACGTGGTTTTGAGGAGGAAGCAGAGAGAAGAAACTTGCTGAGAGCTGCAAGGGATAGAGGGAGATGGATAGCCATGATCGCCTACACCCTGAAAGGACATGGCACATGAATAGAAAAAGACATAAGGAATCAGAAATTAAAACAATCGCCCAAATCAGGGCGATTGATCTTGTTATAGAAACAGAGCGACAATCATAGATGATAAGATCTCGTTATAAAAGAACAGAGGAAAAATCCGAGGAGATCAGATCCTGTTATAGGAACTAGAGGGAAACTCGAAGATCAGATCTCGTTATAGAAAACAGAGGAGAAATCCGAGGT
This sequence comes from Acanthosepion esculentum, assembly GCA_964036315.1. Lineage (NCBI taxonomy): Eukaryota > Metazoa > Mollusca > Cephalopoda > Sepiida > Sepiidae > Acanthosepion > Acanthosepion esculentum. The sequence continues at coordinate 72,120,101 of OZ038493.1, read as the reverse complement.
CAGATCCTGTTATAGGAACTAGAGGGAAACACGAAGATCAGATCTCGTTATAGAAACAGAGGAAAAATCCGAGGTTTGATTCTGTTATAGGAACGAGAGAGAAACTCGAGGATCAGATCTCGTTATAGAAAAGAGGAAACATCCGAGATCAGATCTAGTTATAGAAAACAGAGGAAAAATCCGAGGTCAGATTCTGTTATAGGAACTAGAGGGAAATTCGAAGATCAGATCTCGTTATAGAAAACAGAGGAAAAATTCAGTTTAGATCGAATCTCATTACAGAAAAAGAGGGAAAAACAGTTGTCAGATTGTATGTCTCCCTCTTTCTGTAAACTACAGAATAAAATTTGAAAGAAAAATGATAATGTAGAAAAATTATCGCAAGAATTATTATAACAACGTTTCGACTGCTGTGCCATCCGTCCTTCTTCAGGTGTCTGTTGATCCGGGTAACAATCAGGGAAATTCGAACTGAACTTTAATCCAGGGATGTAACTTTCCTTCTTCCTCTATCCATTTCTAGGGCCAGGGATTCTACACACATTTGATATGTAGCCAAATTCACGAACCGATAATCCTTTTAGGTTATTGGCTCGTGGAATATATGACTAAGCGCCTTAAACCTAATGTTTTATTGCTTATCTCTTGCTGCTGCCCTTCTGTTACACTTGACTGCCTTTGCCTACCGCTTTCTTACTGTTACTGCTGCAGAAACATTTTTTGCCAAGTTTGGTTCTCTCTCTCTATCACTCACCCGCCCCTCCCTCTCTCTGTCCGTCTTTCTCTGTCTGTCTGTCTATCTCTCTCTCATCTCTCTCTCTCTCAAACATTTAATAAGAAAGAAAGAAAAAGAAAACCTGACGAGATATCCCCAGAACATCTGGCTATATTTCTACGATGAGGTCTTGTACTTATTTATACTATTTGATGGGGACAAACTTGGAGAGTTTACTTATTAGAAAACTTTCCGAGTTCAGTTTGAAATGTCAACACATATCGCCTGCAGAAGGCCGCTGCGTATAACGACCGAAACGTCGTGAATATGGCAATAAAGATGAGGACAACAGCCAGAAGAATGTAAATAGTGTATGCTATAACCTAGGAAGGGTTACTGAATGCAAAATAACCAAAATGGATGTTGGAAATGAAATGGTAACCTTTATAACATCAACAAAATACAATACTCGCCAGAGGCGTGAAGTAGGTAAACCACTGCTAGCGGTGCACTACTTAGACAGCATATTACCTTCCACGTCCAATAGTGTCCAACGTATTTATGAGGATTGGGACATACCCATTAGTGTTCATAGGTACGGTATATAATGTAAATATAATATGTCTCTAGAAATTAACAAAAGCAATCTACTCGTGTAGATTAAATAAACGTTCAGTTTCGAAATTTCTTCAAGGTTACTCAGATCGACAGATACCTGAAGAAGGCCGAAAATCGAAACGTTGGGATAATAGTAATGAAGATGAGGACATTGGCCCCAATGTAAATAATATAAATAATGATAACTTAGAAATTCAAGCGATAATTGCTTGAGTGCTTGGAACTGGAAGAGCGAAAGATCAGAAGAATCGAAACACTACAAACTCTGCAAACATGGAATACTGACGAAAGCGTTTGAGTAATAAGTAGATTTGCTCTCCTGCAATTTCCATCGATAAACTTCAAAGCCTTTGTGTGATCATATGCAGATGCGTGACAACGTTTTCAACTTTTACTGACATTACAGAATAATTATATACGAAGCAAAAATATTAAGGACAATTTAGAAGTAATTAAGAAGATAGTGAACGTAATAGAGTTTATGGAGCGGTGGAGTAATGGATAGCGGCTCGGATTGAAGAACCGGAAAGCCGAGTTCGTATTTCCAGTCGAAATAGCACATTCACTTATGTGCTAATACCCTTGGGAAAGGTATGAATTTTTTTCTTCTATCCCCAGCTATAAGTAAATAGCAGGACAGACCGGGTTGGATGGCAACTGGTTTAACACGGAAAGAAATGACAACCACTTCAGTCATGTATCGAAAGATACATGATCGCCTAAGCGTGTATAAAGCATGGTACATGAGACTGGCTGACTAAAGTTGATGCCAGCATAAAGTTTATACTTAAGAACGTTCACTTTCAAGGGTTCGATTTCCAAGTGATCGAGTTCATGTTTTAAGATTTTAAATTTTTTAAAAATTTAAATTCAAAAGTTCAGATTTAAAGTAATACACGCGAGAAATGAAGAAAAAAAACACGCAAGATTTGAAGATATAAACAGACCATGATAGATACGTAGATATGAGCCGACCATTATAGAGATAGACATATAGAGATAGACATGAACAGACCTTAGTAGATAGATAGATAGATAGATAGATAGATAGATAGATAGATAGATAGATATTGATAGGGGATATGGAAAATAGAAGTCGTGAATTGCAATGAAGAAATAGATAATGGGGGTAGATCAAAAGTTAATGACAAGCAAGAATTTGAAGAAATGAAAAAAGAACCGTGAGGAATGATAAATAAAAAAAAGGGGAAAAAAAACACGCAAGACTTGAAGATGGAACCGGGTGTCAACATTCAAATGAAGAAATTTCAGGTAGCAAGAGATGGGAGTTAATTCTAAGACACGAAAACGAAACAGAGTGACTATATGGTAAGTGGATAAAACAAACAATGATAGGAATACATGATTGCCAAAGCGGAAAAAATGTAGGAAGATAAAGTAACTTTAAAATTTCGGCTGAATAATCAATGTCTTGTTAGGAAACAACAATCATTTTCCCTCAGAAGACGGAGAATTGGAAGAAAAGGGAGACTTGAAAGAATGATGACGAATACGACGAGAATGAGAAGATAAAAAACAAGACAAAGAAGATGAAGAAGGAGGAGGAATAAAGTAAAAAATATGCAAAGAAAGTGTAAAAAGATGAGTTTGAGATGACTGTAGTGCTCATCGTTACTAGAGTACTCAGAATAATTTCAAAGAACTAATCAGAACGTCTTAAAGAGCTGGAAATCTGAAGAAGACCAAATACATCCACACAATTTTTTTTATGCTCCACGATCTTTCAAGGCGTGGTGTCATGGCTCTTGACAACTGCCTATCGTTTGTTGCTTTAAGTAACTTTTGCTTCTTTATCATTTTTTCTATCTTACAACCACACTTTCCTTAGTGTTTTACTTTTGTTTGGGGGTTCACTATTTGCCCATAGCTGGGACCCTAACAGGTGCTACTACCCCGAGGCAGGGTAGACATGTGAACAACAATTATTAATAGATATTCCACGCCCCTGAAACCTCCAGTCTCCTGATCGAAAGCCTTTCTGTCGGATGTAATTTATCGTCATACCCAGGACAGAAATTTTTTTTTAAATAAATTCACCCATAAGCAAGGTAATAATGCCATAAAATGCAATGGGTTACTTCGAGTGTAAACGAGTGAGAAGACTTTAGAAAATAATCGGAAACCCAATCCTAAACAGAAAAAAAATCCGGGGAGAAGTGTGAACCGGACGATAGAAAATACATTTTTTTCTGAGATGAGGATTTATCCTGATTTACATTATATACATGCAGACTATTTTTCTTGATTTTGTTGCTGTTATTACAGTGTTTCGGCCGTTTTCGCTACGGCCTTCATCAGGTACATATCGATCCGGGCAACCTATAAGGAATTCCGAACTGAACCCCTTATTTAATCTAGGATGGTAGATCGTTTCACTGCTTATCTAGGAACATCTTGTATCGTTGTTACTTTTAGTACTGTTCAGTTATTGCTCGCCCTGTTTCGACAATGTTTAAGTACACACTGCCCGGCACAGGAATTGAACTCGCAATTACTAGGTCACAAAAATCTTAAAATAAACCAACTTAAACTAAAGTTACTACCGAATTCCATCCTCAGTGGGTGCTCTATCCAGACAAAAAGTTGACATGTCATAAAATCAACCAATAAACAAAGATGTTCTTTGCCTGTATCGTCCGGATATATTGACTATAATAGAGTTATCTCCCCTGCAATCGTGACGCCAGGTGGCATTTCTCATTCTTATAACTTTTTTTACCTATTAAAATGGCGGCCTGTTTAGAAAAAAAAAGTTTAAATATCATAAAAGCAACAAATGAACAAAGATTATTTTGTTTATATTGTCTGGGAATAGAAGAGTTATCTCCCCTGTAATGGTGACGCCTGGTAACATTTTTCTTTGCCTTTTTTTACACACTAAAATGGTGCACTGTTCGAAAAGGTTTACAAAGCTGAGAAATGAAAAGATCGATCCGGTGAAAACGAAAACTACGATTGTAATGGCTGGGAAAATATAATTAAAATTCTATTTGAAAAAAAAAAAATGGTGGCAATAGCAAAGTATTGGGTTGGTGCATAATTATCAGGCGTTTTTGTAAGCGCGTCTTTTGTTAATAAAAATTGCGGTTTTGTTTACTTTTTTGATAAAAATATTATTTTATTTGCAGGCTATAAGAATGCGTGTCGAAAATCATACGCTCCGGAATAAAAATTTTAAAATGTTGTTGAATTGTTATGTTTCTTTATTCATAATAAACATTGCTTCAAAAACGCCTGGTAAATATGCACCAACCCAATAATCTATTATATGGATATAAAGATAGAATTAATGTGTAAGTAAATGGGCAGTGGAACAGTCTACCTCCGTAGATTAAATAAAGGGTTCACTTCTGAATTCGCTGTAGGTTACTCAGATTCGGAGGGTTCAATGGCAGAAATGTTGTGATAATAAGTTTATATCTTAGAATTCCTGACTACATACACGTCGTTAGAATCACTTCTATTTTGCTTTAAATAACAGTTTCTTCTCTTGCACTTCCCGACAGTGGAACACCCTTCCTCTTACTTGCTTCCCTGAAAACTATAATCTTCCAAGAATTGAATGTAATATCAATCAACATCTTCTGATGCCTTGATCTTGATCCTTGTCCTGTATATACTCAAACAACCCTCAATACTCTTACTCTGACATACTTAAAAAATGTTTCCTTTCCTCTTTCAATTTAATCTGATTATTAAAGTAGCCATTCTTCTATATTATTCTACCTCTGTCCCATAATGATTGTTCCATTTAATCTATGAAATATGTACATAAATGGAACAATCATTATGGGACAGTGAATGTCAAATTTTTCTTCTCTTTCAATTGAATCTGATTATTAAAGTAACCACTCTTGCATATTATTCTACCTCTGTCCCATAATGATTGTTCCATTTAGTCTATGAAATATGTACATAAATGGAACAATCATTATGGGACAATGAGGGTCAAAAGTTTCCTTTCCTCTTTCAATTTAATCTGATTATTAAAGTAGCCATTCTTCTATATTATTCTACCTCTGTCCCATAATGATTGTTCCGTTTAGTGTATGAATTTATTACATAAATGGAACAATCATTATGGGACAGTGATTGTCAAATGTTTCCTCTCGTCTTTCAATTTAATCTGATTATTAAAGTAGCCACTCTTCTATATTATTCTACCTGTCCCATAATGGTTGTTCCATTTAGTCTATGAAATGTGTACATAAATGGAACAATCATTATGGGACAGAGATGGGATCTCCCTTCCTCTCACTTGCTTCCCTGTTAGCCATAATCTTCAAATATTAAAATGTAATGTCGATCGACATCTTCTGATGCCTTCATCCTGATCCCCTTCCTGCTCTATATCCTTTCCTCAAACAACCCTGTTTACTCTTACGTTCATTCTCTTTCGTGCTAGTAGCTCTCCTGCCTTGCTTGGTATGAAATACTTAAAAAAAACCTTAAAAATACCCTAACCTGTGAGAAAATTGTCCAGTCTCCAGTGCCATATAGGAGATTATGGCTCATGTATGTTAAATTCCCCAAGTGTTCTTGCTTTCTAATGTGTCCTAGAAACTTCAACTTTCGCTTTCTGATTCTAAGTAATAAGTCTTCATTTTTGACCTATTATCCCTAACATTTCCTCGTAGTTCACATGCTCCATATATGCTCTTCTCAACAATCTTCTACTGAACCATTATCTCTGTGGCCTCAAGTCTTTTCATGTGTAAGGAAACCGTCCAGGATTCACTGCCGTGTAAGACATTAGTTATTATATAATATCTACACTTGGATTAAAAGAACAAACAAATACAGAAGCTTTGATATGTCCTCAATAATTCAGTGCTTCAAATACCACGAAATGATTGAAGCAATAGAGAGGAAAAGAAAGATGAAGGTTAGCATTGCGAGGGAGAAGAAGGAAAGTGGGGGGATAAGTGAATTTGAGAATCTCTCTCTTTCTCTCTCTCTCTCTCTTTCTCTCTCTCTCTCACTCTCTCTCTTTCTCTCTCTCTTTCTGTGTGTGTGTGTGTGTTTATATAACTGCCTGGAGAAGACACATCTATTTAATTTCCGACATAGACTAATCATATCTCTCTGTATCTCTATCTGTCTGTTGTAGGTCTTATTTTGTACTTTCTTTTATCTATCTATCTCAGTCTATTTATATCTATCTATCTATCTATCTATCTCTCACTCTCTCTCTCTGTCTATCTATCTATCTATCTATATATATATATATATATATATATATATATATTTGGAAAAGTTCTTGCTCATTTTTCATGAAAAGAAAGTAATGTTTTATTTACAAAGATTAGTAAGAATCATGTCACTGAATGAATTGTCCATCACTAGCCACTGCTTTTTCCCATCTTTCTGGCACCATTTGAGTTCCACGTCGGAAAAACGACACGTCTTTTGAGGCTAAACATTTTTTGCCATTGATTGGAACAAGTGATAATCGGACGGGGCCATGTCTGGTGAATACGGCGGGTGTGGTAGGACTTCCTATTTAATCGTTTCCAAGTAGGTTTTCACCCGTTTTGCCATAATTGGTCTAGTGTTTTCATGTTGCAAAATCACTATGTCGGGTCCCTGCTTGTATAGCGGCCGTTTTTTTTGTCAAGGCTTGGCTCAAACGCATCAATTGTACTCGACAGTCATATGGATTCGATCGATTTGCACAGCTATTAATAAACTACACCCAGCTAATCCCACCAAATGCAGTGCAGAAGCTTCGGATATTCGGCTTTGCCGCTGATGTTGATGCATGGCCGGGCTTACCACAAGATCGTCTACGCTTAGGATTAACGTAGTGTATCCACTTTTCACCGCCAGTCACGATACGATGCAAAAAAACTTTCGTTTTCGGACGCTGAAGCAGCTGTTCACACGTGAAAAGACGCCGTTCGATGTCTGTCGGCTTCAACTCGTACGTCACCCAATGTCCTTGCTTTTGAATCATTCCTAATACGTTCAAACATTTCAAAACTGTTGTGTGATCAACTCCTAATGATTCTGCAAATTCAGCTTGCGCCTGACATGAGTCTTCATCAAGTATTGTCTCCGCTTCTTCGTCTTCAAACTTTTTCGGTGCGCCAGAGCGTTCTTTATCTTCAACATCAAAATCATTATTTTGAAGCGTCTAAACCAATCTCTGCATGTTGTTTCCGACAGAGCATGGTCGCCGTAAGTCTCAAGAAGAACACTGTGCGCTTCAGCTGCAGATTTCTTTTGAATAAAGTAGTACAGTAAATCCGACACGTTTAACGCTATGAAAAACAACGTTGTTTACACTTCGGCAAAATGACATACACTGAATTTCAAGCTTGCTTATAGTACTTCCTTATAGATGCGTTACCATCTGAAACGACGCGCAGTTCTAGGAAAACAGGCA
>OZ038493.1:72072359-72107359 GCA_964036315.1 Acanthosepion esculentum | reverse complement strand
CCAATGTAGTTTTACATTCATCACTAAAATGGCAGTTGATAATTAGTTCTCAGTTTCTTCCTTGCACGTTTGTCTTTGGCATTTACGTAAAGGGAGGATTAAAGCAAATACTAAAGACTGTTTCGCTGTATCACAGCTCTTCAGTGTGGCTAGACGTCCTGTTGCCTTTAGAAATTGGATTGGCGTCAGTCGGAAATTCTACCACTAAGCCGTCAGTGATGCAGGTGAAATTTAACGTATTTATTTTTAGATAAACACACAGTGACCGACAGGACTCAATTCACTTTACCGAAGAGTCTTGCTATATCAGCCTTAATAGTCACTGTTTACAAACCCACACTTCCTTCTCCAGAGAGCTCAACCGAAATTAATTTTTCAGGAGCCTATATTATTGTCATCCACAGAGAGACTGTTTCGCTCTGGCTAGACGTCCTGTTGCCTTTAGCTAGGATCGAAACCCGACTGAATTGGCGTCAGTCGGAAAGTCTACCACTAAGCCGTCAGTAATGAAGGTGAATTTTAACGTATTTATTTTTAGATAAACACACAGGACTCAATTCGCTTTACCGAAGAGTCTTGCTATATCAGCCTTAATAGTCACTGTTTATATATATATTAAAACATTTTTCATGTTTATACATTCTTTTTATAGATACAAATATTTAAGTAAATGTTCTGTTTATAATAAAATGAAATGATTATATATATATATATATATATATATATATATATATATATATATATATATATATATATATATGCACATTTAATTAAAAACGACTGACAAGGTGCTTTTATTTAGTTTTTTATATAATTTTGTCGTGCGATCTAATAAAGTTTTTCTTTTCAGATGATAAATTATATAAAGGCTGTCCGAATGTTCTTTTTATCCGAGCTCTTTCGGCTATACATTTAGCCATTTTCAAGGATTACCTTGTCAATCGTTTTTAATGAAATGTGCATGAAAGAAGGATTGCTGCCTAAATACACACATATATATATATATATATATATATATATATATATATATATATATATATATATATATATATATATAAAAATCATATGGTATACTCCCCCTTTTAACATTATGGTTAAAGCTAAATTGGGGCACCTGTTTCTAAACCTCATTAAAAAAACATTTCCCCAAATCTGAAACCAACTCTCTTAGTAAAATATTTAACTCCAATACTCTTAAGTTAAGCTATAGTTGTGCAGATAACCTATAGAAAATAATTAAAAAACATAACAATAGTATCTTCAGCAAGTATACGGATTCGGAGAGCCTGACAACCCACAAGGTTGCGAAAAGCAACACTAAGCAAAATGACACAAATAATAAATCATGTAACTGTAGGAATCCCAATAATTGTCCACTAAAAAATAATTGTTTAACTAGCTCTGTAGTTTATCTCAGTACAATATCAACACTAGAAAATCCAAATATAAAGAAATTCTAAATAGGTTGCACCATGAGACCATTCAAGGAACGCTGGCGGGGTCATATGCAATCTTTTAATAATAGTAACTATAAATATATGACTTCATTATCCAAATACTTTTGGAGTCTAAAAAATAAAAATAAAATACCTAAGGTTAAATGGAAATTAATTAGAAAGGCCTGGACATGTAACTCCCTATATGCCCCGTTTTACCTATGCCTTAACGAGAAACTTGAAATAATTGATATGAACTAACAGTTAACTGTAAACATCGTTTTGAATTTAACTTAGTATAGAGAATATATACTGTCAATGAAAACGATAAGTTAAACTTGATAGACTATTACCTTTTTAGCATGATGGTCACCGGGTCGATATGAATGTGTATTGTGTACTTACAAAGTGTTATACGTGCATGTATTTGTATGCATATATTTGTATGTTATGTAGGTGTGTTTCTACTGTTGGATGTGTATGTGTGTATATAGGGGTATATATATGTAAGTGTTTGTTTTTTTTTGTTTTTTTTTGTTTTTTATTTATTTATATGAAGGTATATAGTTGTGTATATTGACATCTATCATATCTTAACCTGTTTATGTGTACGAGTAGGGGTGTAAATTTTGGTAAGTGTCTACCACTAAATGTGTAAGTATATGTTTGGGTATATAGAGATATATATGTGTACTTGTGTGTGTGTAAATATGTATATATATGCATATGTATGTATATGTATGTGTGAGTGTGCATATGTATGTGTATATGTATATGTGTATATGTATATGTATATGTGTATATGTATGTTTGTATATGCATATATATGTATATGTGTGTATGTTTAAATGTGTATATATGTATGTATATGTGTTTGTATATAGGTGTATATATATGTGTGTGTAGGTATTTATATGTATGCGCTCGGATGTGGTTGTAGTGTATATCTGGATGTGTTGATATGGGTATTTATATATGATTAGATATTTATGTATATATAGATATATGTTTGTATGTCGTAGTATGTGTATTTGTATGTATGCCTTAGTGTCTTGGAGTGTATCATAGATACAAACTAAAATCTACTTTTGTTGATAAGGAGCCTTTAATTGCTTATAGACTGTTGTGATTTTTTAAAATTATTATAAACTTTTAATATATTTTATCATAATATTGTTGGAATATTATTAGAATATATGTTGGTCTCTGTATACTTATTCCTTTCCCTTTTTTGTGTATGTGTCTATATGTTTATGTATATATGTATATGTGTTTGTATATGTATGTGTGTATATATATATATGTATATATATATATATATATGTGTATATGTATGTATGTGTATATATATATATATGCATGTATGTGTGTAGGTATATGTATGTATATATGTGTGTATGTATATGTATGTGTATATGCGTAGTTGCGTATGTATGTGTATATGTGTGTATACGCTGATGTGTATATACATATTTATATTTATATAGTTTTAATTTACGTTTGTTTGATTTTTCATGTATATACGTGTATTTGTAAATGTCTATGTATATGTTTAGTTTATATGCATATATGTATGCGTGCGTATGTATGTATATCTAAATATGTATGTGTATGTGTATGTATTTGTATATATGTGCATCTTTATGTATATATATTTTTACTTGCTTTATTTACTATTTTGCGTCGCTGTATTGGTCGATATATTTATACGTGCTTATGTATATGTATGTCTATGTGCGTATGTCTGTATATGCGTACCTATTATGCGTATATATGGATATGTAGGTACATGTGCAGATTTGTATGCATATGTGTGAATGTACAATTATTTATGGAGGTAGTTATTTACTTTTGCATGTAGTGTGTGGAAAACTATATGGTTTAAAAATATATATATATATTTATATATATTTATTTGTTTAAATTTTATCTATATATATTTGACCAGATTAGTTATATTTCAAGTTAAAATTCGTTTAATAACACATTAAGACACGAGTATGTTCATTTTAGCTATTACATCTGACCGTCTAGATCAATGTGAATGTGGATGTATGTGCCTGTGTTTATTGATGTCTATGTGTAAGGAAAGTGCATGCACGTTTGGTTGTATGTTTGCGTACGTGTGGTTGTGTGTAGTGTAGATGTTCGTTTTTTTTGTTTTTTTTTTATCAAGGGTCGTGTCTCGTCACCGTATTTTATGTGTGTATATATATCTAAATATGTCTGAGCGCTTATGTATTATGACCTGAGTATGTTCGAATGATTTCACGTGAGAGGCGACTATCATGTTGAAATGAAACTATAAAAATGTATACATTTTTGTCTGGGGCTCTGAACATCCTTTTTAACATAATTTCAATGAAAATATAAATTAAATAGCATATATATCTTTTATTTTTATATTTTTATATTTTTTCTCCTCGGTAATTCTACAATTTAAAACTTAATGGAGATTTGATTTAGATTTCTAAATAGGTAATTTTTTACTTTTAATCTTAATTTCAAATTTTATAAATCTTTTAATATCTATGATAACCTTACATAGTTGTCTAATTTTTCGAATTACCCTATACTTGTATTTTGATTGGTCATTCTAGCTTATGTAACAGCGTTTACTCCTAGCTAAGGATCGTTAATTAATTTGAAACTTTTAAAACCATTTATTCTATATTCTACATCATCACTTGATAAGACACCAGAAGTGTTGAAACGAAATGGCTATTTTTGTAGTGATTTTATAACATATTTATGTTACAATATTCAAATAAATGATTATATATATATATATATAATCATTTCACTGAGAAAAAACATTAAGAAGCGAGAACAATAAAAGAACAGGAATTAAGAAGGCAGAAGATAACGATTGACATTGCATATAATCATTGCGGATCAAATTTGACTGGGAAGCTAGAAGCCAGAGGAAATTTCCACAAATTAAAAATATAACAGAAGAAACATTTAGCATAGAAATTACGGTTACATCCAGCCATTTCAAAAGTAATAAGATAAGACCTTTTCGCCAAATTATTACTACGCTTAAATTCACAATATCTCGATACCATCCAAGAAAGTTCATCAGAACAATCAACAGGAAAGTATTTATAGAAAAAATCACAGGAAAGCTATGCGTCGGCGGCGGGAAAGTGACTGAAGCCGAGATGCCAGGTGAGGACCAATAAAATTTCAGATTTATCTTTGGAATTTATCAAGTGGCTCTAAACATAATTAAAATATAATTATATGTATTTACAATAAGATGAAAAATTCTCTAGATAGATAATATAATATTCGGGAAGCAAATACGTTAATATATATATATATATATATATATATATATATATATATATATATATATATTATGAATTGGACAAAGTCCGACAATTTTTTTAAGACATTTTTATGTTTATACAATCTTTTTATAGATACAAATATTTAAGTAAATGCTCTGTTTATAATAAACAGTATTAATAACATTTACCGACCTGAATGTCCCAGAAATCTTCATAGAAAATATTCGTCTTCCGACAGGAATCGAACCTGTATCCTATACGGAACCATCATATAGCCTGATGTGCCTTAACCGATTTAGCCACAGAGCATCGTTCGGTTGGGAAGGTCGATTTTACTGCTTTTAGACTACAATCCTGCGTGAATCTCTCACGTACATTCATATCTGCTCATGGCGTATCAAATGTAAACAAATGACGTCACACATTATGAAATGGTCAAAGTCCATGTCATCGTCCAGGTTAGGACCCAGGAAGATCAACACGAACACAAGAGTAGAAATAACGAAGATATATTACACGGAATAATAATACAAGATGTGGAAGGTGTTAGTATGACTGTCAGTCTGGTTTGGAGTGAACTACTATCGGCTCGACTCGATTCGTCTCTCTCTCTTGAGAGGCGTAGTATACATAGTGTTAGGAAGAGTTCATTCTGTCGTTATAGGTAAGGACCCATAACACCCCCCTCCCAAGCTTTTACCTCGCAGGGGTCTTTAATATTTTTTTTCTCTTCGCATTAATCATCAAAGTCTCTGTAAATTTTCTTTTTCTACTTGATTTCCGCGGTTCTGAAATTGCTTGAGGTTTTTGCATATTGAATCTGTCAAATATTGTGTCCACTACTTCTTCCTCTTCCTGAGGTAGACCGTTAGAATCCTCTAACAGCCTCTTTCTGATCTGATTTAAGTGTCTTTTATTCGAGAACTTCGGACCCTGAATTATGTAAATCACGTTCCCGATTCGTTTCTCTATTGTACCTGGCTCCCAATAGGATGTGTTGTTTTTGAACATTAAAAAAAAATCTTTCTCCCCTGAGTTAAATTTTCTTTTTGGTACAAACCACGTTGGTGATTGCTTTGTTTTGACAGTAATTCGTCGAATACCGATGTAATTTTTCGGGCGAACATTACTTCCGCCGGTGTAATTCGCTTGCAAGAATTGTTGTAAAGCCTTTTCTGTTGGTACGTCATAAGCTTTCCTTAGTGCTCTTTTTAATGTATCTACAAACCTCTCCACTTGCCCGTTTGATCTTGGGTGATTTGGCGGGGATTTGATGTGTTTCACCTGAAAAGTTTCACAAAATTCTTGAAAATCCTCAGATGTAAATTGTTTCCCATTATCGGTGACTAAACAATCAACCACTCCGAAACGAGCAAACAGCTCGTGAAGGCAATTTATTGTAGTCTCAGAAGTAGGTTTTCTACAACGAAATACTTCTGGCCATTTGCTGTAACTGTCTACTACAATCAAGTAGTAGAAACCCTCTAATGGACCTGTGAAATCTACATGGATTCTCGACCACGGTCGATCTGGCTTAGGACATGGCTTATGAGTGATCGGAGGTGCCTTGGAAGCTAAGGAACAGCCCTTGCATTTGTCCACCATATTTATAATATCTTGATCCATGTTTGGCCAGTACACGTAACTTCGCATTAAGGATTTCATCCTGTTCTTTCCTGGGTGGCCCATGTGAAAATCCTTGAGGATTCGCCTTTGTAGCGTTTTCGGGGTTACTACACTTTCATTATATAGCAGAACATTATCACATAACGAAAAACTGTCTGATATATGCTTATCTTTTCCTACAATTTTTGTTTTCGTTTCCTTTATAAATTCGTCATTCACTGCTTCGTTTCTTAGTTCCTGTAATGTGACGAGGAGGTCTCGAATTGTACTACATAATGATATTCTAATATCTTCCTCATATCGTAGAGCTGCAATTACGGAATCTTCTAATGGCTCCGTTTTCTTTGGTATTAGTTTCGAAAGACCGTCTGCATGCCCGATTTTGATTGATGGAAGATACTCCAATTTAAAGTTATAGTTTAATAAAATCGTCCCCCATCTTATCAATCTATTAGCAGTGTAGACAGGTAGACCTTTCTTTGATCCAAATATTGTCTGGTAGTAACGTTCTTGACGCATGCGCGATGGTTTTTAGTGTTCCATCCAGCATTTTATGGAGTATACATGCCCCAACACCATAGGCACTCGCGTCATTCGCGACTATTATTTCCAATTTTGGATAATAATGCGCTAAAAATAAATCTGCTGTTAGAGTCTTAATGATTTTGTCGAAAGTTTTCTGACATTCATATGACCATTCCCAAACTTTTTCCTTCTTCAACAGTTCGTTTAGGAGTGCGCGTAATTTGTGCATGTTATGAATAAATTCTTGATAATAATTTACTAAGCCCAAGAAATTTTGTAACTCGGCTAAATTTTTTTTTATTGCCATGGCTCTTTCTGGGTCTGGTCTTCTTCCTTCTTCGTCAATAATATGGCCCAGATATTTTATCTCCTTCATAAAGAAGTCACATTTATTTTCCTTTACCTTAAAACCGTAATTTTGTATCTGCCTGAAAACCGCTTGAACGTGTTCCCAGTGTTGTTCAATATTTTTGCTATTTATCAGGATGTCATCAAGGTATGCAATCATGAAATCCAGTCCGCCTAGCATAGTGTCCATTATTTGCTGAAATATCGCCGCCGCGACCTTGATCCCGAATGGTAATCTCTGGAACTTATATAACCCTTTATGTGTGTTTATGCACAACAACCTCGAGCTTTCCTCATCTACTGGTACTTGGAGGTATGCCTCGCTCAAGTCTATCTTTGAGAAAAATTTTTTCTCCGTTCAACTTTGTGAAAACTTCCTCTGGACTAGGGAGAGAATAGTGATAATCCTTAATCGCTGCATTCAATCCCGTCGAGAAATCAGCGCATACTCATATCTCACCCGTTTTCTTTTTCACGTAAACCGTAAGTGCGGCCCATTGACTATATTCCACCTTTGTCAATATACCGGTTTTCACGAGTCTATCCAACTCTTCGTCTATTTTTTCTAATGATGCGAACGGTACATTTCTTTTCTTCTTGAAAATGGTTTGTGCATTTTCTTTTAGTTCGACTTTGGCCCCATTTTTTTACACCTCCCGAGGCCGGCTGAAAATATGCCGGGGAAACTCTCCTTTAATTTCTCCATCAATTTCTCTGCCTTGGTCGATAACCTTTCTACTTTTTGGCAGTACGTATTTATCTGAAAATCTCAGAGGTCAAATTTCTGCATTCAGTCAGTTCAAAATAAATTTTCCGTATTTTTTAGAACATACATCTTTAATTTCTTGGTCATCCAGTTGAACGTCACATTTGTGATAATCTCCCCCTCAAATTTGAATTTCCCTACTGTTACTGACCTGGCTATTTTATCGGTTCTCAACATGGTCGGTTTGTTTAATTTCTTCCACGTCTGTAATCTAATAATGGTTAAATCTGTCGGAATCTAATTGTAATCTGATTTTTTTGTTTAACATTTCTACTTATACGTATTTTCGTATATTTATCCCGTCCTCTTGGTCAGTTCTAGTAACTCTTACTCAGCTTTTGTTGTCTTTCTTTGTTCTACAGTGCGAACTTTTATGTCCCACTTTATTGCACGACAGACAAATCCTTTAGCGGTATGGGCAATCTTTGTACCAGTGCAAAGTCCCACAGCGATAGCATGGACTGGGTGGTGGTTTCTTCTGAGGTTTCATTTGACTTTTTGTAGTAAAATAATTTGTTTGGTTTTTGAGGAGGGAGAAAAACGTGTTTGTCGTTGTACTTTTCGTATGTGAGCGACGCCAGACTCTTCGATATCTTTCGAGTACTTTTTTACGCTTATACATCTCTGACAGTCCTCAACCAATTTTTGTAGCGTCAATTCTGGTTCACTCTCAAGTTTTGTTAGAATTATCCGTCTGATCTCCGCATCTTTAGTCGAAACCAGGCCTTGGACGAATATCAAACATTTAAAATTGTCAGGGCTGAGTTCAGATAACTTAAAGTCATCGCAGTGTTTGTTTACTACGGAAGCGAATGTTATTTAGTCGCCGTTATCCTTTTTTGTTAAATTTAAACATTTCGATTCCTGTCGGAGGACGAATATTTTCTATGAAAATTTCTCGGGCATTCAGGCCGGTGAATGTTGTTTAATACTGTTTATTATAAACAGAGCATTTACTTAAATATATGTATCTATAAAAAGAATGTATAGGCATAAAAATGTCTTAATATATATATATATATATATATATATATATATATATATATATATATATATATATATATATATATATATTGTGTATTTAGGCAGCAATCATTCTTTCATGAACACTTCATTAAAAACGACTGACAAGGTGCTTTTATTTAGTTTTTTATATAATTTCTCGTGCGATCTAATAAAGTTTTTCTTTTCAGAGGATAAATTATATAAAAACTGTCCGAATGTTCTTTTTATCCGGGCGCTTTCGGCTATACATTTAGCCATTTTCAAGGATTATATTTCAACTGTTAGAATCAGTTTGTTACATGGGTGTTTTATATGTGATTCATTTTTTTGTTTCAAAACACGGTCAAAATATTATGTCCCTGTTCATAGTTAATATTATTAAGTGTTGGTTTGTTTGTTTTTATTAGTAAGGCTTCCATTATTTTTAGCCTTTTTTGCAAGTGGATGATGCTATTAGTGTTGTCGACAAGTATATCCCGAATAGTGTCCGGTAGGTCTCCATGAATATTTAAATGAGATCTAATTGAGTTATGGTTAGAAAGGTGTAGAGTTAATCTGCGTGTTAAACAATTTGTAGTGTGGCCTATATAATTATTTACAAAAGTTGATTCTTGAGGAATACAATTCCTTAATGGGCATTTGAATTCGTAAATAATATTTTTTCTATTTAATTTTGTTCTAGGAGGTGAATTATTATTTTTAACTATAAGATTAGAAGTTTTAAATACCAAATTAGTTGTGTTTCAATCCTGGCTTGAGGCATTCAAAAGTCTAGTCACACTGAGGATCTGTGATACAGCGAAACAGTACTGTCTGTAAATCACATAATTTAGCTCTTGGAATTACATTTCAATTGAGCACTGTTGAGTGATAAGCTATTTCTATAAACAGCCACATGCACTAATGCAAAGCTCTTCAGTAAAATGAATGGAGCACTTTGGCTGATTGGCATTTGTTTACATTTGTAAAGACAATACGCTTGATTTAGTTGTGTAACTCTATCGAGTGAAGATAGCTCTGGCTGACACCAAATTAGTTGTTTCAATCCTGGCTTGACGCATTCAAAGTCTAGTCACACTGAGGAGCTGTGATACAGCGAAACAGTACTGTCTGTGAATGACACACACACACATATATATATATATATATATATATATATATATATATATATATATATATATATTAAATGTAAGCATGTAAGTAAGTATATGATGGAAATTCAGCAGAAATTGAATGGTTAATAGCAATTCTTTTCTCATGTAATAACATCTAGTTTAGTATACATATATCATCATCTCCAAAATATCTTTTATATCTCTAGGTGATTCACTGCCAGCATCTGTAGTTAGGTGACTGAGACACGTATCGCGACAGACTATGTCTAGCGATTTAGGAACAAAAGAATTCCTTGTAGCCTATCTTGCCAGGACGTTCCAAGTGTTTAAATGCAGTAAACGTTATCAGTATTTAAAAACAGAATACTTTGGCAAATTCTGTCTGGATTTCTGTGATGAGGAATTATCATTACTTGTATTATTTTTTGTCGGGCTAATGACGTCATCTTATTATCGCTACGTTTTGAACGTCGCTCATTCTGTCGTTCATCAGGTGTCTCTCGATCATTGTAAGCTTCTGAAAATTTATCGTCATCATCATTTATCCAGTGAGCGCATTTGACGGTGCTATGCTCACCAGACACACTATTTCGCAACTGAAAGTTAGCAATGGTGACATTCGAAGCAGACTAGACCAATGTCTTGCCGGTACCTCTCGGAAGTTAAGAGGCAAGACCTACAAAAGATTAGGTGGTTTCAAGGTAGAGTTTTCCTTCTCCTAGGTCAAGGCTATAGGACCCAGTCTGCCATGAAATAACATTAAAGTAATAAATTAAGAAATAAAAAAAGAAGTTCATGGCTTCTTTAGAAAATGTGTTTTTTTTTCCCACTCGGATGCGAAACTGTGAAGATATGAAACATATTTTAGATTGTAAGAATGTTTTTAAGGTAATAATGATTTTCTGATACAAGTTTTACTATTTAACCCATAGCTGAGAAGAGACGTCGGGGGTACGTACCTTTCCCATAGGTATTTACATATAACGAAGAAAACGGGAATTGTAACTTAGCCTCTGATTAACAATTATTATAAGAGTTTCATGAAAGATTAAAGTTTAAAGACAGTAAAATCGACCTTGCTAACCGAACGCTCCTCTGTGGCCAAATCGGTTAAAGGCACGTCAGGCTATATGACGGTTCCGTATAGGATACAGGTTCGATTCCTGACGGAGGACGAAAATGTCTCGGATATTCAGGCCGGTAAATGTTGTTAATACAGTTTATTAAAAACAGCGCATTTACTTAAATATTTGTATCTATAAAAAGAATGTATAAACATAAAAATGTCTTAAAATAATTATCGGACTTTGTCCATTTCATAATGTGTATCGTCATTTGTTTACATTTGGATACGCCATGAGCAGTTATGAATGTACGTGAGAGATTCATGGAAGATTAAAGTTTAAAGACAGTAAAATCGACCTTGCTAACCGAACGCTCCTCTGTGGCCCAATCGGTTTGTTTTTTATTTTGTCGACTGCATAGTATAGTAGGGTCAGTTGGGCTCCGTCTTTGATAAAAGAGCACTCTGACGCAGAAGTTTGGAAACGGTAAGCTGTACTGCTTGGTATTCATGCTGGCAGCTTCAATACGAACATTTCAGAGTGTTTGGGTGTCAATCTGAGGAGAGTGCAGAGGATTCGAAAAGAATTGAATGAGTCTAACTGCGATTACAGGTACAGCAGTTCAGAAAATTCTTTCTGATAAGAAAAGAACTCCCGAATTTGTTAGTGAGTGCCCCAGACTCAACACTGAGGCCTACATCAATTGGGTCAACAGGGTGGATGCTAGTAGACCCTATGTCTGGTAACAGGACTCTGCATCATGCGGCACTAGCAGGTGAACACATTCACGGCTGTCAAACAATTTCTGCGACCACACGACCACTTAAATATGGTCACCTAATTGCCTAGACTGCAACCCCCTTGATTTTTATGTGTGAGGCGCATTTGATCGAGAGAGCAACAAAACCGCTT
The DNA here is from genome assembly GCA_964036315.1 of Acanthosepion esculentum. Lineage (NCBI taxonomy): Eukaryota > Metazoa > Mollusca > Cephalopoda > Sepiida > Sepiidae > Acanthosepion > Acanthosepion esculentum. The sequence goes on along the minus strand of OZ038493.1, from coordinate 72,095,266 downwards.
TTAATGCCAAAAATGAACTGAAGAAAAGAATAATGACAGCATTCACCAACTTATTCGAGAGTCCGCCCAGAGGAATTGTAAGTGATTCCGATGTCGTCTGGAGGTCGTAGTTGAAGCCAATGGTGATTTTATTGAATAAATTTACTCTTTAGTATTACCAGATATTTTTGTGTAATTTTGGTAAATATATCTGTTAGAATTTCATTCAGGCGTCATTCAGACGACAATTTATCCATCGCACCCTGTATATCTGGTCAAATGAGATGTCAGTGTTGTTTTCATTTTGGCGTCATTCAGACGACAATTTATCCATCGCACCCTGTATATCTGGTCAAATGAGATGTCAGTGTTGTTTTCATTTTGGCGTCATTTAGACGGCAATTTATCCATCGCACCCTGAAGATCTTTTAAAATGAGGTGTCAGTGCTATTTTCATTTTTTGCATCATTTAGACGACAATTTATCCATCGCACCCTGTATTTATAGTACGCAAACCAAAGTAGTGTGAATAACATAAGGCTGACTTTTGAATGTGTTTATTAGGTTTATATTTCCCTACGCTACCGTTGTGTTTAGGGATGAATTAGAAATGTTATGATGGGTCTAAGAATGACATTGAAACAATCTGAAGCTGTTTTCACAAACCCATTGTATGAGTACAAGTAGATCTGTCATCTTGACTTGAGTAACTTTCTCACCGACGTCACGTGACTTCTCTGTCTTTTCTACAGATATTTTCATGGCAACTGTTCTGATGCGTTTTTTTTTTCTCTCCCCATTGCCTCGCCTGCATAAATTTAAGCGCATTACTAGACTGGCAATTAGGTCTCAACGTTTACCTATTGCCCTAACTAGATGCAAACTATTTTCTATTCAAACTGTTTATTTTCTCGCACTTCTCACCTGCAGAAATCCCATCCGATTTTTTGCTTCCTTGTCACCAACTTCAAAAATGTGATTGCAACGTCAGTGACCATCTTCTTTATTCTTGAAACCTGTTCCTTTATTGTCCTTCTGCTCACTAAGATCTTCTCATTCTTCTTGTAACTCACTGCGTCTTAGTGGCATTATCGCCTCCTTGGGGTGAAATTTTAAAAAAATAACTGATTGGCTGTGACTACAGTAAATACTCAATTCATTAACACAGATTTGCTTGTAAGTTGCCTGATCTTAGCTAAATGATCCTGTCCCCTAGGAGCTTATGCCGTGTGCAGTTCTGCTCGTGGACGGTCGTACTAAAGAAATGTAATGGCTGGTTGTCTAAAGGGATTTTTTTTTAAGTTTGACGGGTAAGGCAATCATGGCTACTTTTTGTTATCGCTCCTCAACGCTGTTCTTCCATCCACTTACATAAGCTCGGCCAAGCGTCTAGTTATTTGGTCGAACTCCCTGCCTTCGGGCAGAGAGGAACTCGGACGAGGCTCAGCCGAAGGGCAGAGTCTCGTTCGGGGAGGTAGACTATCCCTGAACCCGTTTTTACGGGTTCCAATAGGGAATAGTTTTGGCCCAGCCTACGGGCTCAGAAAACCCACGTTAAACCAGGCATTGTGCCACATGTAACCCTTGTGGGGGAGGCTAAATATTACTTACATAAGCTCGTCAGGTAGACTAAAGGCTGCTTTCCTCTGTCCCTCTTGCCTTCAGTATGCCCTTTGAGTGTCAGATTTTCCCAGCCCTCTTAAAAAATGTAATCTATATCCTTGAAACATGTTCCTTTATTGCCCTTCTCCTCACTAAGGTCTTCTCATTCTCTTTCACTCCTTGTAACTCACTGCATCCCAGTGGCATTATCGTCTTGCTCGGAGTGAAATTAAAAAAAAATACCTGATTAGAGGTGACTTAAGATAGACTGCAGTAAATACTCAATTCATTAACACTGATTTGCTTGTAAGTTGCCTGATCTTAACTAATTGATCCTGTCCATTACGAGCTTATGCCGTGTGCAGTTTCGCTATGACACAAGGGGTTACTGAGTCTTAAAGAATAAGTATAGATATTACCAAGTAGCTAGAACGATCAAAGTAGAATCAAGAAGACAGTAGATAATGAAAGACATTGCTTTTAATTTTTTTCTACGGGGAGTTAGAAACATTAATTATACACAAATACAATGAAATATTCTTTGAATAACATCTTGCTTCCTTGTCACCAACTTCAAAAATGTGATTGCAACGTCAATCACCATCTTCTTTATTCTTGAAACCTGTTCCTTTATTGTCCTTCTCCTAACTAAGGTATTCTCATTCTCCTTGTAACTCACTGCGTCTTAGTGGCATTATCGCTTTGCTTGGGGTGAAATTAAAAAAATTAACTGATTGGCGGTGACTTAAGATAGACTCAATTCATTAACACAGATTTGCTTGTAAGTTGCCTGATCTTAGCTAAATGATCCTGTCCCCTAGGAGCTTATGCCGTGTGCAGTTCTGCTTATTGATCCGTTTTGACACAAGGGGTTACTGATTGTTAATGCATAAGTATAGATATTAACAAGTAGCTAGAACGATCAAAGTAGAATCAAGAAGACAGTAGATAATGACAAACATCGCTTTTAATTTTTTCTTCTACGGGGAGTTAGAAACATTAATTGTACACAAATACAATGAAATATTCTTTGAATACCATCATGCTAGCGCAGGACTGAATGTTTTGGACGCAATCAGTCGCCGAATTTATTCTGTTGACCACAAAAAAATTACCATTTACAAAAAATCTCTCGCAAACCACACATGGTAGTCTCAGGGCTCATATGAGGGACACGGGGTTTATTTTGTGCGAGCCTGGTGTAGATATATGGGCAAGAATTTAAACTGATATCAGGCAGATATTGGTTTTTAATAGTTTTACCAATAGGTTTATAGTAATTTTATTTTCTATTAGATGAATTTTTGTTAGCCATTATTATTATTATTGCCAGGAAACAGGTATGTTTTGGATAACGCTTTAGTTCCATAAGAATATTGTTATGAATAATCAAGAGTGGTCACCGCTTGTTTTGTTACTCTCCTCTTTCTGTTTACTCGGACTATAAAAGGACACTATACGCGAACCTTGTGTCCTCAGTTGAATAAAGCTTTCTTAAAGCCTACACCTGCGTACTTTTGGCATTACATATGTATCCTTGACTGGGTCGATTAGTCTGGAAAAAAGCTATAAACTTTTTTTTAGTAATTATTGACTAGTATTTATTTTCACCTATTTTTTTAGTTGCTTTCTGTAACTATTTTAATAGATATCGCAGTTTCAATCATTTTTGGTAATTATTGACTAGTATTTATTTTCACCTATTTTTTTAGTTGATTTCTGTAACTATTTTAATAGATATCGCAGTTTCAATCATTTTTAGTAATTATTGACTAGTATTTATTTTCACCTATTTGTTTAGTTGATTTCTGTAACTATTTTAATAGATATCGCAGTTTCAATCATTTTTAGTAATTATCGACTAGTATTTACTAACATCTTCATTATGCCAACCAATATTTTTAATTTCGACTAGTATTTACTCGCACCTTTATGTATTTAATAGTTCTATTACCTGTGTCGTTCGTATATTTGCGTGCTGATATATTCAATTATATTTACAATTTGTGTTTTGTGACTTGATTATGTCTGTCTTGTCATTTATAAACTTTTTTCCCTTGACCACTAAATCTGCTGCCAAAACCCTATCAATGTGTAGCGAACTGTGGGGGTGAAGATGTGAAGAGATATCAGAAGGTCAAACCTTCCTGCTGGCCGGTCCAGCTACGTCAGAATGTCGGACATTAATTAAGTCCAAAGAAGACCAAGAAAACAAACAAGACCGACATACATGGGCACACAAATATATATTAATAACGAGTTAACAAAGACATGAAAAGTTACATAGAGTTTGTATGGAGAAATTATGTGTGTGTATTGTATTGAGTGTTCGTGCGCACGTGTATTGTTCTCAGCGCGCTCCCAGAATTTGGGAAACGCTGCATCTGCGAGAGGTCACATATTGATGTAAGTGGAAAAAGAACGATTTTACCTTGTCTCCGTGCGAGGTAGTGGCCCAAGGCCTGAGTCGTAAAAGAGAGAGAGAAAGGTCAGCCAGTACTCATACTCAAGGGAGAGAGACCCCTGTTGAAGGATTAAGGAACTGAGGAGGAGCCAACTGCGACAAATGTAACTATTTTGTATCCATAATGGATACCTCTTACTACATCATCGCCGAATCGAAAGAAGAACTTAACATTTAGCTAAGAACAATGCATGAATATATAAGTATATTTTCTCCGTTTTTTCTTTGAATAATTTTGTAATATTCTAAACTTAATGGTAATGTTTAAAATTTAATATTCGTAATCTTTTATTCTTTCACTGCATAGTGAATTAAAAGTTAATTAGCAATACTGATTTCCAATCTAAACTAATATTAATATTAAAGCTTTAATAAATTGTATCTAAGGTCCGTTGTCAAGTTATTTGAATTATCATATACTTGTATTTTGATTGGCCATCATAGCTTGTGTTCTCCTACTAACGCTGTTTTTGAACTTTTTAAATCTCAATACCATCAATCAATACCATCACTTGAGAAGACACCAAAAGTGTTGAAAGAAAATGGCTATTTGTGTAGTGATGTTATAACATTTATGTTATACATTTTAAATAAATATTATTCGCTATACTTTTATTGAGCACTTTTTTAAAAAAATGCTGTTTCCGGTAATCGGATTTTCATTCCATCCATACCAACCCTGTATTTAGATGTAGACCTATCAATCATCTGTAGTAATCATTGACTATTACTTATTTTCATATTCATTTTTATTTGATAGAGAATTGTCAACAAATATTATTAATTCTGACTAGTATTGACTTAAACCTTTATGTAACTATTTTATATAGACTTGTCAATCATTTTCAGTAATTATGGAATAGTATTTACTTTCTTTTTATGTGCTGCGTCCTTTCAGAACGTAGGCCATCACGGCCGTCCACTTACCTATTCCAAAAGATTTTGTGTTTCTGACAACTGTCCCAGACCACGCTCCGCCACCCACCTGCCCAAATCCGACACGTATGTCATGCGCTGCATTCCTCTGTCTCTTTTCCCCACTATTCGTCCTGTGAGTATCAGATTCTCAAGGCCATTGTTTCTCATCAAGTGTCCCAGAAATTTCATCTGCCTCTTCCTTAAGTTAAGCATAAGCTAGTTTGCATCCTCTACAGGACCAGATCGCTGCTCACATGCTCGGACAATGTTATCATCAGCATCCTTATGTAGAAACACATCTATGCCGCCACGAGTCTCTACTTCATCATTGAGGATACAAACCACCATTTATCGCCGTATAGGAGGGGAGATGTCACGCAGCAGCACAGTAACCTTAGATATAGAAATGCTTCTGCTGCAGCTCAGTACCCTTTTCTTTGTCACCATAGAAATCCTCCATTTGTAGCTCAGTAGACTTTTCATTGTCAACATAGAAATCCAACTGTTGTAGCTCAGTACCCTTTTAATTGTCACCATAGAAATCCTCCTGTTGCAGCTCAGTACCCTTTTCTTTGTCAACATACAAATCCTCTTGTTGCAACTCAGTACCCTTTTCTTTGTCACCATAGAAATCCTCCTATTGCAGCTCGGTACCTTTTTCTTCGTCACCATAGAAATCCTCCTGTTGCAACTCAGTACCCTCTTCGTTGTCAGCATATGTCGCGTTGGTTATTCATTGTCACAGTCTGTGAATGTGGGTGAAATATATATACTCGTGAAATTTTAATAACTTTTATATTGTTTTTTTTTTATTCTCTTGACAGACAGAAAAAATTCGGTTTGTCTAGTTCGATAAATACTTATAATAATTGTTAAGTATCGCGTTTTGCTAATCGATTTCTCCTACACGATTTTTAGTTAAGAGACATCATCCTCTTTACCAATGTCTGACTTTCAGTATTATTTTAAGCTTATATTTGTTTTTCTTATTTTCCGACGCGTTTTACTTTCTTTTTATCCCCCCTCCCCCGGTTTATTTGTTTACTTTATTCGTCTGCTATACGTCTTGTGTTTTTCTTTCAATCCATTCCACACTGACTGGAAATTCTCATATTATCAGCGCTACAAGTAGCTCTTGACAATTTTATTTCTTCACACAAACTTTGTTGATACGTAACAAACCTCCTCACATACTAATACACTAGTGATAGTAAATATACATTAGTCATTAGTACATACAGTCTTACGATGAGAAATGAATCAATGATAATCGCTTCAAATACCTCGGGGTATGAATCGGTTTTAAAATTTAGTATAACTGATAATGAAATCGAAAACAGAATAGATTGTACAAGGGATACTTTTGTCTAACGCCGCAAAAGCTTCATCTTCTATGTGCCGTGTCTCTTCATGATGTAGGCGATCATGGCCCTCCACATCCTCCTGTCACATGTAGCTCTTAATATGTTTTGTCTTCTTGTTATTTTTCACAAAGATCACCAAGTACGTTCCGTGCGACATTCATCTCCACACCCGTCCTGCGTCTATCAGATTATCCAAACCCTACTTCCTCATTACGTACCCCAGAAATTTCAACAGCCTCTTGCTGATATTAAGTACAAGTTTGCTTTTTGTTTCCATTGTCTCTAAAACTTCATCGTTGCTCACATGTCAAGTCTATTTTATCCTCAGCATCTTTCTGTAGTATCACATTTTCGTTGCTGTAAGTCTCTTCTTCATCTTTGACGAGACTCTCAGCATTCACTGCCATACAGGAGGACAGATATCACGTAACAGTTCAGTACTCTTTTCTTTATTTCTGTGGCTTCAAGTCTCTTCTTCATCTTTGATGAAATTGTCCAGCATTCACTGCCATATAGGAGGACTGATATCACGTAACAGTTCAGTACTCTTTTCTATGTTTCTGTTGCTTCAAGTCTCTTCTTCATCTTTGAGGAGATTGTCCACCATTCACTGCCATACAGGAGGACTGATATCATGTAACAGTTCAGTACTCTTTTCTTTGTTTCTGTTGCTTCAAGTCTCTTCTTCATCTGTGAGGAGATTGTCCAGTATTCACTGCCATACAGGAGGACAGATATCATGTAACAGTTCAGTACTCTTTTCTATGTTTCTGTTGCTTCAAGTCTCTTCCCCATCTTTGAGGAGATTGTCCAGCATTCACTGCCATATAGGAGGACTGATATCACGTAACAGTTCAGTACTCTTTTCTATGTTTCTGTTGCTTCAAGTCTCTTCTTCATCTTTGAGGAGATTGTCCACCATTCACTGCCATACAGTAGGACTGATATCATGTAACAGTTCAGTACTCTTTTCTTTGTTTCTGTTGCTTCAAGTCTCTTCCCCATCTTTGAGGAGATTGTCCAGCATTCACTGCCATATAGGAGGACTGATATCACGTAACAGTTCAGTACTCTTTTCTATGTTTCTGTTGCTTCAAGTCTCTTCCCCATCTTTGAGGAGATTGTCCAGCATTCACTGCCATATAGGAGGACTGATATCACGTAACAGTTCAGTACTCTTTTCTTTGTTTCTGTTGCTTCAAGTCTCTTCCCCATCTTTGAGGAGATTGTCCACCATTCACTGCCATACAGGAGGACAGATATCACGTAACAGTTCAGTACTCTTTTCTTTGTTTCTAACCAATTTTTTCCGTTTCTTAATACTCTGCTTAGCTTTAGGAATGTATCTTTGGCTATCCCAAGTGTCGCAATTTCCATCCTGCGTTTGAACACTTCTCAGATAGTTAAATTGATTAGCGTTCCTGATTATTAATTTGCATTTTGGGCTCATTGTTTCGCTTGAAACCTTGTATTCTGTCTTATAGTTACAAAACTAAAACATTAACCTGAAAATCTAGTCATGTTCTTCAATTGCCTCGTCAAATCAAGACTTTTGCTAGTTGTCAAGCATGGAACCAAACCCGTTGAAAAATGTCTGATCTGTCAACAGTATACAACTGCATTCTCATATCAATAATTTAAAATTGCATTGAGAGAATGCATCCTATAAGCGTTAAAGAAAATCATTCTCCTACGAAACTTTTGAACTGCTGCTATAGATTCATAAACAAAGAACCTTTTCAGGAAAACGTTTTCCGTTGACATGAAGAGGAAAGATTATATTGAATCAATTTCTAAGTCTATTCCGAAGAATTTTTGGTCATGCTCGACACTTTTTTCTTGACAGAATCTATCTTACATATATATATATATATATATATATATATATATATATATATATATATATATATATATATATATATATATATGTAATGAGAAATGATTGAGGAATTCAGAGTCAGAGAAGTGATTGAGGAATTCAGAGTCAGGTTCGCTTAATGAAGCTTTATTCGACTAGATCCTCACAGAGAGGTGGTCTAGGTAAAATGGACGATCAAACGGGTACAAAATCAAAGGGGAACAACTTGTTCCCGAGAAGTAGAGAAAGGGGTTAGAGAGTTCCTTCTTTATCACCACATTCTCCGCCGCCCAGGGAAGTTCAAGGCCATAAGGTCATCTAGAGAGGAAGGGTTCAGTGGACTCTCGGAAAGGTACCTTTGATAAAGAACGTCTTCGCTCAAACTGAAAAAAAGAAAAGAGAAGACAAAATTCAAAGCTGATAGTTTTCGGCTAAAAACGGTGGTCTTTGACGGATCCTAGTAGAACGTCGAAGATTCAATTTGTTAGCATCTTCCCGCTGGGTCCTCTGGTAATTTTCCAAGAGTGGAGAGCGAGGAGGAGTGTTTGACAGGTTAGGAGCCTCTAGTTGCTGTGGGTCCCCTGACATAGAGTCATGTTCGGTATTTGAACTCTCCACTTCATGGTTAGACTGGTTAGGAGCCTCCAGCTCCTGCGGGTCCCCTGGCATAGGATCGGGTTCTGTATTTAGACTCTCCATTCCATCTCCCAACGGAGCCATATGACGCAAAGACACTGTTTCTCGTCCGTTATTGAAGCGCACATGGGCATAGTTTGGATTGACTTCCAGTATTTCGACGGTCTCTACCAGGGGCTCATATTTGTTTCCACGTACGTGGCGCTTCAGGAGAGCTAACTTGGATGTTGTTAACCAAGTAGGTATGGAATCACCCGTAGCTGATTTCCTTTGGAAATCAAATAGGCGTTCATGTGGAGTACAGTTGATGGGAGTGGAAAGTAACGAGCGAATGCAGTGAAGGGCTACGTCACGCACCTTTTCCCAATTAACAATAGAGAGATTTCTTGTTCGCAGAGCTAGGCCCACGGTTTGCCAGATGATGCCATTGTATCTCTCTACTTGCCCATTGCCTTGAGGGTTAAAGGCAGTAGTTCGACTGGTAGCAATGCCTCGAGAATGCAGAAATCCCTTTAGTTCCTCTGACATGAAAGCAGTACCGCGATCAGTGTGTACAAAAGAGGGATTTCCAAAAATAGAAAATAGATTGGTCAAGTGTTTCTTGACGGTAGCAGCGGTAACATCGGCACAAGGGAATGCAAAAGGGAAACGTGAGTATTCGTCTACCACTGTTAATAAGAAGCGATTTCGAGAATTTGAAGGTAATGGTCCCTTGAAGTCTACACTCAATCTTTCAAAGGGTTGACTCGCTTTTATGAGTGTTTGGGGTGCCTTTCTAATAAACCTCGGTTTCATCTCCGAACAGATTTGGCACGCTCTGACTACTGCTCTTACATCTTCTACAGAGTACGGCATATTTTTGCTTCTGACAAAATGCAGCATTCGGGTTACTCCCGGATGACATAAATCGTTGTGCAAGGTGTGTAACTTGTCTGCCGAGATGGTAGAAGAGCAAATCCGGGATAAGGCGTCCGCAGCTGCATTTTGTTTTCCGGGGCGATATGCTATATCGTAACTGAAACAGGCAAGTTCTAATTTCCATCTGGTGATCTTCTCGTTTTTTATCTTGCTCTTACTCTTAGGATTGAACATGAAGGAGATGGATTTTTGGCCTGTTATCAGTTTAAAATGCTTCCCGAGCAGTAAGTGCCGCCATTTTCGGATTGCTTCTACAATAGCATATGCCTCCTTTTCGACTGACGAGTGCTTTTGCTCGGCAGGAGTTAGAGTTCTTGAAAAGAAAGCTACAGGCCGACAGTTTTGGATGAGTGACGCAGCAATAGCATGTTCCGAAGCATCGGTTTCGATTTCGAGAGGGAGAGAAGAGTCTATGGCTACCAGGGATGATTTAGCAATCTCTTGCTTCAGGTATTTGAAGGCATCTGATTGTTCCTTAGTGAGAGGATAGCTGGTGACTCTGGTTAGGGGATGTACTTTCTCCGAAAAATTCGAGATCCACCGAGAATAGTGGGAGAACATACCCATTGCTCGTCGAAGAGAAGGAAGATCTTGGGTACTGGTAAGTCCATCAATCCTTTGAGTCTATCTGAGTCGGGTTTTACAGAACCCTTGCTTATCGTATACCCGAGCAAGTCTACCGAAGAGAGTGAATAATGACACTTGTTTTTATTCAGCGTCAAACCGTACTTTTCTACACTCTTCATGAACTTATTCAAATTGTAGTCATGTTCAGCCTGATTTCTTCCACAAGTGGTGACGTTGTCAATATAGGCGTAGGTTCCTTTGAGGTCTTCTCGCCTGATGATATCATCCATGACTCGTTGGAAACTTGCGACACCATTAGTTACTCCAAACGGGATTCGGCAGAATTGGTATAGAGATCCCGCCGCTTCGAATGCAGTGTATTTACGCTCTTCAGGCTTGATAGAGACTAAATACTTGATAACTGGCAATCTCGTTTACCATGTCTTCTATCCGAGGAAGAGGATAAGCATCTAGTAGAGTGAACCGGTTTATGGTCTGGGAGTAATCTACAACAAGTTTCTTCTTGTGATTTTCAGGAGATACTACAAGCGCTTGGGCTCGCCACGGGGAATGAGAAAGCTCTATAATTCCTTCCTTTAGCATACGGGATATTTCTGACTGAATGAATTTCGTGTCAGGTAGGCTATGTCTCCTGGATTTAACCGCTATTGGATGACAATCTGGGGTTAGATTTGCAAACAGAGAGGGGTAGGGGACATTTTTAATGGCGGTCAATTTACAAACGGTGAGGGGTGGAAGCGGCCCTCCGAAAGGTATTTCTAAGGAAGAATGTTCGGATAGGAAGCTAAGTCCGAGAATGACGTCACAGCATAGATCGGCCATCACCGATAGTTTGACATCCCTGTATTCCCTACCACTCAGGCGGAGAGATACTACACAGTGTCCGAGAGTAGTGGACGAATGAGAACTGCTAGCCATCAAAATTCTGTCAGAACTAGGCGTGACAGCCAATCCAAGTTTTTTAATTTTATCAGGATGAATAAAATTTTCCGAGCTTCCAGTATCAATGAGTATTCTAACAGGCTCGCCTTTGATTTCACCACACATGGACGAACGAGAGAGTGTCCCGGAGAAGTTTGGAGAAGTAAATGAAGCAAGAAAAGACTCACCGTAGTTGATAGCCGCTGCAGTAGGAGACCTGCAGACATGAGCGAAATGTCCCCTCTTCTTACAGTGTCTGCAAGTTGAGTTCCTGGCTGGGCATCTGGACCTATCGTGCCTCTGGTTTCCACAGAAGAAACATTTCTGTCCGGAGAGGGCGGCTACAGTGGGTAGTTCGTCATGCGCGGGCTGTTGGAGCTGACCATTATCCGTTTCTTCAGACCTAGTAGTAGAGATCGAAGCGGTGAGAGAGTCCGGTCGAGCGTACGAAGCTAGTTGCTTCTGAGCCATTTCTAATGTTCGGGCTTGTTCGTACGCTGTATGTAGGTCCAGAATTTTGTTCTCTAGGAGCCTCTGTCTGATAGGGTCGGATGTAATTCCATTTATAAAGGCGTCTCGGACGTATTCATCTCTCGCCTGAATGGCCGTAACAGCCCTGAAGTCACAGTCTTTCGCCAGTCCCTTTAAAGATTGTAGATACTCGTCTACATTTTCATCGGCGCGTTGTTTGCGAGTCGCCAACAGGTGTCGGCAGAAGATAATATTCTTGGGCTGCACGAAAACTTCCTCCAGAACATTCATGGCTGATTCGTAATCGCTAATGTCCGAGATGTATTTATAAATGGCCGGAGAGACGAGATTTATAAGTAGACTCAACTTATGTTCATCCGTTACTGGGGTCGGTTGTTGAGTTCCGCAGACTGCTCCGAGAAAAATATGGAAGGATTTTTTCCAGTGTCGCCACGTGTCTGCTGCGTCTAATTTTGAGGGATTTACATCCAGTCGTTCCGGCTTAAGGTATTTTTCCATGTTGCAGATCTTAGTCGAATAAATTGTAATGAGAAATGATTGAGGAATTCAGAGTCAGAGAAGTGATTGAGGAATTCAGAGTCAGGTTCGCTTAATGAAGCTTTATTCGACTAGATCCTCACAGAGAGGTGGTCTAGGTAAAATGGACGATCAAACGGGTACAAAATCAAAGGGGAACAACTTGTTCCCGAGAAGTAGAGAAAGGGGTTAGAGAGTGCCTTCTTTATCACCACAATATATATATATATATATATATATATATAATAAAAAGGTCAAATACTAATATTCCATGATTATAATTAAAACTCCTGGTATAAAAAACAAAATTTTAGTGAGAGTGTATGTGCGGGAGTGGGAAACAAGTTTGAAAGTGAGATGTATGAAAGCTTTAGAAAGGTGTGTAATAGAAGAAAGAAGAACAAGAAAGGCTTAAGGTGGGGATTAACATTTAACAGAGAGAAGTTTAAATATATATATATATATATTTATATACATAAATTCCCCAGAGTATAGAATCCAGTAGAACTCAATGTCCAGAACAAAGTAAGAATATAATATAAAAGTTTCTATGGTTATAATTTATAATATTGGAATCGTAATCACGATCCAATTCATCAGGCCTACAAATTAAAAAAGAAAACGTTTCTTTTGAATTTGTAGGTCTAATGAATTGGATATATATGTGTTTTTCAGCGACGTTTGTACAAATACTTGATGGAGACAGACGCAATACTTAAAACATCGATATTATGCGTGAAGACGCGATATTTGAAAAGAGATAAAAACCACATAAAAAAGTAAAGGATAAAATGGGTGCTGAAAATTACTCAAACGTCCCCGTTTATTCGAGGCGTTCACTGAATATTCTGGGAAGGAGACAATGGCAATATAATCATATAAAACCTGCTATTTCCATCGTATCTCGCGAAGTTGTTCCTGGTGGCTGACGTGAAAATGGGTATTGCTCATAAAGGTTGCAGCAAAAATCCGTGCAACATTTAAATTTAGTGTGGAATAAACTTAAAATATTTTGGTCAGCAAGACGAATGTTTTATCAATAAAGCTCCTGAGGAGGTATATCTATCTATCTATCTATCTATCTATCTATCTATCTATCTATCTATCTATCTATCTATCTATCTGTGTGTGTGTGTGAGTGTGTGTGCATGCGTGTGTATGTATAGAGAGAGAAAGAAAGATAGGAATATAGGAACAGATTGATAGATAGATAGATAGATATGAACATACTGAAATAGATAGATATGAAAAAACTAACATAGATAGATAGATAGATAGATTACGAACAAAAATAGACAGACAGATACGAACCAATTGAGATAAATACGAAAACATTGAAATAGATAGATAGTTAGATAGATATATAGATAGATAGATAGTGAACAGACTGTGATAGATAGACAGACAGACAGATAGATAGATAGATAGATAGATAGATAGATAGATAGATAGATATGAACATACTGAGGTAGATAGATATGAAGCCATAGATAGATAGATAGATAGATAGATAGATAGATATGAATATATTACAATAGATAGATACATAGATATGAAGATATGATAGATATGAAGAGTCTAATATATATATATATATATATATATATATATATATATATATATATATATATATATATATATATATCAATAGATAGAGAGATAGAAATGATTTTGTAAGTGACGTTTTACAATTTACTAATTAACAACCATGTTGCTTTTAATGAAATCAAATAATTGAATCCGTTTATTCCGTAGGCATTAAATGATGAAAGGCTTGCTCAAGGTTCAAGTTCAGTTTGAAAGGCGACGAAGGATAAAAAAAGAAAGCATAAAAATACTTCTGATGATTTTTCAAGAAGGAACTTTCTGCTGCTGAGAGGGCGTTTGTTTATTTAATTTGTGATGGCAGAGTTCAATTTCAATATCAAGGCGCTAACGAACCACAGACGCAGCCAGGAGGAAATACTTTGCATTTTCACCTCTGGCATTAGGGTCATTTCTGAGAATTTGACATTGAAACCATTTTACGGAGTGGAACGAGGTTGAAGAGAACCAGGAAAAGCGTGGCATACACTGGGTGAAGTGCGCATGCGCATTCAAGTGGCAGCTGGGAATGCTCTTTAACGCGTGTTTTCAAGTATGTGAAGAGCGTCGAGTCAAAGGCTATCCAGATTTTAAAACTCTCGCTTTCCTCGTTTTAGAAATTAAAAATTTCTCATCTTATTCTATCGCTGTCACTGCCCCACTAACTCACTCCACACACACACACACACACACACACACACACACACACACACACACACACACACACACACACACACACATACTGAAACACACACACACATATACAGGGTGTAACAGCAAAATTGTCCTAATCGTGTAAGAGCAAATCTGTCCAATTGTTAGATTAAACTTTGAACCGTTGTATCTTAGAAATGATTAAAGATATATTACTGGAATTTTCCGAGGGTTTTATAACACTACTGGACTCTACTTTGCGCAATAACAATGTATAATTACAATCAAAGTTTAACAGTAGTATCGTGAAGAAATCGATCATAAACGAAAATGACATGCTCATCAATAATTAATCATAGCTAAGGATTGGAAGCTCATTAAGGATTGAAATAAAGTTCAAATACACACACATATATATATATATATATATATATATATATATATATATATATATGATGAAAATGTGGAAAAGACAAAGCAAAATCTGAATATGAGAGTTTACTATTTTTTATTTTGTTTTTTTGTTTGAAAACAGTAAACCCACATATTCGGATTTTGCTTTGTCTTTTCCATATTTTCATCATACCGTCGGATCTACATCCACATATTTGCTTATATATATATATATATATATATATATATATATATATATATATATATATATATATATATATATATATATATATATATGTACACTTTATGTGTGCTATATTTATGGGATAAAGTGCTCAATATCAGAGATAGAGCGTGTCTAAATATAAAAGTGAACATTGAAGTCAACTCTTAACGCGACAGGCTGTTTCATGCTAGATGCAATATATATATATATATATATATATATATATATATATATATATAATTATTTATTTGAATATTACAACATAAATATGTTATAAAATCACGACAAAAGTAGCCATTTTGAAACAAAATGGCTACTTTTGTCGTGATTTTATAACATATTTATGTTGTAATATTCAAATAAATAATTATATCTGCTCTACTCTGTATTGAGCACTCTTTAAAGAATATTGATTGTTGGTTATTGGATTTCATTCCGTATATACCAATCCTAAACTTGTATATATATATATATATATATATATATATATATATTCTAAGATCATTTTTCAACTAATTCAAGATGATCTTAACCAGCTCTAACTCTCTCATTTTCTGTCCTGGTCTAACAAACTACCACACAGTTTTCACGTAATATTTCATTTTCAAGTCTTTTTCCACTGCACTTTGCTCTGTCATAGTTTAATCTCAACTCTACGTGCTAAACATCTTATGAATTGAGTTGGATCTTTTCTAATTGATCTCTTATGCTCTAAATTGAAATGATGACCCCCTTCCTATTGTGACCTCCTGATCCAGTTTTCCTCTCGACTATTCCCTCTTTTTTAAACTTATTCACCGTTCTCTTGATGGTTCTTGAATGGACTTCGAAGATGGAAGCCAGCGTATGAATGCTGGTACCATTACTGAAGGCCTGAATGATTTTTTCCTCTCGCCATTGCTCATTTGGGAAGACGTAGTGGGGTTGACACAAAATGATTTAGCTTGTTTCTTTCTAGCTGAATAACTCAAAGGGTTTTTTTTCAGTGATTGTTACGATAAATAATGTCAAGATGTCTAATAGTCTTATCTGAAAACCTGGAAAAAAAGAAATTCAATTCGTTTAGTGTTTTTTTATTTTTATTTTAGATATTAAACATTTTGTGGGATGGACAATTATGCTGTTACACGATTTGAACATTGTTGCTGTTACTCCCGGTGTATTGGAGGAAAGATGTTTGACAAAGTGGGAAAAGATTTCGTGTGGCCCGTTTCGTTCTTTAGGATTTCATCGGCCATATCTCTCTCTCTCTCTCTCTCCCTCTCTCTCTCTCTTTCTCTCTCTCTCTCTCTCTCTCTCTCTCTCTCTCTCTCTCTATATATATATATATATATATATATATATATATATATATATATATATATATATATATATAGTTGTTGTAGATTCCGGGATGAATCCGATATCAATGAATAACAAACGCCAGGAATGGATAAGGAAAATAAATGTATTAACGTAATAATAGAAAATGGTAATACAGGTTAGTAGATCCCATAATGCGGGTTAGTAGCACTAATATATATACAATCTTGGTATTGAAGTATCGCGGTATGACTCCTTACTGAGTCTACGGGCTCGCTAACTGTGACTCTTGCCGCCGTCTCTGGGTGTGACTTAATCTACTACTACTGAACTCTACTACTCTTCTGGCGTTCCGTCTCGACTCCTTGACTGTTCGGGTATTCACTGGTAGTAGTATATGTATGCCTTGGGTGAGTCCATTTGTGTGAAAAGGGGGAGACCGCTTAACAATAGTAAAGGTAATAAATCCGTTGATATATAATCCAAGTGTATCCTAATAATATGAAATATTAAAACTGATTGCCAGAAATTGCTCAATGCAATTATTACAGAGTCAATGACCCTGACTCATGTCTCGTGCCTTTCGTCTGACTGCAATGGATAAATTCGGTATTAGTTTTTCGACCGTTTTTTTTTTGTTTGCTTTGTTTTTTAGCTTTCACAGTTAAATTTCTATTTCTGACACAAACTCAGATCATACCGGGTTTGATAAGGTAGATCACCAGTGTTTTCCTCTGTCGAAAAGGCTATTCCCCATATGATGTAATTTTGGATTTTATTGTTTATTAATATATCCATATATATACATACATACATACATACATACATATGCATATATATATATATATATATATATATATATATATATATATATATATATATATATATATATATATATGTGGTGAGTCCCCCATATTTTGCGGGTGTTAGTGACCAGAACCGGCCTCGAATTGTTACAATCCGCGAATGCTTGTAACCCCCCACCCAGAAAAAAAATTGCTTATAATTAACCTGTTTTGATTGTTAAAATCTTATATGCTAAACACCTTTCATCCTAAATACCTTAGAAACATTTCAGACCCTTTTAAAAACATTTTTGAAAAATAGTATTGGTGACCATACACAAAACGTAAATTTTCTTTCATACCTAAAATAACCATTTTTAATTATGCATAGATCGATACCAGATATCTGATGAAACCAAAAATAAAGCATTGCTGCTATATCTGTCCTGGCACTACAAAACCCACTTTCCAAGTTTGACAGGTGTTCAACAGCGTTTACTAGGCCTTGTAAATGTTTAATTATTTTCCACTCTACAACATTTTTCCAACAGAGGAAACGCCACAAGAGTCACGCTAAATCATCGCTATTCCTCTGGAAATATTCTATCTTCATTCCTTAGTTCCATCCGTTCAGATCATAACAGTTACGCTCCACTACGATGAATACACAGCAACAAACTAGCTGCATTCCCGAGACATTCCATTGATAAGAAGAAAGGTCCATTCGGACAGCTTCTTTTCAAGAACCTTACTTTGTGGAACAAACTCTCCAGATCAATACAATCTTAACCATTTTAAGTCTAGGGTCATCTGTTATCTATACTCCTGTTCTATAGGAATAAAGTGTCGCTGTCGACACTTGAGTTTGAACATCGATTGAGCAAACACAGGCGATCCCATTATTGAATTAAGTAGACCACCTGGCCATCAAGGAAACGCATAAGTAGGAAGTAGCTGACGACTAACGATCCCTATTTCTATTCTATCCTCTATTACTATATGGACTGCTATTCTCTATACTATTTCACTATATGGATTACTATTCGATAGAGTGTTATCAAGCAAGTACTATTAGTGCGAGTGATATTTGAAGGCGTCTGACACCAGCATTGTTCAACGGCGTACTATAGTTGTATCTGTGCATTACGAAAGTGATAACGAGTATTCGCTGGCATTACAAATGTGGCATCACAAAACCTCTATATCCTCATAATCTTCCCCTCGTACCTTCTTCTCTTGCCACCATGCCGCCATTTCATTCAATAACTCTCTACATTGAGTGGCTCTCTAACGTTGTATTAGGTGAAAAATAGTATAAAATACAACTTTTTGTGGAAATTAAAGCATACAGGAAGAAAATGAAAGAGATTTTTCCGTTGAGTTTAGTAGACTATTATTTTCAGAGGAAGTGAATCTCTGCTCCGACTTCCTGAAGTTGACCTTCGAGGTCAGATGGAAGACATAATAAGGCAGTCAATTTTAACTGGCTGACCTAGCGTGCGAAAGGAGAAAGGTTACAGCAGTCGAGTCTTAACCGTCAAGCAATGTAGACGTGAACTCTTTCGTATCTGAAATGACCCCCAAGTGAGGGGAAAACGACCCCCACTGGATAGTTAATACATGTCGATATTAATAAAATAGTTAAGTTAAAATTATCCGTGTTGAAGTTCTTTCATCTGGGGGCCTAAAACGACTAGTGATCACTGGATTAAAGAGAGAGGGGGAGAGAGAGAGAGAGAGAGAATGCAACATTATTACCGAATTGACACTGTTGACCTCCCAGTATGAGAGGGCTATACAACATATCTCTCTCAGTTTGTCTGTCTGTCTATCTATCTATCTCAAACTATTCATTACCTGTCTATCACAGTTCATATCTATCTGGAAAAAAGATGAACTGGGATCAAGGCAACAGAAGATGGCAATTGACGTTGCAGTTAAATTTTTGAAGATTGTAGTTATCAGGGAAGCAAGTAAGCGGAAAGGAGTTCCACTGTCGGGAAGTGCGAGAAAATTAATTGTTGGAGTAGAAGTGGCGGTTACAATTAAATATTTCAACAGTAAATCACGCTTAAATTCATGTAGTCGGGGCACCGGGAAAAAGCTCATCGGAGCAGTTGCCGTGAAAATATTTGCAGAAAAGTGGGGAAGCCACATCACGTCAGTGAGAAAATGACTGTATCCGATCGATTACATTGCAGATCTTTCTTTGGATTTTATCGAGAACATCTATATGAACAGCAGGGGCACCAAACCAGATATAGCAACAGTGTTCAATGCACGGACGAATTGTAGATTTGTACATATGTAAGATGGACTCTGACAAGAAATACCTTCTGGCACGACACAGGGAACACACTTTCCTTGCAGTAGAATGAATTAATAATAGAGGTGAAGGCTTCTTCAGAACAGACCCCACTTTTTGGAATAGCCGAATACAGAGAACTGGTTCCACAATATACCCAAACGATGCTCCTCGGGTTTTGGATTCAGAATTGTCCTTAGAACCGGTCTCTCCTGCTGGTTACCCATGGTTGTTGTTGTTGGGGTTGAGAGATGGTTTCATATCTTTCCCAAGGGTTATGAGTTAATACTCATAACTGAATGTAATGAACCCAATTAAATTCCGAACTCGGCTCTCCGATTCCTCAATCGTGTTTGTGTGTGTGTGTGCGTGTGGGTGGGGGATCGATATCAGCCTACATCTGGTGTCCTCTCTCCCTATTTGTAACCTCTGGCGCTATATTTCCTTCCCAGAACTGCTACTTTGTAGAGCAGACTCTCGTGTGTATTCTTCGCCAATGATCTTAACTTCTTCAAGTCTAGGATCAAACGATATCTATCCTACATATCCTGATATGCAATTACGCACTTACAACAAGGTCATTCGATAATCCTCTACATTGAGTGGCTCTTGGGACTTGTATTTTGAGTGAATAATAGTATTAGAAAGATCTTATGACATATTGATTTTCCAAGCGTAGCTTAGATGTGACACAAGGCCAAAAGCATGAGGCACTTCAGTGAGGATCGAACTCACTACTCTGTCATTATTGTTCTAGTGAGGCAAACTTGCTAACCATTACACTGCCTCGAGGTGCCTAGGATATACACTCCTGATCAAAAATTTAAGACCACTTGAAATTTTTTTTAAAAAGACATTTCTTACTTAAGGTTACTAATTTTATAATCTAAAAGGTTATGTAGACAAAAAGTTATAATCTGAACATTTTATTGAGAAATTGATATTTTTATAAAATGTGGCGTTTTACACTTGATCAAAATTATAAGACCAGAGACAAAATTTCTACGAAAAGTGTACGAAAACATTCAACAACCAAATTTAATAATGAGTTCTACCTCCACTGGTTTTGATGACTTCAAAAATTCTTTGGGGCCTGCTAGAAATTATTGTTTCCATTAAGCTGCGAGGAATATTGCTCCAGCTTCTGAAGATAGCTTCACGAAGTTCATTTTTTGTTGAATATTGTTTGCCATTTCGTTAAACATCTCCTGCCATCCATCCCCAAACATTTTCAATTGGGTTCAAGTCCGGTGAGCATGCAGGATTTCTCAAGAGATGGGCCCTATTTTCTTGTAGAAAGGTCAAGGTCCGGCATGCAGCGTGGATTGCAGCATTATCCTGTTGGAATAACCATCCATCCCCACAAAAACGATGGCCCTCCGTCACCAACGATGCTTTTTGGAGCATGCCTCTGTCTGACAACCCTGCACCACCTGGAGCTCCATCGTCCCTCTGTAAGAAAAGGCACCCCATACCATTAGGGATCCTCCACCACTATGATGTGTGGAGAAAATTTCAGGAGGCATGTTTTTGTTATGCCAATATCGTTGGAAGCCATCAAGACCATCTAGATTGAATTTTGTCTCATCAGAAAACAGGACTTCCTTCCACTTTTCAATGTCCCATATTTGGTATTCACAATCAATCCTTAAACGGTTTATTTTGTGACGTGGAAGAAGCCGAGGAATTTGTTTGCGCTTTTTATTTACCATGCCTTTTTGTCGTAAATGTAATCTGATGGTTACTAGATGCAATCAGCATCTATGGTTGCCTTAATTTGACTAGAAGAAAGTCCAATGGCTTTCACAACAACCCGTCTTGTTCTCCTACTCAATGCCGGAGAAATTTTGGGGGCTTACCAGTCGACTTTGCGTTTCCATAATTCTCACTGTCCTTTAGAAAGTTGCAAATCACAGTTTTACTGCGATTTACCATAGTTACGATCGCCCACTGTGATAAACCTCGATTATGTAAATCTAGAATTCGAGCACGCTCAACTCCGGTAAGTTTGCTTGCTTTAGGCATGGTGACACCTTTACGCAGTGATTGCTAATCTCTAACTGAACTAAAAACATTGGAATTACCCGAGATCTCACAATTTATACCCCCCTGGTATTATAATTTTGATCAAGTGTAAAACGCCTCATTTTATAAAAGTGTCGATTTCTGAATAAATTGATCGGATTATAACTTTTTGTCTACATAAGCTTTTAGACTATAGAATTAGTAACGTTAATAAGAAAAAGTTTATAATGTATCCATGACAAACAATCTCTTACAAAACTTTTTCAAGTGGTCTTAAATTTTTGATCAGGAGTGTACATATCTAATCGTACATTTTTCATGTCTATCAACCTAATTCGTTACATGTCTTTTTTTTCATATTTCGTTTTTCATTTTGTTTGTTTTGGTATTTTTCGTCTAGCCTCCATTAACCTTTTTATTTCTGTCTGCTTCTACTTTTGAATCACGGACCAAATTCTTATATCAAGACAACTGTTTGTCTTTGGTTAGAATTTCTCAATAAAATTTCTGAGACTTTATCTTTTAGCGTAAATTGGAAATGCCATAGAATAACATTAATTGAACTCGTGTCATTTCTTTTTCTTTATTCTCCTATCTGACATTACTGCTCACCTCCCCATCTCCACCTCTGTTTGTCTTTCTCTTGAAATCTTTCGGGTTTTTTGTTGTTTTTTTTTGTTTTTTTTTTTTTACCCTATTACACTCTTAACCTCGCGCTCAAAGAAAAAAATCGCTTAACATTTATCTAACTTCCGGAATCCCTATTCGTTTCTTTTATACTTGAGCAAAATTGATATTCCACCCTGCGAAATACGGAATCGAACCAACTTTAAAGTCGAAGAAATTGCATTTGTTTAGCGAAAATGTAACTTATATTCTAGCTAAATTGTCTGCCAGCCTAGAAAATATTTCATCCCAATTTACATTATCTTTCGATAATTTGTTTAAAAAAGGTTTTTGTTTTTTTTAAATGATTACTCTAAAAGTAGCTTCGATAAAGCAGTACTTATATTGGCAGTTTGATATCGCTATGAGAACACTTTGTAGCAATTATCACAGGACCAATCACTCGATTATTCTCTTTGAAAATGGTTATAGCTGCTCGGACAGAGGAAGATTTGTGCAAATTCTTTTCCGTTTATCGTCTGTTTGCGGCAGAATAATCTGAACTGAACGATTAGCTGGTTGTTTACAAAGAAGGGGAAACAGTGCAAAATGATAAATGTTTGCCTCGTTTGCCTACGCCAATTTTTTCTACAAAGCTTTCAAATTATAACTTCTTTTTCATTGTAGCGAAACTCTATCTAACTCTGAACAGTTTCATTTTGATAGAGAATAATGTTTTTCTCTTTTCCTCATCTTCCATTTTAACAAAGA
>OZ038493.1:72052359-72069859 GCA_964036315.1 Acanthosepion esculentum | reverse complement strand
TGTTAGTATTATTCTCATGTCATTATTTTCGCGTCGAGTTACATGTGCAATCCATTTTAGTTGTTGCTACTGTTGAAAGTTCTCAGGTGATGTGGTGTCTGTTATTTGGGAGAGTTCTTTGTTTGTAATTCTGAAGCGCGTGTCCACAAGTTTCAAAGAACGATGATCTTTGCCAAGACACTCAGGTTTCATTATTTTCTCTTTGAGTTACATGGGATATCCACTTTAGTTGTTTTTGCTGTTGAAAGTCCTCAAGTTATATGTGGTTTCTGTTATTTGGTACAGTTCTTTGTTTGTGATTATGTAGCACCAGTCCACAAGGTTCAAAGAAGGATGATCTTTGCACAGACACCCAGGCTTCATCATTTTCTCTTTGAGTTACATGGGATATCCATTTTAGTTGTTTTTGCTGTTGAAAGTACTCAAGTGATTTGGTTTCTGTTATTTGGTACAGTTCTTTGTTTGGGATTCTGTAGCACCCGTCCACAAGGTTCAAAGAAGGATGATCTTTGCCATGACACTCAGGCTTCATTATTTTCTCTTTGAGTTACATGTGATATCCATTTCAGTTGTTGCCGCTGTTGTAAGTCTTCAAGTGATTTGGTTTCTGTTATTTGGTACAGTTCTTTGTTTGAGATTCTCTTGTACCAGACTAAATCTTTCGAAGGATGGTCCTCTCTAAAACTAAAATATTAATACATTCGATCCCATTTTTAACCAGTGATCTGAGAAAGAGCTTTTATGTATAAAAGTTGACAGTTGACATATTTCTGAACGTTTTGACAGTTGACATATTTCTGAACGTGCTTGGCATTATTCATATATATAAAAGTTCCAATCTGACAAGATTATTTAAGAACATGATTCGAGTTTTAGGGTATTGCATAAATGTTTGTAGTAAATTGCGGTGTTGGGTGAAACTAGCCCTAAAAGAAACTAGTCTATTCCTTGGATGTATATTTTCTTAGGAGAAATATCCAGAACACTTTCTTTTACCCATTTCTGTGCGCGGATTTGGTAACCATAGGCGCGAATTGGCCGACATGCAGAAACCTGATTTTTCACAGGGAGAACAACTGAAGTAAAAACAAGAAAAAATAATAAAATGAGAAAGGAAGATTCTTGTATGAAAAATATTTAAGACATTTTCATTCATAAACGGAAGTCTGGAAGAAAGATAAAAAAAAAAGAAAAACAAACATGGCAGTAAAGAGCACAGACACGAAAAATGAATAAATAAGACAGAATGAAAACGGATAGATGGACATAAACAGATTTAACTGAATGGAAGAACCGAGGAATAAAAAAAAAAGAAGTTTAACAGCCGGCAAGAAAGAAAAAAAAGAAAAAACGTGATGACGTTTGGGTAGATAAAGTATTTTTGTCGATTAAAAGAGGTATGGAGACTGATGAAAACAGATTTCAAAAGAGAAAATGAATTCTTTTGATGTAGCTGAAAGCTTATTTTTTTTTCCTGGAATGTCAAAATATGCATTTTTGGGATAACAAGTACATGTTTTTTTTTGGGTGGGGGGATTTTTTTTGCCTCGTTTGGCACGAGAAAGATACACTATCCGTAGATAAATACTTATATAACATCCTCATCATGAACAGCCTCTGTGAATCCATCTCATGGTAAATACCTTTTTTCCTACTTTTAGGCATAAACTCCTAACGCATTATCTGGCAAGTACTATACTATCGTATTTGCTATAAATTGGGCAACAATCAACCAACCTTTTGCTCCACCTGGTATACTTCCCTATCACGGCTTTCGACCACATCATGTTGAAACGCCGCTTCCCGTATGAAGTTAAGCAATGTTGAACCCGGTCAGTACCTAGATGGGTAACCGCTTAAGAATACCAGTTGCTATAAGCTTGGATGTACGGGTGGTGTAATGGATAATAGCTTGGAATTATTAATCGGAGAGCCAATTCCATTTGGGTTTGTTATATTCAAGCGCCAATACTCTTTGGAAATATATTAATGAATATATTCTCCCCCAGCTATGGGTTAATTAGTAAGAGTTTTTTCACTAAATCACTATTATCTGCATAAAAAGATTCTTGTGATCTAAAAACATTTCTGCTTTAAATGACCTGCAACGTGTTGATAAGCCGTAAAAACGAATCAGTCATTTAATTTCTTGTCGCTTATCAACTCTATAATGCCTTATATATTAATGTGTCCTCTCATACATGTTGATAAATAACTTATCATATATAAGTGTGTCCTCTCATATATGTTGATATCTTTCTTAAATAACCTTGTTCAAGTCGAGACTTTCATATACATGGCATACGTGACGCCAACTCGCTCAGAAATATCTAAACTGTCTCAAATAAATGGTTAAAAATTACTCCGAGCAAGTCAAGCATGTAGATTTTAGTGAGTATCCTTTTTCGAACATTACGGACAGGCGCTGCATAATCTATCAAATAAAAAAGTCACATCACTTGAGGACGTTCAAAGGCAACTAAAAATTACATCACATGCAACTCGAAGAAAAAATAATGGCATATGATCAAGACGTTGAAATCTACAGAACTTCAAACAAAAGGTTAAGATGGAAAGCTCCATCAATACTTAATGGGCTTGTGGAATCTATTTTCCTGAAAAATTGTTTTCTGATAAGAAAATTTGTTCACTGTGTCATGCTAGACAGTTTTTCTCTTCAGAATCTAACATATTTGTAAGTCTACAATTCGTCCATTCTTTGAATATTGCTGCCATATAAGGTCCGGTGCTCCTGCTATATATTTAGAGATTCTTGATAAAATTCAAAGAGGAATCTGCAATGTTTCTCTTCAGAATCTATAAGTCTACCAGTCGTTCATTCTTTGGATATTGCTGCCACATATGATTCGGTGCTCCTGCTATATATTTAAAGATTCTTGATAAAATTCAAAGAGGAATCTGCAATGTTTCTCTCCAGAATCTATCTAACATATTTATAAGTCTGCCATTCATCCATGCTTTGAAAATTGCTGCCACATATGGTGCAGTGCTCCTGCTATATATTTAGAGATTCTTGAGGAATCTGCAATGTTTTATCTCCAGAATCTATCTTACATATTTATAAGTCTACCATTCATCCATTCTTTGAATATTGCTGCCACATATGGTTCGGTGCTCCTGCTGTATATCTAGAGATTCTTGTTAAATTCCAAAGAAGAATCAGCAATATTATTGGGTCTGACCTGGATTGAGAAGAAACCGGGGCGTAGATTTATATTTTGGTAAGATTGGATAGCACCACTTTGGAGAATTTTCTTTCAACGTACATTATTTTTTATTTTTATGTGTAGGATTTTTATATCAAAATTTGGGTTGAATTTATTTCTTCGTATGACTAGTACATTTGATAAATTGTTATGTATAAGGTCCCTATTGTGTTCATAGATCCTTTTTTTATAATTTTTCTTAATTAATGCTTTTCCAAACCAACATACACGACTACAAAAATGTTTTTAAAAAAATCAAAAGAAAACGGTTAAATCTATTACTTCATGTTTTTGAAGATGTATATGTTATCCCATAACAATCTGATCACATTTTAAACAATATTCATTTATTAAAAAATATTTCTTGAATATTACTAGCTTACAGACTTTGAATTATGGCAGTTTGTGTCTTCCATATGTTTTGAGTGACTTTTCAACCACCTGATAAATATTCATGAACGTTCTCAAATTTAAAAGTCTTGATAAACCAATGACATCCTTGCTCTTGTATATAAACACTTACAACAAAATAAATCCTTATATTGGCCTTGATAAATCCCTCAGTGGACGAAACGCGTCGGCTAAGAATAGTTTTTCCTCTTGTCGCTTTTCAGTTCATATATCTATATACTAGCCGAATTACCCGTGTCTGGCTGCGTGTAACACTTTTGTTTTGTAAGAAAATGATGATTGATTTCAAATCATTGTTATAATTTGCGGAGAATAATGATAAATTTCAGTATTACTCAATGATCTTACCAATATGACCTCCATCTTCTGGTTTTCTCCTTCTATATTTTGGACAGAAGTCATTCCCTTGTTCAAATTTAAATTTAATTTTATTGAAAAGGGAAAAAAATTCAATTGTAGGTTTGTGCAAAGACAGCTTGATCAGACCCCTTTGATATGTATTAGATGCAATACTTGATTGAATGACAATTGAATTGTCGCAATAATATATGTATTGTAAGGTGTTACCCACTGATTGGCGATTTCTTGCTCAACTTGACGTCCATATTGTCTCATTTTGAACTTGCCAATGTGACCTCCATCTTCTGGCTTTCTATATTTTGGATAGGAGTCACTCCCTTGTTCAAATGTAAATTTAATTTATATGAAAAGCAAAAAATACAGTGGCGGGGGTCTGGAAAGCAATTAGGTTTTATCAAAATTTATTTATAAAACTTAACAGGAAGTTTAAACGCTGTTTACAGCTTCTTTGTTTCATATACAAATAAAATCTCTTTACACTGTTTACATTGTTCGGACTGTTGTCATCATCTTTATTGCCACATTCACGACGTTTCGGCTGTTGTACGCTACCGCCTTCTTCAGGTGATATTTGTTGGAATTTCGAATCTAGCCCTTTATTTAGTCCACAGGGGTGATTATTTTAATTCCTGGTTGTTTTTATTCCATTTAGATATCTCAGTTTTAGTTAATTCCCCTTGACAACTCAACTCTCCAAGTATTTGTTCTGAGGAATTCTTTTCTAGGGTAACTATACTTTAATGAATTGAAGCGCAGTACTAGATTGTCGGCTCGTCCTCATCATCTTGCAGTTAAAATGTCTAGATATAACCATAAGTTCTATGCTAAGAGTTTCTTCTCTCGCACTTCTCGCTTGGGGAACTCTTGTTCGGCTTCTTGCTTTCCAGTCAATTTTGATCCTCAAAGATTTTAATGCAATGTCAATTGTTATATTTTGCTTTCTTGAATCCTGTTCCTTGATTGTTCTCGCTTCTTAATAGTGTTTTTTTCTTATATTGTTTCAAGCTTATTACACAACCACTGCGTCTTAGAGGCTTTATTACCTTACTTGGAGTGAAACTATTAGAAAAAAATGAAGGTACTGAAAATAGTGATCTTTTTGGTCGGTGGCGCTGACAAGTGATTTCGTTAATGTAGTGGCACGTAAAAAAGCGCTCATTTTAGGGAGAAAAGGGTATTTTTTTAAATGAAGCAAACACTATTAGACACGCCGAGATGCCTTCTATATAATAAATGTCATTGTCTGTGCGCCAATGTATCACGCTTTTTTCAATTAAAGGGACATAACTCTGTAACTTTCAATTGCTCATCTTCTTCTATATAATAAATGCGAATGTCAGTGTGTAAACGTGTCACACTTTTTCAACTTTGCTCCTAGATGGCGTAGCCCAATATATCATACCATTTTGGAATCAGGTCGACTCCATGAGAAAATTAAAAACATTCCAGGCCGGAACCGGACCCGCAATCCTGAAATTTTGAATTCCCAATTTTTTAATACTGCGATTGTTTTATGTGATTTTTTACGAAGATTTTTTTTGTAGAGGGTGGCGACAACAATTTTTATAACTTGGAAATAAATTTGGGAATAATCAAAATTAATTGCGAAACTCAGTGTAAGACACCCATGGAATACAAATAATTGTTTGTAAGGAAAATAAGGACCTACGTACATCAAATTGTCTTTAAATTAAGTGACGGCAGAAGAATTATCGTTGAACATTTAAAAGGTAAGCTCAAATATTAATGGAATAATTAAATGCAGCGATCAGTTTTGAGTTCTTCTGTAGTTCATTGTTGCCTATCGCATCTACTCCTCTCTACCTATTGTGATGAAGGCACAAACAAGAGCGCCCCGCGGGAGCTAGCTTAAATGCCGCTCCATAGGGCGGCTTTTGAGCTAGTTAATAATAAGTTAAGACCTTTTTTTAATATTGCTCGCATTTCCTTTATGAGGCACAGTAGATAAACAAAATGTCAGGCATAAATCACACGATAAAGCATAGGGTTTAGACCGTTTCACTTTATTACTAATACTAGTTTCAGTAAACATTTTCTTACTCACTTAGTAAGGAAAGAAGGTTTAGAAAATTTAACAATCTCATGAAATATTGAAGGAAGGAATCACAGATGGAAACTGCGATTAACGTACTTAATGTATTTGGGAGATTGAATGGTAGAATGATAAAACAGTGTAAAGCGCCAAAATTTAATTAGAACAACAAGATATAGGAAGATGTGGAGAGGTATGATCGCCAACATTCTGAAGGCACAAAGCATATAAAAGAATAATGGAGACTTTTTATTATTATTCTTGAACGAATATGGTATTGATTAACATCAGTTGTCAAACGAGAATAAATGTTTCAAAATTTTTCAAAACCAAAAACTATTCCCTAAATATCTGAAAAAATGTACATGTTGACAAAAATATAGTTTTTGTAATTATGAAAATACTCGAAATACATTTTTTTCGTTTTCAGTTTTGTCTTTTGGGTGCGGTGAATGTATTAAATATGGCAAAAAATCCAAGCGTACATACCCGGAATTTTTACCTGTGTAACTAGTGAGGAATGCGCGGAACCTACCCTGCAGATGGTTGCACTCTTCTCTGCATGGAAACCGGAAATACACACATAAAAAAAAACTAACACGTATGGGCGTACACACGGAGCGCAGGTGATTGTAAGTAAACTAAAATCAGTGGGAGTAAAAGCACGTTGGAGTAATGGATTGCAGCTCGGATTGAAGAATCGGTGAACCGAGTTCGAATTCAAATTCCCATACTCTTGGGAAATATATGAATCATATGGATAGATAAAAGGACTGTGTTTTTGTTATCGGTCCTTACCTATAACTACAGAATGAACTCTTCCTAACACTATGTATACTACGCCTCTCAAGAGAGAGGGAAGAATCGAGTCGAGCCGATAGTAGTTCACTCCAAACCAGACTGACAGTCATACTAACACCTTCCACATATTGTATTATTATTCTGTGTAATATATCTTCGTTATTTCTACTCTTGTGTTCGTGTTGTTCTTCCTTGGTCCTAACCTGGACCATAACAGTTTTATAGCCTTTGATGGCAACCGGTCTAGTAGAAGGACAACTCTGAATTCAAAACCTGGGGAGGGTCGTTTGGGGACCTTGTGGCATACTGTGCACCAGTCTCTTAATAAACTTTGACTTTCAGTTATTTCTCCTAAGTCCTGTTCCGCCATCCATTTACTCAAGCTCACCAAGTATGTTATGCATTATTGCCCTCTGTCCCGTGAGTATCAGATTTTCCAAGTCTTCATTTCTCATTATATGCTCCAGAAACTTCAACTGTCTCTTCCTGATGTTAAGTGTAGATATTTCATTTTCTCCAAAACTTTGCTCACGTATTCAGTCCAGGGTATCCTCAGCATCCTTCTGTAGAACCACATTTCTGTTGCTTCAAGTTTGTTCTTTATCTTTGAGTAGATCCCCCAATACTCGCTGCCATACAGGAGGACAGATATCGCATAGCAGTTTAGTAATCTTTTCCTTGTTTCTAGCTGAGTTATGAGAACTAGGAAATTCGCTAAACAGACTTTCTTCCGTTTCTAAACTCGTATAGCACGTCACATTATATGGCGGTTCCGTTTAGGATACAGGTTCGGTTTCTGTCGGAGGACACATATTTTGTATGAACATTTTTCCGACGTTTAGGCCGGTAAATGTTGTTAATACAGTTTATTATAAACAGAGCATTTACTTAAATATTTTTGTGTATATAAATAACGTATAACAATAAAATAATTGTCGGACTTTGTCATATATATATATATATATATATATATATATATATATATATATATATATATATATATATATATAGATATATATATATATATATATATATATATATAGAGAGAGAGAGAGAGAGAGAGGGTTCAACAGTCAATTGGTAAATAATGTCGTCTATTAATTTCGCCACAAATAAATGGAGATGGAAATTATCTCATCTTGTATTGAGTAATATAAAAATCATATTCATATCAGTTTTGTGTTTGTTTAGCAGCATATCAACACCTTATGGATCATTTAATGCTGAAATTTAATTTTCTTTGGAGCATTAGTAATTTCTTTTAAAAATTGTATTGCCTAGTAATTTTTTTCATTTTAACAATGTATTGCTGGTCGTTTTTTACTATGAAAATGTATTACCGGTATTTTTGCTATAAACATTTTTATAGTATTTTGGCCCCAGTTTGGTGATTCACTATTTTTCCATAACTGGGACCCTTACAGGTGCTAGCACCCCGGGTCCGAGTTGACCTGGGAACAACAGCAACTGTAAGGTGGTTCCACGCTCCTCAAAACCTCCCGATCAGAGACCTTGCTGTCGGATGTCGTTTATCGTCATACCCAGGATAGAGTTTCGTGTCACTTCGCTGCATAACAGCATTTAGTGATAATGTTCATTATCTTGTGTTTCGTATAAAATAAATGGTCAGTGCTCGAATTGTTTACACTATATCCGAGTTACGTATAAGGCGTTAATCAGTGATAGACTAGCTGATACTATATCCGAGTTACGTATACGGCGTTAATCAGTGATAGACTAGCTGATACTATATCCGAGTTACGTATAAAGCAGTTTATTAGAATTAGTTTTGTTAGAATTGTTGGAGCTACCTCTGAAGTTTTTTTTTGTTTTTTTTTTACAATGATGTACACCCTCTAAAAGGCGCGAGAGTCACTCGAGGTAGAGGGTTACAGAGTAAAAGGCAAAATTTATGTGGATATGTGGGGAAGATAACGGTTAACCATAGAGTTGAACAAGTTAAGATTGTAGTGATCAGGGAAGCATCCACTTGGGAGTCGGTTCCACAAAACAGCGATTCATGGGAAGAAGCTGTTCGAGTGGAACTCCAAAATAGAATCCGAAGGAAATGAGGGTGGTTCGCTTGGCGTGGCATGGCGGGTCTTAATCGTGATTAGAGTAGGGGGACTAAGGAATGTAGATTGTCTAAACACTTTCCATAGAAATAGCAAGCACTATTTTTAAACTAAATTTCCACACAAGTATAAAGAGCCACTCAAGGTAGAGGGTTACTGAGAGGATACATGGGGGGAAGTGTAGATTACAACGAGAGATGCAATAGATAACGGTTAATCCTGGACTTGAGGAAGTTAAGACTGCTGTGTTCGAGGTCGCATCCATTCGAGTGTCTGTTCCATAAAGTAGCAGGATGTGCAGGTTGTGTCATGAATAATAGTTCGGAATAAGAAACGAGAGAGCTGAGTTCGAATTCCGGTTGGGTTCTTCACATTCGATTACACGCACATACCATTGGAAAATGTATTAATACATCTCCCCACCACCCTCATCTATGTGTTAAAATGTAGGAATTGTATCTGGAAAAATCATTGTTATTCTTAGAAATTGTTTATGCAATAGTCACACGCTAAAAACGAAAAATTCTTACAAGCAAAAATATGTTCCAGATTTACACCACCCACAAAGGGTTGGTAAATCATAAAAAACAAATCAATCCATAAAGTAGCGGATATTGGGAAGAAGTTGTCAGAATAGAACTTGCGTCTTGCTGATGAAATAAGAAAGGAATAAACATGATTCGTCTGTCTGTGTACATGGCAGGGCATGTCTTAGCTGTAAATGTCTGAACTCGTGGAAACTGTGCATGTGTCTCGTCATAATATATTCTATGGAAATAGCGATAGAGTAGCGAGGGGCTTGCGAAGTTGCGTCTATGGGAAAGGGGTTGCCGGGTAGGAAGTATTCCATCGCTTACAAGGCCGCAAGGACGCTTTTGAACTCTGTCAAGGTTATAAAGAGAGCATTGTGTTGCTTCTTCTCAGATATGACCGCAATTTTGGATCTCATCTGACTCTTGTAAAGATCAAGTATGGCGAGAGGAGTTCGATATGTTCAGGGGAAGTATAATGAGACGGCCATTTTGCCAGCATTTTTAGTGATGGATCGGATATATGTGTTCCAATTAAGGTCTGAGGTGAACGTTGCTCCCAAAAGGGCACTGAAAGCCATATTTAGAATTCAAGAATTCATTATGACTGATGACAATTCAAGATCCGTTTTGTGATAATGAATTACTGGCTTTGATTTTGTGGTATTGAATGTTATCTGCCAGAATTCCCTCATTGAGATTTTGAACCCAGTGCAGATTAGAGATCTACTGTCAGTGAGGTATCACTGTACTCTATCACTGATTAATAATCAATTTATCACGAGATTAAATGGCTTGATATCTTAAGGTCTCTTGACAAGAGTGATTGGATTAAATACCTGAAAGGACTGTGACAGGGTGTGGCATAAGGGATTTCTATGTAAACACTCCAGCTATGTAATCTCTGGAATCAGCAAGTCACGAAGTAGGTTCTTGAATGTCGTTGCTTGAAAACGATGAGACCAATGCAGTGCTGCCACAAGGCACACCACTCTTTCTGGTTTATATGAACGAACTGCCTATGAATATTCTCAAATCTTTATTCTATGCAGATAATACCAAAATGTATGGATGCCTCTATATATCTATATCTAAGTTATGTATAAAGCATTGACCAGTGATATAGTGTTTTGTACTGTATCCGGGTTACATTTAAAGCGGTACCCGAGGATAGAGCATTACCTACCAGTGAAAATTCAGAAACGTATGAAAGGAATAAAAAAGAAACATTTCTAAAATAGAAGTAACAGAAGGAGGAATGAGAAAACTGCATTTTTTAAAACTTCACGTCGACCCAAATCTGCATTGAAGTCAGCAAATGGTATAAACGGTCTGTCGGTTCTGTTAAATTTCTGGTTGATCTCAAATTTGAATGAAGGGTTGCAAAATGAAAGAAAGAATCTTACAAAAATCAAAGAAGGATTAAAAGAAAATGAAAGAAGCATCCAAAATTTCAGTTAATACCGAAAAATATATATATATATATATCAAAGCAAAAAAATCTGTCTTCATGTAACGAAATAAAAAAAAAATATTTTGAAAAAGTTTAACACAAAATGGCGGCTCTGTTGAAAAATTAAAATTCTTGATGATGAAGAAAAATAAATGTATTTCATTTTACCATCAGTTTCATTATTTTATGTGAACAAATGTTCTTTTTTAGGATTGGACTCCTTACTTATGAATCAACCTTCGTAATTTTGACAAGAAATAATTTTACTGTGTTTTGATTCCAATTTCATTATTGTATCTGGAGTCAAATTTGATTTATAGGGTTGGAAATCACACACACACAAATATATACATACAACAAATACATACACACACATACACATTTCGTTTACTATGTAGTCAAGGAGGGCCTGTAGTTTTATTTCTGTGTCTGTAATCTAAGCATCTGTCATCAGCCTATATTATATCCTTAAGAATGTTTTAGCATACTGGTCTTCTTCACAAGTTAAAAGCTTATAGAATTTCGGGACGAATTTTTAAACTGATTCAGTCTTATCAAATCGCGAAATGAAATGTGTCTTGAATGGCCACTCTTCTAGATCTTTTGCACAAATGCAGGTGTTGCGCAGGTATACATTTTTTTCTAATTTTCACCAATGACCTTTCTGATTTTACCAGTTCTCAACCCGGTATCTATACTGATGAAACAGCTGTCAACTCCTGTCTTAATAGTAAGTCCGATGGATTCGATAAGGTCAAATTGGCAGCTCATCTAAAAAATGACCTACGATTTGTTGTTAAGTGGGGCAAGGAGAGGCTTCTTAATTTTAACGCCTCAAAAGTGAAACTATCCCCAAATCATCTGAGAGAACCCTTTTTAACTTCCATCAGTATGACTGATGCTAACCTCCAGAGAGGGGCTCATCCCGTCTTCTCGGACTAATATTTTCAGCTATCAGGAAGTGGACAAAGTATATTCAATTAATTGCTAAGTCTGCAGCTAAGAAAGTTGGTTAATTATGTCGTATTAGACATTATTTTTTTCTCGTCGGAATCTATTTTACGTATTTATAACCCTACCATTCGTCCTTACTCTGAAAATTTCTGATACACCTAGTCTGATGTTCCTGCTATATATTTACAGATCCTTGACAAAATACAAAGAAGATTCAGCAATGTTATTGGCGTGTTGGCTTCGGTAATCTTCCGACCGCTGTAACGTAGCTTCTCTGTGTCTTGTCTATAAATATTTTCATCGTAACTGTTCGGATGAACTTTCCGCTACGGTATATCGAATTTAAGCGCAGTACAAGATTGTCGGTTAGGTCTCATCCTTTTATAGTTGAAAAGGCTTCATGTTCTATGCTAAAAATGTCTTCTATCATAATTCTCACTCGTGGAACTCTCTTCAACTTTGACCTTCCAGCATTTAAATGCAATGTCAATAGTCATTATCTGTCGTCTTAATTCTTGTTCTTTTATTGTTCTCTCTCTCTTAGATAGTACTTTTTCTCGTATTCTCTAACACTCGGTAACGCCTTGCGTCTTAGTGGCTTTACTGTCTTGTTTGGAATGAAATGATGAAAAATAAGTACCCACCGGTAATAAAATTTGCTAGGATTTCCATTTCCTTTAGCCTCGTTTTAAGGGTTGAATACATCAAGCGAAAAGCGACAGCATTGTCTTCCGCACTTTTTTTATTTTTATTTCTTAAAACTTTATACGACACAAATATAAATAATTGTTATACAACCTTGTGCAAATTAATTGAAACAACCGATTTAGTTTCCTTTCTTTCATCATACTGTCAGTTATAGACCCACTGGAGTGACACGCTGTAATCGTTTTTTTCCCCTCTGATTAAGTAGTTTGCAGTGGTTCGCACTAATATAAATCTTTTTTTTTGTTGGGCGGGGTGATGAAATTTGTTTGACCGTGAAAAATATTGCGTCATATGTGATTGCATCAGATTTCCATCATGCCTAAATACTATTGTTTCGATTATCGATTAGTTGTCCTACGATCATTATCTTCAATGGACGTTACTCCAAGAAACCGCGCGAAAATCGTAACGCTGCACGAACACATTGGCAAGTCTTACAAGTGCGAAAATCAAAGTACGACAGACTGGTCCTGAAACTCTCCTGATTTAAATCCAATCGAGAATCTGTGGTCAGTCTGCAAGGAACGATTTCGTGGGACGGGCATACGAAGCACTAACATATGCACAGGGTCATGTTCCATTGGAAAAATACGAAACAAAAGTAAATAATAACGGAATTATTCGTTTTCTTTCAATTAATTTGCACAAGGGTGTAGGTAAATATTTATAAGCTCAATTATAAGCGACCAACATTTGCCTATCCCAGACACAATTAAAATTACTCTATGGTCAAATACCTATAGACTGAACGATAAAATACAAGATTTACCTATATCCGAAAGATCCAAGTGAGTGGATATAAACTCAAATATAGACGATACATAATTATTTCCAAACCAATAACTTTCACGGTAATTGCTCCGAGGAGCTGCTTTCGCTGGTTCCTAGGCCTCATGAATTTAAACGTCCCACGAGGCTGGCATCCCGTTCCCACCCCTTCACCGTTGAAACTGTTAGATGTAGACGTCTCTTCTACTCCAATAGCTTCATGTCTCGCACATCTCGCCTGTAGAACTCCCTTCCTTATTCCTGTTTCCCTGACAAATACAATCTCCAATTATTTAAGTGTAACGTCAATCGACATCTCCAGCTGCCTTGATCTATCCACTTCCCTTCTCCACATCCTTTCACCTTTCATTCCTATCTGCTCTCGCTCCAAATCTTCTGTAACCCCCTTGCCTTGATCGATCCACTATCTTTCTCCACATCCTCTCCTTTACCACTCCTATCTGCTCTTCCTCCAAACCTTCTGTAACCCCCTGCATACTAGTGGCTTCCAGCCTTGCTTGGGGTGATATGCTTAAAAAAAATAAAAAAATGAAGTAAATTCTTCCAGGCTCAAATATAAATGCCTATCCCAGACAAAAGGTAAAGTCCTCTATTTATTGGCCAGGTCCGCCGCATGGATGACTATCGCCTCCCAAAAAGGTTGCTCTATTGTGAGCTATCCACAGGCAAGCGCTCACTCAGCAAACCAAAGAAACGTTACAA
Organism: Acanthosepion esculentum; assembly: GCA_964036315.1. Taxonomy (NCBI): domain Eukaryota; kingdom Metazoa; phylum Mollusca; class Cephalopoda; order Sepiida; family Sepiidae; genus Acanthosepion; species Acanthosepion esculentum. The sequence goes on along the minus strand of OZ038493.1, from coordinate 72,055,796 downwards.
AGACATTCTGAAGGAGTCGTGACATCTGCCTTCCGACTGGAAAGAGTCTGCTATATATATATATATTCACGAAATAAGTAAATGCTTATCGGCTCAATAATAAACCACCAATATCTACCTGTTCCCGAATCAATTAAATGTTTATAAGCTTAAATATAATTGACCAATCACCTGCTCCTGAACTAAGTAAATGCTTATAGATTACAATACAAACGGATAAGATTTACCTAATTCAGACTCAAGTACATGCTTTAAACTCAAATATAAATGAGCAGTATTTATCTATCACTGACTCAAGTAAATGCGTATAGACTCAATTATAAACGACTAGTATTTACCTTGAGCCAAGTTAGTCTATATAAACTCAAATATAAACGGACAATATTTACCTAATCGAAAACTATGTAAATACTCAGTTATAAACAACTAATATTTACCTATCTGTGAAGCAAGTAAGTGGAAATAAACACGAATATAAATATTCTATATTTTCTTACTTCCGAACAAGTAACTATTTATTGACATAAACAGAAACTACAAATATTTAGTTATCCCCAAATAAAGTAGATGCCTCCAGACTCAAATATAAATAACCAATATTTACTTAAACCCGACCCAATTTCCTTGTCAGCGGGTTTAAAACACGTCGAATGAAGGACCCTGTAAAGAAACTACCAACAATATAAATGCTTGCAAACTTAGATATAAAGGAGAACTATTTTATCTTTCCCAGAACCCAATGACTAATTTTAGACACAAATATAATTTTAAGAAAATACTGATTTTGGTATTATATAACGAAAAAAGATTTGCCATGTCTTAAAATCAACTCTGCCCTTAATATATTCTGTCTTTCTTTGAAAGCAATTTTCCTCTCTTGGTTCTTCTTTCCGACATGCATAACGTCCTACAGCCGCTACTCTTTCCTCGCCCCCTTCTGCTCTTTTACCCTCCTCTTCTTCTATTCCCTCTCACCTTCTGCTTTTTTAAAAAATGATTCCTACCTCTCACTATTCCTCTACTCAACTATTACCACTACTTCTCCTACTCCTGTGCTGTTTTTTCGATCTTTACTTCTTTTCCTCCTACTTTTTTTATTATCTACCTCTCTTTCTTCCTTCGATAGCACATTGTCATCTCTGTACCTTAGAGTTTCCAGATGCTTTCTCCACCCAAAATTTTAGGGTTCTATAAGCGCCACCTAAAATGTAATCATGTTTCCCTTCCCCTCTCCAGGTCTTCGAGACACGTGTGCACATTCTTCTTGTTCTCGAATTCTTTTTTCTATTATTTTTGTTCGTTAACTTCAGTGCCTTCTGGGATGTGTTTATTTTTTTTTCCGTTTTATTTCATTTTTTAAATTTCTGATGCTGTATTTGCGTACTCGCGTTCTTATTAGAGAAAGCAAGCAACATTCGACTACAACAAATAATTCTATTTTAACGTTGCGTATATACAGTTGCGTGTAACGAAGTCGTTTTTTTTTTCTTCTTTGAAATGTTCTTACAATTATCAACGTTTTTCCCCTTTTGGGCATCTGGCCTTGAAAACTGCTGAGTAAGCTTTTCGACCAGATGCATTCACACAGGTGCAAGAACTTGCCCTCCAACGTAGCTATTTTCACAGAAAATTTCAGTACCAGCATTTGCTTGATAAAGAAATACATTTCGTATTAAGTCAAGTCGAAATTTGCTTTTATATATATATATATATATATATATATATATATATATAGATATATATATATATATATAGAGAGAGAGAGAGATATGTTCACCCCATAAAAGGCCCAAGAGTCACTCAAGGTATAGGGCTACTGGGTGGTAAGAAGGTAAGAAAGGGTAGAAATAACCAGTAATTACGTTTTAACGGAAGCTCACAGCCATATCACGTTGAAACACCGGTTCTCGTACAGTCAGCGAAGTTAAGCAACGTCGATCCTGGTCCGTACCTAGATTGGTGTCCGTTTGTAAACTTGTAAGTGCGGGCTTCGTAATGGATAAAGGAAAACGGAAAACGGAGAAGTGTGTTCCAATTCCGGTCGGATTTGTTATATTCGCTTTTATCAGTAAAAATCATTATTTCCAAAAAGATTTTTACAATCTTAAAATATTTTCCCGGTTTTAAATAACCTTCAAGATGTTGATAAGCCGTAAAAAACAAATCTATCATTTAATCTATTTGAACATGGAAATAAAGTTGAGTGAAACGAAAGAGTTTTTTTGTTTGTCTTCTTCGTTTTGACTATTTAAAAAAAGATAAATACGTTATTCCTCTTTTCCAAAAAATTTTAATCTGTCTTATACATCTATCATTGGTGTAAGTTTTTTTCCGTATTTTTGTGTTAGTGTGTGCGTTTGTATGCGTGCAGCCATGCGTCCGTCTCTGCAGATGTGCGTTCGAGTCGTGATCATTTGTCTTTTTCGTTTTATTTCCTTTTTTTCACTTTACATTCGTTCTTTAGTTTTTTCACTCTTTTCCTTTTTCCTCTCTTTTTCGACGGTTCCTGCTTTTGTGGCCAATTATTACAATCTCTAGACATACAACCGATTTTAATTTTGGGGCTCTCTAGTTTTGTTTTGTTTTGTTTTGTTTTTTTGGTAGAGAAGTTGTATTTAGTTTTTTACATAAATAATTGATTTTAAATTGATGTTTGAATGATATATATATATATATATATATATATATATATATATATATATATATATATATATATATATATATATATTGAATGATAATTCTAACATTTTTAGGCATTTAAAACAACATGCCTGGCCGCATACACAATTCCGGAATATCCTTGTTGAAAACACAACTATACTTAAACATGAAAACAATAAACAAAAACTAAAACTTCTTGAAGCTATATACATAAAACATTTGAAACCTAACCTGAACAAAATAAACTATGAAATATCCACAAACATTCTTAAATGCCTATAATTTATAACAGAAAACAATGGTTTATACCAACGGCTTCCCATACTTGAATTTACTCTCGCGTTGTAATGTGACGTCATGAGCTGCGGTGCGATTTTTGTTTCTAGCGTTTCATATGCACGAGTTTGTCGTTGCTTGGAAACCTTCTATGTAAACAAAGACAGACTATCATTATTGTTTTGTCCGTGTATTGCTTAATATATTGTAATGTAATTACCAACTTTGATAATGGCTTATGTAAGCTTAGATTGGATTAAAAATATGTATCAATATTGTGATTTTCTTTCTTCTTTTAATGATAATGCTATTAAGCATATCAGACGATATAAAAAGAATTTACATAAAATAAACAGACAAAACTTGTCTATATTATTTAATGAAACATGCATCAATATATATATATATATATATATATATATATATATATATATATATATATATATATATGCAAGTTCATTAAAAACGACAGACAAGGTACTACGGTTAAGTGTGTAGTA
>OZ038493.1:72002359-72047359 GCA_964036315.1 Acanthosepion esculentum | reverse complement strand
GGATAACCGTTTGGGAATACCACAGGCTTTAAGCCCAAACCAAGGCACAATGAGCCAGCAGTTAAATGCCAAAGATGGAAAGATCAAGGTGACGACTTCGCCCAACAAAGGACATTCACCGGCTGATTAAGGAGATAACGTGTTTGGTTTTATTGAATATCGCTATTTTACTCACTCTCTCTCTCTCTCTCTTTCTCTCTATCTCTCAAAAAAGGGGAGGAAAAAAAGAAAAGAAAAGTTTCTGATCCTAATTCCTATGACCAACGAATGTTTATGAATGTTTTCTTTAGTGAAGTATCGTTTTATAGGAGATAAAAACTTTCCTGGCAACAAGTAGAAATTACTTAACTGTTATGCCGAGCAGTGTTAGTTAAGAACGTGGGACATTCTGCGTGTTGGACCTAAGACGGAAAAGACGAGCATTCAGCTTGTTCTCGTTTTTGTCTCTTCTTGGCTGAGGAGGAAGTGACGTAAGGCGTTTCATGATTGGTCGGTTGCTATTCCAAGATCAGCAGTGATATGTCCGTTGTTTTGTGCCTGGTGGATATTTACTTCAGGATCACCTGTCAGAATTGGTATTGTTCCGGTAGGGGCTCTAGGGTTAACAGGTATGATGTTGAAAGAGCCGAAACTTGTCATGACCCCAAGACATAACATCACTGACAAGGTGATAGTGTGCATGCGTTGGAGTGTATTCGTAACACACACACACACACACACACACACACACACACACACAGACACATACATATATATATATATATATATATATATATATATATATATATATATATATGTGTGTGTGTGTGTGTGTGTGTGTGTGTGTGTGTGTGTGTGTGTGTGTGTGTGTGTATGTATTAAAAAGAAGAGAGAAACCGCAAAAGTTTTTGGTTGTAATGTGGATTTATTTATTTATTTTTTAAAATATTATGAATTATTTTCCATAATTATGCTGCACGTGTTTCCGGTCTCGCGACCGTCATCTTAATTGTTTTATAACCCTTCACGCAGAACTTTTCTCTGCCACTTCAAGAAAGACATTTAGGCCAATAACAGAAAAACAAAGAATGTCTCATATCGAGAATATTTAACATTGATAAACAAAAGAGAAAAACATTATTTTTAATAATATGTGGAAATCTCTACCTTTTGCCTGATGATGAACGCGCGACCGGAAACCCGTGTAGCAAAATTATGGAAAATAAAGCATTATATTTAAAAAATTAAAAAAAGACAACCAAAAACGTTTGCGGTTTCTTTCTTCTTTTTAATATGCACACTTTTCTCTCGTTGGAACTACTATAAACTCTTTCTTATATATATATATATATATATATATATATATATATATATATATATATATGTGTGTGTGTGTGTGTGTGTGTGTGTGTGTGTGTGTATTTAGGCAGAAATCCTTCTTTCATGCACATTTAATTAAAAACGACTGACAAGGTGCTTTTATTTAGGTTTTTATATAATTTCTCGTGCGATCTAATAATTTTTTTCTTTCCGGATGACAAATTATAGAATAATTGTCCGAATGTTCTTTTTATCCGAGCGCTTTCGGCTATACATTTAGCCATTTTCAAGGATTATATTTTAACTGTTAAATTAGAAATATATATATTTTTGTATCCGCTATTTTTATAGGTACAAAAAAGCGAAGTCCTAAAATGATTTTAACATATATTAAAGGAGGGTGGCATCTCGGTCCCACTGTCAAATCGGTTAAATGAAAGCCTCCCTTCTACTTGAACAGCTTCTTCTCCTGGACTTTTAAACTTTAAAACTCCCTTCCCCTTACTTGCTTCACCGCTGACTATAATCTTCAAATATTCAAATGTAATGTCAATCGACATCTAACACTCTGAGATTGTTCCCCGTCCTTCTCTGTATCCTTTCCTCAAACACGCCTCTTTACTCTTGTTCTCTATCCTCTGTAACCCCTTACGTGTCAGTGGCACTCCCGCCTTGCTTGGGGGGAATTGCTTTTTAAAAAAATGGTATTTTCGCCATTTTATCCTAAGCGAGGCCGACGAGATATGTCGCAAGAAATAATTTCTTTCTCAGGCATCCGATGAATTCTCTAACTTGTAAGAGTAATGGAATGTTACTTGATATCTGTCTTCCTGTATGGCAGCAAATGCTGGGCAATCTCCTCAAAGATGAAGAAAAATCCTGAAGCAAGAAAAATGTTGTTCTCCAGAAAGATGCTGTGGATACCATGAACTGAAAATGTGAAAAATGACGGGGTTTTGGAGAAAATGGAATATAAGGAACTTACACTTGAGGAAGAGGCAGTTGAAATTCCTAGGTTACGCAATGAAGAAGGAGGGGTTGGAAAATAGGATACTCACGGGTCACCGTTGGTGGAAAGAGGGAAACAACGTGTAACATACTTGATGAGGTTGAGTAACTGGATGGTAGAACAGGGTTTGGGAGAAATGACCAAAAGACAAAACTTATTAAGAGCTACAAGGGACAAAAAGACGTGGAGGGCCATGATCGCCTAATTATCTAATCCGATACGTTTTTTTGTTCTGAAACAATCGACAAGAAATTTCGCCAAAGCCTACAGTATAACCTTCAATATATTTGCTTCATGCAGTCGATGAGATATCAGACGATAATTTGTTTGTTTTGGGGAAATCGATAAAGTGCCTCATTACAGTTTTTTTTTTTTTTTTACGTTGGCATTGAATCGGATGGCGACTGTAGACAATTCGAAGATTCAAACGGAGAGAGTGAAATCAATGATTCCGGTGAATCCATCTTAGAAATATAAATAACATCAAGTGAAGAATATATCTTCATCAATATTCCAATCAAGAGAAGTGATTGTAGGTGTACCGCGTAAGAGCCATCGGTAGCATCCTCATCGTCTGGTGCCGATGGTCGAGATCAGTCGTTATTTATCATGTCAAACCGCAGCTTTTAAATCGAGTGCAATTGCACGGTTCCAACATCGACCTTCCCTAATGAACATGCGAAAAAACAAGCAGTCGTGCTGATGATGATGACATTGTTTTGCAGTGTGTCATCAAGTCAAGAAAGCTTAGAAGATAATCTCGTACAGAGGTGACTTATATTTCACATTCCATACGTCATTTTTCTTTTTGGCTCATGAGCTTTCTGCTTATAATAATTCGAGTAAAATGCCTTGTTCCCTTGATGCGTGAAATTTGCAACTCGAAGACGGACGTTTTCAGGCAGCAAGCCCACCTGCTTGTTGCGCCGTCAGTTAGTAAGTTAGCAAGTGAACTACTCTCTACTATTACACCGGATAAATAATAGACCATTCCGTTTTGGCTGTGTGGAAAGACAGAAAACAGGAAGAAAGGAAGGAAAAGAGAGGCGCTGTTAGATGTTAATGAGAAAAAGAATGCATATACCGGGTGTAACAGCAAAATTTTCAAAATTGTGCAACAGCAAAATTGTCTAATTGTTAGAATAAGCTCTGAACCGTTGTATCTTAGAAATGATTAAAGATATCTTACCGGAATCCTCCGAGGTTTCTATAACACTATTGGAGTCTACTTTGAACAATAAGAGTGTATTTAGCTCTAAGTTGAAATGATGATCCCTCTTGCTATTCTGAGCTCCTGATCCACTGTTTCTCTCTACTATTCCTTCTTTTAAAAAATTATTCACCGTTCTCTTGATGGCTCTTGAACGGACTTTTGAATATGGAAGCCAGATTATGAATGTTACTGAAGGACTGAATGATCTTTTCCTCTCATCATTGCTCAGTTGTAAAAACAGTGGGGCTGACAGAAAATGATTTTAACCTGTTCTTTTTCTAGCTGAATAACACAAAAGGTTATTAAGAGATTATTACGGCAAATGATGTCAAGATGGCTAAATGTCATATCTGAAAACCTGTAAAAAAGAAACTCAATTAGTTTAGTGGGGTTTTAGATATGAAGCATTTCGTGGAATAGACGATTTATCCCATGGTGTTACACGATTTGGACAATTTTGCTGTTACACCAGGTATAATAACAAAAGGAAAGAAGGAAGGAGAAAAGTAAGAGAAAGGGGGCGATAATGTTCTCTTGCGTTTAACGTTTGCTTCAGAGATATGGAAAACTTTATCAGTATTCTATGTTTCATTAGCACCCATTGAAGTAATATGCTGAATTCATATTTATCAATGTTTTATAACATTTTGTTAAAGTTATTTAACGATACAATAAGGGAATTACCACGGGTAATTTATAGCCGTTAAATTGAGAATTATCATTCATCAGAAAATTCAATATTTAAGTCATAGAAGAAGGACGAGCGGAGAGAATGTATCCTCGATCTAACAGTGAATATTAAAGATCCATTACCTGATTCCAACATTGGAACTACCAATTTGTCTAGTGGCTCCTCTGGCAGTAAGTTCTTTACAGTCCATAGCCATTTATCTTTTTATTTTATTTTTTGAAGCGTTTCACCCCAAGCAAGGCGGGAAGCCACTAACACGTAAGGGGTTACAGAGAGTTGAAGCGAGAGCAAATAGGAGTGATAGAGGAAAGGATGAAGAGAAGGATAGGGGATAGATCAGGGCATCTGGAGACGTCGATTAACATTACATTTGAATAGTTGGAGATTATAGCTATCAGGGAAACAAGAAATAGGGAAGGAGTTCCACAGACGAGAAGTACGAGACATGAAGCTATTGCAGTAGAAGAGACGCCTACATTAAACAGTTTCGACGGTGAAAGGGTGATAGCGAGATGTCAGCCGAGTTGAGCGCTTAAATTCATGAAGTCAGGGAACCAGCGAAAGCAGCTGATCGGAGCAGTTACCGGGAAAGTATTTGTAAAAAAAGACAGAGGGAGGCAACGGCACGACTGTGAGAGAGCGGCTGCAGACGAGATGTCAGATCAGGGCCAATCACATTGCATATCCGTCTTTGGATTTTATCAAGGACCTTGAGACAATTAGAAGGGGCTCCAGACCATATATGCTAGCAATATTGCATGTAAGTGCGAATGGTTGATTTGTAGATTTGAAGGATTGACTCCGGCGAGAAAAATTTCCTGGCGCGACACAGGGAGCCAACTTTCCTTGCGGTGGACAAAGCTATTGACTCAATGTATTTGTTCCATCTCAGGTCAGCCGACAATGTGAAACCGAGCAGTCGCAAAGAGGTGTTCTCGTGGAGTTGGGAGTGAGACATTCTAATGGGGGGATGGTTCTCTCTGGTGAGTAATAGAGAGCAGTTTTGTTTTTGAGGCTTTAAAGTTAACCAGCCAATTTTTGCCCCAGTCCACAACCGATTGGAGGTCCTTTTCGAGACAAACGGCCATGTTAGATTTGTCGGCGACACTAGATTTGTTTTTAAGTCAGGTTACATCTTTTGGCTTATTCGCTTCTGTAAGAACGGAATCAAAATATAAACATAACATATATTTACTCTGTATTTTCCTGGAGACTGAAACTATCGACCCTCAAGCTTGATCTTCATTGTAGCACATTAAACGATTTGGTAGTAGAAGAATGTACCCTTAAGTGGGCCTGAGAGATGAAAACACTTGGGAGTGACACTCATACGGGACGAGTGTGGGCTGGGGGCTGTGTCTTATTCCATTTCTGTATTAACCAGACAGAACAGATGGGTTGACGCTGCATAAAATTATACCTGTTTGGCGGGTTGAGAGTCCACCACGGTAAGTGTTACAAAGAGGAACTTTTTCTTACATTCTTCGCTGTCTCTATCTTATAGAGTTTAGTCGCAGGGGCACCTCGGTGTGGTGTAATGGTTAGCAAGATTGTCTCGCTAAAACTGTTACAAACTGAAGAGTGAGTCCGATCCTCACTGCGTACACGATACTTTCGGCTTTGTGCCACATCCAAGCTACGCTTAGAAAATCCCGTCCTGGGTAAGACGTTAAACTACATCCGCGTCCTGGGTAAGACGATAAACTACATCCAGCAGCAAGGCCTCTGATCAGGAGGTTTTGAGGAGCGTGGAACCACCTCTTAATTGCTTGTGTTCTCAGGTCCACCCCGACCCGGGATGGTAGCACCTGTTAGCGTCACAGTTATGGGCAAATAGTTAACTATTACCAGCAATACTTTTTTGAAACAAATTATTACCAGGAATGCAATTTTGAAGGAAAAATATTACCAGAAACAGATTTTTGACAAAACGAAATATTACCAGCAATAAAAAAAATGTTGTCGGCATTAAATAAGACATTCAGGTTGATATATTGTAAAACAAAATAAACCAAACCAATCTAAACCAAAGAATACATATTCTACTCATACGAATCTATCCTAAAAATGTCGGCATTAAATAACCCATGGAGGTTGATATGCCGTAATACAAAATAAACCAAACCAATCTAAACCAAAGAATACATATTCTATTCATAGGAATCTATCCTAAAAATGTCGGCATTAAATAACCCATGGAGGTTGATATGCCGTAAAACAAAATGAACCAAACCAATCTAAACCAAAGAATACATATCCTACTCATACGAATCTATCCTAAAAATGTCGGCATTAAATAACCCATGGAGGTTGATATGCCGTAATACAAAATAAACCAAACCAATCTAAACCAAAGAATACATATTCTATTCATAGGAATCTATCCTAAAAATGTCGGCATTAAATAACCCATGGAGGTTGATATGCCGTAAAACAAAATGAACCAAACCAATCTAAACCAAAGAATACATATTCTATTCATACGAATCTATCCTAAAAATGTTGTCGGCATTAAATAACCCATTGAGGTTGATATGCCGTAAAACAAAATAATCCAAACCAATCTAAACCAAAGAATACATATTCTATTCATACGAATCTACCCTAAAGATGTTGTCGACATTAAATAACCTATTGAGGTTGATATGCCGTAAAACAAAATAAACTAAACCAATCTAAACCAAAGAATACATATTCTATTCATACGAATCTATCCTAAAAAATGTTGTCGACATTAAATAACCCATTGAGGTTGATATGCCGTAAAACAAAATAAACCAAACCAAACTTAGAAAATCAGTATAGAGTTTAATCGCAAGCGACCTCTCCCGCCGTTAAAGCAAATGAATAAAGCAGAACGATTCCTTCTACTGTTTATCGTCGTCCGTGATTTTTTGGGGCGACGGAATCACTTTTTCGATCACGCCACTTTTTTCTGTCCCAAGCGTGATCGTAGGTTTCGTTTTAGAGCCCGATTTAAAAACAAATCTGTCTTATGAGTCAAAAATAGGACGATATCAACGTCACCAGCTGGCTGCAGTTTTAAACAGTTTTTTTGTGTGCAGTTTATGAGATTGCGAAAACCCAGGAAATGGCCGTCCTTCTGTTTAAATCGAAAAGAAATAATTTATTATATTTCTTCCGGAAACAATAATTCGGTGCTTTTTTTTGGCGTGGATACATCTTATAAGCACTCATTGTTAATTTGAGCTTTAGAACAAAATAATAAAAGCAGTTTTTCTAGTAAGCGTCACATAGCCGTCTTTGTACTATTTTCCTTTTATGGCCTCTTTCGTGGTCTTTTACATACAAGGATAGTTAACATGTTTAACAAAAGGCAATGCAAATTTATTCATTTTTTCTGCGTGCTCAATTAAGATTGTTAATAGTAGTATTAACCGTTTCCCTATAAGGAAACATTTAGGATTCATTGACCGAGCTGCCAATACTGTTTTCGGTTGAAATTTATAAAAACTTTCTTTTGAAACACTTTTTTTTTTATTCAGGAAAACAGGTTTCTCAAGTTCAGTATCTTTTATCGCTCTTTCCTGTATTGATGAGGGTTTCTTACGAACCATCGATTTGAAGTTAACATCTTCATTATGTCAGTATTTTCTCTACATATGCTATCCCTTTTAATTGTTTGATGCCGTTGGTCGTCCACAAGTGAGGGGGTTTCTGTTATTTGGTATAGTTCTTTGTGATTCTGTATCGCCAGTCCACAATGTTCAAAGCAGGTTTGTCTTTGCCAAGACCCTGAGTCTTCACTCTCTCAAAGCCTTTTTTCGCCATTGGTCTTAGGAAGCAGTTGTGTACAGCTGACAGTTTAGATATTCTTGACAGGATTTGGCGCCATTCGTGACATTCATATGAAATGGTTTTTTGACTAACTCGACAAATATCTACAACTGGTGTCCACAATCTTGTCCCGTTCATTACTCAGAGTAAACGTGAAGAGTCCTTGTGAGTGATGAATTATTCTCCACTCTCCAACCTCTCCCCCACAGGCAAGTGCTCGGGCGAATTATATTCCCTGGTCACGACAAGTCAAACATTTACGGCAAGGACAAGTCATGCCATTTACATTGTAGCAAACTACCCTCATTCCCTTCGGATTCCATCAGCAGGAAGTAAGTTCCACTCGAACAGCTTCTTCTAGCGAAATACTGCCCTGCGGAACCGACTCCCAAGAGGATGTTTCCCAGATCACTACAATCTTAACCTGTTCAAGACTAGGGCTAACCGTTATCTTCAACTCCTATACGCGTAAATGGTCTCCTAATGTAATCGTCTACCTCGACTGCCTATCGGGATTTGTAAAGGGTGAACCTTACTTTTTCTCTAGTGTTTTTCTGTGAAATGGGTAGCCGGCATTGAAACTTATCGTCAGTGAGTAATTTTTATTTATTTGTTTTTTTTTTACCTGGTTTTTCTTAACCACAAAGCTTGCTAACCATATTTTCTATTCATTTTTTTAAAAAATATAGGTCAATGGGACTTATACTAAGTTAAAACTTAGTATTGTACACATTCACAATAGTATGTCATTCCTATCCCCCAGTACTCTCAACTAGTGTAAGCCCTGCGACTATCCCAACTACATACCCCTCTATTGTTTTGTTTTGTCGTTGTTGTATATATTATATGTAATAGGAGCAGGTAGGCTTTCCTACCGCCCGGTCTACACTCCTCCCACCTATATGGGAAACGATTAGAGGCCCAAACCTTGTTTCGTGTTTAGGAAGTGGATACCGGATCTCTCTCTCTCTCTGGCCTCTGTAGTGGTGCCGCTGTGTTTCTCCCGTGATGCGTGTAGTCTGTGGCATTGCCTGTTCATTCTGAGGGTACACAGTTGACAGTTCCCTGGTTGCTGTTTCAGACATGTAGTTAGGAGCCCTAACTCTTGCGTAGCGTCTTGAGCGGCCGCTCTGATCAACAGTTGCATAATATCGGGGTGTCTGTAGTGCCATGTCGCGTATGGATAGGTGTCCCTGCAGTCATCTCCGGTAGGCAACCCTGAGGCCACATTATGATTCAGGCTGTTCCAAACCCCCTCTCTGCCCGCGTCATGGGTGATAACCGTCCGCTTCCTTTAACTCAGGCCTTCTCCTTTTCCAACACCAATTACCCACATGAATTACAAAAACCAGAAATATAAACCTAAACCAGCCTTCCAAAAATCACCCAAACCATTAAATATTTCCTTCTCCAACATCCGTGGCATTAGAACCAAATTCTGCAGCGTTGAGTCTTTCCTCATTGCTAAGTGCCCGCATATACTGGCCCTGTGTGAGACCAATCTTGACTCCTCTATCCCTTCCTCTGATCTCTCGATCCCTGGATACCTTCCTCTCCTCAGAAAAGACTCTCTAACCCACATGCATGGCCTGGGTGTCTACGTCAAGGACCATCTCCCTCTGGCTAGAGAGTGCTCTCTCGAATCGCCAGATCATTCGTACTTGTGTCTCCGGCTATCTCTTCTCAATGCTGTAAGCTATCTTTTCTTCCTCTACCGCTCTCCATCCTCTCAGGATTGTGGGATACTCGATGTCATTTCTGACAGCATAGAGAGGGCCCTCTCTGTCCATCCATACGCTCACATATTTGTGTTTGGCGATTTTAACGCCCATCACAACCAATGGCTTAAGAACGCTACTACCGACCTCGCAGGCATTCACACTCTCAACTTTTCAGTCTCTCAATCCCTCACTCAGATAATCGATTTCCCCACGCGTTTTGCTTACAACCGTGACTGTAAGGCCTCACTCCTCGACCTGTGTTTTACCTCCATCCCTGAATCTTGTAGTGCCACGCAGCTCTGTCCTATCAGTAACTCCGATCATGCTGTAGTGTCTCCTTCAGCCCCACCCCCTGAAAGGAGCCTCCTACCACCAGAACCACATTCTGCTACCAACGGGCTGACTGGGACTCGTTTCGTGACTTCCTCCGCTATGTCCCCTGGGATGTTGTATTTAAGCTCCCCATTCAAGATTGTGCTTCAGAGTTCTCTTCCTGGGTTAAAGCTGGAATCGACGCTTTCATCCCCTCCTGGAAATTCAAGGTCAAACCGCGACCCTCCCCCTGGTTCACAGCTGCTTGCTCAGCCGCCATTGCCCATAGGAACCACTTCTTCCACCGCTTTCGTAGTGATATGTCCGACTCCAATAGACGTCTATTTACCTCTGCCCGTAACGAGTGTATGCATATCCTCGACGATGCCAAGTCACTATTTTCTCCTCGGATGAAGGAACGTATTGCATCCCACAAATTTGGCTCCAAAGATTATTGGCGCCTCTGCAAGAGCGTTCTGAACAATAACAAACCCTCCATTCCTCCCCTGTTCAATCAGTTTGAGGTCCTGACCACCTCTGCCGACAAGGCCGAATGCTTTGCTCGGAAGTTTTCTTCCAATTCTACGCTAGACTCTTCCGGGGTACCCTTGCCCGATTTCCCTCCCAGAACTGAGGCCCTCTTGGACGGATTGCACATAACCCCGTCGTCGGTATTGGGAATTATTTCTAACTTAGATCACCACAAGGCTACTGGTGGTGACGGGATACCAGACATTGTCCTGAAGAAATGCGCACCTGAACTGGCGCCTGCCCTCTCTAAATTATACAACCACTGCCTCAAGGTGTCCTGTTTTCCTGACTGCTGGAAGTCCTCAACCATTGTTCCTGTCTTTGAGAACTCTGGTGACCCCTCCGACCCTTCCAATTACCGTCCTATCAGTCTCCTACCCTTCTTCGGCAAAGTCTTCGAGGCCATTATCAACACCGAAGTGATTAATCATCTGATATCCCATGATCTGCTCTCAGACAAGCAGTATGGTTTCCGCTTGGCCCGATCTACTGCCGATGTGCTTACGGCCATCACTGAATTTGTCTACCAAGCTATCCATAATAACAGTGAAGCTCGTGCCGTGGCCCTTGACATCTCCAAAGCATTTGATAGAGTTTGGCATGCCGGCCTTCTTCGCAAGCTCCAGGGTTATGGTATCACAGGTCGATTGTTTGACCTGATACAAACATTCCTGTCAAACCGGGAATTGAAGGTCGTTCTCAGTGGATTCATCTCCAGATCCTATCCCACTAACGCAGGTGTTCCTCAAGGCTCCATCCTAGGCCCTACTCTGTTCCTCATATTTATAAACGACCTTCCTGACGCCATAGACTCCCAAGTCGGCATCTACGCTGACGACACCACAATTTACTCCTGCCTCAAACACAAATCTAGTGACGCTGACAATGTTAACCTGGCAGCTCAAATTGAAAAGGACCTCCAATCAGTTGTGAACTGGGGCGAGAAATGGATGGTTAACTTTAACGCCTCTAAAACAAAACTGCTCTCTATTAACCACCACAAGGATCCATCCCTGCATCCCATTAGAATGTCTGTAGACCAACTTCTCGAGAGCTCCTCTCTGCGGCTGCTCGGTCTCACGCTGTCCGCTGATCTGAGATGGAACAAATACATCGAGTCAGTTACATCATCGACCGCAAGAAAAGTTGGTTCACAGTGCCGAGCCAGGAAATTTTTCTTGCATGGAGTATTGCTGCCATATATGGTCTGGGGCTCCTGCTGTTTGCCTCGGGGTTCTTGATAAGATCCAGAGACGGATATGCAATGTGGCCCTGATCTGTCATCGCGTCTGCAGTCGCTCTCTCACAGACGTGATGTTGCCTCGCTCTGCCTTTTTTACAAGTACTTTCACGGTAATTGCCCCGAGGAGCTGCTTTCGCTTGTCCCTAGGCCTCGTGAATTTAAATGTCCTACGAGGCTGGCATCCCGTCCCACCCCTACACCGTTGAAATTGTTAGATGTAGACGTCTCTTTTACTCCAATAGCTTCATGTCTCGCACATCTCGCCTATGGAACTCCCTTCCCTATTCCTGTTTCCCTGACAAATACAATCTCCAACGGTAGTGTAGCGTCAATCGACATCTCCAGTTGCCTTGATCTATCCACTTCCCTTCTCCACATCCTTTCATCTTTCATTCCTATCTGCTCTCGTTCCAAATCTTCTGTAACCCCCTTGCCTTGATAGACCCACTGTCTTTCTCTTTCTCCACATCCTCTCCTTTACCACTCCTATCTGCTCTTCCTCCAACCCTTCTATAACCCCATGCGTGACAGTGGCCTCCAGCCTTGCTTGGGATGATACGCTTAAAAAAAAAAAAAAAAAATCTTCTACACCTTCTTCCGTATGTCTTCCCTTGATTCCCTTCTTAGGATAGTGTTGACCATGTTCACCATAGTCTATGAATATAGAATACTGCGCAGTACGTAATCTGTTCAATGAAACAACGTTAAAGATTAACACTTACGGGTCAGACACATTACTGAATCTAACTATATCGCCAGTAGCACCAGTAGCTGTTCCGTAATTCTTCAGTCTTCGATATCAATGGGTGGCAGTGCATATTCTGGAAAAACATGGCCGCCTTTATACACGTCGAATTTAATATTTTGAGCCTTCTGATTGGTTAACACCTTCTATAGTGAACTATAAAATGAGTCAGTTCATTTTGGCTGGCTCACTAGTATCCCAAGGTACCCAAAAACTCCAACAGATAGAATGTGCCATTATCCTACCGCGCTCGCCGAAATGCGTGTTGGTAGCAGGCGGAAGTGGAACGCCCGGGCAATCATGTCTCTTTTCGATTTATGATCGCCACCACCTCTGGTTATTTGCGGGTAAGTGAATATAACGAAATTGAGTGGAATTCGAACCCGGTTCTCCGATTTCTCACTTCTGAGCCGTTACCCACAAACCGCTAGTTGTTCGCTGGTCCAGTGGTAATATGGTGGCAGCTACCGGTGGGTCTCGAGCGGCACGCCAGTGGTAACATTGCCGAGACAAAAACGCCGGCGGTTCGACAGACTGGTGGCTTGCCTGTATCACCCATATATCCAAGCTTACAGCATATGCTATTTTCAAGTAGACATCCATCGAGTTAACAATCTTCATTATGTCAGTATTTTCTCTACATATGCTATCCCTTTTAATTGTTTGATGCTGTCGGTCGTCCACAAGTGAGGGGGTTTCTGTTATTTGGTATAGTTCTTTGTGATTCTGTATCGCCAGTCCACAATGAGGTTCAAAGCAGGTTTGTCTTTGCCAAGACCCTGAGTCTTCACTCTGCGTTTCGACGTTGCTTAACTTCGGATGAGAAGTCGTACAACTCACAGGTACAAATACCGAAATTCCCCATGTATAATACGACTTCGTTCATAATACGCACCCCTAAAATTGAGCGGAAAGTGTTGGAAAATGCTTCTATTCGAGCATCATACACACCCCTTGTTTGGTAATCAAACCCTATAAATTGTACCTCTCCTATTTCATTACGGACAGCGTTTTCTACTCTTATCCAAAAATGTTTTTAAACATAGAATAATATTATTCTGATTTAGTTTTATGATAATTCTTATTTTATTTTACATTTATAAGTATTGTTAGGTACATATGATTGTATTTGACATCTTTATGGGGTCGCAATCGCCGAATGTTAGTGTCAAATTGTCGTATGTTTGTGGTGGGTTGTCATTTCGCAACTGAAATCAGCCTATGAAATGCAATTTTAAAAGAATTGTAGTTGTGCATAATACGCAACCTAATTTTGCTTATTATTTGTTTTTTTTTTAGCAAAAATGCGTATTATACATGGGGAATTACGGTACATGGATGTTAATATTACACCCGTGCACTCGTACACATATAAGCACACAAATGAATTCATTTATCATTTTCGTTCTTTCGCAGTCTCTCTTTACTCACACACACACACACATACACACACAGACACATACATACACATTTATCACTTTAAACATTATTTTCAGGAGATAGTTTGTTTTTTAAAGTGTGTATTTATGTTCGTCTACCAGCCTGAATATTCGAGAAATTTTATGAGAGAAAAAAATGGGGCCACCGGCAGGATTCGAACCTGATTTGTCCGAGGATCTGAGTATTTTGTATTATGCATTTTTATTTTTTATTTATTTATTAATTTTTTTTTTTTTAGCCATTCAACCCCAAGCAAGGCAGGAAGCCACTAGCACGCAAGGGGTTACAGAGAATTGGAGTGAGTCCAAATAGGAGTGATAGAGGAAAGGATGAAGAGAAGATTAGGGGATGGATCAGGGCATCTGGAGACGTCGATTGACATTACATTTGAATAGTTGGAGATTATAGCTATCAGGGAAACAGGAAAAGGGGAGGGCGTTCCACAGGCGTGAAGTGCGAGACATGAAGCTATTGGAGTAAAAGAGACGGCTACATTTAAGAGTTTCAACTGTGAAAGGGTGAGAGCGAGATGTCAGCCTAGTTGAACGCTTAAATTCATGAAGTCTGGGAACCAGCGAAAGCAGCTCATCGGAGCAGTTTTCGCACATTATTGAATGGGACAATATATTCAGTGTGCGATGGATAAATTGTCGTCTAAATGACACAAAAATGAAAATAACACTGACATCACATTTCAACAGATATATTTACCAAAATTACACATAAAATATCTTGAAATACTAAAGAGTAAATTTATTCAATAGAATCGCCATTGTCATCAACCACGGCCTCTTCTGGGCAGTTTCCTTGTTTAAAGTGAATCCGCAGCCACCCTCTTGACCCAGGTCAGCACTACCACCGTGACCGTTATCGTCGCATAGAAGTTTTCTATGTCAGTATAACAGAATATCATGTTTGATGGTGAATATATTTTTTTACATTTCCATATATCCACTCCGATGATAGCTCATGTTGAGCCTAAAGTTTAGATCAAAGAACAACATAATAAAAGATATCCAAATGTTGGAAATTTTTATGTTTATTTTCTCTCGAAATTAAATCAACAATACGAAGTTTAGAACGGCTCATCAGACATAACAGACATTGTCTGTTATATTTAACGAAACATGTTTGAATATATATATATATATATATATATATATATATATATATATATATATATATATATATATATATATATATATATATTTGTGTATTTAGGCACCAATCCTTCTTTCATACACATTTCATTCAAAACGACTGACAAGGTGCTTTTATTTAGTTTTTTATACAATTTCTCATGCGATCTAATAATGTTTTTCTTTTCGGATGATAAATTATATAAAAACTGTCCGAATGTTCTTTTTATCCGAGCGCTTTCGGCTATACATTTAGACATTTTCAAGGATAATATTTTAACTGTTAGAATTAGAAATAGTTTTTTATATGTATGTTTTATAAAATATTTCATTTTTTTTGTTTCAAAACACGGTCAAGATATTATGTCCATGTTCAAAGTTAATATTATTAAGTGTTGTTTGTTTGTTTTTATTAATAAGGCTTCCATTATTTTTAGCCTTTTTTTGCATGTAGATGATGCTATTATATTAGTGTTGTCGACAAGTATGTTCCGAATAGTGTCCGGTAGGTCTCCATGAATATTTAAATGAGATCTAATTGAGCTATTGTCAGAAAGGTGTAGAGTTAGTCTGCGTGTTAAACAATTTGTAGCGTGGCCTATATAATTATTTACGAAAGTTGATTGTTGAGGAATACAATTCCTTAATGGGCATTTGAATTCGTAAATAATATTTGCTCTATTTAACTCTGTTCTAGGAGGTGAATTGTTATTTTTAACTATAAGGTTAGAGGGTTTAAATTTTTATAATAAATAATTAATCCAATTGTTTTTGCTATTTTCAACTGGTGTTATGCATTTTTTTATAATGTTCTTAATTCTGCATTCATCCTGTTTATAGGATTTGTTGGATTTTGTGTACCTGAGTGGATAAATCACATTTTTGGAGTTACAGTTCATGTTATACTTTATTGTGGATGTTGTGGGGTTTTCAAAAGTGTAGGAGTTTCCTTCGGTAATGATATCACAAACCATACATGTTTTATTGTTGTATTTTGTGACCCCCTTGGATTCTGTATCGTATTGTGTGTTTGCTTTAAAATTATTTGGGCTGCTTTTCGTATGTCCTTCAGTTTAACATTCTTGTTAAGAATCTTATTAGACACCGAGTACTATTTTATTAGTACTAGCACTCAATGTGCCACACTGTATACATATATATATATATATATATATATATATATATATATATATATATATATAGATAGATAGATAGATAGATAGATAGATAGAAAATGAATAGAATGTGATAGATAGATATATAGATAGATCGATAGATAGATAGATAGATAGATAGATAGATAGATAGATAGATAGATAGAAAGAAAATAAATAGATTGAGATAGATAGATAGATAGATAGATAGATAGATAGATAGATAGATAGATAGATAGATAGATAGAGAAAGAGAGAGAGATAATGGCGAGAATGAAACAGATAGATAAATAGGAACAGAATCAAATAGATCATGAAGAGAATGAGATAGATAGATAGATAGATAGATAGAGAGAGAGAGAGAGAGAGAGAGAAAGATAATGGAGAGAATGAAACAGATAAATAAACAGAACATAATCAAATAGATCATGAAGAAAATGAGATAGATAGATAGATAGAAAATAAATAGATTAAGATAGATAGATAGAGAGAGAGAGAGAGGGGGGGAGATAGGGAGAAACAGAGATAGATAGAAAATGAATAGAATGAGATAGATAGATAGATAGATAGATAGATAGATAGATAGATAGATAGATAGATAGATAGAAACAGAGATATATAGAAAATGAATAGATTGAGATAGATAGATAGATAGATAGATAGATAGATAGATAGATAGATAGATAGATAGATAGATAGGAACCGACTGTGATAGTCGTGTTTGTTAAAGCACGTCTGATATAACGATGAAAGTCATATTTGGTTATCCACTAAAAATGACGTTTAAAGTGATTAAATAAAATAAATAAAAATCCATCATTTCTTTAGGTATTGCATTGTTTACGTTTCGGATATGAAACTACGAAGTTACGAACATTCGGGAATCTAAACGAAAAAGATGTTTAAAGTCAGTATGTCGCCTTTTTTTTTATTACGACGCTCTTCGTATCCGAGTTGATTAAAGCACATCGGATCAGATAGCGGTTTACCCTGCAAAAGGAGGAGGCAATGAAAGGAAGCATTTTGCTCAGAAAATATTTATTTTCCAACATAATCTCTTCTTTTTTAGTCCAAATAATTCAGAAGTATATATTAATAAAAAATTAAGTTCATAACGACGTACCAAATGCCTGACAGTTGTCAGGACTCGAAAAAAAAGTAATGTGTCAGTGTATGTGTGTGTACATGTTTGTATCCATGTGTGCGTATTCATGTTTGTATCTATGTGTTTCCGCATGTGTGTGCTTCTTTTTCTTTGTGCATGTGTGTCTGTATACTTATACAAATGGATGAATGTGTATAAGTGCAGTTAAAGTGATAAAGATTTATAATATTCCTTTTTTTATTATTGTTCGATATGAAATCAACTACAGTGCTGTTCGATAAAAGTGACTCACCTGATTGTTTTTACTTAAGAATTTTTTCGCCTATTGTTTTTGTGGGTCAAACTAATTTTTAATCTTACTAATATAAAGACCCCCTTCCCGACCACCTAGTAAAAAAGTTTACTCTCCCGAACGTATTCTATTGATAATTATAATTTTCGATATAAATGAGATTTAGGGAAAAAAATAAAAAAGTGACACACTTATTTCCTGCAACTAGTAATCAATAGAAACATAACCGAACAGCTTTAAATAAAGAATAATAGAGGTATAATTTATTTATAATAGGTAATATAGTTCGAAATATTTAATAATCTATGGGTCCTTCTTTATTTTGAATAACCTTTTCAACCCTTTTTGGCATTGACTTGATTAGGTTCTGGCAAATCTCATCTCCAAGCATTGAATTCCATTCGGATATTAAATTCAAAATCAAATCGTCTTTGTTGCTCAACTGCTTTCTCGAGAGCCTGTACTTTATAATGCTCCATAAGTTTTCTATGGGGTTGAGGTCAGGAGATTGGGGCGGCCATGTTATAACACTCACCTGTTTCTCATCAAAGTATTCCTTCATCAATTTTGCTTTGTGATAGGGAGCATTATCCTGCATAAAAATAAGCTTGGTAGGGTCGATTTGCACCCTTTCCGCAGATGGGAGCAGACAAAACTCTAAAATTCTCTTGTACTGCTCGCTCCTGAGGGTCTTTTCAATAGGTTTTAAGAAACCCGTTCCATGAAAAGAAAAGCATCCCCAGAACATTATACTGAACGGATGCTTGACAGTACTTACTGCTAAATTCAAAGAGCTTTCAAAGCTTCTTCTTCGGATTTTAGATTGCTTATCCTTTGAATTTAGCTCAACTTTCGTTTCCTCGGAGAAGAGAACAATTTGTAAAAAAAAAATCAGATGAGTCACTTTTATCGAACGGCACTGTATATGAGTTGAACCTCTACGGTTATTTGAGACGACCAAATGATATCAAATAGAACAGCGTCAAATCTAGAAAAAATTAAGGAGTTGATTTTAGGGGTTCTCACAGTTTTACTGTTGAACTAGCTAGATGCAACTACCACTTCTACTATAACAGTATCTTTTATCGCACTTCTCACCTGTTGAACTCCGTTCCAATTTCTTGCTTCCTTGATAAGTACAATTTTCCAATACTTAAATGCAATGTCAATCGTCATCTTCTGTTTTAATGAATACTGTTACTTCATTGCCCTTTTCCTCACATCTCACTAAAGTCTTCTCATTTTCTTTCATCCCCTTTAAGCTCCCCCCTGCGCTTTAGTGATATTGTTGCCTTGCTTGGGGGGAGGAACGATTGAAAATAAAATGGCTGGAGATATTAAATTTGCTTTGAACATTTTTTTTTTCGCTGGCAACTGGTAGAACTCGTAAGATTCAGTTTAAATATCAAATATCTTCACATTCAAGAATATAGAAATATTTATGCGTTGCATTACAGCCAGAAAATAACGTTTCTTCAGGATTTTCATTGGCACGTCGGGGTAATTTGAACAAAAAAATCTAATTATATGTCGTGCCTATCTCCAAGATCACTCGGGATTACCATAGATCAATTTGGGATTATTTTTCAGGAAACGGAAAGAATTTAGAGTTAAAAGATTGTTTTGTTTGCAACACTTTGAGGAATTCTGATAAACTTCTTTTTTTTTTTGGACAAAGATGATAAATGTTCAGGATTAAACATGATTTCTTCAGATGGTTCTCTGAATTATATAACTTACTGTGTCAGTTTTAATCCAAAGAATAACATTTGTTCAGGCTGACGCAACAAATTCCCAGGAATGTTCAGATTTTAGGAATGACCTCACATCATAAAATCTCATTAAACTTATTGAATGGAGCGCATTTAACTATCAATTAGCTTCACCTACACGTCATCCAAGCAACCATATGCAGCGATATACGATTATGCATATTAAATGACCTGGGAGTGAAACAATGTCGGCTTAACTGGGCATGACAGCTCAGAGCAGTTGGTGGTTGACAATCTTATCTATTTCCGATCAGTCTCGACCCAAATTATTTTGGTCTGGGGCGAGTGTGGGCTGAAAACTGTGACTTATTACTTTTCTTAAGCAGGTGGGAGGAACTCAAGGTGTATAAAAGAAGACCTGTTTGTACGACTGAGAGTCCACCGCGGTAAATACTACGGGTCACGGACCTATTATGAAATTCTTTGCTTTTCCCCATTTTCCAAAGTTTAGTAGCAGACATTTTGTTTCGCCATTGAAGCACATGAATGAAACTGAACGATTCCTTCAACTGTTTATTATCGTCCGTGATTTTTTTTAACAACGTCTCTTTTTCTGCCCCAAGCAATAGTCTTCCTCCAAGAAACTAGATCTGAAAGTTAAGCAGAAGCACAGAAACCAAAACATGGGTAGGCAAAAAAAAAATAAAAATTTAATCACAAAAGTGTAAACTGCTGAATTTCAAGTAAATCTCTATTTAACTATGACCATGTACAAGACACAAGGATAATATTTCATGATCATTCTTTTGAAACTACGTTCTAGGACTAAATCTGCAAATGTACTTTTGGTAGTGGTATCCGAGGTGGGTACCAATAATGTACCACGATGTTCATTCTCTTTGAATTATTCTGAAAAAGAAAAAAACCCACACAAAACAAAATTCTCGGATATATATTGTTCCACAGTAATATATATATATATATATATATATATATATATATATATATATATATATATATATATATCCGATGCGATGAGAACGAAAGTAATATATAAATTCCAACGTTCTCAGCGTTAATTAAAAAAAGAGCTCGATACCGATAGTAGAGCGATAATTATTTATTTATTATAATTTTATCATATAGGCAAAGCTATTTTACTCACTACAAAGATGCAACTTGGTTTCAGTGCATTTCAACTGCACTTCGACGGATGAGGGTCGAAAACCATTTTCGACCCTCACCCGTCGATGTGCAGTTGAAATGCACTGTAACCAAGTTGCATCTTTGTAGTGAATAAAATGGGTTTGTCTATATGATAAAATTATAATATATATATATATATATATATATATATATATATATATATATATATATATATATATATATAACGAAAATCTTGGTAATCCGTATGAATAATCCCAAGGAGAATGAAATCCTGAGAGCTCAATTATAATTCAGAGCGAATAATTTAATTTAAATAAAAACAGACCACTTTAAGGCTCCATTTGTTATAATTTATAGAGAATTTTATTTTTCTCCGGATCTTCAGACTCCACTTTCAGAAGGTGAAACGAAAGATGAAATTAAAATTTACACTTTTGACGGGCAGTATTAAGTTTATATAAGTTGAATTAGAGGGTGGTGAGGGATGGTATGAGAGACATAGTCGAGTTGAGAGAGGGAAGGGAGAGTTTTGAAATTTATTTTTATATTTATTTTTATTATAATACTTAATATTGCTGAAGGAGGGGATAAGGATCAGACATTAACATATTTAATCGGTCATGATATGGGGAAATGATATGGGGAAAGGGAAGGAGAAAAAATGGAAAAAGAAAAAAGGGGAAGTAAAGAGATAAGAGATGT
Organism: Acanthosepion esculentum; assembly: GCA_964036315.1. Taxonomy (NCBI): domain Eukaryota; kingdom Metazoa; phylum Mollusca; class Cephalopoda; order Sepiida; family Sepiidae; genus Acanthosepion; species Acanthosepion esculentum. The sequence goes on along the minus strand of OZ038493.1, from coordinate 72,026,086 downwards.
AAGTAGGATTTTTGGAGGAAGAATATACATATATATATATATATATATATATATATATATATATATATATATATATATATATATATATATATATATATATATATACACACACACACACACACACATGTTCGATTTAATAATTTACACATATTATGTCTATTTTTATTTTAATCCTTTCAAATTCACGGATCAATTTCTTAATGCTGTTATTAAACTCATAAAGGAAGGCGCCGTTGATTTTCTTATTCCTTTTATTTCCTCTCAAAATTTACAAATATAAATTAACTCCCGTGATAACGTTCATGTTTGAATCAACGGAGAGCGTTACATGCGCATTCACAAAAAAATATCGCGGCTATCAATTACGTCAGTTTTTGTTTTAGCAATTCACGCTAGAAGATGACCTTGGATGAGATTGAAAACTACTTGCGAGAATAAAACGAATGAGAAAAACTACGGCGCCTTCCTTAATAAGTTTAATAACAACATTAAGAAATTGATCCGTAATTCTGAATTGATTAAAGTAAAATAAATAGACATAATATATCTAGATGATTCAACCAATATATATATATATATATATATATATATATATTACTATGAATCATTCATACAAAAAGTAAATTAGTAAATCCCTTCGCTAAGTTTTAAAGATTAACCCACTTATCACTCGATGAATGTTATGATCCTTGGTTTTTAAAATTATAAACTGTATTAGGTCTTCCTTAAACACGCAAGTACTTTCGACGATGCTACCGGTCATCATCAGGCATTGAAACTATTTTGTTTTTGGTAAAATTCATTAGCATCCGAGACGAAAATATATAATCCAGATCCAAATCTCTCTCTCTCTCTCTCTCGGCAGGATTATATATATATATATATATATATATATATATATATATATATATATATATATATATATAATAAGGGATTGCGCATATTGTTCCTTGTACTACCTGAACGTGGTGAGATTGTGCGACAGCCGTATAACATTTGGGAAAAATTTAATGTACAACAAACCAACCTTCGCTGCAATTCTTATAATACAATAATGAAATTGAACATAGAATAAGTGGCGTTAGATGTAGTTTCTCACAAAACCGCCAATTGCTGCAAAACCAAAACATTAACCTAAAAACTCGAACCATGTTTTTAAATAGCCTCGTCAGACAAACATTCATATAGATGCCATGCGTTGCACCAAAAGTTCAGAAATATCAAGACTGTCATCTTTATACAACCGCGTTATGAAATCAATGATTGCAGATGCCTTCGAGCGAATTAAGCCTGTAGATATTAGTGAGGACCATCTTTCTTGGAATCCCGTAGCTTGCCGCTAAAGAATCGCAAAGGACTGTTCTCAATAACAAACCACATTGCTTGAGGATTTTTAACAGCCACAATAACAATTAAAATTGATAATGTCAATCAGAGGGAAAATAGTGACATAATCAAGATATTATAGACCATTACAACTGAAAATAAACGTTAAGAAGGATGCCTGGACATAGCGATAACAGCAAGTGGAACTGAAGCTCATTTTCTTGATAAATTGTTTCAGTAGAAAGATTTTAATGTTTTCTTATAAGGAAACACGTCCGTTTCCTCATAAGAAAACATTAAATCTATGCATTAGCATTAGAGATGACAACAGATACTACACATTGATCCCCGCACCATGAACAAGGAAAGAGGAAAAGCGTAACTCGAGTCGCACTGGCTGCTCAGTCAATGACTGCCGAATGTTTTCATAGATGAAAATGGCTAATATTATTATTAGCATTAAAGATGAGGAGAACAGATACTACACTTGGTATCTACTTGACCGACCCCCCCCCCCACTGAGTCATGTTGTGACACAAGGTCGGTTTTTAACGTGGGGACCCGAGTGTTTTCACCTGGGCCGCTGGACTTTGCTGGTCTTAGCTTGTCAGAGCTGGTCATAGCTGGTCTTGGCTGGTCCTAGCTTGTCCAAGCTGGTCAGAGCTGGTCAGAGCTGGTCATAGCTAGACGTAGCCGCGATGCTACCAGCGGAGGGACGAATCCCTGTGCCAGGCATGTATCAGTGATCGAATCTCAGCCAAAAGGCGATCATTAAGCGAGCGATCTAAGAACAGATACTACACTTGGTATCTACTTCTAAGTCAGGTTTTTAATGTGGGACGCGGGAGGGGTATGACCCGAACGTTTGCACTCGGACCGGTGGTCTTGGCTGGTCTTAGCTTGTCCAAGCCAGTCGCGAAGCTGGTCATAGATAGACGTAGCCGCGATACTATCAGCGCAGGGACGAATCCCTGCGCCAGGCATGTATCAGTGATCGAATCTCAGCCAAAAGGCGATCAAGCGAGTATCCGGGAAAGGATACTACACTTTGATCCCAGTCCGATGACCAAGGAAGTCAAGAAACGTGTAACGAGTCGCACTGGCAATGAATGTCGAATGTTATATTACAATTATCATTATCAATATCTGTCGCGTTGATGCAGGCCAAAAGTAAAACACAAGGTGATTCTAATAATAAATTATAAAAACAAAATTCTTATGTTAACATTGCGTGACACTAATCCTACTAATGGTACTTAAATCAGGTTTTGCCGGACATATTCTGGAGGTGCATAAATTCTACAGAAATATACTCGGAATACCATGGATTGAACACGTGAGCAACGAAGAAGTTTTAGAGAAAATGGAAAAAGAATACTTATACATATCATCAGAAAGAGACAGTTGAAAAATTTCTGTGTCACATAATGAAGAAAGAGGGCTTGGAAAATTGAACACTCTCAGGACATAATGAAACCAAGAGTGACAGAAACGCAGCGCGTAACCTACCTAGCGAGTTTATGCAAATAGCAGAACAGGGATTACAAAAAAGAATTCATAGGGAGGCATGATCACCTGCGTTCTGTAGGTACACAGGAAATAGAAGAAGAGGAACGAGCTTATGTAAATGGTTGGCAGAACAGGAATTAGAAAATATAGCAAAAGACCAAATTTACTAAAATATACAAAAGTCAGGAAATCGTGGAGATCCATGATCGCAATCTTCTTGAAGGGACACGGCTCATAGAGTAAAAATGAGATTATGTGGATGATTGGCAGAACATTGATTGGGAGAAGGGTAGCGAAAAGACAAATTTTACTACGGGCTATAAAGGACAGGAAGTTGTGGAGAGCCGTGATCGCCAACTTCCTAAATGGATACCTCTCAAAGATAAAAAAGGATGAGATTGTGTGGACAGTTGACAGAACAGTTATTAGGAGATGTAGAGAAAAGACAAAATTTACTACGGGCTATAAAGGACAGGAAGTTGTGGAGAGCCGTGATCGCTAACTTCCTAAATTGATACCTCTCAAAGATAAAAAAAGGATGAGATTGTGTGGATGGTTGACAGAACAGTTATTAGGAGACGTAGAGAAAAGACAAAATTTACTACGGGCTACAAAGGACAGGAAGTTGTGGAGAGCCTTGCTCGTCTAGAGCCGGTGCACATAGATGGAGATACAGTAAAAATATTTAAGCAAAAACAACAACAATGTTGATGATGACGTCATATTTTTTTTATTTTTACTTCCCGGTTTTCAGAGCTGAGTGGTGAAAAATGTTTGCGATGGAAATAAAAATTAGATCTTATGTTTGCAACGACAACAAAAAGACAATGTCGGAATTTTGCTCAAATCTAATGTCGATGTCTTAGGAAAAAAAAAATATAAAAGTAAATACGAATTAGAAGAATGGATTTTTTTTTAATGAACGCCATTTTGTGTGTCTGTGTGGCGGGTTGTGCGCGTACACTAAAACCCACGCACATCTGTGTGCACATCTTTTTCAATCTGGCTTTAGCTAAAGAAAACATTTTCTGGCTTTAAATTACCTGCAAATGGCTGATAACGAATCAGCCAAAAGATTTCTTATATGTCACATTTGTCTTTGATATTCTTTGACATTCTCTGTTAATCGACATTTCGATCACTTCACATATTCCTTCCATTTATAACTGTTTTAGCATACCTACGGACGATAATTCACATAAATACAGTAGTAAATACTGTATGTCGGTCTGCAGTTGGAGATTCGTCTCCAACTGTGCTGGTCAAACTTTCTGCTTCCGGACAGAGAGCATCCTCAGACGGGGTTATGCCGAAGGGCAGAGTATCGTCTCGGGAAACAGCTTCCCGACCACGTTTTATACGGGGTCTACAGGATATTATTGACCGAGCCTACGTGCTCGGATACCCCACATTAAATTCGGCCTTGTGCCACATCTTACCGCGTGTGGTGGTTGGTAGATATCTTGCAGTTGGAGATTCGTCTCCAGCTGTGTTGGTCAAACTATCTGCCTCCGCGCAGAGAGGATACCCGGTTGTGGCTATGTCGAAGGGCAGAATCTAGTCTCGGGAAATAGCTAACCGACCCCGTTTTATACGGGGTCTACGGGAATTTTTTTCCCAGGACTACGGGCTCAGATGCCCCACATTAAATTCGGCCTTGTGCCACATCTGACCGCGTGGAGTGGTTGGTAGATATCCAGCAGTTGAAGATTCATTGTGGAATTCACTTGACTCATTTCTAGCAGTTGATTACCTCTCTCTACGCTGGCAAATCTTATATGTGTTGTTCTTGTCCTAAGTATTATCGTTTATTACCAACCTTCGTTTGATTATTCTATTCAGTAACCTTCCCTAGGTTACAACGATGACCTTAATTCTCTGCCATTTATTGCCGTATACGAAATTATATACAAGTCCAGCAGATTTTCCGAGTCGATAATTCTTTATTAATTTCTGGAGAAACAGTTCTCGTTATTTCTCCGGTCTTTTGGGTTTTTGTGTCAGACTGTTCCTCTTCTGTTAATAAACTCTCTAGTTGAATTCATGCACCACGTTGATTTTCACGTCCCTGATGTGTAATTCATGCATCGCTCTCTCTCTCTTTTACTAACAACTTTAAATTCAATCTTTTTGCTCGTTGAACGTCAGTTAAATTACAGTGATATTTAACGTAGCCGGACATTTGGCCGACAGACATTTGGCCGACAGACATTTGGCCGACGGGCGTTTGGCCAAGGGACATTTAGCCTATAAACCTTTGGCCGACGTACATTTTAACGAAAAACTACAAGTAAAAATAGTAACAAGCAATACTTTAAGTATTTTAGTTAGTAGTATTATAAGGTAGAATACGACTAATAATTACCACTGAATTTCAAGTGATTAAATTACTAAATCTAAATTTAAAGTTTTTTTATTTCAATATTTGTTCATTGAAATTAGTATTTTTAAAAATATTTGTGTGTATTTGGGTAAAAAGTAGCAGCTATTTATTTAAATTTGTATTTAACAGTAAGATAAAAGCTAGTTCATCCCTTTAAGATACTGATCATTAAAAGCGAAATTGAAAGATCTTTCATATTGTAAAAGCTTACGATTTTTGCTGTAGTTAAATTTGCTTTTTCTCAAAATACTTTTCATCTTACAGTAATATTTGAAGTAAAATATCATATATACAGAATAGATTTAAAAAAAAGAAACGGTAAAAAAAAATGAAAAATTATAAATTAATAGATTAAATAAATATAAATCTATGTAGCAGATTACAATAAAGAGTGTGACATACATTTAAGTACGCCACTACATTTTCAGCTAAATGTCTTTCCGGTTAAATGTCTGTCGGCCAAATGTCCAAGTACAGGAACAGATAACTGCTTCCAGCGAAGTTACCTATTTGCTAATATACAACGTTCTATTTTGGTCCCCAAATCATCAGCCATAATTACGTTGTCGATGTTAAAAACTGGCACCTAATTTAAATCCGTATTTAACAGTAAGATAAAAGCTGGTTCATCCCTTTAAGATACTGATCATTAAAAGCGAAATTGAAAGATCTTTCATATTGTAAAAGCTTACGATTTTTGCTGTAGTTAAATTTGCTTTTTCTCAAAATACTTATCTTACAGTAATATTTGAAATAAAATAAAATTTATACAGAATAGATTTTTAAGAAAGCCTGTAAAATAACGAAAAATTATAAATGAATACAGTAAATAGATATAAATATATATAGCAGATTATGATAAATAGTGTGACATACATGTAAGTACGTCACTATATTTTCAGCTAAATGTCTATTCGGTTAAATGTCTGTCGGTCAAATGTCCAAGTACCGGGATAGATAACGGCTTTCCAGCGAAGTTACCTATTTGCTAATATACAATGTTCTATTTTGCTCCCCAAAATCAGCAGCCATAATTACGTTGTCGATGTTAAAAATTGGCACCTAATTTAAATTTGCATTTAACAGTAAGATAAAAACTAGTTCATCCCTTTAAGATCTTTCATATCGTGAAAGCTTAAGATTTTTGCTGTAGTAAAATTTGCTTTTTCTCAAAATACTTATCATCGTACGATAATATTTGAAGTAAAATATAATATATACAGAATAGATTTTTAAAAAAGCTCCTCAAAAAACGAAGAATTATAAATTAATACAGTAATTAAATATATGTAACACATTACGATAAAGAGCGTGACATACATGTAAGTACGCCATTACATTTTCAGCTAAATGTCCATTCGGTTAAATCTCCGTCGGCCAAATGTCCTTTCCCCAAATGTCTGTCGGCCAAATTCCGAGTACCATATATAAACAGGAAGAGGGTTTTAAGCCGGATTTTTCAACCTGATTTTAGTAAAACGTCGCATTCGAAGTTTTGATGTTTCTCGGACTATCACAGGCACTAAGCAAGACCAGGGATACGTTTCCTTTGTGGAAAGAAAAAATAAAGAAAACTTACTGAAACCTTATCGAGCCCTTGAGGCCCAGTAACAGAAGGACATCAACTAGTTAGCGTTGAATATATCCTATTTCTGATTTGTTGTAAGATTATGAAACGCTAATCTAGATTTGTTGTAAGATTATGAAACGCTAATCTAGATTTGTTGTAAGATTATGAAACGCTAATCTAGATTTGTTGTAAGATTATGAAACGCTAATCTAGATTTGCTGTAAGACTATGAAACGCTAATCTAGATTTGTTGTAAGATTATAAAACGCTAATCTACATTTGTTGTAAGTTTATGAAACGCTAATCTACATTTGTTGTAAGATTATGAAACGTTAATCTACATTTGTTGTAAGATTATGAAACGCTAATCTACATGTGTTGTAAGTTTATGAAACGCTAATCTAGATTTGTTGTAAGATTATGAAACGCTAATCTAGAACACGCTGGCTGTTGGCTATTCAATCATTGTAATTGGATTGCCATTTTTTATTACATAGAATGAAAATAGAATAAAACCCTGATATTTCAAAGAAGTGACATTTCATTTTTTTTCGAAGACAATATCTAGTATAGAAACATTCATATTCAAATATGAAAAATTCTAAAGAGAGAAATGGAGACCCCCAAAGAGGGTTCAGTATTATGAACATATGGACTATTGTCACCATTTTGTTTTTATTTTTGTTTTTTTCTGTATCGTTTTTGTTATTTCGTAAGGGGCAATAGCCAAGTAGATTAAAGATTTAATTTAGTGACATCGCAGTTGTGAGTTCAATTCCTGGGTCGGGCAGTTCGTATTTGAATTCAGTGGAAACGGAATAAGCAGTAACTTAGCAGTTCTAAATAAGAATGAAACAAGTTTTCTCTCGTAGACGTGTTTAGTGGAATGATAAAAAATTACCCGCGCAGATAAGGGGTTCAGTTTGAAATTCTATTTATGTTATACGGATCGACAAGCACCTGGGAAAGCTAGTCCCAGTCTCTATCCCAGACGCCCGCTCTGGAAAATTTATATTTGTTGAACAACCTGAGAATCCACAAATGGTTTATTTCCTTTTGTCACAATAATATTCATCTTGTACAAGGCCTAAGAGTCATTCAAGGTAGAGTGATACATATTAAAAGGTAAGGGGCCCAGTTTATGAGAGAAGATCACGGTTAAGCCTAGATTTGAACAGGCTAAGATTGTAGTGATCTGGGAAGCAAAATAGCGGTTCTACAAAATTGCGGTTTCGTGAAAGAAAGCTACTCGAGTGGCGGTTACATCTCACCAATGGAAGGCAAAAGGAATGAGTGTGGTATTATTAAGTTGGCCGCTCTGAACCATGAAGGTTAGAAACTGGAGGAGCTAAGCAATGTAGTTTTATCTGAACACTATCCATGGAAATAACGATAATTTAGAAGGCTTGCAATGTTTCGTCTGTGCGAAAGGAGCTGTAGGGGGAAAATCACAAGGGCGCGGAGACACTTTTAAAGTCTGGAAAGTGAAGACTTGGCTGCTCATTTATGGCAGTAGTACACTATTTTCGGCTTGTTTTGTATGGATAAGAAACATAGACATTATCTGTTCGTCTTGAAAGACGGCTGGATGGGGCATAGACAAATCTACTTTAAAAAATACAGAACTTCAGTTGGAGATCCCATGCAACAATTAACACAATCTACGGAGAACTGACACCAATTTCTCTTACACTATTTACATTAATCGGACTATTGTCCTCAGCTTTGTCGCCATGTTTGTCACAACGTTTCGGCCGTTGTACGCTTCGGCCTTCTTCGGGTGGTTGGAATGTCGAACTGAATCCTTTATTTCGCTCACTGGGGCAGACTGTTCTAGAAACACATGCCATGTCTAATGGATGTCAGTTATCTCCTGTTAATTCCTCTCTCGAAGTTCTCCACCGCCTTAACCAGGTATTGAACTTACACTCTTTGGGTCCTGTCACTGGATCTAACTAACGCATTTATCCAATGTGTCCTGAAGAAGGCCAGAGCGTACAAAAGCCGAAACGTTTTGATAAACATGGCGACAAAGATGAGGACAATAGTACGAATAATGTAAATAGTGTGCATAATACCTCATCTCAGAAATCTAGACAATTTGTCTTAAGCTCAAAAAAACTGATGACACTTTATCGACCACTGCCATCGAGCGGAAGTCATCTCAGCTCTACTCCTATGGCGTACTTCTGGAAGTGTCTTCTGACGAAAATTGACTTTCCCAGACACTATAGCTCGGGACTCAGGGTTGAACATTGGGGGTCTGGGGACAGCAATACAGGACCGAACAGTAGGGAAAGGGATTGTCAATGTTCCGATCAACCATAGAGAGGTCGAAGGATGATGATGATGATGATGAGAAGGAGGAGGAGGAGGGGCGGAGGAGGAGGAGGAGGAAATGTGAAAGAGAGTAGGAGGTGTCAGATACTTACTGGAGCGGTCCATCATACCGTCCATTTTACCAGCATTTTCAGCGATGAACCGAATGTAGGAGATTCACTTGAGGTCTGGGTTGAACCTAAGTCTCAAGTGGCTTTCGAAGCACGTGGCTTCCCTGAGAGAACACCTGCTCATCAAGACAGGCGAAAATTCAGGGCCCTTTCGACTATTATGGATTATCCCTAGTTTGGTTTTCAAAGCATTGAATGGAACCAGACAGTTCCCCCCTCCACACACACACACACACACACACACACACTGAGTTGGTTTGTACTGCAATTATGCTCAGCTAATCTTAATTACAATATCTATGAGAGATAAATAATCTGGCATGATGAACAGCACCTTCAAACACTCGGTCACGGTGACTTTTGATTTAATGCTATCACAACCATCGACGGCTTCCGAACAATTCGTCTACCAATTTCACTCAGGATTTCATCCATTTGATAAACTGAAACCGTGGTATGGTTTTCGGGCAATTTCCAAAATTTCTACACGTTGGGATCTTCTACACGGGACGATAATATCAAGTAGTCACCTTGCTGGAAAATCTATGATGGCGAGATTTATGATCGGATAGTGAACGCGCCAATTGTTCGTTATTAAGAACATGATACACTACCAAAAGATTTTCTAAGAAGAATTATGGCCATTGAAAAAGTATGGGTCTTTTATATCAATATTCACTAATGGACAAACTGGTTTACAAGCCAAGGAAAAACTGCTGCTTGTAGAAAGAATGGGATTAAACATAGAGAAAGTAATGTTCTGTTTTTTGTTATGTGAGGATGACGTTTTTAATGTGAATGTTGTTGTCTTAGCATCTCCAATTTTCAAGGAGGAAAATTGAACACCTGAAAGAAATAAAGCTATATAACATGTATAAAACTTAATTTTATGGCCTTATGTTTTAAGAATAGTTTCACTAAGTCAAGTATTTCGTAAGAATAACTATTTATGGAGCAGACTCCCGTGTGGATACTTCCCAGAAAAAATACAGTCTTAACATATGTTAAGTGAAGCGTTGATCTTTATCTAGTTTCATTGCAATTTCATTTCTTTCTCGTTTGTCACATGCTCTGTTCATGAAATTTTCAGTAGTTCCAAGTTAAAATACAGTGACATATAAACAGGAAGAGGAAGTTACGACATCTTTTTCAATTTGGCTTTAGCTAAAGAAAATATTTTCTGGCTTTAAATCACCTACAAATGGTTGATAACGAATCAGCCAAAAGATTTCTTATATGTCACATTTGTTTTTGATATTCTTTTACATTCTCTGTTAATCGACATTTCGATCACTTCACATATTCCTTCCATTTATACCTGTTGTAGCATACCTACGGAAGATACTGAATATGTCCCCATTCACATAAATACAGTAGTAAATACTGTATGTTGGTCTGCTGTTGGAGGTTCGTCTTCAGCCTTGCTGGTCAAACTCTCTGCCTCCGGGCAGAGACGATCCCCAGACGAGGCTATGTCGAAGGGCAGAGTCTCGTCTCGGGAAACAGCTACCCAACCCCGTTTTATACGAGGTCTACGGTGAATTTTTGGTCGAACCTACAGGCTCAGATAGCCAACATGAAATTCGGCCTTGTGCCACATCTGAATGCGTGGGCGGTTGGTAGATATCCTGCAGTTGGTATCTTCTACACGGGGCAATAACATCAAGTAGTCACTTTGCTGGAAAATCTATGATTGTGAGATTTATGATCGAAAAGTGAAAGGGCCAATTGTTCGTTATTAAGAACATGATACACTACCAAAAGATTTTCTAAGAAGAATTATGGCCATTGATAAAATATTGGTCTTTTATATCAATATTCACTAATGGACAAACTGGTTTACAAGCCAAGGAAAAACTGCTGCTTGTAGAAAGAATAGGATTAAACCTAGAGAAAGTAATGTTCTGTTTTTTTTTTTTATGTGAGGAGGGCGTTTTTAATGTGAATGTTGTTGTCTTGGCATCTCCAATTTTCAAGGCGGAAAATTGAGCACCTGAAAAAAATAAAGCTATGGAACATGTATGAAACTTAATTTTATGGCCTTATGGTTTAATCGAAAGCTGAAATAATGGAAAAATCTGGTACAAATATTATCGTAGAATCGGGTATTATTATAGTTTAAATGTGTCGTTTATTTGGTATAAGCACTTTCACTATAAAATTATCATTGCTTTTTCGGGACCGTAAAATAATTCAATGTTCAAAAATCTTCCAAAATTCACCTAATTATTGGTCTTTAACAAATCTTTTGGCATTTATGCAAAATGGAATATATGTTTAAAGCAAAACCAAACTAGTAACCTACATCCGTCAGCAAGGCCTCTGATTGGAGATTTGTTTGAGGAGTGTGGGACCACCTTTTAATTGCTGTTGTTTCACGGTCCATCCTGACCCGAGGTGGTAGCACCTGTTAGGGTCTCAGTTATGGGAAAATAACCCATAAACAAACCCATTTTCCTGAAAAGTTAGATATATTATAAATTCTAACCAAAATAAAACTGGAATGATGAAAAGTACCTTATAAGAATACGAGTGATGTTACCATTAAAGATAAGGAGAACAGATACCACACTTGGTATTTACTTAACCCCGCCACTGAGTCAGGTTGTGACACAAGGTCGGTTTTTAACGTGGAGACCCTAGTGTTTTCACCCGGGCCGCAGGTCTTGGCTGGTCATAGCTTGTCCAAGCTGGTCAGAGCTGGTCATAGCTAGATGTAGCCGCGATACTACCAGCGCAGGGACGAATCCCTGTGCCAGGCATGTATCAGTGATCGAATCTCCGCCAAAAGGCGATCATTAAGCGAGCGATATGAGAACAGGTACTATTCTTGGTATCTGCTTGACCCCCCACTGAGTCAGGTTGTGACACAAGGTCGGTTTTTAACGTGGGGACCCGAGTGTTTCCACCCCGGCCGCTGGACTTTGCTGGTCTTAGCTTGTCGAAGCTGGTCAGAGTTGGTCATAGCTTGTCTTAGCTGGTCCTAGCTTGTCCAAGCTGGTCTAAACTAGTCATAGCTGGTCTTAGCTTGTTCAAGCTGGTAATAGCTAGTCTTGGCTTGTCATAGCTGGTCCAGGCCGGAGCCGGTCCAAGCTAGTCGTAGCCATGATACTACCAGCGCAGGGACGAATCCCTACACCAGGTAAGTATCAAGTGACGCTCTGAGCCAGAAGGCCGACAAAGCGAGCGATCTGAGAGGTATTTACTTGACCCCCCACTGAGTCAGGTTGTGACACAAGGTCGGTTTTTAACGTGGGGACCCGAGTGTTTCCACCCGGGCCGCTGGTCTTTTCTGGTCTTAGCTGGTCCTAGCTTGTCCAAGCTGGTCATAGCTAGATGTAGCCGCGATACTACCAGCGCAGGGACGAATACCTGTGCCAGGCATGTATCAGTGATCGAATCTCCGCCAAAAGGCGATCATTAAGCGAGCGATATGAGAACAGGTACTATTCTTGGTATCTGCTTGACCCCCCACTGAGTCAGGTTGTGACACAAGGTCGGTTTTTAACGTGGGGACCCGAGTGTTTCCACCCCGGCCGCTGATCTTTGCTGGTCTTAGCTTGTCGAAGCTGGTAAGAGCTGGTCATAGCTTGTCTTAGCTGGTCCTAGCTTGTCCAAGCTGGTCAGAGCTGGTCAAAGCTAGACGTAGCCGCGATACTACCAGCGCAGGGACGAATCCCTGTGCCAGGCATGTATCAGTGATCGAATCTCAGCCAAAAGGCGATCATTAATTCAGCGATCTGAGAACAGATACTACACTTTGATCCCAGCCCGATGTGTGAAGAAAAGCGTAACTCGAGTAGCACTGGCTGCTAGGTCAATAAGGGAAAAGATGTGGCATAAGGCTGAGTTTTACGTGGGTATTCTACGTGGGTAGGCTTGGCCAAAAAATGCCCGTAGAAACTGTAAAAACACAATCGGGTTGGTCAACCTCCCCGAACGATACTCTGCCCTTCGGCAGAGCTTCGTATGGGTTCATCTCTGCTCAAATGCAGAGAGTTCGACCGTCTGGCTGGAACATGTCGAGCGTAACTCGAGTAGCACTGGCTGCGAGGTCAATGATTGCAGAATGTTTTCATATAAGGAAACGCATAATATTACCATTGGTATTAGAGATGAGGAGCACAGATACTACACTTTGATCCCAGCCCGATGAGTGAAGAAAAGCGTAACTCGAGTAGCACTGGCTGCTAGGTAAAATGATTGCTGAATGTTTTCATGTAAAGAAACGTCTAAATATTACCATTAGCATTGATAAAAACGAATGAGACGTAAATTAGAATACATGGAGAATGCCTTTTTAATCATTCTATTCACGAACACATACGTTTGACAGGCCAGAAGAAGACAATGCCTGAACGCTTCTCACGGAAATCACCTTCACAGGTTTAGAAGTCAAGAAAGCGGTGTTTGCCTAATATTTCGTGTACTAATAAATATACGAAGTCATTGACCCGTGGTGGAGATGACAGTGAAGGAAGGCATGGTGTCATAGTTCAAGAACACAAAAGGTTTCACAAACGCGATGACGCGCGACATTGAATCATCAAATCCACCGAAGGGAGCTAATTAACATATGACTAAAACTGGTTTCAGTGGCACTCATTTGATGAAGTGGTCAGCTTATTCCCTTGATCTCAGCAGTTCTTACATTGTTAGTTCACCCAATATAAGGCCCAAGAACAACTCAAGGTAGTGGGTTACTGAGCGATGGAGCGGTGAAGAGGGATTAAGAAGGGCGCACTCTTAGGGCATGTAAGATATAGGTATCGGTTGAAGTTGAAGAGACCAAGTTGTAGTTGTCAGAGAAGCATCCCCTCGGGAGTTTGTTCCACAAATTAACGATTCTGGAGAAGAAGCTCTCTGAGTGGAACTTACCCTTATCAAAGAAACCCGAATGAAATGGCTATGATATTTGTCGCCGTCAACAGGACATTGGGGGTCCTAGATGTGAAGATCAGAACTGGTGGGTCTAAGGAGTGTAACTCCTCTGTATATCTGCCATAGTAATTAGGATAGAGTAGTGAGACTCTATCAACGTTACGTGGGATAAAGGTTGCACGGTGAAAAATAATTAATCACCCACAAGTTTGCTTGTTCGTTTTTCAACTCTCTCCACTCTGGACAGTGAGGAATTGGCGGCACCAGCCAAGTTCTAACAGCAATACTCAAATGCTGGATCTGATTTTACAGTTGTAGCGTATGGCAGCAGGGTTTATCCGTTAAAAATACCGGACGATTGTTAAACTGAAGATTTACATCATTGGAGGGAATTTTATCATTAATATCTGCTGTCCTGGGTATGACGATAAACTACATCCGCGTCCTGGGTAAGACGATGAACTACGTCCAACAACAAGGCCTCTGATCGGGAGGTTTCCCAAGTCCACCCTGACCCGGAGTGGTAGCACCTGTTAGGGTCCCAGCTATGAGCAAATAGTTAACCCCGAAACTGAGGTAAAAAGCATTTTTGAAAGTGTAAAAATAGGTATTAATACCAGAAATACTTTTAAAATAATTATTCCCAGAAATAAATTTTTGAAAAAAAAAATATTACCAGCTATACAATTTTAAGGAAAAATAATAATACCAGAAATAGATTTTTGACAAAACAAAAAAATTACCAGGAAGAAAGAAGTTGTCGGCATTAACTGACCAATTGATGTTGATATGCCGTAAAACAAAACAAACCAAACCAAACCATTAATATCTGTTTTCAGTTGGTTTTTGTTCGTTTTTCTGTTATAAATATTTATCTTTACAGATTTTGCGCAAGTTTTACATTTGTGGTGATTCTTGGGATTTCTCTAAAGTGCTTACTGGGCTTAATAGCCGAGCCTAGTCAGTACCTGGATGAGTGACCACTTGGGTAGACCAGGTAAGCTGTAAGCTTGGATGTGCAAGTGGTGTAATTGGCTTACTGCCACATCACCTTGAAACACCTGTTCCAGTACGATCATCGAAGTAAGGCAGCATCGAGCATAGACAGTACGTAGATTAGTGAACACTAAGGAATACCAGGTGCTGTACACTTGGATGCGCCGGGTGTAATGGATAATGGTTTGGAACTGTTAATCGGGAAACCGAGTTCCAATTCCGGTTGGTTCGTTATACCCACTTAGTCGCAAATAGCCTTGGGAAAAGTATGAATTTACCTCTTCCCCCCAACTATGGGTTAATTATTAAGACGCGTATCACTATTATCTAAAAAAAAAAATTTAAATCCAAAAATATTTTCTGGTTTTAAATAACCTGCAAAGGAGTGATAAACCGTAAAAAAAAGCGAATGAATTCATCAATCGATATAACCTGCTTAATAAAAACGTGAAAATACAATTAAAATTTAATCCAATTGTTGCCATATTATTAGTGTGATCTATGACTTTAATTTATAATGCAAATATTTCAGTGAATCACTTCAGGATGTAGGGGATATATCTCTCCACTACTTCCCGTCCTTTGTAGCTTTTAGCAATATTCGTCTTTCCGTCCCCTGTTCTGCAAGTCATTTACACAAGCTCGTTAGACGTTAGAAGTACAGAGGAAGCGGAAACGCATTCCTAAGCAGGCTGCGGGGGCTAAACCTCTTCTTCTGTTCAAAAGGCCGGATAGGAGAGTGAGAACGGGACGATAGGCGAACATAGCTAACGCTATTGAGATAAAATATGTAGTAAATAAAAGTTCAGAAGAGAAGCGGAGACGTTAGAAGTATAGATTTGAAGGAGACATTAGAAGGGACCGGAAATCTAATCCTGAACAGGAAATAACGAATAAAACTCTATTCCTGTTCAAAAGACCGGAGAGGAGGGTAAACCAGGCGACAGATGAACACATTTACTCCTAGTGAGAAAAATAAATAAATAGTAAATAAAATTTCAGGTTTTGGGGGGAAACTTTAGATTTTTTTTTTCTCTTAATGAATTGTAACTATTTATTAAGGTGTTAACATAGTTTAAGTTACAGTGTCTCTTAAAAATGAAAAAAAAGCGACTTTTCGTAGGTCGGGGTCTATTAAGAAGTGAAATTATCTGGCAGTTTACACCCTATTACCCTCCCAAGCTCATGGCCGTCTGTGAGATAGAGGTGAGGTCAATTACTTGACAACGAGAAAAACGCGTACGCAGGAAACGATTTTATTTATCCAATTATAACCGTGTTTTTCCCTCCCTTCGTTATTTCGCACGACTGCTACGCCCTGCCAATAATGAACAATTTCGTTTTAATTGCTTGGAAAGATGGGAAAAGACGCTACATCACTTCCGTGAGAACATGAAAGAAAGAAAGAAGTGGAGAGAGAGAGAGAGAGAATAAAATTAAGCTGATAAGAACAGATACTAAACTTTGATCTTAATATTTATTGACATAATTATATCAATTCGGCACAAGGCCAGAAAAACAGTAGGGTGGAAAACGGCATGCCATGCAAAGTCTAGTAGTAAAAAAATGAACCCTCTCATTAACCCCACACGGACAATATTCTTTCCATCCGTCTCTTTCATCCGTCGACTCTACTGGAAACCGTGATAAAAGCGCTATTTTTCAGGCGCACAATATCGAATGACGGAAACCGTGTCAGGCAATCGCCAAAAGTCCAGTTACCATAAAGAAATTAACATCGTCTGCTGAATTATCATTAAGAAAAAGGTTCATAAAAAGGCGATTTGGTTGTAAATGTTCTTAAGAAAGTAGAGGAGAAATGTTCGCAAGAACGGGGACTTGGGTAGAAAGAAAGAAAGAAAGAAAGAAAGAAAGAGAAAAAAAGAAGAGCATAAAAAAGAAAATGAAAGAAAGAATGAGAAAAACGGAAGAGCATAAAAAAGAAAGAAAGAACGAAAGAAAGAAAGAAAGAAAAAGAAAAAAGAAGAGCATAAAAAGAATAAAGAAAGAAAGAAAGAGAAAAACGGAAGAGCATAAAAAAGAAAGAAAGAAAGAACGAACGAAAGAAAGAAAGAACGAAAGAAAGAAAGAAAGAAAGAAAGAAAGAAAAAAGAAGAGCATAAAAAAGAAAGAAAGAAAGAAAGAACGAACGAAAGAAAAAAAGAACGAACGAACGAAAGAAAGAAAGAAAGAAAGAAAGAAAAAAGAAGAGCATAAAAAGAATAAAGAAAGAAAGAAAGAGAAAAACGGAAGAGCAGAAAAAAGAAAGAAAGAACGAAAGAAAGAACGAAAGAAAGAAAGAAGGGAAAATAGAAGTGTTTAACATCTGTTTCAGTGAAATGGAAAAACGTTATCAATTTCAAATCATTTCATTTGTACCCACTTCTTAAAATAACGTCAACCTTTCATATTTATGATTGTCATTGCAATATTTTGTTAAAGTTGTTAAGCTGAAATATTTAACGATGCGACAGGGGAATTTCTACGGATATTTTATTGGCGTAGGACTCCCCATTAGGTTACGCAATCATTAATTCAAGAATTAGGATTCATCAAAAAATTCAAATAGGAAAACCTTGAAATTTTCACGGGTTAAAAATAAAATTTAAATAGTACATATATATGGTAGCAGTTTGAAAATAATTCTTTTAGCACTTGCTTAAAAAGAATTGGAATTTTGTTCGAAAATAAAGTTTTTAATGCCGAATACGTTTCCTCTATATTAAAAATATTTTAAAATAACATGCCCTTCCTGGACGTAAGTTGTTAGACTTACTTGTTGCGGCATTCTCGAAAGACTTTCACTGAGAATTTGGATTCACAAGCAGTCCCCAGTTTAGGATAATGCGATCCGAGTAGTTCCGGGCTGAATTCAGGGTTTTCCCTCTCCTGGTTGACAACCAAGGCTAAAAGGCTATAGCTGACAGGAAGAGATGGATGCATATTTTTCCCAAGTAATGAACTCGACTGGAATTCGAAGGGAGCTATACGATTTCTCAATCCGAGCCGCTAACTATTACTCCCCCGTGCCTCAAAGCGTAACACGGCTCTCCACAGCTCTCTTTTAAAACGCATGAATTGCAATGACTGATAGGGGAGAAGGTTTACGCTGCCTTCACCACAGTTTTGAATTCAAAATTTTCCTTCTCTGGGGTTGGTTGCCATCCAAGGCGAGAAAGTCCTGCTATTATCTGTAGATTGCTATGATTTCTATTTCTTTCTCCACTTTTGAATTCAGAGTGTTCCTTCTCCGAGGTTGATTGCCAACCAAGATTAGAAAGTTCCCTATAGCCAGCTGTTTTCCATGAACTGCTACGGCATCTTTGAAATGATACCGTGTTGGATTTCAATTTCTTCTCTAGTTTGGAAATCAGGGTTAATCTTAGAGCTTAAATGCCGTACGATAGGGCTTCTTTTTTTCTAGATTGAAATTTTAGATAGGTTAAAATTTTAAGCTAGCCGCAATTTTGGATACAAAAGGAAAATAAGAGTTACTCCACTTGAACCATGAAAACAACACTAATGGCTAGTATAATATATTAATATATATTTTTAACCTCGTATAATCTGGCAACCCTGAATCAGAGCTCAACGAAAATCGTTCCCTGCACCTAACTTATCTAGAGCTTTTGAGTGAGCTATGAATCATTGAAATCGGACCAGTGAGAAGCGGAGGAGATGCTTGGATGCACACACGCACAAACGCACACATATACACTGTACTTTATATATAAGATTGCTTCAAGTCTTGCAAGAAAATTAATTTTTGGTATTAAATGACCCATACAGTGTTGATATGCAGTTAAACAAATCAACCAACCAATTAACATTCCTTCCTTCATTCTTTCTGTGACAGAAAATTTGGGGAGTTGAGATAACCAACAAAGCTTTTTAAAAGCTAAGCAGAGTACTAAGAAATAGGAAAAATTCGCTAGAAACAAAGAAATGGGTACAAAACTGCTATATGACACCTCCCTTCTTGCATGGCAGTGAATGCTGAACAATCTCTATAATGATGAAAAAGAGACTTGAAGCAACAGAAATATGGTTCTACAGAAAGATGCTGAGGATATCGAGGACCGAATATGTGAGAAACGACAATATTTTGGAGAAAATAGAAACAAGAAAGAAACTTATATTTAGGATGAGACAGGCGAGGTTTCTGGGACATATAATGTGGAAGGAGGGCTTGGAAAATCTGATACACACGAGACAGATAGAGGGCAAGATGGACAAAAGAAAACAATTGATGACATACTTAGTGAGCTTAGGTAAATAGATGGCAAAACAGGGCTCAGCAGAAATAAAAAGACAAAGTTTATTAAGATCAGAAAAGGGACAGGAATTTGTGGAAATCCATGATCGCTTACGTCCTGAACGGACACGGCACGTAGAGAAGACATTGGCGTATTATTTGGGTAAATCTCTTGTCCTTTCTATTTCTTCTACAGTTTGGAATTCAGGGTTGATCTTCGAGTTTTGCTGTTACAAAAGGTTAGAAAGTCCATACTATTTAACCTGTAGCCTGGATTATAAAATATATATATTCATGCCTTTTCCAAGCGAAATCGAGCGAAATTTAACGCAGAAGGCATAGCCGTGATTTGATCCCACATCACATTTTCAGCACCAATAAACGTTACGTTACACACATGTGAAATGAAGGTTTCAGCTACTAAGGACAATGTACACGTAATCTAATTAAATTAAAATCTCCAGGTGAAATGCTATGATCTCAGGGCAGGTGAAGCAAAAGAAAAAACGAAGACAATGTGACAGGACAAAGCTTAGGGGAAAAACAGTAATTTTATAAAAAGAAGGAAAAAATAAGACACTAGAGAAGAAGTAGAGATTAAAAAAAATAAATTCAAGAAGAGAAAAAATGATGAAAAGAAAAAAAATATCTTATTACCGGTGACAATCGCTCTTCAAGAAAGACAAGAATCATAATGAAAAATAAGGGAAAATCCTGTTATCTAATCTTTCCTCTTGTTTCTGTCTCGCCAAGGGGTGACGCTAATTTCCGACTGTCAAGCCTGGCTGATATTCCAGTAACCTTATGACATCTCCTTCTTCCCTGACACTCGTGGTTGACACGAAGGACAAGAAATCTACCCAAAGAATACGCCAATGTCTTCTCTACGTGCCGTGTCCGTTCAGGACGTAAGCGATCATGGATTTCCACAAATTCCTGTCCCTTTTCTGATCTTAATAAACTTTGTCTTTTTATTTCTCCTGAGCCCTGTTTTGCCATCTATTTACCCAAGCTCACTAAGTATGTCATCCATTGTTTTCTTTTGTCCATCTTGCCCTCTATCTGTCCCGTGTGTATCAGATTTTCCAAGCCCTCCTTCCTCATTATATGTCCCAGAAACCTCACCTGTCTCATCCTAAATATAAGTTTCTTTCTTGTTTCTATTTTCTCCAAAATATTGTCGTTTCTCACATATTCGGTCCTCGATATCCTCAGCATCTTTCTGTAGAACCATATTTCTGTTGCTTCAAGTCTCTTTTTCATCATTATAGAGATTGTTCAGCATTCACTGCCATGCAAGAAGGGAGGTATCATATAGCAGTTTTGTACCCATTTCTTTGTTTCTAGCGAAATTTTCCTATTTCTTAGTACTCTGCTTAGCTTTTAAAAAGCTTTGTTGGTTATCTCAACTCCCCAAATTTTCTGTCACAGAAAGAATGAAGGAAGGAATGTTAATTGGTTGGTTGATTTGTTTAACTGCATATCAACCCTGTATGGGTCATTTAATACCGAAAATTAATTTTCTTGCAAGACTTGAAGCAATCTTATATATAAAGTACAGTGTATATGTGTGCGTTTGTGCGTGTGTACATCCAAGCATCTCCTCCGCTTCTCACTGGTCCGATTTCAATGATTCATAGCTCATTCAAAAGCCCTAGATAAGTTAGGTACAGGGAACGATTTTCGTTGAGATCTCATTCAGGGTTTCCAGATTATACGAGGTTAAAAATATATATTAATATATTATACCAGCCATTATTGTTGCTTCCATGGTTCAAAGGTAGTAACTCTTGTTTTCCTTTTGTATCCAAAATTGCAGTTAGCTTAAAATTTTAAGCTAGCTAAAATTTTAAGCTAGATTAAATGAGCCCTTTCGGGCGTCATTTAAGCTAGCTCCTGTGGTGGATTCTTGGTTTGGCCATCATGACAACAGCTAGGAAGGAGTAGATGCGATAAGAATCAATAAACTACAGAACGACTGAAAATTGATCGCTGCATTTAAGGATTGAATTAATGTTTAAGCTTACCTTTTAAAAGTTCAATGGTAATTCTTCTGCTGCCTATTAATTTAAAGACCATTTGATTTACGTAGATCCTTATTTTTGGTATAAACAATTATTTTTATTTCATGGGAGACTTTCGGGGGATTTCGCAATTAATTTCGATTATTCCCAAATTTAATTTCAAGTTATAAAAATTGTTATTGTACAAAAAACTTCGTTGCTAAAAATCATGTAAAATCATGTAAAATATAACCGCAAGCAATGGGATGAATGAATCCATAATATCAGAATGGCGGGTCCGGTTTTCCGGGAACTGCAAAATCGTATGACCCTTTGTGTTGCTAATGATGGAGGACATGTGGAAACTTAAATAAAATTTCAATAAAACCTTAAAAATATAGATTTACTTCTTTCTAATCCTTTTTACAAATGATTTCTATCGCAAATACAAATAAAGTTATAATGTTTTTTAAATTCACAAAAACTTTATGGACACTCTGTATATTATATATATATATATATATATATATATATATATATATATATATATATATATATATATATATATATATATATATATATGTACAGGTTGACCATAAAGTTCGTGTGCACTTTAAAAAATGTATAACTTTCTTTGCATTTGCGACAGAAATAATCTGCAAAAAATGTTATAAAGTTTAATGTACCTAGTTTTAAGTATAGCTAAAATAACTAATGTGATTTCAGGCATTACTGTAAATCAGTTGGCAAATGTTTTCCGTGAACTGCAAAATCGTATTACCCTTTGTATTGCTAATGATGGAGGACATGTGGCAACTTAAATAAAATTTCAATAAAACATTAAAAATTATACATTTACCTCTTTCTTATCCTTTTAACAAATTATTTCTATCGCAAATACAAATAAAGTTATAAATCCTTTAAAGTGTACACGGACTTTATGGACACCCTTTAGAAAGGGCTGTGTTATAGCAAGATATCAATAATAAATATACGGTTTTCCTCAGCAGTAGCACAGCTCCAACCAGAACTCAATGTGCGATATTTTATATTAATAAATACCGCTCTGGTATTATATATCGATGAATATTTTATTAGCACGAGTACTCACTGTGCGATAGCGATATGACATATATATATATATATATATATATATATATATATATATATATATATATATATATATATATATATATATATAATATCTGGATAAAATAAACGAAACAAAATTGGGTGTTTTATTTATGAAGGTATTTATTTCTGTGTTTTTGTATATATTTATTTAATATTTCAGACCACCTAGGTCTTTCCTCAGAAATCAAAATCTAGGTGGTCTGAAATATTAAATAAATATATACAAAAACACAGAAATAAATACCTTCACAAAAAAAACACACAATTTTGTTTCATTTATTTTATCCAGATATTATATACATATCAAGAAAGTATACGTGGCCTCTCATTATGCTATATATATATATATATATATATATATATATATATATATATATATATATATGTGTGTGTGTGTGTGATAGAAATTAGGAGGATTTGAGATAATTATAATTAAGTAATTCATCGAGTCTAGAAGAAACCTCAACAGAATGCAGAAAGCACTGGACGTTTCCTCCTATATTTGGGACTCATCAGCAGTGCGCATCCACTACCGAGAATTGAAACCCGGACAGTTACGTTATCAGGCAAACGTCACTCCAACTGTTCTAACAGGACTCGGGGACGAAGTGGTAGTGAATCAGAAACGATATAATATATATATATCCCATTATGATGGATCACATTTTAAATGCAAGTAACTTGATTTATAAATATTACATCCCTGAAGTCGTCAAAATGACAAAGAAAACATACACGACACCGCTATATATATATATATATATATATATATATATATATATATATATATATATATATATATATATATATATATATATATATATATATATAGCGGTGTCGTGTATGTATACATATATATATATATATATATATATATATATATATATATATATATATATATATATATATATATATATATATTTATGTATATTGTGTATATTTCGGCAGCAATATTTCATTAATGCATGTTTCATTAAATAATATAGACAGGTTTTGTCTATTTATTATAAGTAAATTCTTTTCATATTTTCTGATAAGCGTAATCACATTATCGTTTAAAGACGAAAGGAAAGCACCATATTGATACGTGTCTAAATACAATCTAAGCTTTCGGCTTACATAAGCCATTATCAAAGATGACAATTTCAATAAATCAAACAACTCACAGACGAAACTAAAATGATACTCCGCCCTTGCTGCTTGAATACGCTCAAAGTAAC
>OZ038493.1:71979859-71997359 GCA_964036315.1 Acanthosepion esculentum | reverse complement strand
ATTAATGCTCTGTAAATTTAAATTTACATTGAGCACTATTGTGCAAAAATAAAAATATCTATAAGAACACCGGATTTTATATCTTACTGTTCTTTCCTTTTTATTTATATATACATATATATATATATATATATATATATATATATATATATATATATATATATATATATATTGCATCTAGCACGAAACAGACTGTCGCCTCTAAGTGTTGACTTCAATGTTCACTTTTATATTTACACACGCATATCTCTGATATTGAGCACTTTATCCCATAAATATATCACACCTTAAGACTGTATTTCTTTTTATATATATATATATATATATATATATATATATAATGATGCGTGTTTCATTAAATGATATATACAAGTTTTGTCTATTTATTTTAAGTAAGTTCCTTTCGTATTGTCTGATAAGCTTAATCACATTATCGTTGAAAGACGAAAGGAAAACACCATATTGATACATGTTTGAATCTAATCTAAGCTTTTGGCTTACATAAGCCATTATCGACGATGACAATTCATTTCAATATATCAAACAATACACGGACGAAACAATAAGCCAACGACAAAATCGCATCGCAGCTCGTGACGTCACACATGACCACGCGAAAATGATAACGGAAGTATTAAGTATGATTTGAAATATGGTGATTTCCTTTCGTCTTTCAATGATAATGTTATTAAGCTTATCAGACAATATGAAAAAATTGCTGCCTAAATACACACACACAATATATATATATATATAGATAGATAGATATATATATATATAATGAGAGAGAGAGTGTTGACTTAAATATGTGTTTGTGTCTGTGTATTGATTAAACCAAGACGAGTTGAGAGAAAAAATAAGCAAACCTTCAAGAAAATCACTTTTATACACATATGAAATAGATAAATATCAAAGATAAGTGTACTTCACTGTTACGTAATGCCCGTCCTCCGATATGGCAGTAAATGCTGGACATTCTCCTCTCAGATGAAGAAGACTATTGAAGCAACAGAATGTGGTTCTACAGAAGGATGTTGAGATTTTCATGAAACGACCATCTGAACAACGACGAAATTCCAGAGACAATGGGAACAAATACGACTCTTATCATGAGGAGTCCGTTGACATTTCAAGTGCATTTCTAGGAAACAGAATTTAGAAAATTTAAAACCCAGGTGACAGTTTGAATGTAAGAGATTCACAGGAAAACAACCTTGGGAAAAATGGCGGAGAGAGAAGCGAGAGAGAAGCGAGAGAGAAGAAGAAGAAGAAGAAGAAGAAGAAGAAGAAGAAGAAGAAGAAGAAGAACAAGAACAAGAACAAGAAGAAGAAGAAGAAGGAGAAGATGAAGAAGAAGAAGAAAAAGAAGATGAAAACACGTATGTATAATAATAATAATTATAAAACAGTTCTTTCATATATTACTACACTGCTACAGAAAGACCCGCAAGAAAAATATCATTTTAATAAGTCAGTGTCATTACAGATATAAAACAACATTTATAATGAACTTGCTCAAGCAAGGGAAACTAATTTCTTTTTCACGCCCATTATTTTATAAATATATGAGTAATATAAAACAAATACTTATCAACAAGAAATCCAGAAACCATGACATTAGAGATCAAACCCATTTTAATATATAATTCTACGGTACAACACACTTAACGATTCTTTTAGATATTTTCTAATTTTACACTTTTTCAGGTGAAACACATCAAATCACCGCCATATCACCCAAGATCAAACGGACAAGCGGAGAGGTTTGTAGATACATTAAAAAGAGCATTAAGGAAAACTTATGATGTACCAACAGAAAAGGCTTTACAACAATTCTTGCAAGTGTATAGAATTACACCGGACAGTACTACGCCATCGGCATTATCACCGGCGGAGGTGATGTTCGCCCGAAAAACTAGATCGGTATTCGACAAATTACTACCAAAACAGACAAAGCAATCACCAACGTCGTTTGTACCAGAAACAAAATTTAACCCAGGGGAGAAAGTTTTTTTTTTTTAAATGTTAAAAAATAACACATCCCATTGGGAGCCAGGTACAATAGAGAAACGAATCGGGAACGTGATTTACATAATTCAGGGTCCGAAATTTTCGCATAAAAAGCACTTAAATTAGATCAGAAAGAGGCTGTTAGAGGATTCTAACGGTCTACCCCAGGAAGAGGAGGCAGTGATGGACACAATATTTGACACATTCAATATGCAAAGGTCTCAAGCAATTTCAGAACCGCGGAAATCAAACAGAAAAAGATGATTAATCTGAAGAGGAAAAATATCAAAGACCCCTGCGAGGTAAAAGCTTGGGAGGGGGTTGTTATGGGACCTTACCTATAACGACAGAATGAACTCTTCCTGACACTATGAATACTGCGCCTCTCAAGAGAGAGGGACGAGACGGAATCGAGTCGAGCCAATAGTAGTTCACTCCAAACCAGACTGACAGTCATACTAACACCTTCCACATCTTGTATGATTATTCTGTGTAATATATCTTTGTTATTTCTACTCTTGTGTTCGTGTTGTTCTTCCTTGGTCCTAACCTTTGACCATAACTACTGTTCCCCCCAAAATAATAGTTAGAATAAACTACAACAATCAACCCCAAAATTGAGGAAATAGCATCATCTTCCTAAACCAAAAGAAAACTATTAAATAAGCGATATAAACAAATTTTTACTACGTTAATAAAAATACCGATGAAAATTAAAATAAATATATAAGATAAGAAATCAAAAAAATAAAAATAATAAATAAAAACAAGCAAAATAATTTAACCCAAATAAACAAATAAACGACTTCCGTAAAATAACCGCCAAAATAGACTACCCACAATGCACCACTGACCCATATATATAAATAGCCGAGAAAAATAACAGCACTCGTGGCCTGACGATTGCATCTAGCATGAAACAGACTGTCGCCTGTAAGTGTTGACTTCTATGTTCACTTTTATATATATATATATATATATATATATATATATATATAGTGGACTCTCCCGTCGTATTCGACGGATTGAGGAATCGGAGAGACGAGTTCGAATTCCAGTCGAATCCATTACTTTCATTTACATGCTCCCGTGGGAAATGTATGAGTCCTTTTCTTCTCCCCCATCCCCAGCTATGGGTAAATAGCAGGACAGACCGTGTCCTATAGCCTTGGACGGCAACTAGTCTACCGGGGAAAGAAATGGCAACCTGCTACAGGAAAAAAATTGCCTCGTCACATCATGTATCGAACGATACATGATTGCCCAAGGGTGTATGACGCATGGCTCATAACTGACTGACTGAATCTAAACATTATCAGTAACACAGGATCTTACTCTTGAATTCTGGTGTCCGTTGAGAGATTTCATATCTAATACCAATACTAAAAAAAACAATATTATATTCTTATATTAGTCACGAAACTACCACGTTCTCTGGTGGATTAACTTGTCACTTTCGAAACTTATCATTAATATAAGATTAATTTTAATAAATAATACTGCAGTAGAATACAATACTCCCAGCGAAGAAAGATTGAAAGCTATTCGAAGCTATCATTATACAAAAGAAACAAGCCACGCTAAACATAATATTTTTCACCACAGGAGACAGCATTTTAAAATGCTTTTTAAAAAAGTAATGATATCTTCGTCCTCAGAAGCTGCCAAGTTTTGTGACCCCTAACTGATTAATATTAAATAATAATAATACTAATAATAATGATAATAATAATAATAAGCAATAAGCCATAAAGAAATAAATGGAAAATTATACGCATGGTATCACATTCCTAAAATACCAGTATAAAACTTATACAGACAGTCATTGTCAGTCGAATTTAATATTATCTGCTTGAATATACATCCATACATATATTTAGAAATGATTCCGTTCGTATTAACTCGGTTCGGCCATGTTGTTCACGAATCGAAATTTTGTTCGATAACCGAGACATTTTCATCTCGGATTTTCTGTTCGAAAACCGATTTGTTGGACATGTGAGATGTTCGAGAACCGAGGTTCCTCTATAGATAGATAGATAGATATTGATGCATATTTGAAATTGTTTACTTTGACATGTTTCGCCAATAAACTGGCGTGATCAGAAAGAGATTCTCATTTGACAAGAATACAATTTTCATTAACGAGACAAAACGTGATTGTCGTGAAACGGCTGAGTGTTTCATTTTTAATTTACAGGAATTTGTTTTTAACTAATTTCGGTTTATGGTTTAATCTATAGTATTTTTATTTCTATTTTTCATTTTATTTTAGATATATTTTAAAGGGTACAAAACTGTATTTGAGCAATAAAAGCCAACATATAAAAAGTTCATTCATAACAAAAAGAACACAATTCATGAAAAAAGATAACAAAAATATATGTATATTATTTTAAGAGATTTTTATGTTTATACATTCTTTTTTATAGACACAAATATTTAAGTAAATGCTCTGTTTATAATAAACAGTATTAACAACATTTACCAGCCTGAATGTCCGAGAAATTTTCATAGAAAATATTCGTCTTCCGACAGGAAACGAACCTGTATCCTATACGAAACCGTCATATAGCCTGA
This sequence comes from Acanthosepion esculentum, assembly GCA_964036315.1. Taxonomy (NCBI): domain Eukaryota; kingdom Metazoa; phylum Mollusca; class Cephalopoda; order Sepiida; family Sepiidae; genus Acanthosepion; species Acanthosepion esculentum. The sequence goes on along the minus strand of OZ038493.1, from coordinate 71,992,769 downwards.
CGTGACTTAACTAATTGAGCCACAGAGGATCGTTCGTGTAGCAATTCGATTTTACTGCTTTTAAACTACAATCTTCCATGAATCTATCACGTACTTTCATATCTGCTCGATCCGTATCCAAATGTAAACAAATGACGTCAGACATTCTGAAATGGACAAAGTCCGACAATTATTTTAAGACATTTTTAATGTTTATACTTTCTTTTTTATAGATACAAATATTTAAGGAAATGTTCTGTTTTATAATAAACAGTATTAACAACATTTACCGGCCTGGATGTCCCAGAAATTGTCATAGAAAATATGCACCCTCCGACAAGAATCGAACCTGTATCCTATACGGAACCGTCATATAGCCTGACGTGCTTTTACCGATTTCGCCACAGAGGAACGTTTCGGTTAGCAAAGTCGTATTTATTGTTTTTAAACTACAATTTTCAATGATTTAAGGTGAGATTTATATAGGATGCCAGACGTTTAATGAAAGGACCACACTTACGAGATGCTTTCAGTAGCGGCACCTATATCTTTTATGACATTTTGGTCGGGTAAATGATAATTGAAGTGGCTCCTCAAAGACGTGGTAATATGATCGATACAGACCTAATTGATTTACGACAAGAGAAACAGACTTGTACTGGGCAGTGAAATTGATCGCTAGTTTAGATAATATAGAATAAACAGTTTTCGAGTTCATTTCATTGACCATTACTAATGAAGAGTCTGTTCGAATTTTTCCAAGCGCCCCACATTTGTAGTCTTGTGCCGAACTCGAGCTGTCCGTGGTTAAATGATTAAGATTTTTTTTCTATGGCGACATTTCAGTCGTGGCGGAAATTTTGCTGGCAAGCGTCAAATGTCACTTTTAAGATTGTGTCATTTTAATGTCGGATTCGTAATTCAATTATGAAGGCTGAACGAAATATCTTCATCTGTGAGAAATTATAGCTTAAAATTAAAAAATAAACTCTCCTCACACACTCTTTCTCTCTTTCTCCATCTCTCGTCACTCTCTTTCTCTCACCGCTCTCTCCCCTCTCTCTTTCTCAATCTCATCTCTCTCTCTCCCTTCCCTCTCTATTTCTTTCTTTCCCCTTTCTCATTCACACCTCTCTCCTCTTTGGTTTTCTCGCTCTCCGCTCTGCCCACACTCTCTATATATATATATATATACACAACGTCTTGTTCAAATACGATACCTCCACCATTATAACGGACATTTTATATACAGGGTGTCCATAAAGTTGGTGTGCACTTTAAAAAATTTATAACTTTATTTGTATTTGCGATAGAAATAACATGCAAAAAGGATTAGAAAGAAGTAAATCTATATGTTTTAAGGTTTTATTGAAATTTTATTTAACTTTCCACATGTCCTCCATCATTAGCAATACAAAGGGTAATACGATTTTGCAGTTCACGGAAAACATTTGCCAACTGATTTACAGTAATGCCTGAAATCACATTAGTTATTTTAGCTATACTTAAAACTAGGTACATTAAACTTTATAACATTTTTTGCAGATTATTTCTATCGCAAATGCAAAGAAAGTTATAAATTTTTTAAAGTGCATACGAACTTTATGGGCATCCTGTATATATATATATATATATATATATATATATATATATATATATATATATATATATATATATATATATATATATATATATATATATGTCAGCTGAAAAACCCCTCTTACGTGCCAAATGTCTTTTGGATTGAGATGGATTTTTTTCCAATTGTTCAAATGGTGTTAAGATGGCTACGTCTCATATCTAAACTAATTTAGTTTCTTTTTTCCAAGTAAAAACATGAAAAAAAGAAACACAGTGAGTGTCATTGCTCTTTGTATATATATATATATATATATATATATATATATATATATATATATGTGTGTGTGTGTGTGTGTGTGTGTGTATATATGAAGACATATAGTTTTAATGTATGCTATATTTATGGGATAAAGGGGATAATATCAGAGACAGAGCGTGTTTAAATATAAAAGTGAACATTGAAGTCAACACTTAGAGGCGACAGACTGTTTTCATGCTAGACGCAATTGTCAGGCCACGCGTATAGCATGAAACAGCCTAAGTGTTGACTTCAATGTTCAATTTTATATATATATATATATATATATATATATATATATATATATATATATATATATATATATATATATATATATATATATCGGGTTTAAGAGCAAAGTTGTTTTTAGATATTAAACATTTTGTGGGATGGACAGTTACTTTCGATTTTTTTACTTCTTTCTTACTTCCTTTATTTTTACCGTTTCTCTATCTTTTTTCTCTCTTTTTTCTTTCCTGCTCGCTTGCTTTACTTCTTTCTTACTTTCTTTATTGTTATCGTCTCTCTTTCTTTTTCCTTTCTTTCTTTTTTCTTTCTTGCTCGCTTGCTTTACTTCTTTCTTACTTTCTTTATTGTTATCGTCTCTCTTTCTTTTTCCTTTCTTTCTTTTTCTTTCTTGCTCGCTTGCTTTACTTCTTTTTTGCTTTCTTTCTTGTTATCGTCTCACTTTCTTTTTTCTTTCTTTCTTTTTGCTTTCTTACTCGCTTGCTTTACTTCTTTCTTACTTTCTTTATTGTTATCGTCTCTCTTTCTTTTTCCTTCTTTCTTTTTGCTTTCTTGCTCTCTTGCTTTACTTCTTTCTTTATTGTTATCGTCTCTCTTTCTTTTTCCTTTCTTTCTTTTTTCTTTCTTGCTCGCTTGCTTTACTTCTTTCTTACTTTCTTTATTGTTATCGTCTCTCTTTCTTTTTCCTTTCTTTCTTTTTCTTTCTTGCTCGCTTGCTTTACTTCTTTCTTACTTTCTTTATTGTTATCGTCTCTCTTTCTTTTTTCTTTCTTTCTTTTTGCTTTCTTGCTCTCTTGCTTTACTTCTTTCTTTATTGTTATCGTCTCTCTTTCTTTTTCCTTTCTTTCTTTTTCTTTCTTGCTCGCTTGCTTTACTTCTTTTTTGCTTTCTTTCTTGTTATCGTCTCACTTTCTTTTTTCTTTCTTTCTTTTTGCTTTCTTACTCGCTTGCTTTACTTCTTTCTTACTTTCTTTATTGTTATCGTCTCTCTTTCTTTTTCCTTCTTTCTTTTTGCTTTCTTGCTCTCTTGCTTTACTTCTTTCTTTATTGTTATCGTCTCTCTTTCTTTTTCCTTTCTTTCTTTTTCTTTCTTGCTCGCTTGCTTTACTTCTTTCTTACTTTCTTTATTGTTATCGTCTCTCTTTCTTTTTCCTTTCTTTCTTTTTTCTTTCTTGCTCGCTTGCTTTACTTCTTTCTTACTTTCTTTATTGTTATCGTCTCTCTTTCTTTTTCCTTTCTTTCTTTTTCTTTCTTGCTCGCTTGCTTTACTTCTTTTTTGCTTTCTTTCTTGTTATCGTCTCACTTTCTTTTTTCTTTCTTTCTTTTTGCTTTCTTACTCGCTTGCTTTACTTCTTTCTTACTTTCTTTATTGTTATCGTCTCTCTTTCTTTTTCCTTCTTTCTTTTTGCTTTCTTGCTCTCTTGCTTTACTTCTTTCTTTATTGTTATCGTCTCTCTTTCTTTTTCCTTTCTTTCTTTTTTCTTTCTTGCTCGCTTGCTTTACTTCTTTCTTACTTTCTTTATTGTTATCGTCTCTCTTTCTTTTTCCTTTCTTTCTTTTTCTTTCTTGCTCGCTTGCTTTACTTCTTTCTTACTTTCTTTATTGTTATCGTCTCTCTTTCTTTTTTCTTTCTTTCTTTTTGCTTTCTTGCTCTCTTGCTTTACTTCTTTCTTTATTGTTATCGTCTCTCTTTCTTTTTCCTTTCTTTCTTTTTCTTTCTTGCTCGCTTGCTTTACTTCTTTTTTGCTTTCTTTCTTGTTATCGTCTCACTTTCTTTTTTCTTTCTTTCTTTTTGCTTTCTTACTCGCTTGCTTTACTTCTTTCTTACTTTCTTTATTGTTATCGTCTCTCTTTCTTTTTCCTTCTTTCTTTTTGCTTTCTTGCTCTCTTGCTTTACTTCTTTCTTTATTGTTATCGTCTCTCTTTCTTTTTCCTTTCTTTCTTTTTCTTTCTTGCTCGCTTGCTTTACTTCTTTCTTACTTTCTTTATTGTTATCGTCTCTCTTTCTTTTTCCTTTCTTTCTTTTTTCTTTCTTGCTCGCTTGCTTTACTTCTTTCTTACTTTCTTTATTGTTATCGTCTCTCTTTCTTTTTCCTTTCTTTCTTTTTCTTTCTTGCTCGCTTGCTTTACTTCTTTTTAGCTTTCTTTCTTGTTATCGTCTCTCTTTCTTTTTTCTTTCTTTCTTTTTGCTTTCTTACTCGCTTGCTTTACTTCTTTCTTACTTTCTTTATTGTTATCGTCTCTCTTTCTTTTTCCTTTCTTTCTTTTTCTTTCTTGCTCGCTTGCTTTACTTCTTTTTTGCTTTCTTTCTTGTTATCGTCTCTCTTTCTTTTTTCTTTCTTTCTTTTTGCTTTCTTGCTCGCTTGCTTTACTTCTTTCTTTATTGTTATCGTCTCTCTTTCTTTTTCCTTTCTTTCTTTTTCTTTCTTGCTCGCTTGCTTTACTTCTTTCTTACTTTCTTTATTGTTATCGTCTCTCTTTCTTTTTCCTTCTTTCTTTTTGCTTTCTTGCTCTCTTGCTTTACTTCTTTCTTTATTGTTATCGTCTCTCTTTCTTTTTCCTTTCTTTCTTTTTCTTTCTTGCTCGCTTGCTTTACTTCTTTCTTACTTTCTTTATTGTTATCGTCTCTCTTTCTTTTTCCTTTCTTTCTTTTTTCTTTCTTGCTCGCTTGCTTTACTTCTTTCTTACTTTCTTTATTGTTATCGTCTCTCTTTCTTTTTCCTTTCTTTCTTTTTCTTTCTTGCTCGCTTGCTTTACTTCTTTTTAGCTTTCTTTCTTGTTATCGTCTCTCTTTCTTTTTTCTTTCTTTCTTTTTGCTTTCTTACTCGCTTGCTTTACTTCTTTCTTACTTTCTTTATTGTTATCGTCTCTCTTTCTTTTTCCTTTCTTTCTTTTTCTTTCTTGCTCGCTTGCTTTACTTCTTTTTTGCTTTCTTTCTTGTTATCGTCTCTCTTTCTTTTTTCTTTCTTTCTTTTTGCGTTCTTGCTCGCTTGCTTTACTTCTTTCTTACTTTCTTTATTGTTATCGTCTCTCTTTCTTTTTCCTTTCTTTCTTTTTCTTTCTTGCTCGCTTGCTTTACTTCTTTTTTGCTTTCTTTCTTGTTATCGTCTCTCTTTCTTTTTTCTTTCTTTCTTTTTGCTTTCTTGCTCGCTTGCTTTACTTCTTTCTTACTTTCTTTATTGTTATCGTCTCTCTTTCTTTTTCCTTCTTTCTTTTTTCTTTCTTGCTCGCTTGCTTTACTTCTTTCTTACTTTCTTTATTGTTATCGTCTCTCTTTCTTTTTCCTTATTTCTTTTTTCTTTCTTGCTCGCTTGCTTTACTTCTTTCTTACTTTCTTTATTGTTATCGTCTCTCTTTTTCCTTCTTTCTTTTTGCGTTCTTGCTCGCTTGCTTTGCTTCTTTCTTACTTTCTTTATTGTTATCGTCTCTCTTTCTTTTTCCTTTCTTTCTTTTTGCTTTCTTGCTCGCTTGCTTTACTTCTTTCTTACTTTCTTTATCGTTATCGTCTCTCTTTCTTTTACCTTCTTTCTTTTTGCGTTCTTGCTCGCTTGCTTTACTTCTTTTTTGCTTTCTTTCTTGTTATCGTCTCTCTTTCTTTTTTCTTTCTTTCTTTTTGCTTTCTTGCTCGCTTGCTTTACTTCTTTCTTACTTTCTTTATTGTTATCGTCTCTCTTTCTTTTTCTTTTCTTTCTTTTTGCTTTCTTGCTCGCTTGCTTTGCTTCTTTCTTACTTTCTTTATTCTCATCGTCTCTCTTTCTTTTTCCTTGTTTTTTTTCTTGCTCGCTTGCTTTACTTCTTTCTTACTCTCTTTATTGTTATCGTCTCTCTTTGATTTTTCTTTCTTTCTTTTTTTCTAAACCACAAAACAGAATTTACTAAGCTATCTGAAAATAGACGACAACATAACAGTTCCGGTGTTATTATTTTGTAATGTCAGGGCTTCTATTTTTATTTCAATTTTTTTCCTTTATATAGGTCAAAAGTGTCTTCAATTTTATCGGTTAATTACTTTCCCTAATTAGGTCTTTACTTGTGCGCGGAATGAATAAAGATTGCGAAAACCGATGAAATTCTAACAAATGAATGCGTAAGTAATTAAGGAAGAAAATGGCGGAAAGGATAAAAGTGAACAAAAGAAAACATGATAAACAATGAAATCGGAACAAAAAGAAAACATTATACAGATGAAATTGGCGTAAAGGAAAAAACGCGCAGTAATTAAAAACATGTTATGAGATAAAAGCGAGAGAGAAAGAAAATTAAAAAAAGGGTCAAGATCCTAAAAACGATAATTCAAAAGGATAATCTACATTAAGAATCTGGGTTCGGATTACCGGCTTTTATCTAGACACGGATTACTAGTCGCAGTATTGAACCATGATAATTCGATTATCAATAAGATTATGTTGTTTCCTTCTGTGCCAGACATTGACCTCTTTTGATTTCTCCATTTTTTCCTCTTGTTTTTTTTTTTGTAAGACTTTCAGCAATTTTGAATTTTTCAGATAGAGAGAGAGAGAGAAAGAGAGAGAGAGAGAAAGAGAGAGAGAGAGAAAGAGAGAGAGAGTGAGATATCATATAAACAAACAATGGGGAAATCGTCAAAATCATTGCATGGTTCCTGTCAGTTTCTTGCTTCAATTCGACCATCAGACTAAGGGTCATTGCTCTTTTAATTATCTATGTATAGCGATTTGTATATATATATATATATATATATATATATATATATATATATATATATATATATATATATATATATATATATATATGTACCTGGTGTAACAGCAAAATTGTCCAATTTTTATATTAAGCCCTGAACAATAGTATCTTAGAAATTATTTTAAAAATCTTACTGGAATTTGCCGAGGTTTTATAACAGTTAGACTCCACTTAAACAAGCTGAAGAGAAGAAGCCTGATGATAGAAATAATATGAAAGAAAGACGAGTCCAAAATGAATAATAATGACAATGCTTCATCTAAGAAATTCAGACAACTTAAGACTATTACGTCTTATTACTACTACTAGGTGTAAACAAACAATAGAAATAAGATGAAAGAAAGACGAGTGAAAAATGAATAATAATGACAATGCTTGATCTAAGAAATTCAGACAACTTAAGACTATTACGTCTTATTACTACTACTAGGAGTAAAGAAGCAAAAGATATAAGATGAAAGAAAGACGCGTGAAAAATGAATAATAATGACAATGCTTGATCTAAGAAATTCTGACAACTTAAGACTATTACGTCTTATTACTACTACTAGGTGTAAACAAGCATTAGAAATAAGATGAAAGAAAGACGAGTCCAAAATGAATAATAATGACAATGCTTCATCTAAGAAAGTCAGACAACTTAAGATTATTACGTCTTATTACTACTACTAGGTGTAAACAAGCAATAGAAATAAGATGAAAGAAAGACGAGTGAAAAAGGTATAATAATGACAATGCTTGATCTAAGACATCCAGATAACTTAAGACTCTTATTTCCTTATATTTTAATGGCTTCTCTCTTCTGGGCCTGGAATCATGTCCCTCCACAGATCCTATTTTTCTTTATTATTTATAAATAATCATGACTTCTTCTTTTGTTAGTTGAAGGAAGCCTATAAAACGTTTAGTCCTGGGAAAATAAATAAGTAATATATGCAAATAGTTAATGTATTCTCAAATAAACATTATGCTCTATCAACCGAAACGCTTGACAATCGGAAATGCTATCCAGAAAGAACTCTATTATTATCAATGAACTTCCTCTTTCTTTGTCTTTTATCTCTTGATAAACAGATAAAAGATTACCCTGAAAATGACTGGGAAAAGATATTGTGAAATATAAATATTCTCTTTATCTCTTGCTTTTACTATTTTCAAATAACTGGCATGTCGTGTTTAATAAATATTTATTTCTCGCTTCTCCTTTGTTCTTGATTAACTTTTGCGCTTGGCTTTGTCGTCAATTATCCCTAGTGTATCTTTTCGGAACTCTAGTTCTTTGACTGAAAGGGAAGTACTCACTTCGATATGCACATCACATATGAAAATAAAAGTTCTTTATTTCGTCTTGACTTCGCACCCATTACCGAAATACTGTCCCAAAATACCGGGGTCATAAAACACCTTTTCTGGCCAATCAGATAAAAAAAAAAACCCAGATCGTTTTCCCATCAGGTCGTTTCTAAGCCACTCATTTCACCCACAAAGACAAATCCGAATCGACAGGAATCAACGACAAATCCTTCGATAGGAAAGTTTAATTATCAGCTTTACACCAAGGCGTTTCCATCAGCAACGATTTCTTCGGTCAGCGATGACTAACGCCCGATCACTGCAATGTGATACTTCGAGGAATATACAGTGTCTTCCAAAAGTCATGGGATTATTTGAAGTCCTCATATCTTATGGACTATGAATGGTAGTAAGATGAAACTGGTACCATTGTAAGGCTAAATTCATTAAGTTTTTATTTAATGCTAATGATTTTTTCATATTTTTTCAGATCCATTAATGGCGTTCACTCAACCAGAAATGGCGTTTTGCGTCGTTGAATTTGCAAAAGCTGAATCATGGACACTTGTGTAACGTGCATTCCCAATGTCTCCAGATTTCACACCCTGTCATTTCTTTTTTGTGGGAGTTTGTGAAAGGAATGGTGTAAGTGTCTCCCCTTCCAAAAGACGTCGATGAACTGAGGGCCCGAATAACGGAAGGTGATGCAATCACCGACAACGCAATGCTGGGACGCGTTTGGCATGAATTAGACTATCGGCTTGAAGTAGCCGTGTGACCAACAGTGCTCACATTGAACATCTTTGAGCATTCCAAGTAAAACTTGAGATAAAATTCTTTCAGAATATGTCAGGCGTGTTTTTATATCCTTAATAGTTTTTTGACATATTCAATGTCAAAATGTGCCCAAGACTTTTTAACACCCTGTATTTCCCACAAGTCTATTTCACACGACTAGATAAGCGTGTTGATTTTCCCCACCCGCCTATCACGCTCGACCACATATTCTTGTTGATTTTCTTCATTAGTCTTTCCCGACTACTGCCTTTTGTTATAACCCGAACGAACTCTCGGTCTCCCACGACGGATATATGAGCGTGTTGACTTTTTTCCTATGATTCTATCTCATTCGAACACATATTCGTGTTTATTTTCACAACTTGTCTTTTTCGACTACTACCTTTTGCTATACCCCGAACGAACTCTCGGTCTACCACATGGGATATATGAGGGTGTTGACTTTTTACCTATGATTCTATGTCATTCCAACACATATTCGTGTTTATTTTCACCACGTGTCTTTCTCGACTACTACCTTTTGTTATAACCCGAACTAACTCTCGGTCTCCCAAGACTGACATAATATACCCCGGAACGGATAAACGATTGAACTTTGTAAATCCCGACGAATAAAATCTGTTTTCTGCCTCGCCCTTTGTTTTCTTTGTAAAAACAAAACCGACGTTACAGCCCTTTCACTAAAATGAATACGATCACTTGGAAACGAAAACACATAGCAGCCTGTCATGCCAACAAACCTGGCGGACAGGACACCTCGTTATTGGGAACGGATGCTTATGAGTCGATCTCATTGACCTATAATAATAAGTTGGAAATTAAATGTGCTTTATATACGAGAATATATTTTTCGAACAAATGCAAGAGTTGCTTATTTAAAGCGTGAGTTTAACTCTAGTGAGTGTGGACCTAGATATTAGTTAATTACGCTAGAATTGTTCTATGCACCGTGTCATTTCTGGGTGTAGCTAATGATTGTTCTCCACAACTTCTCATCCCGTGTAACTCCTAAAAACGTTTGTCGCTTTACAATCTTCCCTCTCTTTCTTCTACTATTAATTTACACAAGCACTGTTCCTCTTGACTTCGATATGCTCTGTGAGTGTCGTTTTTACCAAGCCGACTTTCCTCATTATGTACCCTGTAAATCTTAACTGTCACTTTCTAGTTGTCCAATTTCCTGAAAACTTCCCCGTTAAAACATTTCTTATACCCCCTCTTTAACTGTGAGCCAATTGTCCACATGAAGACTGATATTATACGGCAGTACAGCACGCTTGTTCCTTGGTTCTAAGGACATTTTAATACTTTGCTTAGTGTTTGATAGGCATCTTTCGCTATTCTAATGGGCCTTCAAATGTCGGTGTCACGTTATCCGTTCTCTGTTAAAAATACCAGATATTTAAACGCCTGTCCTTTTTTATTTTCATATTTCCATTTCGTTGCTCGTATTTAGGACATCATTTCTTGCTGACGATCATGCATTTTGTCTTCTTACAATTGACGAATTTCCTTTCTTCGCTATGACACGTAGACTTTATAAACTTAAGTACAGTACTAGATTGGCAACAAGGTCTCATCATTTTACAGTTGAAATGGCTAGATGTAACCGTAAGTTCTATGCTAACAGTTTCTTCTCTCGCATAAGATTCACTTATTGGCGTCTCGGCTTCAGTCACTTTCCTACCACCATAATGTAGCTTTCCTGTGCCTTTCCTTTAAATAATTTCATGCTAATTCTTCTTTTCACTACGGTACATAGACTTTATGAATTTAAGTGCAGTACTAGATTGGTGACAAGGTCTCATCATTTTACACTTGAAATGGCTAGATGTAACCGTAAGTTCTATGCTAACAGTTTCTTCTCTCGCATAAGATTAATTTATTGGCGTCTCGTCTTCAGTCACTTTCCTACCACCATAATGTAGCTTTCCTGTGCCTTTCCTTTAAATAATTTAGCTCCATCCTTTCCAGCCAACTTTGATATTCTAAAATTTAAATGCAATGCCAATCGTTATCTACTGTCTTCCTGATTATTATTCTATTCTTCTCGCTCCTTCATGTTTTTTGTTTTCTAATTATTTTACATCCAGTAATCCCTTGTGTCTTAGTGGCTTTAGTGCCTTGCATGTGGTAAATGCTGATTAAAAACATCTGCATATCTTATATAGTTTAATTGTGCTAACGGATTATAAATCATGTTAGGACTTCCATTTCTCTTGGGTTTGCCTCGCTGTAATGGCTCGATAAATCCGGGTAGAAGATGTATCCCAGTCTCACGCCCTTTTCTACATTGTGTACAAACTCATTTCGTTTTCTTTTCCCATACAAGCGGTTTACATCGTGTATAACATCTAAATTGTCCTCATCTCTTTCCCAAGTAAAGTCAATTGTCTGCCATACTATCATGTATAGGATTAATCATATGATTAAAAAGTTACAGTGCAACCTCGCTTCCCGGACGTCTCACATGTCGAACAAATCGGTTTTCGAACAGAAAATTCGAGATGAAAATGCCTCGGTTATCGAGCAAAATTTCGGTTCTCGAACAACATGGCCGAACCGAGTTAACCCGAACGGAAGAATTTTTGAGTCGACCGCCGTGTTGTAGACATTCCTGTGTTGTACCGTGTTTTTCTTTTCCAATTTTATTGTAATGTGACATTTTTCACTGCATTGATCATTATTGGAAAAAAAAACCTTTCGGCTTACGAACATTTCGGGTTACGAACGGCCTTCAGTGACGAATTAAATTCGTGAACCGACGTTCCACTGTATTTGCTTCCGTGTATATTACGCGTTTTTATACAGGAATAATTGCAACCATCATTATGTCATAGTAAGCTACCTTATACTGCAGAATGAAACGGCCGTCTACTGCAGGAAGATCTTCTGCCTCGTCAGTCATGAATCGAAAGAGAGATGACGGGCCCAAGCATGTATCGTGTATGGCATTTAACTGACTGACTTAAACTACTTTATACTATGGCGTCCGGAAATTTTCTTAATTAAACCAAGCAAAACATCCAAGCGTAAGTTGGGAAGTGGTAGAGGACTTTTCAGCACCCCTAGTATATAATTAGCTGGGTATTATATAAAATCTGTAGCTGCTTAATCCTCACCTTTTAGAATTTGAGAAGGTTTAAAAGCATTTACGCGATATCGCGGTAGAAAACTTATTCTCGACTCTGCTGTCTGTTTCCCTCTCACAGACGCAATCTCCTCGCTCATCGATCGCTGTTTCCAGGAAACATCTTTTTTTACTTCCACCAGTTCAGGCTTTTACAGCTAAGACTCGCCAAGATAACTCAACGGCGCCAAATCACTCCCATTCACAACTAACACGGGACGTTCTTGCAGATAGGTTGTACTTTGATTGGAGGGAGCTATGTGACGTATGTGGTGACGTCATTATAACAAGGCTGTCAACTATTTCCATGAACCTTTAATACGGGACAAGTTTGACTGAATGATTAGTAGAACATGTATGCAAAGCGAAAGGTGGATAATAAAGAAGCAAGAAGGGAATGGAGAGAGTGATTCGTCCCCACCAGAAAAGAAATGGCTCAAAGTGATAGACAGAGAGATAAACGGAAGGAGAAAGAGAAAGAGAGACAGAAACAAAGAAAGAAAGGGCCAGAAAGAAAGACAGAAGGAAAGGGAGAGAGAGAGAGAGAGTGAAAAGAGGGAGAGGAGAAAGCAAGAAATAGAAGGTGAGAAAGGGAAAGGGAGAATAAAAGAGAGCCTGAAAGAAACTGACAGACAGAAAGAGAAAAATAGAGAAAGAAAGAAAGGTAGAGAAAGAAAGAGAAGCAGAAGGAGAGGAAACGACAGAGAGAATAGGAGAGATATAAAAAGAGAGAAAGTTAAAGAGGGATAAAAAAGAGAGAGAAGAGAAAACGAAAGAGTGGGAGAGAAAAATAAAGAGAGATAAAAAGTGAGGGAGAGAAATGATATATTTGGTTCTTATGAAAACAACTGCAAATAAAAACA
>OZ038493.1:71959859-71977359 GCA_964036315.1 Acanthosepion esculentum | reverse complement strand
TGGGACTCATCAGCAGTGCGCATCCACTACCAGGAATTGAAACCCGGACAGTTACGGGGCCCGTTGGAACAGTATGACGTTTGCTTAATAACGTATCTGTCCGGGTTTCAATTCCTTGTAGTGGATGCGCACTGCTGATGAGTCCCAAATATAGGACGAAACGGCCCTCCAGTACTTTCTGCATTCTGTTGAGGTTTCTTCTAAAATTCGATGAATGATTTAATTATGATTATATATATATATATATATATATATATATATATATATATATATATATATATATATATATATATATATATATATATAAACACAACGCACATGGCCAGAAGACTCCGTTTAGCATGAGACAGACTGTCACCTCTGGGTGTTGACTTCCATGTTCACAGATACACACACACACACATATATATATATAATTATATTTTTTAAAGTCTGCTATATTTATGGGGAAGCGTAATCAATATCAGGAAATAGAATGTTTGTAGATATAAATTCCTACTACGCTACCTACGACCGTATCAAAAAAGTTAACTTATTAACCCCAATAAACTTTACTCCAAATACCAAATCTTACAAGAGAAGACAATATACACAAATCGAGTACTCTTCTTCTTTCTATGTATCGTGTCCCTTCAGGACATTGCCGATCATAGCTCTCCACGATTTCCTCTTCAATTTAGCTCTTAATCAATTTTTTTTGTTATCTTTCTTAAACCCAGTTCTGCCATCAAGTTCATGTTTAGTCTTTTCTTTCATTCACTATCTTCTGTAGTAGTTTTTCTAGTTTCCTTTCATCTGAATATCTAATGTTGTTAAGATTATATCTGCCAATGATGAATCCCGGTAGGACTTCTAATTCCCTGAGAAGCGTCTTACTGTATAAGTTTAATAAGTCTGGTGAGAAAACATGTTCATGCCTTACACCCACATCTATTTTTGAGGATATACCGAATTCATTTGCAGTTTGCTAATAGTATAGGTTCATTTGCAGTTTGCTAATAGTATAGGTTCTGAATTATTCTAATGTTATTCAGAATATGTCAAGGCTACCTACCAGACCCAACATGTCTTTATGACTTTGCAGAATAATGGTATAATAAATTGTTGTGGGGCTCTTCCCTTTTACACAAAATGGACTCGTCTAAAGTATACTTATACTGACAGAGTTGGAGATACGGGGAGATACGTTGAGACAAGGTTGAGATACGTAGAGTCCAGAGAGAGAGAGAGGGGAGGGAGAGAGAGATAGAGAGAGAGAGAGAAAGAGAGAGAGAGAGAATTATGGCTTCACTTACAGAGACTAGTACATATACTTTCTACTAACCCGCATTCCTGGATTACTAATCTTCATTTCAAGTTTGTATTCTTACGTTCAATACACTTATTTTCCTATTTCAATTACTGGCGTTGTTTATTTATTTGTGCAGGATTCCATTCCCGGAATCCACAACAAAAATAAAATAAGAATACAAGTTAAATTTAACAAAGTTTAATAAAATGAATAAAATTCTCTGTAGTATATAAAATTTTAAAGGATAGCGGTTCGGATTTTATCATGAAGGACATTAGTGGTGGGGGGGGAAAGCTTTTCTGTTGCATAGGAATAAAGTGTCTCTGCCGACGCTTGAGTCTGAACATAGATCTCCAGTAAGCGAACAAAGGTGATCCCACTATTGAATAAAGTGGATCACGTGTTCATAGAGGAAACTAATATAGGAATCGCTTGACGTCTAGATCGATCGCTAGTTCTAGCCTATCCTCTATACTATACTGATCGCATTTCTAGTCTATCCTCTATTACTATTCGGAGACAGGGTGGAGCGGCTCGGATTGAAGAATCGGAGAGCCGAGTTCGAATTCCAGTTGAATCCATTATATTCATTTACGCGCTAATACCCTTGGGAAAGGTATGAATCCACTTCTTCACTCTCCCCAAGATAAATAGCAGGGCAGACCGGGTTCTGTAGACTTGGATAGCAACTGATCTACCGCAAAAAAGAAATGGCAACCTACAGCCATGTATCAAAAGATACATGATCGCCTAAGCGTGTATCATGCATAGCACTGACAATATAAAATGTTACCCGTAAATAAATAAAGAATACCTATAAAAAAACGCTTTTTTCCCCTTACCATAAGTCAGTGTCCTTGTGCATACATTAAAAAGATTGGTAGAAGATTTGACGATAGCGTGTAGCGGACCGTGGGGGTGAAGATATGAAGAGGTATCTGAAGGTTAAACTTTCCTGCTGGCCAGTCCAGCTACATGAGAATGTCGGACTTTAATTAAGTCCAAAGAAGACAAAGAAAACAAACAAGACCGATATACATGGGTAAACAAATATATATTAATAACAGAACAAGTTAAACAAAGACATGGACTGTTACATAGTGTTTGTATGGAGAAATTATGTGTGTGTGTGTTGTAAGTGTTCGTACGTACGTGTATTGTTCTTAACGCGTTCCCAGAATTTGGGAAACGCTGTATCTGTGAGAGGTCACATTTTGGTGTAAGTGGAAAAAGTGAGATTTTACGTCATCTCCACGCGAGGTGGCGGCCCAAGGCGTGAGTCGAAAGAGAGAAGAGTCAGTCAGTATTTATAGCCAGGGGAGAGAGACCCCTGTTGAAGGATTAAAGAACTGAGGAGGAGCTAACTCCAACCAGCTTAAGACGTGAAACTGGTTGATTTACAATCCCGTACTACTTACTCCAAGCCGGAGTTGATCGGCTAGAAATGAGACATGTAACTCGATGTGTTGACTACCGACACCTCGGATCCGAATTTTGTTCATCTGTAATTATTTTCTTTGTTGCCACTCCAATGGGCGATGTCTCTACAAAAACGCGTGGGAGAAGAGGTCATTGATTTAAATAAAACGAACGGCGTCGGGTTGCTTAATAACAAAATTGAGAGGGAAAAAAACAACAACAACGCAAAATCGATTGCGTAAACAAAACAAAACAAAAAACTATATAAGACTCACTAAACATTTTTTTCAGCAATAATTTAACGCTAACTTCAAGGTTTTGTTATCTATGTCTGCTAGTGTGTTCACATCTGAATGGATGTCTATTCATATACGAGGGAGCGCTGACAGGATTTGGGCTTATAAAACATTCCTCGAAAGCTGATCAGGGAGACGAGGTCACTCGCCTGTGGTTATAAGAGGGTCATTCAGAAAAACTTTCAGACAGAGGGATATAAACAGGAGTGAGAAATAAAGAAATAAAGAAAGATAGACAGACAGACAGACAGACAGACATGTGACTGAGATAGATAGATAGATAGATAGATAGATAGATAGATAGATAGATAGATAGATAGATAGATATGCACAAGACTGAGAACGAACGAACGAATGAAAGAAAGAAAGAAAGAAAGAAAGAAAGAAAGAAAAAAGAAAGAAAGATTAAGGATGAAATACAGACATATATAGGACTGAGATAGATAGATAGATAGATAGATAGATAGATATGAAAAGACTGAGACGGAACGAACAAATGAAAGAAAGAAAGAAAGAAAAAAAGAAAGAAAAGTAAGGAAGAAATACAGACAGACATAGGACTAAGATAGATAGATAGATAGATAGATAGATAGATAGATAGATAGATAGATAGATAGATACAGGACTGAGGAAGAAAGATAGACAGACAGACATTGGACTGGGATACACACACACACACACACACACACACACACATATATATATATGTACACACACACACACACACACACACACACATATATATATATATATATATATATATATATAAAAGTGGACATGGAAGTCAGCACTTAGAGGCGACAGTCTATTTCATGCTAGTGCATATCTGTATATATATCCATAGTTGGAAAACATGCCCTTTAGAATAATAAAAGATCTACACATTCTGTTGAAAATACAGACTATCTTTGATAATGGTTGATAGAATAGCCGAAAGCTCTTTGATATATACAAGGTTTGGACAATTTTTAAACACTTTATGTCCAGAAAATCAAACACTCCGCAAGAAAAATTCAGTAAAAGTCTTAATCGCGCTACCTTGTCTGTTGTCTTTAATGAAACATGTATAAAAGAGTGATTGCTGCCCAAAATATAAATTTATATATATATATATATATATATATATATATATATATCATTTAAAATACAAAAGAAAATTATCAAGGCTTTCAAATTCCTTGAATTTAGATTTGAAATTTCATCCAACCTTAAAATCGTTAATTTCTTAGATATAACTTTCATATTTTGATCAATACATTTAAAACATATCACAAAGATAATGAAACTCTAATCTATATGAATGTTAACTCCAATCATACCTACCCAATAATTAGACAAATTCCTACAACTGTAAATAGTAGAATTAACAGATTATCTTCTAATAATAAAATTTTGAATGAAAAGAAAAATATCTTATAATGATGCCCTCAAAAAGTGACTTGAAACGAAAATTATTTAACCTGGAATCTGGAAGTTAGTAAAATAAATAGACCCAGACCTGGAAAAAGAAAAGTTACACGGTTTAATCCTCCTTCCTGCTATCTAATATAAATATTGGACGATAATTTCTCAAACTGATTGACAAACATTTTAACCAAAATCACCCACTAAGTAAATTTTTTTTTATAGAAAAAACTTAAAACTTAGTTACTCCTGCACAAATAACATGTATAATATTATTGATTCACGTAATAATAAAATATTTAAAAAAAAATTAGAACAATAATCATCCAGATAGCAGACCCTCTTGTAATTGTAGAACAAACTGTTCATTTGGGGTATATGCAAATGAGATGTGTATGTGTATATATATATATATATATATGTATATATATATATATATATATATATATATATATATATATATATATATATATATATATATATATAAGCAAATGTGTGGATGTAGATCCGACGGTATGATGAAAATGGGGAAAAGACAAAGCAAAATCCGAATATGTGAGTTTATTGTTTTTTTTATTTTGTTTTTGTTATTCTGTCGGCGTCAGACGTTTCGGTCAAATAGACCTTCTTCAGGACATGGTTAATGGAGACATATTTATATTAGATTTAAGTTAGATGAAGAGACGATATATACAGGACTAGTCAGAAACTGAAAATATATTTGACATATATATATATCTGACATATATATATATATATATATATATATATATATATATATATATATATATATATATATCATGTGGGTATTTATGTGTGGGTATATTTATGTATGTGTGTGTAGATGTTTATATGTATGTATATTTAAACATGTATATATAAAAGTATGTATATAGATATACCTGTGTATGTATGTATGTATGTATGTATTGTATATGTGTTTGTAAGGATGCGTATATTTGTATGTTTTATATTTACACACCACACATACACACACACACATATATTTTTTAATTATGAAGATTAATTAGATATAAAAAATTAATTTAACGTTTTTATATATTATTTTCAGTCGTTTTTATATATAAGATGATTTTATTATATTGACGTAGATTAGATGATGACGATATAAATTTTCATTTCAGTGTATTTCACTAGTGGTCACTTGTACTTCCCCACCTATCCCTGCTCATTTTACTGAGACGTTGATTTTCCTTTTTCTTTCCCCAACTCCTCTCCTCAATAATGTAAATTCCCAGGAAAATCTTTGTAGGTCAAGTCATTTAGATATTTATTTCCTTTTCTCTTGTGATTTTAAAATAATTTTTGATAAATTGTCTGGATAAATTTAAACCATTTTGTAATTTCGGTCTGATGTGCTAGATATATAATATTTATCTGTCGAAATAAATTAATTACCGAATTCTTCGATGATGTGTTAAGTTTCTTCCTTCTTGCATATATATATATATATATATATATATATATATATATATATATATATATATATAAACATTTTTATGTTTATACATTCTTTTTTTACAGATACAAATATTTAAGTAAATGCTCTGTTTTATAATAAACAGTATTAACAACATTTACCGGCCTGAATGTCCGAGAAATTGTCATAGAAATCGAACCTGTATCCTATACAGAACCGTCATTTAGCCTGACGTGCTTTACCGATTTAGCCACAGAGGAGTGTTTCCGTTAGCAAGGTCGATTTTACTGTTTTTAAACGACAATTCTCCATGATTTTCTCTCGTACATTCATATCTGCTCGATGCGTATCCAAATGTAAACAAATGTCGTCATAATATGTATATATATATATATATATATATATATATATATATATATATATATATATGGGGACGTATTACGTATATTTAGTTTTTGTTCAATTCAAATTTAAAAAAAAAACAAGACAAATCCTGGAACAGACTAACAGAATACCATCCAACTTCACCCACACTTTACAGCTTACCCAAAACAAACAACCCGAACATATACATCAGAAAAATTGTGCCTGGCGTCATGAGGGCCCCTCCAAACTATCTAAAGCATTTTTTAAATCGTGTTCACCCTGCACAACATCCGAATATCAGTCGAGGTAGAGTTTTACAGAGGTAAAGATTGAGCATATATGTGGGGAATATAACGTTTAACCCTAGACTTGAACAGACTCTAAGGATCGAGGAAGCATCCTCGTAGGTGTCGATTCCGCAAAGCAGTGGTTTGTGGAAGTGAGCTGCTTTAGTGTAATTTACATATGAAGGAATATGAAGGGACTGATTGTGGTTTGCTACAATGTCCGTGGTATGGCGTATCTTAGCCGCGGAAGTTTGAACTGGTAGAGCTAAGGAAAGTATTTTGTCTGAAGACTTTCCACGTAATTAGCGAGAGAGCCGCGAAAGACTTGCAACGTTTCGTCTGTGAGGAAGGGATTGTAGGGTGGGAAATAGTTCGTCATTGACAGGGACGCGGAGGCACTTTTTAAAAAATCCAAACTAGGCACCATTATCATTCTGGTGACCCAATGCAGAGGATAAAAAAGATAAAACATGGACAAAAATCAAATCAGTTAAATGTTTTGGTTGTTGATACGTTCGAACGTCCTCAAGTGATGTGGCTTCTGGTTATCTGGTAGAGTCCTTTGTTTGGATCCTATAGTGCCAGACCGCGAGGGACGAAGAATTACGACCCTCGCTTAGACCTAGAGGATTCTACTCGCTCGAAACGATTTTTAACTATCGATCTGAGAAAGCGCGTGTATACAATTGATAGGTTAAAGGTTTCTGAACGAATTTTGAGCTATGCATACCTCGAGGCTTCACTCGCTCGAAACCATTTTTAACGATCGATCTGAGGAAGCGCTTGTATACAACTGATAGGTTAAAGGTTTCTGAACGAGCCTTGTGCCATGCATGGTATTCACGTTAATGCCTCAGTAGTTCGAGGCTGTTAAAGAAGACAATTCTTCAGAATCTGTCTTACAGATTTATAAGCCTACCATTCGCCCATACTTTACTGCTGTCATATACAGTCCAGTCCCCCTGCTATTTACCTTGATCTCCTTGATAAGATGAAAAGAAGAATCTGCAATATTATTGGTCCTGATCTGGCGTCTCGGCTCAAGTCACTTTCCTACCGCCGTAAGTTTGCCTGTCCCTATATATTTTCTAAAAATATTTTCATGGTAACTGTTCGGATGAGCTCTTTGTTATGGTACCTAGTGTCTTTGAATTTAAACGCAGCACTAGACTGGCGTAGAGATCTCATCAATTTACAGTTGAGCTGGCTCAATGTAACCGTAGGTTCTATGCTGACATTTTCTTCTCTCGCATTTCTCCTTGTGGAACTCCTTTCCGGGTCGATGCTTTCCGGCCATCGAAAATTTAAATGCAATGTCAATCGCTATCTACTGTCCACCTGATTACTCTCTTCTCTTTCTGCTCATCATTAATGTTTCTGGTCCTGATTTGTCCACACAGTGTAACCCTGTGTTTTAGTGGCATTAATGCCTTGCTTGGGGTGATACCGATTAGAAAGAAAATTATTGATGCGCATTGTAGATTGGTCAGTATCATTCAATACTGGATGATTCAAAAAGTAACTGCCCATTATAAATTACTTATAATT
The DNA here is from genome assembly GCA_964036315.1 of Acanthosepion esculentum. Classification (NCBI taxonomy): domain Eukaryota; kingdom Metazoa; phylum Mollusca; class Cephalopoda; order Sepiida; family Sepiidae; genus Acanthosepion; species Acanthosepion esculentum. Next base: position 71,969,307 of record OZ038493.1, on the reverse strand, counting down.
TATTTATTAACTAGATATGGATAAGAGAGGAAAGCGTTCAACATGTGGTCTCATTTAAAATTCGATATTTTTTTAAAATCGTTTCACCCCAAGCAAGGCGGGAAGCCACTAGCACGCAAGGGGTTACAGAGAGTTGGAGCGAGAGCAAATAAGAGTGATAGAAGAAAGGATGACGAGTAGGATAGGGGAGGCTCAAGGCAGCTAGAGATGTCGATTGACGTTACATTTGAATAGTTGGAGATTATAGCTATCAGGAAAACAAGAAATGGAGAGGGAGTTCCACGGGCGAGAGGTGCGAGACATGAAGCTATGGAAGTAGAAGAAACGGTTATATTTAACAGTTTCGACGGTGAAACGGTGAGTGCGAAATGCCAGCCTAGTTGAACACTTAAATTCATGAAGTCTGGAAACCAGCAAAAGCAGCTTATCGGAGCAGTTACGGTGAAAGTATTTGTAAAAAAGACAGAGGGAGGCAACGGCATGTCTGTGAGAGAGCGGCTGCAGACGAGATGCCAGATCAGGGCCAATTACATTGCATATCCGTTTTTGGATTTTATCAAGGTCGAATGATTGATTTGATTGAATTTGACACCAGATTTCGCTACCAGTTTCACAAACCGCCCAGGAATCGCGTCACTTGATTTCACCAGAAACTCTCGTGGTATGGAAGACATAACTTCATGTATTTGATGTTGAGGTTCTTCCAAAATCTTGGTTTGATATAGTAGACTTGCTTGTTTAATCAACTCCAAATTAAAAGGAACTGTCTCTTAATTCAGGACCCCTGGCTGGCCACTCATACATAAAATATGGAGCTACTTTTCAATCAACTTGTAGATATGTGACGACCGTCTCCCAATTACGATATTTGGGTTATGGCATTCGTAAGACGCTGGAGTTTTTTTTATATCAACACAAATATTCAAAACAAAAGGGAATGTATATACGAATGTATACGTAGGTGTATGTGACTTTTTGTTTGTGAGGGCTTCTGTACGTCTGCATGTCGATTTGAATGTAGGCACGCGTGTGGACCTGCGTGTATAGATCCATTTCAATGAGTTCTTTGTACGTCTGTACTTATAAGCTCGCGCGAGTGTGCAAAAGCCTTTGTCTGAGCCTATTTGTGAGTTGCGGTTGTAGCCTGCCAGCGTCTCCCTAAAATTGTTTTTAATTTTTTTTTTTCAATGAGCTACAGTTTCGCATGTTATTAATAGCGGTGTCCATTAACAGAAATATGTATGTCAAATACGAACATATCCTTGTAGCTGTGCGTTTCCAAGAACATGGGGTGTCAGACGAAGACATGTCTTCATTTCCTAAATTAGATTTTACAGGGACGTAGTGTGATGACGTCTTTCGTCATATTTAGAATCAACCGATACATGACATTTTCTTGGTGTCACAAGAGACGTTGTGAAAATTCGTGGGTAAAAGAATTTTTATATTGCTTCCCATATATGCTTCATTGTTAAAAGAGAAAAAATCTCTAAATCTCTTGGACGAGGAGTCATTATTATTTACATTAGTGACCCGCTTACTATTGTTCCCATCTTTGTTGTTTGGGCCGTTAAGGCCTCCGGCCTTCAGCAGGTGTTAATCCGGTTAACCTTCAGGGAATTATGAACTGAGCGCTTTATTTAATAAGTAGTCTCGTCGAGATATTATTTTAGGCAATTCTCAAGGAATTTTTCTCGCCGGAGTCGATCCTTGAAAGTTATAAATCAACCATTCGCCCTTGCATGGAGTATTGCTGCCATATATGGTCTGGAGCCCCTTCTTTTTGTCTCAAGGTTCTTGATGAAATCCAGAGACGGATATGCAACGTAATTGGCCCTGATCTGGCATCTCGCCTGCAGCCGCTCTCTCACAGACGTACCGTTGCCTCTCTCTGTCTTTTTTACAAATACTTTCATGGTAACTACTCCGATAAGCTGCTTTCGCTGGTTCCCAGACTTCATGAATTTAAGCGCTCAACTAGGCTGGCATCTTGCTCACACCCTTTCACTGTCGAAACTGTTAAATGTAGCCGTCTCTTCTACTCCAATAGCTTCGTGTCTCGCACCTCTCGCCTGTGGAACTCCCTAACATTTTCCTGTTTCCTTGATAGCTATAATCTCCAACTATTCAAATGTAATGTCAATCGACGTCTCCAGATGCCTTGATCTATCCCCTATCCTTCTCTTCATTTTTTCCTGTATCACTCCTCTTTGCTCTCGCTCCAACTCTCTGTAACCCCTTGCGCGCTAGTGGCTTCCCGCCTTGCTTGGGAAGAAACGCTTAAAAAAATGCTAGACTAGTTTCCAATGAATCCAATGTACACTGCCCGGGCCAGGGACTGAACTCGCAATTACTATATCACCAATTTCAGGAAGCAGTGTTTTAATCCACTAGACTACTGAACCGCAGAAAATAGAAATAATTCATCACAAAGAAGACGCGTTTGAACACTATGAAAGCTGTACATTGAGGACTGGGCAACACCAGCTCAGATATGACAAAAGTACTCCATATTAAAAGCCTTAAGATGGTGATTTCGAATATGAAACATACCATATGTGGCAGCAATATTCTAAGCATGGGCGAAAGGTACTTATGGATATGTAACATAATGGAAAAGACAGAGAGACAACATTACGGCGATGGGAAAATGTCTGATGCCGAGACTCAAGATTAGGACTAATAATATTGTAAATTCTTCTTTGGATGTTATCAAGGATCTCTAGATAGATGTCAGGAGCACCAGACCATATGTGGCAGCAGTATTTTAAGCATGGACGAAAGGCATTTATAGATATGTAAGATAAATTCTATTTACATTGTTCAGACAATCATCCTCATCTTTGTTGCCATATTTATCACAACATTTAGCCGTTGTACGCTCCGGCCTTCTTCAAGTGGTTGGAATGTCGAACTGAACCCTTTATTTCGCTCGCTGGGGTAGACTGTTCTATTTCCACGTGTCATGTCTAATGGATGTCAGTTATCAGTTATCCTCAAGGACACATAGCACATAGGCGTTAGTTAGATCAAGTGACAGGACCCCAAAAGTGTGAGTTCATTACCTGTTTATGGCGGTGGAGAACTTGGAGAGGGGAATTAACAGGAGATAACTGATAATTGACATCCATTAGACATGGCAGGTGGAACTAGAACAGTCTAGCCAAGCTAGCGAAATAAAGGGTTCAGTTTGACATTTTAACAACCTGAAGAAGGCTAGAGCATACGATGGCTGAAACATTGTGATAAATATGGCAACAAAGATGAGGACAATAGTCCGAATAATGTAAATACCTCAGCTCAGAAATATAGACATATACTGAAGGTAAATTCTGGCGAGAAAAATTGTCTAGTTTGATGCAGTGAAGCAACTTTCTTAGCACCTGACCTAGCAATGGATTCAATATCGTCTTTCCACTTGATATCAGCTGAGAACGTTAACCTGAGAAGGTACAACGAGTCACGAGGAAGAAAGGCTCCCTCAGATGAGTAATAGAGAGCAGTTTTGCCTGGAGACGTTGAAATTAAGAAGTCTTGCTTTGCCCCAGTTGACATGAGACTGAATGTTGTTTTAGACATCAACCGCCAAGTTGACCTCATCGAATTGATCAGCCTTACTATCGATACAGGAGTAAATGGTTGTGCCACCAGCATAGATACCAATTTGAGAGCTGATGTCATCAGGAAGGGACAAAATGGGACCAAGGACAGAACCCTGGGGGGGTCATCTGCATCAGTATAGAAGCGTGGTCATTCGGGACAACTTGCATTTCACGATTTATCAGTTAAGTTCGACACTGATGTAAGAAGTATCTACGATTGTTGTCTGAATTCAAATAGAGAGGTAGATAGGGAAGGGGATTTTTCAAATGACAGGACAAACACATTCACATCCTAATACACAAACACGTATATATAATCAAATATATAAGCACACAAATATAAGGGCAGATATTCGCACAGAAAATAGAAGGAAAAATTAAAATAAGAAGAAAAAGAAGAAGAAAAAGTGACAAACATATAAAAAAACCACGCCAAAGAAAATTATGTCAGACACATGTATATACAGGTAAAAGCATTTACAAGCAATCATACACACATACCTATATACAAATAATCAAAATTCAAGCACAAATACATTAATTTGTCCTGTCAATTGAAAAATCCCCTTCTTTATCTGCTTCCCCTTCCCCACCCATCTCTCCAATAATATAACTCCCCAGAAAATAGATTTTCTAGGTCACCTCTTGTTATCGTGTTTTTTTAAAAATATTGTCTGGATAAATTTAAACCATTTCGTAAATTTAAACCATTTATAATTTCAGTCTGTTGAACTTACCTGTTGAAATAAATTATAATTTATAATCAATTTTTCGATGATGTGCTAAGTTTTTCCTTTGATATATATTTTTCCTTTATATATATATATATATATATATATATATATATATATATATATATATATATATATATATATATATATATATACATATATATATATATATATATATATATATATATATATATACATATATATATATATATATATATATATATATGTATAATCAAGTTCACCCTGAGCAAGTTAGTAAAGCCAGTATGACACAAGGGATTACTGGATATGAATTAGAACACAGAAATATCATTAAAAGAGTGAGAACAATAGAAAAGTGATCAGAAAGACAGTAGACAAGGATTAACATTGCATTTAATTTTTGAAGATCAAAGTTCACTGAAAATCATGGAGCCAGAAGAGTCTTCAACAAGTGAGAAGTATGAGAAAAGAAATTGTTAGCATAGAACTTACAGTTACATCTGGCCAACTGTAAATTGAATAGACCTTGTTGCTAAGCTAGTACTGCATTTAAATTCATAAAATCTAAGTACCATAGCAAAGAGCTCATCTGAACAATTAATATGAAATTATTTATAGAAAAGACACAGAGAAGTAACTTTACAGCCGTGAGAAAGTGAATAAAGCTGAGATGCCAGCTCAGGACCAATAATATTGCTAATTCTTCTTTATATTTCACCTCTCTATCTTATGTAGCAACAATATTCAAAACATGGATAACAGGTAGACTTATAGATAAGTAAGATAAATTCTGGAGGAAATTTTGTCTAGCATGACACAATGAACCAACTTTTTTAGTTGCAGACCTAGCAATTGACTTAGTCTTTCCACTTCATGTTAGTTGAGAATGTTAGCCTGAGAAGGCACAGTGGGTTACTCTCTTGAAGGTTAGCATCAGCCATGCTAATTGAAGGCAGTATGGGGTCTCTCAGATGATTACTGGAAAGTAATTTTGTTTTGGAGGCATTATAATTAACAAGTCATTCTTTGCTCCAGTCAACAATGGACTGTAGGTCATTTTTGTGATCAGTTGCCAATTTGATCTTATTGAGGCTGCCATTTTCATCTTACTATTGAGACAAGTGTAAATGGTGGTGTCATCAGCATAGATACCAGGTTGAGAGCTGATTCCATCGGGAAAATCATTAATGAAAACTAAAGACAAAGTAGGACCAAGTATAGAGCCTTGGGGAACACCTCCATTAGTACGAACGTATCTCGAAGAGAGGCCATTCAGGATAACTTCCTTTACACGATTTGACAGAAAAAAAAGTCTGGATCAGTTCAAAAAATTGTCCGGGGACACCGCTTGTTTTGTGAATTTGTGAAGAAGAACTTATAGCAAACACTGTTTTTATCTAGAGCTGGATTGACACTTTCCGCAAAAAAACAGCCACCTTCTTTACCCAGGGCAGCACTAACCCCTCAATGCCCTTGATGTAGGTCAGAGTTGAGTCTAAGGCCCTGTGGGAAGATGAATAGAGGCATAACGTCACCATCACTAGTGAGAACTTCAAAAACCATTAACATCTGCACTCAGTTAGCGATATATTATATTTATATGTATATGCAGGCAGACAGAGATACATAGATAAATAGATAGATAGATAGATAGATAGGTAGATAGATAGATAGATAGATAGATAGATAGATAGGAACAGACTAAAATAGATAGATAGAAAGATAGATAGATAGATAGATAGATAGATAGATAGATAGATAGTGTTGATGGGTCTCCCCTTTTTACACAAATGGACTCACCTAGGGTATACATATACTACTGCCAGTGAATACTCGAGTAGCAGTAGTAGTAGAAGAGTCGGTCGGCAGAGAACGTTTGGACAGTCAGACGGTGCAAGAGTCACAGTAACGAGTCCGTAGACTCAGTAAGAAGTCATACAGTGATAAGTCGATTCCAAAGACTATATATATATTTTTTCCCTACTAACCCGCATTCCTGGAACTACTAACCTGTATTACCAGTTTATATTATTACGTTAATACATTTATTTTCCTATATTTATTCTTGGTGTTTGTTATTTATTGATACCGGATTTCATCCTGGAATCCACAAGTAGATAGATAGATAGATAGATAGATAGATAGATAGATAGATAGATAGATAGATAGATAGATAGATAGATAGATAGATAGATATGTACAGGCTGAGATAGATAGATATGAAAAGGCTGATATAGATAGATAGATAGATAGATAGATAGATAGATAGATAGATAGATAGATATGAACACTTAGAGGCGACAGTCTGTTTCATGCTAGTGCAATCGTCAGGCAGAGTTGCACTTTGAAGTGTCAAAACAGACTGTCGCCTCTAAATGTTGACTTCTATGTTCACTTTTATATTTACACACGCTCTATCTCTGATATTGAGCACTTTATCCCATAAATATAGCACATCTTAAGACTATATTTCTTCATATATATATATATATATATATATATATATATATATATATAGATAGATAGATAGATAGATAGATAGATAGATAGATAGATACGTACATGCTGAGATAGATATGAACAGGCTGAGATAGATAGATAGATAGATAGATAGATAGATAGATAGATAGATAGATAGATATGATCAGTTTGAGATAGATATGGACAGGCTGCGATAGATAAATCGTAAGATAAATTTAATATGGCGTATGTCTGTTAATTGAAGATTTTATGTTCTGTTTCCATACTTTATAAACCTATGAAGGTCATTTTCAATATGGCTGTGATTCTTACAGGATTGTCTTTTCTTCTGCTCTTATGTAACGCAAGACAACGTTTTGCATGTTAATTAGAAATTTGCCGCCGACATCCAAATAATTCGCATACCACGAGAAATACCATGGCTTGATAGATTGATGAGGTGCTCTATCGCGGGAAAAAGTGAATTTTGATACAGACAAAGAAGAGAGTTCACTTTTGTACCATAAATATCAAAACGTCTTACTCTAGTAAAAGCAGCTGGATGCCAAAAACATGGTTTTATATTCTCTTTGAATGAGCGTCTCTCTTTCTTCATATGGTAAATTATAGGCATTAAGTTATGCTATATTTACGCGAAAAATGTGCTCGATATATAGAACAGAACCCAAGTAAACATAAGCACTGGGGAGATAGGTATCAACATTGTATGGTGACAGGCTTAAATGCATCGATGTTCTGATGGTCGACATGTTGATGCCTATGCCCACACTGCACAAAGATAGATAGATAGATAGATAGATAGATAGATAGATAGATAGATAGATAGATATGAACCGGCTGGGACAGATAGATCGATATATATATATATATATATATATATATATATATATATATATGTACATAGATAGATAGATAGATAGATAGGAACAGACTGACATAGATAGATAGATAGATAGATAGATAGATAGATAGAAACTGTGATTGATAGCTAGATATATATATATATATATATATATATATATATATATATATATATATATAGAGAGAGAGAGAGAGAGAGAGAGAGAGAGAGAGAGAGAGATTTTATTCTACATATGTGTGAAAGCACGCGCGGTACATTGCCCTCACCAGCCGCCAACTAAAGGAGTTAACACAGTTTCGGTGGTTAAGGCAGTACTCTTACCCCTGGTGCTCACAGCAGTTTTTGCCACTGGACAGGGTGCTGTTTTTCAGTGTAGACGTATCAGTCACTCTAATTTTATGCAACTGTAATTCACATTTGTCAAAGTTTTGTTCAATAAAAGCGTTTGCATTTGAAAGATAGATAGATAGATAGATAGATAGATAGATAGATAGATAGATAGATAGATAGATAGATCCATCTCGTGGAGGAGAGTGTGCATAAAAGTCATCACAGCCTTTGAGAGGTCACCTATTAAGCATCTGCGTATTACAACACTGCTCTAATATTCCTGCAGTGTTTATAAATGGTACGCTTCCTTGTTCTGTGCGTTGAATATGTCAAAATATATTACAATATGTAGAATATGTTAAAAGTAGTCAAAGGCACAAACACAAGTTGGGCAGTAATGGCGGATCATGATTTTGGATTCCCATACGTCGAAAAATACGGCAGCGTTCATCAATATATATGAAATGAAATAAAATAAAACGTTTGTCTTGTTTCTATCCAGTTTCCAGAAATTACACCCATTCTGCAGGAGATTTCCTTGTAAAATTCGATTTATTTTCCGAGGTCTTATTTTCCTTAAATACGTTATTCTATAACTTAATCTTATTTGAATTTGTTCAATATATTACATAAAGAGATCCGACAAAGTTTCTCTCTTTCTGATCTTCGTCAATGTTATTACCCATGCTGTTACTTCCTAACTAGGCATTTATGTAGATGACACTACCATTTACTCTTACCTTAGTAGCAAATCAGTCAGATCTGATACAGTAAATCTGTCAACTACTCTTGAAAAGGACATGTAATCAGCGGTTAACTGGGGAAACAAATGGCTTGTAAATTTCAACGCCTACGAAACAAAACTGCTTTCATTTAATCACCACAGAGAATCTTTTCTGTCTATCATCATAATGGCTGATGCTGAACACGAGGACACCAACACCCTACGCCTTACTGGCCTCACATTTTCCACAGACATAAAGTGGAGAGATTATATCGAGTAAATTGCTACCTTTGCTGCAAGGAAGGTTGGATTACTGTGTAGTGCCAAAAGATTTTTCTTGACAGAATCCGTCTTACACATCTATAAACCTACCATATGTTCATATATAGAGAATACTGTCTCCATATCTTGTCTCTTGTCTTATTGAATACTGTTGCCATATCTTGTCTCTCGTCTTATTGAATACTGTTGTCATATCTTGTGTCTCGTCTTATTGAATACTGTTGCCATATCTTGTCTTATTAAATACTGTTGCCATATCTTGTCTCTCGTCTTATTGAATACTATTGTCATATCTTGTCTCTTATCTTATTACATTCTGTTGCCATATCTTGTCTCTTGTCTTATTAAATACTGTTGCCATATCTTGTCTCTTGTCTTATTAAATACTGTTGCCATATCTTGTGTCTCGTCTTATTGAATACTCTTGCCATATCTTGTCTCTTGTCTTATTAAA
>OZ038493.1:71949859-71954859 GCA_964036315.1 Acanthosepion esculentum | reverse complement strand
ACTCCCTCGAAATTCCACAAAGTACAATCTCACGAAAATATACACTGCCTCGAAATTCCACAAAGGACAATCCCTCAAAAATATATACACCCTCGAAATTCCAAAAAGAACAATCCCTCGAAAATATACACTCCATCGAAATTCCACCAAGTACACAACTTGACCTTCCACTCAACCCGCCCTTGTTTAACGACAGGTTCTGCAGCCTGGGTGGAACGAAGGCAATGATGTCTAGTATTTTGATTACGAAATTAGTTCCACTTTTCATCCCTATTTATAATTCGACGCCAAAAGAGAACATCTTGAGGATTTACCAGCATTTGTTTGTCAATGTTCAAACGTAATTGAGTCTGGTTATTGGTTAGTTCATGAGGAACATCTTTACTGTGTCTCTTCACAAGGCCGATTGGTGGTGCTTTGTGAAGGACCAAGTTCTGCTGGTAATGTAAGAATGATTGAGCTTAACTGCTATTCAGCTATTTTAAGCGAGGCTTCATCTACCACGACAGAAGCTTTCTATGACCTTGGTTTTTCTTCGAGGCTGGGTGTCGCCTTCATAAAAACGACTGAACCAGTTTTGTGCCATACGATTGGTGACTGTTCCAAGGGCCTTCAACAGTTTTATCTATTTCGCTGCTGCACTTGCACTCAGACCTTTTTCCCACACGTAGCATAAAATGGCGCAATTTGCAACTTTTCACCACCCATTTGCAAAGCTGTAAACGAAAGATTAGAAAAAAACATTTTTTATGTTTCATACGAAAATAAAAATTAAATAATTCAACAACGGTTGGGCAACAAGCTGGATCAAATTAATGATATAACGTGAAGATACAGATTATTTAATGACATAAGGTATATGCGTTCATATATTTATATATATATATATATATATATATATATATATATATATATATATATATAAAATTTATTCGAAAATGGATTTTATCAAGAATCTCTAAATATATGGCAGGAGCACCAGACCAGATGTGGCAGCAATATTTAAAGCAATGATGAATTGTAGACTTATAAATATGTAAGATAGATTCTAGCAAGAAAAATTGTCTAGCACAACACAGGGAACCGACTTTTCAGGCAGCGGACATTGCAATTGATTCAATATGAATTATATACATATATAACGCAGGTAATGATATAAATTGAAGATACAGATTATTTAATTATTGAATGTATGACGTATCTGCGTTGATATATATATATATATATATATATAATTAATTCATTGAGTCTGAAAGAGACCTCAACAGAATGCAGAAAGCACTGGACGGCCGTTTCCTCCTATATTTGGGACTCATCAGCAGTGCGCATCCACTATCGAGAATTGAAACCCCTGACAGTTGAGTTATCAAGCAAACGTCATACCAACTGTTCCATCAGGCCTTGGTGACGAAGGGGTAGCAAATCAGACTCAATATAGCGCCGCTCGCTCACATGTTCCGTGGTGGAACTCAACTGACATTCTCTGTAACCCCCGGGAGCTACGATATATATATATATATATATATATGTATATATATATATATATATATATATATATATATATATATATAATATGAATTATATACCTATATAGCGCATATAATAACATAACTTGAAGATACAGATTACCAAAAAATCCGAAAAAAAGCGTTTAACTTAACCTAGTGTGTATATATATATATATATATATATATATATATACATATGTGTGTGTGTGTGTGTGTGTGTGTGTGTGTGTGTGTGTGTGTGTGTGTGTGTGTGTGTAGAAACGGCGAGAATAGAAACATAAACAATAATATTAATATTTTTTTATAAAAAACAGGTGAACGAAAATTATAAACAGGATGAATGCAGAATTAATAACATTAGAAAAAAATGCGTAACACCAATTGGCAATAGCAAAAAAATTAGATTAATTATTTATTACAAAAAATATTTAAAACCTCTGACCTTATAGTTAAAAATAATAATTCACCTCCTAGAACAAAATTAAATAGGGCAAATATTTTTCCGAATTTAAATGCCCATTAAGGAATTGCATTCCTGATCAATCAAAATTCGTAAATAATTATATAAGCCACACTACAACATGTTTGACACGCAGACTAACTCTACACCTTTCTGATCATAGCTCAATTAGAACTCATTTAAATATTCAGGGAGACCTACCGGACACTATTCGTATACTTGTTGACAACACTAATATAATAGCATCATCTACATGCAAAAAAAAAAGGCTAAAAATAAAGGAAGCCTTATTAATAAAAACAAACAAACCAATAATTAATAATATTAACATTGAACATGGACACAATATATTGACCGTGTTTTAAAAAATGAAAACATTTTATAATACATACACACAACAAATTATTTCTTATTTTAACAGTTAATATATAATCCTTGAAAATAGCTAAATGTATAGTCGAAAGGACTCGGATAAAAAGAACATTCTCACAGTTTTTATATAATTTATCATCCGAAAAGAAAAAAATTATTAGATCGCATGAGAAATTGTATAAAAAAAACTAAATAAAAGCACCTTGTCTGTCGTTTTCAATGAAATGTGCATGAACGAAGGATTGCTGCTTAAATACACAAATATATATATATATATATATATATATATATATATATATATATATATATATATAGAGAGAGAGAGAGAGAGAGAGAGAGAGAGAGAGAGAGAGAGAGAGAGAGGGAGATAGATAGATAGATAGATAGATAGATAGATAGATAGATAGATAGATAGATAGATAGATATTCTAAAGAGTCACGGTCTACCTACCTAATTTTCAGCTAAATGGATCTTCAGGGTAAACTATATTCTGCTCTACTCAGCGTATTGTACACTTCACGTTTTATCTTAATTGATTCGTTTTTTTCTTCGGACTGGAAATTAAGCCACTGGACGATTTTTTTGGCCCTGCTCGGATATTTCTAGTTCTTTCTTCATTTTTTTTTACCAATTTTTCTCCAAGATACCAATTTATTTCGATATATTTATATTTGTAACTTGCGTCATCCTGTTTTTTTGTCACCAACCGATAGCTACTAATATAATAAGTAGGCAACATTAAAAATAAAAATAAAAATATCTATCGTAATCTTATACAGAATCCATTTTAAGTAATGCAAAACCCAGACGAATAGAAATATATATACACATACACATGCGTGTATGCGTATGTGAGAAAGTATTATTTTGTTAACAAAATAAACGAATGATTTGAAAGATGACAGGATCAACCCGGCCCGCCCTTTGTTGAGAGAAATTCGCTACACAATTTTAACACCGAAATTAACCACAGTTGCGTATGTATACGTACTCGGACATATAGATACATAGCTGCGCCCAGTCCCACACTCTTCGTATATATATGTTTATGGGGAAATACAATGCGTACACCCATGTGTGTATGTCTGCGTACGTATGAGCGAAACGGAGACAGAGGAGAATTTTCCCTCCCAATATCATCAAACACCACTAACCATGACCAAACAGAGACTGATATACATAGATTCAAAATTTAAAAAATAAATCAACTTATCTGACGATCGCAAAGGCGTGAAACTCAGCGTCATGAACTCGTGTCAATACAACTAATTATGTTAGATCTATCACCGATATTGAGCGCTTTCCAATAGGTACCGCACATATAACATATAAATAATATATATATATATATATATATTACGCACACACATACACACACACAAACATATATATATATAAATACACACGCGCACTAGGTTAAGTCAAACGGGTTTTTTCGGATTTTCTTTATATACGTATATAATTTATATATATATATATATATATATATATATATATATATAAATATATATATATATATATATATATATATATATATATATATGTCGCCTCTAAGTGTTGACTTCTATGTTCACTTTTATATTTACACACGCTCTATCTCTGATATTCAGCACTTTATCCCATAAATATAGCACACTTTAAGACTATATTTCTTCATACATATATATATATATATATATATATATATATATATATAGAGAGAGAGAGAGAGAGAGAGAGAGAGATAGATAGATATACATAGATATAGATATATGCGTGTGTGTGTCTGTGTGTCTGTGTATAAATGTAGGTGTATTTATATATATATATATATATATATATATATATATATATATATATATATATATATATATATTACAGCTTCATTCTCTTTACTTCCCCCTTCTTTCTTTTTTTAAAAATTTTTTCTCTCTTCTCCCTCTTCCATTTCAATATATCACTTCCGTTAAGTTAACCGATTAAATAGGTCAATGTCTGGTCCCTCCTCCCCTAATACTAAGTATGATAGATAGAAATATTAAAATAAACCCTCTCTAAACTCGGTCATGTCTATCACACCACCCCTCATTACCCACTCTGTTAAATTACATAAACTTAATACTACCCGTCAAAAGTGGAAATTTTCATTTCATGTTTCGTTTCACCTTTTGGAAGTAAAGTCTAATGATCCAGCGCCCTTTAAAAGGGCTGTGGTGAAATAAATTATTACATGGAGCCTTAAAATGGTCTGTTTTTCTTTAAATTATTAGATCTGGATTTACATTGAGCTCTCAGGATTTCATCCTCCTTGGAACTACCCATACGGATTACCAAATTTTTCGTAATTTAAATATATATATATTGCATCTAGCACAAAACAGCCTGTCACCTCTGAGTGTTGACTTCAATGTTCACTTTTATTTTTATATTTACATACGCTCTATCTCTGATATTGAGCACTTTATCCCATAGATATAGCACACCTTAAAACTATATTTCTTCATGAAATAGAGATGGCAAGAGAGAGTGTTTGAGAGAGTAGATAGATAGAATGAGTGAGTGAGTACGAAAGAGAGAAAAAGCTTTTAAAGAAAACCTGAGAATAGGTAGCCGGTGACATAGAGGGCAGACGTGAGATTTAAGAATGTCTACAGAGAGAAGGGAGGGAATTATCGAAATA
>OZ038493.1:71937359-71942359 GCA_964036315.1 Acanthosepion esculentum | reverse complement strand
GTGGAACGAAAAGGGATGCCTTTCGTAATACTGTGAACCTCAGCGGTTCCGGTTCAGAGGCTTTCAGCAGTTATCGCGCTAAGGCAGCGTGCCACCGTCGTTCGAGGAATTGTTATTCTGCCAAAAATAACGCCACTCCCTGGATTAATTAAGCCAAAGAAGTCGTGAAATATTAATTATTAAACTCCTGCTGAACATATCTAACCGTTTGGGGCATAGTTTCATTTACTTTTTTTAGAGGTGGTGGTGGGTTTCTACCTAAAATTTAAAATCCGCCAACTTTAAGATTATTATTAGGCAGCCTCGTTGATTTTATGAAAAAATGCTAATATTTTAAGAAAATTTCATGTAACAGGTTAATTTCATTATTATTATTGTTTTTATTTCCTTTGATTTCTGGCGTTTACACATTTCTTTCCGGGTCCCGCCCAGAGACCTAAGGTTAGAAATGGCATCATGGCACTTTCCACTGACAAAAAAAAAAAAAAAAAAATTACATAAATAAAGCCCTTCGTAAAGTGTGGGCTGTATTTGTCAGAATAATTTGTTGGATCTCTTTGAGGCATGGACTTCCAGGGATCTCTTCAGTTAGTCTACTGGAATCTTTTCCAACCAATCCTAGGGCTCAAACTACAACAGGGTTTGTTGATGTTCCCATGTGCCACATTTTTGAGATTTCTATTTCAAGGTCCTTGTATTTTGACAGCTTTTTGAAGATCTTCAAAGATACATTGCAGTCTGCAGGGACTGCCATATCAATAATGATGCTGACCATGTTCACCATAGTCTATGAATATAGAATCCAGCGCAGTACGTAATCTGTTCAATGAAACAACGTTAAAGATTAACAGTTACGAGTCAGACACTCTACTGAATCTGACTATATCGCCAATACCACTAGCAGCAGTCTTCGATATCAGAGGTTGGTAGTGAATATTCGGAAAAAAACATGGCCGCCTTTATACACGTCGTGTTGAATATTTTGAGCCTTCTGATTTCTAGGCTCTTCTATTGGTGAACTATAAAATGAGTCAGTTCATTTTGGTTGGCTCACTAGTACCTGAGGTACCCCAAAACTCCAACAAAGGAGGCACATTTTGTCTTTGCGGTCTCTAATCACGAATCAGAAAATAATCAGGCGCTTCCTCTGTACCTAAATGGTATAGCACGTCAGGTTATATGGCGGTTCCATGTAGGATACAGGTTCGATTCCTGTCGGAGGACAAATATTTTCTTTGAGATTTCTCGGACAATCAGGCTGGTAAGTGTTGTTAATACAGTTTAATATAAACAAAGCATTTACTTAAATATTTGTATCTATAAAAATAATTTCCATTTCATTTATATATATATATATATATATATATATATATATATATATATATATATATATATATATATATCCAGGTATAGGATTGGTGTTGACGGAATAATATTTCAATAGCCAAAAACATTATTCTTAAAAGAATGCTCAATACAGAGTAGAGCAAATATTATTTATTCAAAAATTATGACATAAACATGTTATAATATCACTACAAAATAGCCATTTTGTTTCAACACTTCTGGTGTTTTAAAAACCTTTTATTCATCATCCAACACCATCACTTGAGAAGACACCAGAAGATTGAAACAAAATGGCTATTTTTGTAGTGATTTTATAACATGTTTATGTCATAATTTTTGAAAAAATAAAGTAATATACATTTTTTTTTTAAAGCATATCACCCCAAGCAAGGCTGGAAGCCACTAGCACGCAGGGGGTTACAGAAGGTTTGGAGGAAGAGCAGATAGGAGTGGTAAAGGAGAGGATGTGGAGAAAGATAGTGGATCGATCAAGGCAAGGGGGTTACAGAAGATTTGGAGCGAGAGCGGATAGGAATGAAAGGTGAAAGGATGTGGAGAAGGGAAGTGGATAGATCAAGGCAACTGGAGATGTCGATTGACATTACAGTTAAATAGTTGGAAATTGTATTTGTCAGGGAAACAGGAATAAGGAAGGGGGTTCCACAGGCGAGATGTGCGAGACATGATGCTCTTGGAGTAGAAGAGACGTCTACATCTAAACAGTTTCAACGGTGAAGGGGTGGGAACGGGATGCCAGCCTCGTAGGACGTTTAAATTCATGAGGCCTAGGAACCAGCGAAAGCAGCTCCTCGGAGCAATTACCGTGAAAGTATGTGTGTGTGTGTGTGTGTGTGTGTGTGTGTGTGTGTGTGTGTGTGTGTGTGTGTGTGTGTGCGTGCGTGTGCGTAATAAATTCACTTTGTTTATGTTTAGATAAGAAATCGTGCAGATATGAAAAAATTTGGGAGATCTATGACGACAGAAGCTTCCCTTAAACATTGAAGTCATAAAAAATACATGTATACAATACGCACAAATTTATTTTTTTTAAATTTTATATTGTTTAAAAATGTAATATATTGTTTAAATGTTGCTTTGCAAAACATAGAATCCATACTTCCTGGTAACTATCCGATTTCCACCTCACTATATATGGGCAAAAGTACTCCGAGTGATTGCGTAGATATTTGTATTTTTAGATATATGTACAGGGCGGTCCGAAATTTTTGTTACGCGTACATACTATAATTTTCTATTTCAGATGGCTTACACGAGTACCGACAGCTTAGAAGAGGGGCTTTCTCGATGTGTGACAGCCTCAATGAAAGTGAATAAACTGAATCCAGTACATGTGTTTTGTATTACTGTATTACGTGTTCTTTTATTGTTCTCATTACGTTTTGGTGGCGATGACAAGACTTTCGGACCACCCTGTACTTCTCCGATTTTAATTTTTACTCTGAATCAACCATTTTCGAAATATTTTATTTTGATTTATTTGCTAGGAATTTTTTTTATTTTTTTATTTCTATTTTTTACTTTGGTTTCCGTTTTTCTATATTTTTTATTTTTTTCCTCTTTTAGTCTGAATATTTTTACTTAAATCTTTTATTTCTTCTTTTTTTTTATTATTTCCTTCTGTGATTCTTTCTTTCTTTTACGCTTTCTTTCTATGATTTCTTTATTTATTACTTTAATTTCCTTCTGTTTTTTTCCCTCCTTTCATTTATTTCTTCCTTGGTCTTCTTTATTACTTCTTTCTTTCTTTTTTCTTTCATTTCTCTTTCCTTTTCTTTCTTTGATTTCTCTTTTTCATTCATTGATTTGTTTCTTTCTTTCTTTATTTTTGTTTTTCTTCCTTTTCTTCCTTTATTTTATTCCTTTGGCCTTCATTTCTTCTTATTTTCTTTCTTTTTTCTTTTATTTCTCTTTCCTTTTCTTTCTTTGATTTCTCTTTTTTCATTCATTGACTTGTTTGTTTGTTTGTTTGTTTCTGTTTTTCTTCCTTTTCTTCCTTTATTTCATTCCTTTGGCCTTCTTTATTACTTATTTTCTTTTCCTTTAATTTCTCTTTCTTTCTTTGATTTCTTTCTTTTTTATTTCTTTCTCTTGTTTTTCCTTCTTTTCTTTCTTTCTTTCATATCTTTTTATCTTTCCTTCTTACTTTTTCTTTTTCTTTTCGTTTTTTCCTTTCTCTCAAATCAACATTCTCTTCTGCCCCTTCTTTTAATTGTTCTGACACTTTCTCTTTTACTAACCCTTTCTTTGTTCTTTTCATCTCTTTTACAAGCGGGGTGGTCTTTCACCTATATTTCATATGGAGTACTGTAGATCTGATATTTTTTAACGTTCCTATCGCCCTTACGTTTGAAGCCTGCTTCAAAAAATTCAGAGCACGACGTAAACTCACAAATCAAACCGAAAATAACAAAATTGAAACACATATAAAAATAAGGAAGGGAAATTACGTAGTGTTGAGTGCATTTTTTTCCATTTGCGACAGATGAGACCTGCGTACGTGGATCTGGGCTTGAGAGAAAGGGAAAGAAACAGGCCAAAAGGCAGTGACTAAAGTTTATTTTCAGATGTGACTCACTTGTGAGACAGCAAAAGCTGAGGATCATCCCCCACTATCACAACCGAGATACGTTGTCTCTTTCTACAGGGAACCAGAAAAACATGGCGCTCACCCATGATTAGATAAGATAACTGATGATGATTCTGATGTGGGGTTGAGTGTGCGTATGATCCCGAAACGAGCGAATATAATTTGTTAGTCTTTAGAAAAAAAGAAGTCATGGCAGCTTTTGATTTCATGGTTATTTTTTTATTTCTCATTTTAATTGACTATAAATTATTTCTAGTAATAATCTATCTATCTATCTATCTATCAATCTATCTATCTCTCTCTCTCTCTCTCTCTCTCTCTCTCTATATATATATATATATATATATATATATATATATATATATATATATATATATATTTAAATTGGACATAGTCCGACAATTTATTTAAAGATATTTATAATATGTTTAACGATCTTTTTATAGATACAAGTATTTAAGCAAATGCTCATTTGCTTAAATACTTGTAGCTATAAAAAGAACGTTAAACATATCAAAATGTCTTTAATAAATTGTCGGACTATGTCCAATTCAAAAATATATGACGTCATTTGTTTACATTTGATACGCTAGAGCAGATATGAATAGAAGAGATTCATGGAAGATTTAAGTTTAAAGATAGTAAAATCGACCTTGCTAACCAGAAAGGTTAAGGCACATCACGCGAAATGATGGTTCCGTATAGGATACAGGTTCGATTCCTGTCGGAGAACAAAAATTTTCTATAAAAATTTCTCGGACATTCAGGCCGGTAAATGTTATTTAATACTGTTTATTATAAAACAGAGCATTTGCTTAAATACTTGTATCTATAAAGAGAACGTTAAACTATCTATCTATCTATCTATCTATTCCAGTCTGTTCCTATCTATCTATCTATCTATCTGTCTGTTCATATCTGTATATCTATCAATTCCAGTCTTTTCATATCTATCTATCTATCTATCTATCTCAAACTGTTCACAGTGCTTCTAATCGGGAGGTTTTGAGGAGCGTGGAGCCACCTCTTAAATGCAGTTGTTCCC
>OZ038493.1:71929859-71934859 GCA_964036315.1 Acanthosepion esculentum | reverse complement strand
AATTTTTATATATATATATATATATAATTTTCTACTAATATAAATATATATATATATAATTTTCTAATAATATAAATATGTATATATATATATAATTTATATATATATAATTTATATATATATATAATTTTCTAATAATATATATATATAATTTTCTAATAATATATATATATATATATATATATATATATATAAAAGTGAACATTGAAGTCAACACTTAGAGGCGACAGACTGTTTCATACTAGACGCAATCGCCAGGCCACCAGTGTTGTTTAATTCTTTTTAAAAAACAACACAGGTTACCTGACGATTGCGTCTAGCATGAAGCAGACTGTCACCTCTAAGTGTTGACTTCAATGTTCACTTTCATATTTACACACGCTCTATCTCTGATATTGAGCACTTATCCCATAAATATAGCACACCTTAAGACTATATTTCTTCATATATATATATATATATATATATATATATATATATATCTATATATATATATATATATTAGTTTGTAAAAAAATGTAGCAACATGATTCAGCTACAAGACAAATGGCAAATGTTTTTAAAAAATTTGACTAAAAAATTTTGACTAAAAAAATTTTGACCCTGAAGATGAAAAATGATGTTCGAAAGTACTAGGTTATCGTACGGACAATATTTATTTCGATATAATTTTCAAATAAAAAGTCTCACTAGAAAATATGAGAAAATTCAAAAGAAAATATGCAGGACTATGTTGTCTTTAACATTCAACACAACATGTTTAAAAGAAAAGTTGCTGCCAAATTACACATATATATACATACATACATACATATATATATATATATATATATATATATATATATATATGGTACCTTTATTCTAAATGTTAATTAAAAAAGAACGATGTTTCTCTTTGTATCACGAGAACTAGTACAATAACATACAATTTTTAGCACTTTTCTGCATGACACACATTAATTTGGAAAATCTTGCAAAAATAAAATAATTGTCGGATGTTAATGAAACTTTCAGAAACTATTCACAGATGATCGAAATTATTATAAATATGTTTTCTTTTTTAATTAAAGTTATGACAGAAATATTTTTTTATCTTTATTACCCTCTCCCCATTACTAATTTAATGAAAACGCTAGAAATTCGATCGCGTCAGGTTTAGTGATTACAATAGTTAAAAGCACAAGGCTTTGAGGAATGCAAATCATGTTTTTTTTTTAATCCCCCCTACCTGAAAATCAGCTCTGAATTGTAACATACAAAACTCAGTAAAATAAATATATTATTTAATTTCAAATGCTTTTATTTGCTTCTAGTTGTTTTTATGAATATGGATAATATTTTCATAAAGCAATAATACAATTATTTGTTATTTCTTTAATTATAATAAATTTTTACATTTAAGTTGTTAAAATATTATAAAATTACTTAAAAGCCGCATCGGGTTTCCTAAGTGTCCTTATGAGATAGATCTTTTTTTAGCGCGTTGTAAACTGTATCGTTTTGACTAATCAGAAGATCCGCAGTAATTCAGAAATGTAATTTTGCGTTTATAATCGGGCTGTAATTATAATGTACGGAAGACCAACCAGAATTCAATTAAGTTGCATTATTTGAGTTCAACATTGTTCTCCGCTGTTAAGGCCTTTACTTTTGCGAAACAAGTGTGGAGAAGTTAATTTGATTTTTCAATTTCAACTGAGAAGGGTACCTACAAGTATCAGTATCATCTTATGAAATTTATATGATCTTATTTTTATATTAATCTCAGTTATGACATTTTTCCATAAATGAAATATCAAAATTAATAATAAAATGAATGGAAATACAAATAACACAATAAAATGTAATAAATATATATAAAATTATAGTAATTTATGTACACTTCTGATAAAACTTCATAAGAAAGGTACCTATAAATTAATTAGATACCTTTCTTATGAAATATGAAATTTAATCTCAATCTTAACAGTCTTATTTTAATTTCTTTATAATATATTTTCCATAAAGCATCGTAAAGGGGAAAGCTAAGTACAAAAAAAATATTAGAGCGCTGAATGTTTTCCTTAAAAATAACAAGGTAAATAATTTGTTCACTTAAATCTAAATAACTTCACTTTTCGCCTTCCGTAGAACAAATTATGATCACGTAATCCGTCAATACGTCATTCAACACCTGTCAAGTGACGCGAAAGGTTATGACCTGTTTTGTTTTATTTTCAAATTACATCTTTTCGGCGCAGTAGCTAAATCAACCTTGGTTCAAAATATTTTAAATTATCTTATGCCTTTATCTACTGTGCCATGTGTCATTGAGGACCCAAAGTATGTAAGTTCAATAGGTGGTTAATGAGGTGGAGAACTTGGAGAAGGGAATAAACAGGAGATAACTGACATCCTTTAGACATGGCACGTGGAACTAGAACAGTCTACCCCAGTGAGCGAAATAAAGGGTTCAGTTCGACATTGAAACCACCTGAAGAAGGCCGGAGCGTGCAACGGCCGAAACGTTGTGATAAGATGAGGACAATAGTCCGAATAATGTAAATAGTGTACATAATAACTCATCTCAGAAATATAGACAGATACTGAAGGAAACTTTTGAATTTAATATTTAGCTATTTTCATGTTTACGTACATGGTAAATTTACATCGAAAGTAAGATAGATAGATAGATAGATAGATAGATAGATAGATAGATAGATAGATAGATAGATGTGTGAAAACAGAGTAATAGATAGATAGATAGATAGATAGATAGATAGATAGATAGATAGATAGATAGATAGATATGTGGAAATATATGGAAGGCTTTTGAATTCAATATTTAGCTATTTTCATGTTTATGTACATGGTAAGTTTACATCGAAATTTAGTATCTGTCTATAGTTCTAAATCGAAATTTAGATAGATAGATAGATAGATGGATAGATAGATAGATAGATAGATAGATATGTCGAAACAGACTAAGAGATAGATAGATAGATAGATAGATAGATAGATAGATAGATAGATAGATAGATAGATATGTCAAAACAGACTAAGAGATAGATAGATAGATAGATAGATAGATAGATAGATAGATAGATATGTCGAAACAGACTAAGAGATAGATAGATAGATAGATAGATAGATAGATAGATAGATAGATAGATAGATAGATAGATATCATGAGACGGTACACTTTTCCACCTGACCTAGATTTGGTCCATTGTCCTGAAAAAATGTCATTTCGGCGAGGTATCCCGCTGAAGATTTACGACACACAATCTTCCGATTGCATCTCTTGTCATTCTTATTATTCGATTTATCTCTTTATTCAGACTTTATCGAGCGGATGTGAAAGGAAGAGAGCAATCAAAAGCCTTCTTTAGTTTTGTTAATGTCGAGCGCCATTTTCTTTTCCTTCATAAATAACCTATAAACTGCTCCTCTTTCCCGCCTGTCACACTGTTTTCTGTTTGCCCTTTCCCTGGCTAATTGACCCCATTGTGTATACTTATGTCTGCTATTCCTATAAAATGTTCCCTTCCTGAACGCCGTCTTTCATGCAAAGAGTTAATATATTTCTGTTACAGATTTGAATGCATTTCAATGTTTCTTTCAAAATCCGTACACAGAAACACACACACGCTTACATACGCCAATATGTGTCTCTGGACGCATGTGTGACTGGGTGTGTACAACTTCAGTTATAGATAAAAACTGTAAAAGACAAGTAGAAGAAAGAAAACGGAAAGCATTTCTTTACCAACGCGTTTTGTCCTCCCGTGGACTTTATACCTTTATACCTTCATAAATCACGAGAGGATGAATCGCATTGACATTGAAAAGTTTCACTTTTTTCTTTATATATATATATATATACCTAAGTATAGGATTGGTACATGCGGAACGGAATAAACTCCCATAACCAACAAATACTATTCTTAAAAGAGTGCTCAATACAGAGTAGAACAAATATTATTTATTCGGAAATTATGACATAAATATGTTATAAAATGACTACAAAAATAGCCATTTTGTTTCAACACTTCTGCTATCTTATCAAGTGATGGTGTTGAATGTATAATAAAGGGTTTTAAAAGTTTTTTTTTAAACCCTTCATTCTAAAATAAAAACCTTTATTCTAAAAATAATTGTCGGACTTTGTCCATTTCATAATGCGTGACGTCATTTGTTTACATTTGGATACGCCATGAGCAGATATGAATGTACGTGAGAGAATCATGGAAAATTGTAGTTTAAAAACAGTAAAGTCGACCTTGCTAACCGAAACGCTCCACTGTGGCTCAATCGATAAAAGCACACCAGGCTATATGACGGTTCCGTATAGGATACAGGTTCGATTCCTGTCGGAGGACACATATTTGCTATGAGAATTTCTCGGACATTCAGGCCGGTAAATGTAATGAATTGTATGTATTAACAGAAAATATATTGAATAATTGTCAGACTTAATTTATTTCATAATATATATAAGCTCTATGCGTTCTGCTCTTCATCTGAAAAATTCTAGAATCAGTGTATATTATTATATACCAACCACTCAAGACTATGAAAGCAAAAAGTCCAGTTCACCAATGTAGCCAAATTATATGGAAGGCGTGAGTGAAACTTTTCTTATATACTCACTGGAACTATCATATTTTATTCAGTAAATATTTAAATAATAAATTGTTTTAGGCGTATTCCATAATTAAGTTTCCCCCCGTTTTCTACTACTCTGTAATTGTCAATAACGTCTTTTTTCTTGTTGTCCCAAGTCAAGTCAACGATCCCTTCTGAAGAAGTATTGTCTGATATAATTCTAAAGTAGAATTATAAAAAGACTGTCTAGATTTCTTTTTAAAGTAATATGTGTATGTGTGTGTATATATATATATATATATATATATATATATATATATATATATATATATATATATATATATATATATAAAGTGAACATAGAAGTCAACACTTAGAGGCGACAGTCTGTTTCATGCTAGTGCAATCGTCAT
>OZ038493.1:71854859-71927359 GCA_964036315.1 Acanthosepion esculentum | reverse complement strand
TGTAGATTCACAGAGCAAAAATATTATAAATTAACTGATTTAAAATATGGTTTCCTCGCTACACAGGAATTACCATGTTTCAAAATCCGAAGCTAAAAACTTCAAATTTAATTATATAACTAAATATGTGGTGCAGTTCAATTTAAATTAAATGAATCATTCATGCAAGAAATGAATTAATAAAGTTAAAGTTTTTTAAATAATAAAATTTTTAAAAAAGTTAGTGACCTGGTAATATACATACTTATATTTGATACGGAAAAATGAATTTATATACCGTAAGTAATTCGATTACATTTACTTGTTTTAAAAAGAAATATAGTATATTAAAAAATTAAAATGAAAATATTTTAAAATTGTAGTTAAATAAAACGTATTCTAACCTAAACATCCCCCCAAAAATCTTTAAGTATACAAATAGAAAAATGCCGAAGTAATTTTTGCTGTTAACAATCCCCCCCCCAAAAAAAACCCAGACGACATGCATTGAACTGATGTCAGAATTCGTTGCAAAATACATCCCCACCCATACCTAAACTCACCCCCTTTTTCGGACGTAACAAATAACTGATACAACAAAATTTAATCACGATGTTAACATGTGAATGGCAATCTTTTATTATGACACCGACTATGATTTGTTTGGTTCCGTCTACGAGTTATCTCGTCCCGACTACGAGTTATCTCGTTGCGACGAGTTATCTCGTTGCGACGAGTTATCTCGTCATTGACATTTTTTATACATTTTATCTGTGGCCGCCAACAACGGGTTGATTCGCGGTGATGCTGTTAGCATAAAAAAATGTTAAGTTGAATCCAGAAAAACTGGTTATTGCCAAAGTTGGCTATCATAAATCTGGCTTTTGAACGTTTCGTAATTGTCCTCTGGCAGTCAATCTGTTAAAAACAATAAAGTTGAAGTAAAAAAAAAAAAGGCTACATTTTCCATAAAGTGTTTTCTACATGGTTTTATCTAATTACCATGGATTTCTGTATTCAGTTGACATAATATTGGCCCGAAATACGAGGGCAATTCAATAAATAAGGTGAATTTTTCGGTATAAGGACTTCTAATACAGATAGAAGCTTACTCTTTTTTATTTTTTTTTGTTTTACTTCTTTTTCACATTTTTTTAAATTTATTTTGCAGATTAAAAAAACTTTGAGAGTTTTGGCGATTAACAAAGATGGCCTACCAAGAAGCATGCTCCAGGATTGAACAGCGGTCAGTTATCAAGTTTTTGGTTGCTGAAGGGTGCAAACCAGTTGAAATTCATAGGAGAATGTCAACTGTGTATGGTGCCACATGTTTCAGCCAAAAAATGTCTACAAGTGGGCTAAATTGTTTAAAGAAGGATGGAGCCGCGTTGAGGATGAAGACAGGCCTGAGAGGCCTACAGAAGTGAGGTCTCCCGAGGTGATCGAATCAGTCAATGACCTCATTCAGTCTGACAGAAGGGTGACAGTGGATGACATTGCAAGGACTTTGAGTTTATCTGTTGGGACAAACGCAGGAGTCATCAGTCAGAAGGAGTCATCTTGCATCATGACAATGCAAGGCCTCACACAGCAGCCCAAACGGTGCAGACCATCAACGAGCTGGGCTGGGATCTGCTCCCTCATCCCCCTTACAGCCCAGACCTTGCCCCTTCAGACTTTCACCTGTTTGGTCCCTTGAAAGCGTTCACGAGAGGCACGAAGTTTAAAAGTGACGATGAAGTCAAAAGTGTTGTGAACGACTGGCTGAGACATCAGTCCAAAGATTTTTACGCTGAGGGAATACGGAAGCTTGTGCACAGATGGGAAAAGTGTGTGACAGTGCTGGGAGACTACGTTGGAAAAAAGAAGTAAGCTTCTATCTGTATTAGAAGTCCTCATGCCGAAAAATTCACCTTATTTATTGAATGACCTTCGTACTTCAACTTAGTTCGTCTAAGAGTAAATATTGTGTCGCGGATGAAAATTAAAACGCCTGTCCCGTTGGAGACGAGGACAAACCATGGGTCTGTCATGTAATCTCTGGGAGCTATAAAATGACACTTGCGAGATTGGGGGGTGAAGTAAGAGAAGATGCATGTCGTTTACCATTCCAAAAGTCTGGCGAGAAATGACGGAAAATGCAATTAACTCGCACTTCTGTATGGTTAAGTTGTCTACATATAGAAGATCAAAAGACAAACCGAAACTGGAAGATACTGAATCTTATCTTCACATGCAGCAATGCCACATGTCGTGAAAATGCTGTTTTTCTGCTGGTTAAATTTTTGAATTCACGGCTGAATTCAACATCGCAAGAAGCTGTTGATAGATAATAAGTATGAACATAGATAGATAGATAGATAGATAGATAGATAGATAGATAGATAAGTATGAAGACAGACAGATAAGTATGAACATAGATAGATAGATAGATAGATAGATAGATAGATAGATAGATAGATAGATAGATAGATAGATAGATAAGTATGAATATAGATAGACAGATAAGTATGACCATAGATATGTATAGACATAGATAACTACAAACATTGATTGGTAGATAGATAGATAGATATTTACGGACTTACATATAATAAACACAGGTACATCGAAAGAGAGAAAAGTACACCAATGGGAATGGACAGAATTTAAAATAAAATAAATTGCATGTTCTATATTATTTGCCTGTATACAGATGAGAATCAATAGGTCCTATTTCGAAATTTATTAGCTGCTATCTTTTTCGGAACATTTCCCCTGATAATGTCGGAACTGTAAACTTATAAAGAGGCTGCGGTCTTACTGATTATTATCCGTAGACAAAACAGTTGATGGAGCGAACTGATTGATAGATACTTTTCTTTTTTAACCTTTCGACACATTTGAAAATGCCATTTTCTGTTACAGCTTTGCTATTATTTCAATCTTCATTTTCTTTTTTATCTTTTCACTAAAATCAATACCGCACATCTCTCTCTCTCTCTCTCTTTCTCTGTCTGACTCTCTCTCTCTTTATGTCTGACTCTCTCTCTCTCTCTCTGACACTCTTTCTCTGCACACACACAAACACATCCCCCCCATATATATATATATATATATATATATATATATATATATATATATATATATATATATATGTGTGTGTGTGTGTGTGTGTGTATTTAGGCAGCAATCCTTCTTTCATGCACATTTCATTAAAAACGACTGACAAGGTGCTTTTATTTAGTTTTTTATATAATTTCTCGTGCGATCTAATAAAGTTTTTCTTTTCAGAGGATAAATTATATAAAAACTGTCCGAATGTTCTTTTTATCCGAGTGCTTTCGGCTGTACATTTAGCCATTTTCAAGGATTATATTTCAACTGTTAGAATTAGAAATAGTTTGTTATATGTATGTTTTATAAAATGATTCATTTTTTTTGTTTCAAAACACGGTCAAGATATTATGTCCATATTCAAAGTTAATATTATTAAGTGTTTGTTTGTTTTTATTAATAAGGCTTCCATTATTGTTAGCCTTTTTTGCATGTGGATGATGCTATTATATTAGTGTTGTCGACAAGTATGTTCCGAATAGTGTCCGGTAGGTCACCATGGATATTTAAATGAGATCTAATTGAGCTATTGTCAGAAAGGTGTAGAGTTAGCCTGCGTGTTAAAGAATTTGTAGTGTGGCCTATATAATATATATATATATATATATATATATATATATATATATATATATATATATATATAGTACAGGTAATCGATCCGTTGGTATATAATCCGGGTGGATCCTAGTAATATTAATTATTTAAACTGATCCACAGAGAGGTCGATGTTTTTATTTTAACAGAGCATATGTATTTTTACAGAAAAAAATTACCTCAACATAGAGTCTATTTCAAACGGTTCTGTGCGCGGCTATAATCAGTCTCTAAGTGTCTCTCTCGAAGCATTTTTTTAAATTATTTTCAGTGTCAGTCCTCCTCTCGTAGATGCCTTGTTAATGAGAGTGGGTTTGTGTTAGCGATTGCTGGGGGATAAGATGCCTTACGCACCCAACAGGCACAACTTTAATATTCATATTTATAGCCTACTGTTAAGATAGTGGCGCAGTTATTTTTTTCATATATATATATATATATATATATATATATATATATATATATATATATATCATAACATAAATTGTAGTTATCGTTCAAGTACTTACATTTGGTTCAATTACTTACCTATACATACATAAAGGGCAGTTGTCTGTATCTATGTGCCTGTGTGTGTGTGTACGTATCCGGCTAAAACTAAAAAACTAGAGTAATTTTGCCCAAGCAAATATATATACAGACTCATTAATTCCATATTTTCGAAAGGCTATACATGTATGTATTTTAAGAATTTCTATTCTCTTGAATTTATTTTTACATCTATAAAAAATGAATATTAAAACAACGAAGTAAATTCATAAGAATATTAAATACAATTATCTGAAAAAAGTTCAATATTTATTTATTCAAATATTCGAGTGTGTGTGTGTGTGTGTGTGTGTGTGTGTGTGTGTGTGTGTGTGTGTGTGTGTGTGTGTGTCCGGCTGAAACAAAATAAAAAAATTATGACAAAATAAATCTGGAACCAATCAAAATCAAGCGATCGTTATTATTATCTCCACCTTTCTCCCTCACCTCTTTTATACTTGATAAACGAACGGAACATTTTAAGACTGAGCGATTACTTCAAAGACATTCCTACCCCACGATAAAGCTCATACATACATATATCATACATATATCCACACATACGTTCCTGCCTACTTACACATAAACTCATTCTTGCAAGGACTACTACGAACATTTTGACGACATTGTATCAACCAAAATACATTAATTCTATATGTAGAGACCTTAATTGATTTATATGTATATAAATTTGTTGTTTCACTTTACAATTTGATTTTCTTGTTTTATACCCCTTTTATGGTGGGCTATCTAGCTAACAAGTTCAGATCAACTGATCTGTTTCAACACTCATACATTTCACTATAACTGATAACCCACGTCCAACTTAACCCCGGGTGGTAGCTTCTGTTAGGGTCGCAGCTGTGGGCAAATCGTGACACCACTCCCAAGCAAGAACAAAACACTATGAAACTATAAAACTACCAACAATACATTTTTAAAGCAAATGACCAGCAGTCCATTTTATAGTAGTTTTACCAACATGACAGCAAAATGACCAATAATACATTATTTTCTGTAGTTGAAGCCATAAAATTGCGTTCAAAATATTTAAATTCGGCCTTAAATAACCCATAAAGATTGATTTACCGTTAAACAATCAATCAGCCAACCAACGCTCTTCAAAAATCAACGAGGGCGAGATTTGAAACCTGATCTAATGGTCGGAGGACTGAAAAGACATTCGAATACCTTGTCTAGAATAAGAAAAAAAATTGAAAATATCGGAGTATTTACAAAAAATAATAATTCATGCATATTTTAAATACTTGAAATGAGAAGGAATCTGGAGAATGATAACCGTCTACTTCGAGGGAATATGACAATTATGTGCACTGTTGTAGAATTAAAAAAAAACAAAAAAACAAACTTCGTGTTAATAAAATCATCGCTGGTTTATACCAAAGATAACGGAGACACTTTATCGATTTATCTCTTAAAATAATGTCGCAATGCGTTTAATTTCTTTCTGAATCGTTACATGATTATAATCCGCAACGTGTGATGATTTCCCTTCTGACTTTTAGGCTGAGCTCTGGGGTTAGATTCGTTCTGCACTCCAACATGCTGCAATATTACAACATTAACCTAAATGACACCAAAACTCTTTCAAAAATATCTAAATTATCATTTGTCGCCATATTTATTACAACGTTTCGGCCTTTCAGTATCTGTCTATATTTCTGAGATGAGATTTTATGTACAATATTTACATGATTCGTACTATTGTCCACATCTTTGTCGTCATGTTTATCACAACGTTTCAGCCTTTCAGTATCTGTCTATATTTCTGAGATGAGGTATTATGTATACTATTTACATTATTCGGACTATTGTCTTCATCTTTGTCGCCATATTTATCACAACGTTTCCACACTGCTACATACAAAAGTTTAGAAAGGAAGCCCCTATCATTACCGCAAAGAAATATCACTCGTGGAATTAAAAATCCTATTTAAAACTTTGGCTAATTTTGCCGTGATATTTTCATTTCCTCCTAGGTGTACCGTTCCTTAAAGAGGTTTAGAAACACCGGTCTAAAAGAAAATAATAGCATAACGAAGATGTTGACATTTGGCAATGCTTCAAACAAAATGTTAGAAAGGAAAGAAAGACATGATCAAAAGAGGAGTCGTTGTTAAGAAATGCTTGTATACTATAGTTTTATGCTATAAGTAATATTTGTTTCAAATCAGATTAATTTAACTTAACATTTGCTAATTTTACTCAAATAACGTCTTACAAATATATGTCTTATTTTTGGAAGATTTTAAAATCGATAATTTTGTTTTGTTTACATTTTTTTTTAAATTAAAAAATGGCCTCTTTTAAGAAAATTTTCTTAAATCTGCCAAAAAGTTGAGATTACAATCTATATAATTTTTATTTAAAATACACCAGAATATTTTAATTACTGGAGATAGTAAATTTAATCATTTAGCTTTCAATTACTGCTAAAAAGAAATCTTCAAGAATGCTTATTTCATTTTTAAAAATTCATTTTATGCGCTGTCTTATAAAAATGGATGGGTTTTAGATTAAAATAATTAAAAAATGAATATTAATCATAACCCTCATATTTAAAAAAAAAACGAGAAAATGGTACATTAGCAGTGAAATAATCAAGACATTGGTATAAAAAAACATATATAACTTTATATAATCAGCAAAACTTTAAGAAAATCTTTTATTAAATACGATTTTTTATCCAGTTTAGTAGAATAAATAATTTTATTTTCTAAAGTGAAAATATTATGTTAACTTTTAAAAATTACTAGATAGTTAAAAATCAAAAAAATGCATTCACTTAGATTTCATAAATTTATGTCAGTTCTAGCTGTCATCACCTCTAACTTATTGGTGGTGTCGATAACATCAATAAAGACATGATTAAAAGAAGAACCATTGTTAAGAAATGCTTGTATACTATATTTTTACGCTATAAATAAGTGATATTTGTTTCAAATAAAATTAATTTTAAATTTACTAATTTTACTCAAATAATGGGACACAATTATATATTTTATTTTTTGAAGATTTTCAAAAGATAATTTTGTTTACAAATTTCTTAAAATTAAGAAAATGGTTGCTTTTAATAATATTTTCTTAAATCAGCCAAAAGGTTGAGATTCTAATCTAAATAATTTTTACTTAAAATACACCAGAATATTTTACTTAAATAAATAGTAAATTTAATCATTTAGTTTTCAATTAAAGCTAAAATGAAATCTTCAAGAATGCTTTTTCATTTTTAAATAAATTAATTTTAAACTTTAGTTAGCAAAAATTCTGTGAAGTTTCCTTATATTAATGGAAAGATTTTATAAATTTCAGCCGACAGTAACACATGATTACCACTTCCATTTTCTTTTAGCATCTATCATTTTTTTCTCCGTTTTTAAATAGATTCTATACAAGAAGTGTTGCTTCATATTTCAGTTCTGAGATTTGAGCCATCCTACATTGACTTGTACCCAGACGTTGTTTATTGAATGGCCCCTGGAGAGCGATTTTATCGGAAAGTTACACCTTTTTTACACGAAGAAGAGAGAGACCGTTGTTATCGACAAGAGAAAAGACAGAAATATTTTTTTCTTGTGAAGCATGAAACGTATAATTGTAGCAAATATTGTGTGAAAATAGGGAAATATTAGAAGATTGACACAACACAATCTTCCTTCTGGATGAAATTATTTTTTTTTTCTGTACAAAGATAGGTAAATAGAGAGTACAACAAAAACTGGAAAGCAGAGAGAGTGATAGAATAATTGTTTTTAGTGGGGAGGAAAAAAAGGGAGAAACAAAGAAATGGAATTTAAGTGAGAGCAGTAGAAAAAATTAAAGATAAAAAGCGGGAGTTGATAAATAAAGGAAAGGGTGAATGGTCATCAAAGAGAGAGAGGGTGTGAGAGAAAGAAAGTGAGAGTAAATAAATAAGAGACGGAGAGGATAAGACTCGTCGTAGGGATAATGAGAGAGAGGGTGAGAGAGAGAGAGTGAGAAAGAGAGAGAAAGTGAGAGTAAATAAATAAGAGACGGAGAGGATAAGACTCGTCGTAGGGATAATGAGAGAGAGGGTGTGTGTGTGAGAGAGAGAGAGTGAGAAAGAGAGAGAGAGAGTGAGAAAGAGAGAGAAAGTGAGAGTAAATAAATAAGAGACGGAGAGGATAAGACTCGTCGTAGGGATAATGAGAGAGAGGGTGTGAGAGAGAGAGTGAGAAAGAGAGAGAAAGGGAGAGTAAATAAATAAGAGACGGAGAGGATAAGTCGTATCCTCTCCGTCTCTTATTTATTTACTCTCCGTCTCTTATTTATTTACTCTCACTTTCTCTCTCTCTCTCTCTCTCTCTCTCTCGTCGTAGGGATAATGAGAGAGAGAGTGTGTGAGAGAGAATAACAAATACTAGATAATACATTTTATGTGAAATGTCCTTTCAGAACGTAGGCGATCATGGCTCTCCACCTCCCTCTATCTCTTGCAGCTCTCAACAAGTTCCTTCCCTCTGCTATCACCTCCCTCAGGCCACGTTCTGTCATCCACTTGCTTAAGCCCACCAGGTATGTAATGCGTTGTTTTCCCTTGTCTCGCATTCCCTCTATTCGACCCGTGAGTATCAGATTTTCCAGGCCTTCCTACCTCAGTATTTGTCCCAGAAGCTTCAGCTGCCTCTTCATGATGTTAAGTATAAGCCTCCTCCTTGTTTGCATCCTTTCTAAGACATCATCGTTGCTCACACGCTCAGTCCATGATATCCTTAGCATTAGAACCACATCTCCGTCGCCTCGACTCTCTGCTTCATCTTTGAGGAAATCGTCCAACATTCGCTGCCGTAAAAATGGACAGATGACACGTAACAGCTCAGTATTTTTTTCTTTGATGCCAAAGATATCCTCCTGTCACGCAATACTCTGCCTAGCTTTTGCAATGTTTCCTTGGCCACCCAACTATTTCTACGGATATCAGTGTCGCACTTACCGTCCTCTGTCAAATCGCTTCACAGATATTTAAAAAGATAGTTAAATGTTCTCTTGCTGATAGATTTTACTGGGGTTATTGGCCCTAGTTCGATGGCGTTCCTTCGTTGGATTGGCGCGATTACGTCTCGATTAAGGGACGAGCCTCGCGAAACGGAATGGCTCTTGCAGCATGTCTCACTGGCGATGGTTCGAGGTAATGCTTTCTACATCATTGCGACTGGCAGAGGATAGAAAAAAATGTTTATAGTTACGTTGTTCTGGAATTGTCTTCAATGGTCGACTGAACTTGCTTTATTTCAATAAATTCATTTCGATTTCTCATTTTCACAATATATTTAAAAATACATCATTCAAGGAATGTCAGAGAAAAGAGTTTAAATCGGGAAGATCCTGTGTTGTAGAGAAAAATTGACTTGGCAGTCATAAAATATTATACATTCCTCAGTTTGAATAAAGACGGAAAACGTAATTGTCGTCGATACACTTCATTGATAGAATCCTTAAAGAGAGTAAAGAACTCTTCTAAAATCTTTGTTATTTAAACTTCCGCGTCTGCTTGATTCTAGTGTTCCCTTCCTGAAAATGGCATTTCAGGCTCATCCTTTTACTGATGGCCATGCATTGTCTTTTTGTAGATTATTCGTAGTCCTTTCTTCTCACTCTCCATCTCTACCTTCTGTAGGAGATTTTGTAATTCTTTTCCGTGTCAGCTATCAATACTGTGTCATCTGCGTATCTTATGTTGTTCAGATTGTGGCCGCCAAGCTAAATCCCAGTATAATTCTTAAAAGACGCCCGTTGGTGAAATAGAGATGGCAAGAGAGAGTGTTTGAGAGAGTAGATAGATAGAATGAGTGAGTGAGTACGAAAGAGAGAAAAAGCTTTTAAAGGAAACCTGAGAATAGGTAGCCGGTGACATAGAGGGCAGACGTGAGATTTAAGAATGTCTACAGAGGGAGGGGAGGGAATTATCGAAATAAATGAAAGATAC
The DNA here is from genome assembly GCA_964036315.1 of Acanthosepion esculentum. Taxonomy (NCBI): domain Eukaryota; kingdom Metazoa; phylum Mollusca; class Cephalopoda; order Sepiida; family Sepiidae; genus Acanthosepion; species Acanthosepion esculentum. The sequence goes on along the minus strand of OZ038493.1, from coordinate 71,917,194 downwards.
TTTGGCAGTAGGTGGTCGTTGAGCGAAAGAGATCCAAAACGATAGACTGACAAGTGGGAGAAGAGAGAATTTATCTGTGAAATAACCAAGAAGCGACTGGAAAAACGATAGCGAAAATGGCGCGTCGAGAAAAATTGTGCTCCTGTTTTTATCTATCTATCTATCTATCTATGTTCTGATGTATATATCTATATATCTATATCTATTCAGATCTACCTATATATCTATTCATATCAATCTAAATCTGTTCAGATCTATCTTTCTCCAGATGTGTCCAACAGTTCAGATCGATCTATCTATCTATCTATCTATCTATCTATCTATCTATCTATCTATCTATCTATCTATCTATCTATCTATCTATCTGTCTCTGTCTCTCTCTCTCCATATATATATATAAATATATATATATACAGAGAGATAGATAGAGATAGATAGATAGATAGATAGATAGATATAAATATATATATATATATATATAAATATATATATATGTGTGTGTGTGTATACAGCCTGTGCATTATCTATAGCAGTCTTTTCGTTATATATGTTAGTCTGTTCATTATCTATCTATCTATATATATATCTATGTTCTGATTTATCTATCTATATATCTATCTCTATTCAGATCTATCTGGCTATCTATTCATATCTATCTATCTATCTATCTATCTATCTCTCTCTATATATATATATGTCTTATATATATATATATATATATATATATATATATATATATATATATATATATATATATATATATATATATATATATATATATCTTAGTATCTTCATTATCTATTTTGTCTCTCCATGATCTATCTATCTCACCGAAGAGATGTTTTAAATCTCTCTTTCTCTCTCACTCTCTCCCTTGTCCTTACTTTTTCCTTTCTTTTTTTTCTTTTTTTATAATCCCCTTTCTCATGCGACATTAATATTTTTTCTTTGTCTTTTCATGTTTCTCGTCCGTAAAATAACATCGTTAATTAACAAAACAAAGAATGCAATCTTTTAAAAACGCCCAAGACAGGAATCTGTCTTCTTGAAAAAAATGTCTGCAATGCGAAATCAAAATTCTACTTTTTCTGTATACTCCATTTACACACGCACACAATAGCATCACTCTCATACAATAGCATGCAAACGCATTGGCACAGTGCAACGTACCTATTTTCACACATGCAAATTCATGGCTGTAGGCAGACACACAGAATGAAGTTATTCATCTAGGCTTTTTCCAAGCGTAGGTTAGATGTAGCACAAGGTCGAAAGTATGGAGCAACCACTGAGGATAGAACTCACAACTCTCTCGTAATTTTTCTAGCGAGACAAGCTCGCTAACCATTACGGACAGTATAAGACTCGTCGTAGGGACAATGAGAGAGAGAGAGGGAGTGAGAGAGAAAAACAAATACTAGATAATACTTTTTATGTGACATGTCCTTTCAGAACGTAGGTGATCATGGCTCTCCACTTTCCTCTATCCATTGCCACTCTCAACAAGTTCCTTTCCTCTGCTACACCTCCGTTAGACCACGTTCTGTCATCCAGCTTAAGCCCACCAGGTATGTACTGCGTTGTTATCCCTTGTCTCGCTTTCCCTCTATTCAACCCGTGAGTATCAGAGGCATTCCTTCCTCAGTATTTGTCCCAGAAGCTTCAGTTGCCTCTTAATGATGTTAAGTATAAGCCTCCTCCTTGTTTGCATGCTCTCCAAGACCTCATCGTTGCTCACACACTCAGTCCATGATATCCTTAGCATTAGAACTACATCCCCTTCGCCTCGAGTCTCTTCTTCATCGTTGAGGAAATCGTCCAACGTAGAGAAGGACAGATGTCATGTAACAGCTCAGTATTTTTTTTTCTTTGTTACCAAAGATATCCTCCTGTCTCGCAATACTCTGCCTAGCTTTTGGAATGTCTCCTTGGCCATACCACTATTTCTAGGGATTTCAGTGTCGCACTTACCGTCCTCTGTCAAATCGCTTCCCAGATAAAGTAAAGATAAAGGGCGGGAGTTGACAAATAAAGGAAACGGTGAAAGGTCATCAAAGAGAGAGTGAGAGAGTGAGAGTGAGAGAGAGAGTGAGAGAGAGTGAGTGAGAGTGAGAGAGAGTGAGAGAGAGTGAGTGAGAGTGAGAGAGAGTGAGTGAGAGTGAGAGAGAGAGTGAGAGAGAGTGAGTAAAAGTGAGAGAGAGAGTGAGAGAGAGAGAAAGTGAGAATAAATAAATAAGAGACGGACAGCCTCCTCCTTCTTTGCATCCTCTCTAAGACCTCATCGTTGCTCACACGCTCATTCCATGATATCCTTAGCACTAGAACCATATCTCTCGGCCAATAACCATTACACCATCGAGAGCTACACAATCGTCTTTGTTATATACGCATATATTATTGTTGTTCTCAAAAGTCACCTGTTATTCTGTTAATAAGTACAATTTGTGCTCTTTTTGAATTTTGTTGATAGATTAACATTGTCTCGCCCCACCTCCCACTCCAGCTATAACGGGGGAAAATAGCACTTATTGTCGTCAACCAATCCAATTGCGTGTTGCAGATTGTGAGCTCACGTGATATAATTTTATTTATTTATTTTTGTTTAAGAATTTCAGTCAGTTTGCGTTTTTCAGACTGCTGGTTGCTTTTAACAAGACGCCATCTCCAGATATATTCTTTGAGTCATTTTACCTCAAGCAAAGCAATAAAGCCACTAAGACTCAAGGCGGAGATCACTGAATGTGAGAGAATCTGAGTAATACATCAGTATTAAGGAGCGAGAACAACAAAAGAATTAAGAAGACAGAAGGTAACTAGTGGTATTGCATATCAATTTTTTAAAGATCACAGTTGACAGAGAAGCAAGAAGCAGGAAGAGAGTTCTAAGAGAGAGAAGTCTGATAGAAGAAACTGTTGGCATAGAACTTACGGTTGCTTCTAGTCATTTCGGCTGTAAAGTGGTGAGACTTTGTAGCTAATCTAGTACTGCGCTTAAATTAAAGGTGTAAGTATTATAGAGGGTAGATCGTCAGCACAATTACCATGAAAATATTTATAAAAAAGGCACAGAGAAGCTACGTTACGGTGGGAATGTGACTGAAACCCCGAGAAGCCAGGTCAGAGCCAATAACATTGCAGATTGCTCTTTGGATTTTATCAAGAATCTCTGTGTATATGCAGAAGCACCGGGCCAGATGGGGCAGCAATATTCAATGCATGGATGAAATGTGTAAGAAAGGTTCTAGCACGATACAGTGAACCAACTTTCCTAGCATTTGATTCAATATAATTTTCCACTCAATGTCAGCGGAAAATGTTAGCCCGAAAGGGTGCAACGAGTCACTCTCCTGGGGTTAGCATCAGCCATACTGATTTCAATAACGAGGAATGTTAATATTTAAGCCCTTAACAGCATAAGAAACGCTGTGCTAATGGTAAAGACAAAAGAAACCAACAAAAGAACTCTTGGAGACTGTAGAAAATCGGAAGAAAGGACTAATAATCTCTTGTAAGAAGCCAGAATATACGATTGTCAGCCGGAGAAAAGACTTAAGATGCCACATAAGGGTATCTACGAATGAAGGTTTCAGAAGTGCTTTTCAAAGGCGTTTTGCCGTGTTTCTTGTCAAGGCTATAAACAAACGGTTGGGCGAAAATACGACTGAGATATTCCTCTAGTCACAGGCCCAGTTGAAACCGAATTTACATTTTGGGAGATGAGAGCTTTCCGAGTTTGGTCATTTTCTTTTTGTGCATGTCAAAAATGGGTTAGAGTTTTATTTTTTCATACATCATGAAGAACGATCGGGTGTCAAGCAGGTGATGTGACATTTGACATCGACACAAGAGGTCAAATATTTTTAATTGGACACGCAAAGACAGATGGATAGATATGTATAACCGTAGACAGCTACATGGGTAAATATAAGAAGATTGAGATAGATAGATAGATAGATAGATAGATAGATAGATAGATAGATAGGTGTGAATAGACTGAGATGTATAGATAGATAGATAGATAGATAGATAGATAGATAGATAGATGTGAATAGACTGAGATAGATAGATAGATGTGAATAGACTTAGATAGATAGATAGATAGATAGATAGACAGATGTGAATAGACTGAGATAGATAGATGTGAATAGACTGAGACAGATAGATAGATAGATAGATAGATAGATAGATAGATAGATAGATAGATAGATTGATGTAATATTTTCATGGCAGTTGTTCTAATGAGCTCTCATCCGTGGTACCACCTCCGTATGAATTTGAACGTACTCCTAGATTGGCAATTAGGTCTCACCATTTTACTGTTGAATTAGCTAGTTGTGATCGTTAGATCTATTCTGGAAGTTTCATTGGTCGCATTTCCCACCTGTTCTGGTTTCTTGCTTCTCTGTCACCTACAAAAATTTAAATCGCCATCTTCTGTCTTGATTAATCCTGTTTTATTACTTTTTTTCCTTACAAAAGTCTTCTCATTCTCTTCCACCCCCAGTAGCATCACACCTCTTACCGATATTATCGCCTTGTTTGGGGTGAAATGATTAATACACATATACACACACACCCACGAACTCATAGAGACACGCATATATATATATATTATCAAGAGGTAATCATATGAAGAATTAAAAGTAGAGTTAATGCAGGTAATGGCGAAATCTCTTCGCTAACAAATTTAATAGAGCATTAACTTAATAACCATTCGTTGAATGACGCGATCCTTATTTTTAAAATTGTAAGATGGATTTGATGTTCCTGTGCTGCGAGTACTTTCGATAATCATTGCATTTTCATCATCAGGCTTTAATATTTTTTTTCAGGTAAATTCCAAGCCGAAAATTAATGTATTGTACCACATCTCTGTCGCCTCGAGTCTCTTTTTCATCTTTGAGGAAATCGTCTAACATTCGCTGCCGTAAAGAAGGACATTGAATTGTTTTCTCCTTTGGTCACAGTAGCATAATAAATTTAGTCCGATGAAGGACAAAACACGCCACAACTTTTTTCCACTTTGTCAGAAATATTCTCAATATGTATTTGAGTATTTTAGAATATGTTAATGCTAATGTTTTTCTGTTTATTTATTGTTGCTATTTATTACGATATAAAGAAAAAGCTGAATATGGTAATCTATAATATGGTTTGGAAAACTGTTATTAAACACGTTTGTTTCCTGTTTTTTTTTTGTTTTTGTTTTTTTTAAGCTTTTCACCCCAGGCAAGGCTGAAAGCCACTAGCACGCAAGGGGTTACAGAGGATTTGGAGCAAGAGCAGATAGGAGTGATAGAGGAAAGGATGTGGAGAAGGATGGTGGATACTATCAATGCAACTGGAGATGTCGACTGACGTTACATTTGAATAGTTGGAGATTATAGTTGTCAGGGAAACAGGAATAGGGAAGAGAGTTCCACAGGGGTGAGGTGCGAGATATGAAGTTTTGGAGTAGAAGAGACGTCTACATTTAACAGTTTCAACAGCAAAAAGGGTGGGAACTGGGTGCCAGCCTCGTATGACGCTTGAATTCATGGGGCCTCGGAACCAGCGATAGCAGCTCATCGGAGCAATTACCATGGAAGTATTTGTAAAAGAGACAGAGAGAGGCGACGGCGCGTCATTGAGAGAGAGACTGCAGACGAGAAGCCAGATCAGTGCCAATTACATTGCATACCCGTCTCTGGATCTTATCAAGAACCCCGAGGCAAACAGAAGGGGCTCCAGACCATATATGGCAGCAATACTCCATGCAAGGGCGGATGGTTGATTTGTAAATTTGGAGGATAGATTCCGGGGAGAAAAATTTCCTGGCTCGGCACAGGGAGCCAAATTTCCTTGCGGTGGATGAAGCAATTGACTTAATGTATTTGTTCCATCTCAGGTCAGCAGACAGCGTGAGAGGAGCTCTCGATAATTTGAGCTTCAGACATTCTAATGGGATGCATGGAAGGATTCCTGTGGTGATTAATAGAGAGCAGTTTTGTTTTGGAGGCATTCAAGTTAACCAGCCAATTCCTTCCCCAGTTCACAACCAATTGAAGGTCCTTTTCGAGACGAACGGCCAGGTTAATTTTGTCAGCGACACTAGATTTGTCTCTAAGGCAGTAGTAAATTGTGGTGTCATCCGCGTAGATGCCAACTTGGGAATCTATGGCGTCTGGAAGATCATTTATGAATATAAGGAACAGGGTAGGGCCTAGGATGGAGCCTTGCGGAACACCTGCGTTCGTGGGATAGGAGCTGGAGGAGAATCCGTTGAGAACGACCTTCAATTCACGGTTTGACAGGAATGATTGTATTAGGTCAAACAATCGACCTGTAATACCATAGCCCTGAAGCTTGCGAAGAAGGGCGGCATGCCAAACCCCAAAAATGAAAAGAAATTTACACACTTTTGAAGTATGAAAGAATAGAAATATTAAATTACATCTAACTCAATCATGTCTCTCCCACCTCACTTCCTCACTTCGTTAATTTACATATGCTTAATACTGCCCGTCAAAAGTGTGTAAATTTCTTTTCATTTTTCGTTTCAACCTTTGGAAGTAAAGTCTGATGATCCGCAGTACTTTAAAAAGGCTGTGTTGAAATAATTTATTATATGGAACCTTAAAGTGGTCTGTTTTTATTTAAATATACATATATATATATATATATATATATATATATATATATATATATATATATATATATATATATATATATACAGAGAATGACAAAGATGTTTTAAATATGTAGATAAGATTAAAAGATATCCTATTTTATTTGAGGCTAGGTGCGGAATATGGGTTTAATATTACTTAATGCAATGATTCTTTATGTTTTCAAGATGTCAGCGATGGCGGAATGCGACAAAAATAGACACTGGTAGAAATGTTTAAAAAAAGAAGAGGCAGATTAATTTCCTTGATAACAAAGTCGAATTATTTCTAAGATCGACAATAATTTTCAGACATTGCTCAACATGGAAGCTGTTTAAAGCTTTGATGTTTAACCGATAGTATTTTCTGAGACCTATCTAAATATCTATTTGTTTTCATTCCTTTTATTTGGTCCTACCAAATCGTACATTCACACACGCGTGCGCACAAACACACTCATACAAATACACACAAACATAAATGCACACACACATAAATTAATAAATATATATACAAATTCATATATATATATATATATATATATATATATATTTATATATATTGGGCACCTCAACGTGTAATGGTTAGAAAGAGTGTCTTGCTAGACCAATTACGACTGTGTAGTGAGTTCGATCCTCATACTTTCGGCCTTGTGCCACATCTAAGCCGAGCTTAGAAAATCACTATATATATATATTCAACTTAATATATATATATATATTTTTGTCATCCACAGACAGATTGTTTCACAGCTCATCAGTGTGGCTAGACGTCCGGTTGCCTCTAGCTACGATCGAAACCCGACTGAATTTGCGTCAGTCGGAACCTCTACCCGCTAAGCCATCAGCGTACGGTACGGAATGGAGGTGAATTTTAGCGTGTTTATTTTTAGATTCGGATAAACACACAGTGACTGAGAGTGACTCAATTCTGTCGAAGAGTCGTGCAGTATTAGCATAAATAGTCACTGTTTACAAAATCAAACCCCAAACCAGAGGGCTCAACCGAAATTAATTTCAGGAGCTACTATTTTTGTCATATATATATATATATGTTGATGCATGTTTCATTAAATAATATAGACAAGTTTTGTCTATTTATTTTAAGTAAGTTCATTTCATATTGTCTGATAATGTTAATAACATTATCGTTGGAAGACGAAAGGAAAACACCACATTGATACATGTTTAAATCTAATCTAAGCTTTCGGCTTACATAAGCCATTATCAAAGATGGCAATTACTTTTCAATATGTCAACCAATACACGGGCTATCATTATTGTTTCGCTTTTGATGGTCCCAAATACTGCCAAATATTAGAGAAAGGACTACTCCCACTATGTCTACCCTTTTCAAATTCATACGATCAAAGTAAAAGGCAAGGAAGCAATCATAAGGAATAAAGTCACTGGCATGGGTGGCCCAAAGTCCTGACATGAATCCAGTAGAGCACTTTTGGGAGCACCTTGACCGAAGACTTCGAGAGCGTGAAACCAAAATGACGTCAATGACAAACCTTAAAGTAACATTACTAAATGAGGAAGAAAAATAGCTCAGACAATTGTTGATAACTTGATCAAATCCGTGAAATATCAAATACAAGCACTGAAACTAGCAAACGGGGGACCTACACTCCATACAAGTTGTAAACTAGTATATATATATATATATATATATATATATATATATATATATATATATATATATATATATATATATATATATATATATATATATATGTACAATTAAATTGAAAGAGCAGTTAGATTAATAGTCCACAGTTCTTATCATTTATTGTTTTTTTAAAAAAAGTACTGGATAAAACGTAAAGCATGATAATTTAATAATATTTTTATTTAAAAAATATTTTACATCGCGACATGGAAATTTCTATGTTTCGGAACTTTAAATGTGTTCCTTTATCAAACGACCTTAAGTAACCTTTAGGTAAAGTTACCCAACCTTAACTTTTAGGTAAAATTATTTAACATCTCTTGATAATGGAACAAATTTAAAGTTACGAAACATAGAAATGTAAAATATTTTTTAAAATAAAAATATAATATAATATACACACACACACACACACACACACACACACACACACACACACACACACACACACACACACATATATATATATATATATATATATATATATATATTCAAATCTGTTCAATTTTGATATACTCTTCTTATTCTTTTTCCTTTCTTTTCTTTCCATTCTCTTGGTAGCAGGATTGATTTCTTTTGTTTTTTATGCCCTTTTTCCCCTCTTTCTTTCTTATTCTTTTCTTTTTTTCTTTCCTTTTCTATTTAAAAAAAAATTCGTCTTTCATGGAAAATTTTCCAAAAATATAAAAAAGTGATATTTCATAAATTGTAATTTACATACAACCATTTATTAACATCATTGTTACCGACCTGATGAGACGTATTTTAAACGTCGAAACAAAATTGGCAATTTTGCAGTAGTAATTTGCACGTTCTAATGTAACAATTTATAATAAATGTATTGCTCTACTCTTTTATTGGGCTCTTTTTTTTAAATTAATGTTATGAACGTTTGAATTTTATTCTTTTTATTCTTTTACATTTGTATATATATATATATATATATATATATATATATATATATATATATATATATAATGGACTCTCCCATCGGTTTCGACGTATGAGAATCTGACAGCTTAATTGATTCAGTTATGAAATTTTGTGCGATAATCTTAAGTGGCACTTAAGACCCGCTAGTGATTTACAAAGGAGGCCGCATATGGAGCAAGAGTGAGGATTGTGGGATGAGATCACTGTTAGATTTACTAACCTTTTAGATCTTGCTCTCGCTTCTTGAAGATGATTCAGACAAGCAGATTGAAATCTGCTGAGTCCACTAAAACACGTTGATCTCCATTCTACCGGCTCCAAGGCTAAGCGCTCAATGGTCGAGTGGGGATAATGTTATCTTTATGGCCATGAAACACGGATTTGAATCTCAACAAGGATAATTTGTGTGGGGAAATGTTCCCAACTTCAAAAATACCTGAGAAACATGGCACAGTTTAATCCAAGCTCTGTGAATGGAATTGCCTTATCGAAACGGTTTGGATGTCGATAGTACGACGTTATATCGGGACCGAGAGTTTGAGCATGTCGGCCATTGTTCAAAAACTATTAAAGATAAATCTAGTATTAATATTAATATTGTAGATGTAATTTCTCATATTATTTAAGTACATCCTATACACAAAAGATATACAATGAAACATTTTCCTTCCATATATTTCGAGGTTATGATAAAAATAAGCCGCCATTTTTAACCACTCAGGTACACCAGTATAAAATAAAAGGAATTGCATTCGGAGTGACAGGCATATATATATATATATATATATATATATATATATATATATATATATATATATATATACAGAGAGAGAGAGACAGACAGACAGACAGACAGACAGACAGATAAAGAGAGAGAGAGAGAGAGGATTGATGTAAATATAATGTTTGTCACGTAGATGACAAATTTCAGCATCCCGACTAGAATATCATAGACGGACTCTCTAACAATCGCTCCGTCTACTCGTCAGGAGGTATCAGCAACTGACTGATTAATTTTTCGTTTCTATTATATTGCGTTAGAAAATGATTTATCCACTTTTCATTGGTGCAAGGTTGTTGTGTTTTTTTTATTATTATATACCTCTAACAGTAAAATTGGCCAAATCGTGTAACAGCAAATTTGTCCAAATCTTGTAACAGCAAAATTGTCCAAATTGTGTAACAGCATAATTGTACATCCCACAAATTGTTTAATCTATATAAAATACCACTAAACTAACTGAGTTTCATTTTTCCAGGTTTTCGGATAAGACGTTTAGCCATCTTGACACCATTTGTCGTAAGAATCATTGAGAAAACTCTTGAGTTATTCAGCTAGAAACAGAAGAGATTAAAGTCATTTTTCTTAACTGAAAAATAGTGAGAGTAAAAACTCATTCTTGCCTTCACCAATTGTACCAAACTTCATACTCTGGCCTCCATCTTCAAATCCATTCAAGAACCATCCCGAGAAGGGCGAATAAGTTTTAAAAAACGAGAAGAGTAGAGAGGAAAACTTGATCAGAATGTCGCAACAGCAAGAGGCATCATCATTTCAACTTAGCGCCAAAGAGATCAAATGGAAAAGATCCAACACAATCCATAAGGCGTTTGGCACGCTAGAATTGAGTTTCAACTATAACAGTACAAAAAGACTTAAAAATAAAAACGTGCGTGAAACCTGTGAGACACCTTGTTTACTCCAGGACAGAACGTTAGGTTAGAGAAGGCGAAGATAATCTTAAATAAGTTGGAGAAGGATCGTGAAATAACATATATATATATATATATTATGTCATTCACAGACAGTACTGTTTCGCTGTATCACAGCTCCTCAGTGTGACTAGACTTCCGAATGCCTCAAGCCAGGATTGAAACACAACTAATTTGGTGTCAGCCAGAGCTATCTTCACTCGATAGAGTTACACAACTAAATCTAGCGTATTGTTTTTACAAATGTACACAAATGCCAATCAGCCAAAGTGCTCCATTCATTTTACTGAAGAGCTTTGCATTAGTGCAGGTGGCTGTTGTTTATAGAATTAGCTTATCACTCAACAGTGCTCAATTGAAATGTATTTTCAAGAGCTAAATTATGTCATTCACAGACAGTACTGTTTCGCTGTATCACAGCTCTTCAGTGCGACTAGACTTCCGGATGCCTCAAGCCAGGATTGAAACACAACTAATTTGGTGTCAGCCAGAGCTATCTTCCCTCGGTAGAGACATGAATTTGAACTTTCTTTCAATCTTTCATGCGTTTCCGACCTTTAGCTGTGATTAATTAATATTGAACATTTTCGTTTATGATCGATTTCATCACGATTCTTCTATTTAGATTGGAGAGTAATTATACATTCTTGTTGTTCAATGCAGAGTCCAATAATAGTGGTATAAAAACCTCAGAAAATTCAGGTGAGATATCTTTAATTACTTCTAAGATACAACGGTTCAAAGCATAATCAAACATTTGGAGAGTGTTGCTGTTACACGATTTGGACAATTTTGCTGGTGCAGCCCGTTTATTAGTTCTTTTCGCCCAACGATCTCTCCGCGCGAAAGACGGTGTATATTGTTATATCTTGGTTTTTTGGTTAAAAGTATTGAGCACTTTTGTTTATTACCTGGGTAGGTGTCTGTCTTTAATCTTTTTTTTTCTTATCTTTTTTTATGTTTCGTTTCTCTTCTTGTATCATTTTTTGTTCTTGGTTTCTATTTATTGTGTCGTTTGGAGTTTTTTTTCTTTTTGCAAACTTAGTGTTGGTAGGACTGAATTTCGAATGTTAACTAATTTTTGCTTGTGATATATATATATATACATATATATATATATATATATATATATATATATATATATATATATATATAGTTTTGTCATCCACAGACAGACTGTTTCGCTTTTTCACAGCTCATCAGTGTGGCTAGACGTCCGGTTGCCTCTAGCTAGGATTGAAACCCGATTGAATTTGCGTCAGTCGGAACTTCTCTCACCAAGCAGTCAGCGCACGGTACGGGATGAAGGTGAATTTTAGCGTGTTTATTTTTAGATTTAGATAAACACACAGTGACTGACAGTGACTCAATTCTGCCGAAGAGTCATGCAATATTAGCTTAAATAGTCACTGTTTACAAATTCACACCTCAAACCAGAGGGCTCAACCGAAAATAATTTTTCAGGAGCTAATAATTTTGTCATCCACAGGAGATATATATAATAACATAAATATAATTATATCTATATATATATATATCTAAATATATATATATCTATATATATATATATATATATATATATATATATATATATATATATATATATATATATATATATACATATATCTATCTATATCTATATATAGATATAATTATATTTATGTTATTATATATATATATATATAAATGAAAAATTTCTCAGTCAAGTTCTTTCAAATAATACATATAAATATATATATATATATATATATGTATATATATAGGTATAATTATATTTATGTTATATATATATATATATATATATATATATATATATATATATATATATATATTCCATTTCTATATTTATAATATAAATATCTGATTTATTCTTCTATGTATCGCGGCTTTCACAATTTTCAGTCCTTTATAGTAATTAGTAAATTCACACCCACCCACACACACATATATATATATATATATATATACATACATATATATATATATATATATATATATATATATAAATATGAACCTGTAGTTAACCTGTAGAAAAAGACAATATTTATAAATGTAAAACACAATAGAAAAACTGTAATATTAACTGTATGAAGAAATCAAAAGAAAATAATTTGATTTCATGATAGTTAATATTACAGTTTTTCTATTGTCTTTTACATATATATATGTTTTCCTTTCGCCTTTCAACGATAATGTGATTAAGTTTATCAGACAATACGAAAGGAACTTAGTTAAAATAAATAGACAAAACTTGTCTATATCAGTTAATGAAACATGCATTAATAATATATATATATATATATATATATATATATATATATATATAAAAGTGAACATAGAAGTCAACACTTAGAGGCGACAGTCTGTTTCATGCTAGATGCAGTTGTGGACTGACAATTGCATCTAGCATGAAACAGACTGTCGCCTCTAAGTGTTGACTTCTATGTTCACTTTTATATTTACACACGCTCTATCTCTGATATTGAGCACTTTATACCATAAATGTAGCACACTTTAAGACTATATTTCTTCATATATATATATATATATATATATATATATATATATATATATATATATATATATATATATATTAAGTCATTTTTATGTTTATACATTCTTTTTATAGATACAAATATTTAAGTAAATGCTCTGTTTTATAATAAACAGTATTAAACAACATTTACCGGCCTGAATTTCCGAGAAATTTTCACAAAAATTTTCGTCCACCGACAGAAATTGAACCTGTATCCTATACGGAACCGTCATATAGGCTGACGTTCCTTAACAGTATCGGCCACAGAGGTGCGTTTCGGATCTAACTAACGCTTTTATCCTTGAGGACACATGGCACAGTGTATAAAATTGCAATATGTGCACTGGTAAAAAATGATGCTGAAGACATTAGGTTTATAATACCCAGAAATTCATACACAGATGTCCTCAAGGACACGTGGAATAGTGGATAGTGTTAGTTAGATCCAGTGACAGGACCCAAAGAGTGTGAGTTCAATACCCGGTTAAGACAGTGGAGAACTTTCAGAGGGAAATTAACAGGAGGTAACTGATAACTGACATCCATTAAACATGGCACGTGGAACAAGAACAGTCTACCCCAGTGAGCGAAATAAAGGGGTCAGTTCGGCATTCCAACTACATGATGAAGGCCGGAGCGTACAACGGCCGAAACGTTGTAATAAATATGGCTTCAGCTACAGATAAAATGTACTGTTGGTACTTATACTATAACATGGATTGCTGGTCATTTTGCATTCAAAACTTACTGTTTTTAATTTTATTATAAGTCAGTAATATTTTTATATAAAAATGTATTACTGGTATATTTATACTTTCATAGTTTTTTTTTAGTTGTTTGGGGTTTCACTATTTGTCCATAGCTGGGAACCTAACAGTTGCTATCAGCCCCGGTTAAAGTAAAGAGGAAAAACAATTACCAAGTAGTTTAACGCTTTTCACAACCTCCAATCTCCCAATTAGAAACCTTGTTGACAGGTCTGCATATTCTAAGGATTTATAAGATTGATATCGGTTGACCTGAAGATATGTAGCATTGATAGCGTTTGACCTGATGATATGTAGCATTGATAGCGACTGACCTGAGGATATGTAGCATTGATATCAGTTGACCTGAGGATATGTAGCATTGATAGCGTTTGACCTGAGGATATGTAGCATTGATAGCGTTTGACCTGAGGATATGTAGCATTGATATCAGTTGACCTAAGGATATGTAGTATTGATATCGGTTGACCTGAGGATATGTAGCATTCATATCGCTTGGCCTGGGGATATGTAGCATTGATAGCGTTTGACCTGAGAATATGTAGCATTGATGTCAGTTGAACTGAGGATATGTAGCATTGATATCGGTTGACCTGAGGATATGTAGCATTGATAGCGTTTAACCTGATGATATGTAGCATTGATAGCGTTTGACCTGAGGATATGTAGCATTGAGAGCGTTTGACCTGAGGATATGTAGTATTGATAGCGTTTGACCTGAGGATATGTAGCACTGATAGCGTTTGACCTGAGGATATGTAGTACTGATATCGGTTGACTAGAGGATATGTAGCATTGATAGCGTTGACCTGAGAATATATAGCATTGATAGCGTTTGACCTGAGGATATGTAGCATTGATAACATTTGACCTGAGGATATGTAGCATTGATATCGCTTGACCTGAGGATATGTAGCATTGATAGCGTTTGACCTGAGAATATGTCGCACTGATATCAGTTGACCTGAGCATATGTAGCATTGATAAAGCTTGACCTGAGGATATGTAGCATTGATAGCGTTTGACCTGAGGATATGAAGCATTGATATCAGTTGACCTGAGGATATGTAGCATTGATAGCTTCTGACCTGAGGATATGTAGCATTGATATCGCTTGACCTGAGGATATGTAGCATGGGTAGAGTTTAACCTGAGAATATGAAGCATTGATATCGGTTGAGCTGAGGATATGTAGCATTGATAGAGTTTGACTTGATTGTATGTAGCCCTGATAGATTTTTACCCGAGGATATGTAGCATTGATATTGCTTGACCTGAGGATATGTAGCATTGATATCGCTTGATCGGATGATAGGTAGCATTGATAGCGTTTGACCAGAGGATATATAGCATTGATAGTGTTTTACCTGAGATGTAGCATTGATATCGCTTGACCTGATGATAGGTATCATTGATAGCGTTTGACCAGATGATATGTAGCATTGATAGAGTTTGACCTGATGATATGTAGCATTGATAGTGTTTGACATGAGGATATGTAACATTAATATCGGTTGACCTGAGGATATGTAGCATTGATAGCGTTTGACATGAGGATATGTAGCATTGATAGAATTTGACCTGAGTATATGTAGCATTGATAGCGTTTGACCTGATGATAGGTAGCATTGATAGATTTTGACATGAGAAGATGTAGCATTGATAGATTTTGACCTGATGTTAGGTAGCATTGATAGCGTTTGACCTGAGTATATGAAGCATTTATAGTGTTTGACCTGAGAAGATGTAACATTGATATCGCTTGACGTGAAGATATGTAGCATTGATACCGTTTGACCTGAGGATATGAAGCATTGATAGAGTTTGACCTCAGTATATGTTGCATTGATATCTGTTGACCTTAGGATATGTAGCATTGATGTCGGTTGACCTGAGGATATGTAGCATTGATAGCGGTTGACCTGAGGATATGTAGCATTGATAGCGGTTGACCTGAGGATATGTAGCAATAATAGCGTTTGACCTGAGTATATGTAGCATTGATATCGTTTGACCTGAGGTATGTAGCATTGATATCGGTTGACCTGAGGATATGTAGCATTGATAGCGGTTGACCTGAGGATATCTAGCATTGATAGCATTTGACCTGAGGATATGTAGCATTCATAGAAATTGACCTGAGGTTATATAGCATTGATAGCCTTTGACCTGTTAAGATTATTTATATCGGCGAAGCATGATCTCAGAATTTGTTCCACAAACGAACTTTTCTTTGGAAATAGCTGTGCGAGTGGCCCTTTTTTCTTACCAGTGAAATACGACAATTTTGAGGAGGATTCATTTCTGTGTATGTGGCATTCCGCGTCTTAGTTGTAAAGGTCCGAATTGGTGAAACTAAATTTTGAAGAGGCCCGGAAATAATTGCGTAACACAATATTCCTACCTCTTTTTCTAGAGTTGTTTGCACTGAATAAATTAACGAATCCCAGATTTCGTTAATGTCGCTTAGTCCGTTCCCTTTCCACGTCGCCCCATTTGTGAATGTCAACTTGGCCTTTTCGAAAGCCATCGCTCCAGATCTTTTGATCTTTGAAAAGAGAACCGTGTGGACGAATACCTTAATTCCTACTCCACCTCCTAGAAAAAGAAATCAACTTGAAATTCAATGGCCCCTTCCTGGATCATATTCAAAAATTTTCCATTTGTAATACTTTGTGGACACAAAGATAGTGCCGACTGCATGAAAAAAATATTATAGTAAGAGTAATTAATTTTATGTGAATTTCCAACTGGAAAAAATACGCGTTAAATTTAAACAACGGTAGGCTTGACGAATGGTATTCGGGTAAACGAAAGTGGGCAATAGAGAATTTCTTTTTACATACATGTATATATATATATATATATATATATATATATATATATATATATATATATATATATATCGGTTTTGTAGTGCGTATTCAATTCATGTAACGTAAATCATTCAAACGAAAAACAAATACTGAAGCTAATTATATGGCGAGAATCACTCTCACAAACAATATTTAATAATAAAACACAATCAACTTCGAATCTGTTAATGAATGGTGTGATCCTTGTTCATGAATTCCGGGTTTATCTGGTCTTATTTTTTTGTACGAGCCGGCTTTCAGTCGTTCCGAACGACCATCCTCAGGTAGACATATCAGTGTGTTTTTGTTTCGGACCGCAATATCTTTCGATGTCGCATTACTATTCGGAATTTAACAAGAAAGGGTTGAGTATGATTCGACACCGTGATAATGGCATGGCAGATCCTCTTTGTAAAGGTCTGAACTGGTGGAAGCAAAGAACGTAATTCGCCGGAACATTCGCTATGTAAGAAGAGATAGAGCATTAATATGCTTGCAACGTTCTATCTGTTGGAAAGGGTTTGCAGGGGAGAATGTAATTCATCACCCACAAGGCCGTGTAGATGTTTTTTATCTCCTGAAATAGATACAGCTTAAACAGAGAGAATGGCAGAACTTTCGAAACAAAGTAAAGAGTACAGGATGGTTAGAAAGAAGAAGAAGAAGAAGAAGAAGAAGAAGAAGAAGAAGAAGAAGAAGAAGAAGAAGAAGAAGACGACGACGACGAAGGAGGAGGAGAAGGAGGAGGACGAGAGAAGAAGAAGAAGAAGAAGAAGAAGAAGAAGAAGAAGAAGAAGAAGAAGAAGAAGAAGAAGAAGAAGAAGAAGAATGAGCTCGTGTAAATGTTTGCAGGACAGGGATTAGAAGATATAGTAAAAATTCAAACCAGACAAAGAACGACAAAGGACAGGGACATGTGGAGAGCCATAATCGCTCACATCCTTAATGTATACTGTACAGAAATGAAGAGGAATGGATTTGTGTACATTGTTGGCAGAAAAGGGATTAGGAGAGATACCAAAAAAGACAAAATTACTAAGAGCTACAAATGACAGAATATTGTGGGGAGCTATGATCGCCCACGTCCTAGAAGGACACGGCACATAGACAAAGAAGAATAAAATCGTGTAAATGTTTGGCAGAACAAGTATTAGGAGAGAGAGAGAGAGAGAGAGAGAGAGAGAGAGAGAGCGAAAAGGCAAACATTACTAAGACCTACAAAAAACAGGAAGTTGTGGAGAGCCATGATCGGCTAAGTCTTGAAGGAACACATAGAAGAAATAGAATGAGATTGCGTTAATGTTTTCCAGGACAGGGATTAGGAGAAAAGGCAAAATAGACATCTTATTCAGTAAGAGCTACAACAGACAGGAAGTTGTGGAGAGGCATGATTGGCCAAGTCCTGAAGGAACACAGCACATAGAAGAAGTAGAATGAGATTGCGTTAATGTTTTCCAGTACAGGTATTAGGAGAGATAGCAAAACAGACATCTTATTTATTAAGAGCTGCAAAGGATAGGAAGTTGTGGAGAGCCCTGATCGTGAAATAGTGAGATGTAAATTTTCCTACAAAAGCGTCTTCCCACGAACCGCTACTCTGTGAAAGCTTCCACAGTCACTAAAATCTTAACTGTTCAAATTTAGAGTAAACAATTATCTTCCCCCTCCTACTCCTATTAACTGTGACTCTTAGTCTCTAACCCTTTACATCGAGTGGCACTTGTACAGGGTAAAAACCGTCCTGAGTACGACGATAAACTACATCCGCGTGCTGGGTAAGACGATAAACTACGTCCAACAGCAAGGCCTCTCATTAGGAGGCTTTGAGGAGCGTGGAGCCACCTTTTAATTGATGGTTTTCCGAGGTCCAACCTGACCCAGGGTGGTAGCACCTGTTAGGGTCCCAAATATGGGCAGATTGTTAACCCCCAAACTGGGGTCAAAACTCTATGATAGTGTAAAAATAGTTTTTAATGCCAGAAATACTTTCTAAAAAAAGTTATCACCAGTAATACATTTTTTAAAGAAAGATATTACCAGCAATATAATTTTGAAGAAAAAATATTACCAGAAATAGATTTTTGAAAAAAAATATATTACCGGCAACAAAAATGTTGTTGGTATTAAATAACCCATTGAGGTTGATATCCCATAAAACAAAACAAACCAAGCCAATCTATACGTGTTTGAAGGGGAAAAATTATTAGCAGCAATAAAAATCTTGTCGGCATTAAATAACCCATTGAGGTTCATATGTCGTAAAACAAAACAAACCAACCGAAATCTAGAGGTAGTTAGATTAAATTCTTTGGGCTAAAAGGGAGGTAATAAAAAAGAACTTTGGTTGAGCGCAGGCCAATGTCAGTCTCCTGGATGTTGATTTTTCGCCCAACTCTTGGCATATTTGTGTCTGAAAATCTTTCTTTTCGTATCTCTAATTTCATAAAATATCTTGAGCAACTAGGGAACCAGTTTTTAGTATTGAATTAGTCAAGGTGATCATTGAGCCAACAGCAGACCACCATATCCACGGAAAGATGTCCACACGTCTACTTTTCGTCATTTGCCACCCTACTGATGGCATTTTTTTGTATTTTAATGGGAAGCTTTTAGGAGTTCTAGCTTGTGACCAAGCTCTCTTAGACTGCTTTGTTTGATTACCAACAAAACAGCTACCTATATTTTATATACTTATCAAATAGCTTACTCTTCTTTTCTTTTTTAAATAAAAAAAACGCTGACTTTAGGCCTGAAAATGCAAATAAACAACAAAAGTTATGAATGGGCCTTTTTATTCACGAGGATAGACGAACAGCATTCAAATATTGCTGTATAAATACGGCTGGTTTTACAAAGTGGATTATAGAAATTTTGAGACATTTATTAATTTAAAAAAAACAAACATACAAAAGTCTAATCTCATTCAAAAGTCTAATGTCCTCTGACTTCACTACACTTTTTACAACGCTCCAGCCACTTTGTGAACGCCGCATGGAAGTTAGCCAAGATTCTTTATCTAAAAAGAAGATATCCAAGATTTTTGTCACAGCTTCCTTCATCTTCTGAATGTCTTCAAAACGACTTCCCCTTGAGGTTTCCCTTCAGCTTGGAGACTAACCAAAAGTGACAGGTAGCAAAGTCGAGAGAGTGTGTGTCAGTTTTGATGCCCATCTCTGTCAATACGAAACATTATAGCATTGTGAGTTTCAGTATTGATTGTAAGGTTTGGATTGTATGAAGGGTGAAGGACAGTTTTGATGATCCTCTCTGTGAAGACAAATTTTTATTGCATAGTGAATTTCTATGATGACTGTAAGGCCTGGATTGTTATTAGGGTGACGGATAGGTTTGATACCCATCTCTGCGAACACAAAACTTTATTGCATATTGAGCTCTCATATTGGCTGTAAGGTCTGGACTGTATGAACGGTGGGTGACAGGTTTGATGCCCGTCTCTGTCAATACAAAACATTATTGCTTAACGAGCTTCAAAAATGACTGCCTTCTGTAAACTAGTCAGCTGTGACAAGCAGTGTTTCGGATGGTGTGTTCAACGAGCAGTTGCACCCGTTCTCTTGAGTCTGTAATAACCAAAGATGGAAGCTCAGAGAACTCATGTATAGTCGTGACATGTCAAAATCCCAATGACCTAGGACAGTTGTAACTGCCTCTGCTAAAAAAAATCTCAAATCATCTGGAGTACCCATCGTATCTTAATACTGACTTGCTGCGTATCGCACTAGCAGCTATTTTCACAAACCTATATTTTATATGTTATTCGCTGCTTGGGTATGCGCGTGTACTGTGACAGTTATCGTCGCACAAATCAAATCGGAGAGACTTCTTGAAATTCCACTCGAAACTGTTGCGTTCACTTTCAAACGAATACGAACGCAAGGCAGGAATCCATCTTTCTTCGATGACTGGCTAACCAATTGTGTGATAGAAACGATCTGTGGAGAGTCATGTTTTCCCTCCACCTGAAGAACATGGTAATTTACTTGAAGAAAAATAGAGGAAATAGAAGTGTAGATTGATCTTTCCAACCTTGAATAGTCTAAGAGGACAACTCTGACTTTATAATAATAGAGAAGGCACCAGAAAAATAATCCCATATATCCCAATAGTTGTGGAGAGGCATGGTCGATTACGTCCTGAAGAGATAGTAAGAATATATATATATATATATATTAAGACATTTTTTGTGTTTATACATTCTTTTTATAGATACAAATATTTAAGTAAATGCTCTGTTTTATAATAAACAGTATTAATAACATTTAATGGCCTGAATGTCCGAGAAATTTTCATAGAAAATATTCGTTCTCCGACAGGAATCGAACCTGTATCTTATACGGAACCGTCATTTCGCGTGACGTGCCTTAACCTTTCGGCCACGGAGAAGCGTCTGGTTTGCTAGGTCGATTTTACTATCTTTAAACTTAAATCTTCCATGAATCTCTTCTATTCATATCTGCTCTAGCGTATCAAATGTAAACAAATGACGTCATATATTTTTAGAATTGGACATAGCCCGACAATTTATTTAAAGACATTTATATTATGTTTAACGTCCTTTCTATGTCCAATTCAAAAATGTCAACAATTTACATAAACTCGTTTGGTAGGTTATTCGTTCTTTTCCTCTGTCCCTTTTACCTTTAATGTCCCGTGACATTCCTCGGGTCATCTTTTCTTATCATGAGATCCCAACCTTCTCTTTCTGATACCAATTATAAATGACCTTTCTGTTTACATCTTCCTTAAAACGTCCTCGTGACTCAGATGTTCAGTCCATACTATTCTCATCATGCTTCTGTAGAACCACATTTCTATTGCCTTAAGTCTCTTCATCTTTGTTAAAGGGTCTCCCCTTTTCACACAAATGGACTCACCCAAGGTATACATATACTACTACCAGTGAATACCCGAACAGTCAAGGAGTCGAGACGGAACGACAGAAGAGTAGTAGAGTTCAGTAGTAGTAGATTAAGTCACACCCAGAGACGGCGGCAAGAGTCACAGTTAGCGAGCACGTAGACTCAGTAAGGAGTCATACCGCTATACTTCAATACCAAGACTGTATATATATATATATATATATATATATATATATATATATATATATTAGTGCTACTAACCCGCATTCCTGGATCTACTAACCCGTATTACCAGTTTGTATTATTACATTAATACATTTATTATCCTTATCCATTCCTGGCGTTTGTTATTCATTGATATCGGATTCATCCCGGAATCCACAACAATCTTTGTGGAGATTTCCCAGAATTCATAATATATATTTCTCAAGCCATCTTTTCTCATAATGTATGCTAGAAATTTCAATTGTCTCTTTCTGATTCTAAGTATTAGTGTCCTTTTCGTTTCAATTTTCCTTAAAACATCCTTGTTATTCACATGCGAGTTCCATGGTATTCTCAGCATTTTTTAAAGCAGTACACCCCAAGCAAGGCGGAAGTGTCACTAGCACGCAAGGCGCTATAGAGAGTGCAAATAAGGGAAAAGACTCGATATAGGGGGTGAGGAAAGGTTAAAAAGACGAACGGAAGAGGATAAAAAAGAAGAACGGGGATCAAGGCAACAGAAGATGTCGATTGACATTACATTTAAATTTTTGAGGATTATACTTATCAGGGAAGCAAATAAGAGGAAAGGATTTCCACAGTGGGGAAGTGCGAGAAAAGATGCTGTTGGATTAGAAGGGGTCGCGGTTACATTTAACTGTTTTCGCTGTCAAAGAGTGGTATTGAGATGTCGACCTAGTAGCACGCTTAAATTCATGCAGTCGGAGAACCAGTCAAAATATCTCGTCAGAGCTGATGCCGTGAAAATATTTCTAGAAAAAGACAGAGAGAAGCCACATTATGTCGGTGAGAAAGTCACTGGAGTCGAGACCCCAAGTCAGAACTGATCACATTGCATATCCGTTTTGGGGTTCTGCCGAGAAGCACATTTCTCTTGTTTCAAATCTCTTCTGCATCTTTGTGGAGATTTCGCAGCATTCATGCCTATCGGTAATACACATTCCTCAAGCCCTCTTTCCTCATTATGTGTGATAGATATTTCAATTTAAGCTTCTTGATTCTAAGTATAAGTATCCTTTTCGTTTCAATTTTCCTTAAAACATCCTTGTTATTCCCATGTTCAATCCATAGTATTCTTAGCATGCGTTTATGAAAAAAAGTAAACAAACATTTCCGTTGTCCCAAATCTCTTCATCATCTTCATCTGTGAGGAGATTGTCTAGCATTTACTGTCATATTGGAAGGATGATAAAGAAAATCCCTGGTGTGTGAAAACACTTCCGAGTATGGATTCGAAACCAGCGTACCTGAGTTACGCACAAGATATTATTAATTTTTTTTATGTTTGAGAATAGGCAGCGTGATATAATGGACAACGACTGAGAATGAGAATTCGGAGAGCAGAGTTCGAATTTCAGTCGGGTTCATTGCATTCACTTACGCACACAGACTGAGCGCTATAGTCTTGGTTGACTGACACAGAAAGAAAAGGTAACTTACTGCAGGATATCAACCTTTTGTCCAACCGTTTTCCTAATTGGCCAAATTAGAAATTTAGGTCTTCCTGATGCCACCAGTTGCCAAGTAGCCATCTACACAGACGACACTACTATTTACTCCTGTCTCAATAGTAAGTCCGGCATTGCTGTCAGAGTTAACCTGGCCGTTTGGTCTCGAAAAGGATCTCGAATCTGGGGTTGACTGGGACAGGAAATGGCTTGTAAACTTTAATGTGCCCAAAACAAAACTGCTCTCATTTACCCAACATAGAGCAACCTCCCTGCCTCCTATCAGCATGGCTGATACTCAACCCCACGTGAGCGTCTCTCTGCGCCTCCTTGGTCTCACGTTTTCCACTGACCTGAGATGGAACAACTACATTGAATCAATAGCTTCATGTACTCAAGTCAAGTTGGTTCTCTGTGTCGCGTCAGATTTTTTTTTCTCGTCTGAGTTCATCTTTCAAATCTACAAATCTAGAATTCGTCCTTGCATGGAATACTGTTGCCATATATTGTCTGCTGCCCTCGTTGTTCATCTCGTGGTTCTCGACAAAATCCAAAGCCGGATATCCTGGGTCCTATATTGTCTCTGATCTTCATCAACGATCCTCCTGACGTCATCAGTTCTCAAGTAGGCATCTACGCAGAAGACATTACCATTTACTCCTGTCTCAATAGTAAATCCGGCATTGCTGACAAGGCTAATCTGACTGTTGGTCTCGAAAAGGACCTCCAATCTGTGGTTGACTGGGGCAAGAAATGGCTTGTTAACTCTCATTTACCCACTACAGAGAACCCTACCTGACTCCTATCAGAATGGCTGATGCCCAACTCTCCAAGAGCGTCTCTCTGTTCCTGCTTGATCTTCCCTGATAGCTATAATCTTCAAATATTCAAATGTAATATCAACCGACATCTTCTGATGCCTTGATCCTGATCACCGTCCTTCTCTTTATCCTTTCCTCAAACAACCCTCTTTATTCTTGCTCTCACTCTCTGTAACCCCCTGTGTGCTAGTGGCACTCCCGCCTTGTTTGGGGTGAAATGCTTTAAAAATATTCACCGAACTACAAAAGTACTTTATTAAATAGGTTCAAAACGTTGTGAAAATCAAATATAATAACAAATATATATAATTACAAAAAATACTGTATTATACACAGTAAAAAAAAGGAATTATACATACACAAAAATGAAATAAATTCAATGTATTTTTTGACATTGCTTCCCTTTTATAATATTGACAATATCTGCTTTTATGGTGTTTATTCTAAGAATGTGAGTTAAATGAGAATCACTCAACCTATTCCTTTCACCAGTTTTGATGGTTTTTATTCACAAAAAGAATTGTTCACAACAGTATGTACCACCCAATATGCATAACAGTTTTCTGGACAAACTAAATAATGTTTTATTTAGGTCTGGAGCTCACCCCACGCACCAGCCGTTGTGTCTCGGCAAAAGCCTTTTGCCACCTTCTTCTTTTAGCGCAATGGGGAAGTGAACCTACGAGCACAATCTGAGCATAATTTTCACGAGACACGTTACTAAAGTAAATGAAAAAAATAACCTAAAGATATTAGGGTGCAGTGGGCCGAATGGAAATATTAAGTGGGCCGCTATGCGTACTCGCGAACCGCGGGTTGGACGTCCCTGACCTATGAATGAGCTATGACCCTGACCAGTGATGAATCGACAGGGACAAGATCCGCCATGTGTGTATCACGTAAGACACTATCCATGCTGGAGAAAACAAAGTTTAAATTTGGGATAGGTTCGGTATAGTTTTGATATGATGTAATATCGGGAAAATTTTCTTCACACACAAATCCGGACCTCTGGAATAGTACACCAGATATGATGATAATAATACTAATATGGTAATAATAATAATAATATACTGAATACGATCTCGTTTCGATCCAGCTCTGCCCGCTTAAAGAATTAAAAAACTGTGCGTCCTTTTCAAAATTACATATGAAACTTTAAGTATGGATTTTTTATCTCATATATATATATATATATATATATATATATATATATATAGATATAGATATAGATATATAGATAGATAGATAGATATATAAGAATGTAGCGGGCCCCTAAACTACGAGGTTTCCATTATTGTAACGTCGGCGTCACCAAATATGTTGTGGACGGGCATGTTGCGGGTCTCGCCACAATTATTTTATTTTGTCTAGGAAAGGTGTGGAAAGGATCATGCCATTATGCTGGAGGTCGCCATCCAATGTGGTGGTCACAATGCAATTTATATTTGATGTAAAATAGCACATGGTATAAAATACAAGACAGAACGTAATGATTCAAAACATAACAACTGAATTTATTAAGTATTTGATGTACATGCATATAAGCTGAAAGGTTTGACAGAGTTATGTCTCTTAGATTTGGAGATATTTGTACCTGAGCTCATAAAGATTAGATTAAATATTAAACTGTAGTTTATAAGAATGAGTATGTTGCATGTTAGAGATTGTCTATTGGACAAGTTGGTAAGAGTTCAGAATTGTACTTGCGTGAAATGTTGTGAAGTTCTTTTTATGTCTGACTGCATTAGTCAAGCCGGGAGTTCTTTAAGTGTCACATTTTGGCAGCAGAGATGAAACGCTATCTGTTCGTCATCGAGACCCGTTAGAACAGTTGGTATGATGTTTGCTTGACAACCTGACTGTCAGGGTTTCAATTCTCGGTAGTGGATGCGCACTGCTGATGAGACCCAAATATAGGACGAAACGGCCGTCCAGAGCTTTCTGCATTCTGTTGAGGTTTCAGACTCGATGAATTACTTAATTATATATATATATATATATATATATATATATATATATATATATATATATATATATAATTAAGCAATTATATATATATATATATATATATATATATATATGTGTGTGTATCTAAATGTAAAAGAACGAAGAGTAAGATTTCAGCGTTCAAAATATTAATCTAAAACAAAGCTCAATAAAAAGTAGAGCCGTAAATATTCATTTATTATGCAGTGGTACATGTAAACATGCACATACCCACTACAAAACTGTACATCTTGTTTCAACGTTAAATATATATTTATATATAGGGAGGCCTCCCTATCTATATATATTTATATATATATTTGTTATTATAAGAGATTATAAAAACACGTTGAAATCGCTACACAATAGCTTTCGTGTTTCGGCAACTTTCTGCCTCTTCAGGCGATGATAAGTAACTGATCATTAAATGGATTTTAGAAAATGTTAAAAGCAATTTGCTGACTGATGTCCTAGCTTGAAACAATCGGACGTCGAGCCACACTGAGGAACTGTGATACAGCGAAACAGTCTCTCTGTAGATGACTATACATACATATATATATATATATATATATATATATATATATATATATATATATGCAAAACAGGTCATGGCACAGCCCAGCCATAGACTCTCCATCGCAATCGTAATTTTGAAAATCATAGAACTGTGAAAGCGGTAAATTTAATCTAAATAAGTATTCTTAAAGATTCTAGTTGCATTTTCAACTTATTTCTCCTATATATTTTACCCGTGTTGGCTATATTAAAAAAATCTTACTTTTTCATATGTATATACAGTGTGTATAAAAAATAATTTTTAAAAATTTAGGGGCAAGTTCCTCACACCAAAATAAGGACAGGAGTCCATATAAACATATGTCCGCAAATTCTTAGTTGAACAAAAGGTTGGAGAGTTGAGTTAAAGGGGAATAGCTGAGAAGAGGCATGGCATGTGGAACTCGAAAAATCTTCCCCAGTGGACGAAATAAAGGGTTCAGTTCGAAATCCCAATCACCTGAAGAAGGTCGGAGCGTACAGCAGCCGAAACGTCGTGAACATGACAATAAAGAAAAGGACAACGGTGCGACAATGTAAATAATATCCCTAATATTCTTAAATGTAATAATCATAATTTCGGTTGGCACAAGTCAACAATAAAAGGGTACCCGATTAAAACCAACTGGTTCTTGAGACGAAACTACTACCCATCGCACTTTGGTATGCTATAGGTCACGTTTATATTAGTGAGCTTAACGGCAGAGTCAAAAAATGTATGACGTCCTCTTCAGGCCCTAGAGGCAATTAACACTTTTTCGTCAGAGGTCATGAGAGATTAGAAGTCAAGAAAGATTTTTAGCCACTGGCTTGTCAACAACATATACTAGAGACATGATACAAAATTATCTGAATCTTTTTGACTGTTTATATAATTTATTTATTATGGGTTTCATCCCACGATTTCTGCATTTCGTACGAAACGAAAAGACGGAGGAGGTCATATTTTACTTGCATAGTTTTGCCAAACATCGATCTCTTTCTTTCTTTCTTTCTTTCTTTCTTTCTTTCTTTCTTTCTTTCTTTTGGAATTGTCCTTTCTTTCCATCTATCAATCCATCAATCACTGCCTAATTAATTCCACGCTCTCATAATCTATCTGTATAGCTATCTATGTATCTGGTTATATTATTCAAATCTGTTTCAGACGGATCTATGTATCTATCTATCTATCTATCTATCACATCTCATCTCATCTTTTATATTTTACCCCTCTATTTTAAATTATATATATATATATATATATATATATATATATATATATATATATATATATATATATATATATATATATGAGGAAAAATATGGAAAAACAAAAAATTCGAATATGTAAGTTCACTGTTTTTAACGCTGATCTTAAAATTCAGTCATTTTGTTTTGATTATTCTTATGTCTATCGTCTTTTCATGTTGACTTGAATATCGTCTAATTCTAATTATGTTTTAATAACTATGTCCTGAAGAAGGTCTACTACACCGAAACGTCTGACGTCGACATTGAAACAGCATTAAAAACAGTAAACTTGCATATTCGGATTTTTTGTTTTTCCATATTTTTCCTCATACTGTCGGATCTATATATACACACACACACACACACACACACACACACACATATATATATATATATATATATAAAATTTTTATGTCTATCTATCTATCTATGTATCTAATATCTATCGCACGTAGTTCGTTATCTATCTATCTATCTATCTATCTATTCCAGTTTATTTCTATCTATCTATCGCACGTAGTTCGTTATCTATCTATCTATCTATCTATCTATCTATCTATCTCAGTTTATTCCTATCTATCTATCTAATATCTATCGCACGTAGTTCGTTATCTATCTATCTATCTATCTATCTATTCCAGTTTATTTCTATCTATCTATCTTTGTTTATTCCTATCTATCTATCTATCTATCTATCTATCTCTCCCAGTTTATTCCTACCTATCTATCTATCTATATCTCCCAGTTTATTCCTATCTATCTATCTATCTATCTATCTATCTATCTATCTATCTATCTATCTATCTCTCCCAGTTTATTCCTACCTATCTATCTATCTATCTATCTGTCTACGTGTTCTTGATGAAATTAGTATTAATATAATAATGAACAACTTTACTGCGATGAGATATCTCCAAGGACACATGCTCCAATGGCTAAAAGCGTTGGTAGGATTCTGTGACTTGACCCAATGAGTTGTGAGTTCAATATCTGGCTACGGCAGTGGTGAACAAAACTAGAACAATCTGCCTCTGTGGACGACATGAAGGGTTATGAGAAAAATCATTAGAAACAAGGAAAAGCGCTGGTCTCTTGTCATATCTATCGTCCTGTACGCTAACTTTCTCAAAAATGATGAGGAGGCTTGTATCAACAGAGATGTGATTCCACAAACGCTAAATTATTTTGAAACAGTTGGTTGGTCGATTTTGTTTAGCGGCATATCAACCTCTACCGGTTATTTAATGCTGAAATCTATAAATTTTTAATACAATTATCTGTCTTCAACTAATATATATTGAGCGTAATTGTATGCGTTCATCTACATATAAAATGTATTGTTGATCATTCTGCTACAAAATGTTAGGAATTCTACTGTAGAATGTATTGTTGGTTATTTTACTATAAAAAGGTATTGTTAGTAATTATATATATATATATATATATATATATATATATATATATATATATATATATATATATATATATATATATATATATATATATAGTCATCCACAGACAGACTGTTTCGCTATATCACAGCTAATCAGTGTGGCTAGACATCCGGTTGCCTCTAGCTAGGATCGAAACCAGACTGATTTGGCATCCGTCGGGATTCTACCCCTAAGCCGTTGGCGCACGGCAGGGATGAAGGTGAATTTTAGTGTATTTATTTTTAGATAAACACACAGTGACTGAGAGAACTCGATTCGATTTACCGAAGAGTCTTGCTCATATATATATATATATATATATATATATATATATATATATATATATATAAAATATATAAATACATACGTATATACACATACATATATATATATATAAAATTCCAAGAGGATAGAATCCAGGTAGAACTCAATGTCCAGGACAGAATAAGAATATAATATAAAAAGCTCAAACACCAATATTCCATGATTATAATTTATTATTTCATCAGTAATTACGATTTCAATGTAATAAATTATAACAATGGAATATTAGTATTTAAGCCTTTTTATTATATATATATATATATATTATATATATATATATATATGTGTATATATATGTATTGTTGGTATTTTGAATATAAAATGTATTTTCATAGTGTTTTGTTAGGAGTTCACTATTTGCCAATAACTGTGACCTTAACAGGTGCAACCACTCCGTTTTAGAAACAGGAAAACAGCATTAGTAAACAAAGAAAAGAGTTCTGAGCTGCTATGTAATATCTATCTTTGTGTATGGCAGTGAATATTGGACAATTTCCTTACAGATGACGAGGAGGCTGGAAGCCACAGAGATGTGGTTCTACAGAAGTTAAAGTATTAAGAAAAAAGAAAACAGTTTTAGAAGCAAGAAAAGTGTGCTAATCTGCCATGTAATATTTATCAATCTGTATGGCAATGAATATTGGACAATTTCTTCTGAGATGAATATGACATTTGTGACAATATAGATGTGGTTCTACAGAAGCCAAAATATTAAGAAAAATGAAAACAGCATTAGAAACAGTGTGCTAAGCTACTGTGTAATATCTATCTTTCTGTATGGCAGTAAATGCTGGACAATTTCCTTACGGATGAAGAGGAGACTTGAGGCTATAGACATGTGGTTCTACCGAAGCTAAAGTATTAAGAAAAAGGAAAATATCATTAGAAACAATGAAAAGAGTGCTAAGCTGCTATGTAATATCTTTCTTTCTGTATGGCAGTGAATATGCTAAGTTGCTATGTAACATATATCATGTAAAGCAGTGAATGCTGGACAATTTCTTCACTAATGAAAAGGTGACTTGAGGCAGCAGAATTGTTCAAGCAATTTCCCATATATTTTATATCGACATTAGAGCAACATGTTACAGTAAGAACACGGTTTTGTACATTCCTGAATACATATATACTCTTTCTCCTCACTATTAGCGACGCCACTTAGTAAACAGCCTTCGTTTGGAACAAAGAATAGCTGACTTGACACACTGTGTGATTCAGTTCAGTTGCCAGTTCAACGGAGGGAATCAGTGTACGCAAGAAAACCAATAGCAAATAATTTATTTCAAACTGTTCTTAGGTAATCTCTGATAGGAACAGCTTTAGAAGTACGTTACGCATCAGGGGACGTCAAATTCGCAGGTGCGGAACGTCAAGAAAATAGTTTCGCTCCAGACGATGATTCGTGTGACACAGCAATTCAAAGGCGCATGACCGGAGGTGAAATGATACTTTTCAGAAATCTTTCGTTGTCTGAGGATCATATCTTTCTGTCCATCGTAGCCACCTACTTCAACTCCAACCACACAGGGTCTTTTGCTTAACCCACTACCTGCCTCATTTGCGGATCTGTTAAAATTAAACTCACTAAATGTTATTCCTTGTATTTACATTGAATTGCTTAGATACATTGCATTTGCAGAAGTATATTTTACAACACTTAGCCTTTAAAGTTTTTATTATTAGGCGTAAGAAGAGACTTTCTGTCGTAATTTTACATTTCGCGAGTAGAAAAATAATGACTATTTTGAAAAGTATTTTTTTATTATTTCTAATCAATATTATTTTTTGATGTTTTATTCGCTATCTATCTACCTACCTATCTATATAATATATATCGCACGTAGCCCGTTATCTATCTATCTATTCCAGTTTATTTCTATCTATCTATCTATCTATCTATCTATCTATCTATCTATCTATCTATCTATCCCAGTTTATTCCTATCTATCTACCTATCTATCTATCTATCTATCTATCTATCTATCTATCCCAGTTTATTCCTATCTATCTATCTATCTATCTATCTATCTATGAATCTATCTATCTATCCCAGTTTATTCTTATCTATCTATCTATCTATCTATCTATCTATGTATCTATCTATCCCAGGTTATTCCTATCTATCTTTCTATCTATCAATCTATCGCAGTTTATTATTATCTATCTATCTATGTATCTATCTATCCCAGTTTATTCCTATCTATCTATCTATCTATCTAAGTTTATTCCTATCTATCTTTCTATCTATCAATCTATCGCAGTTTATTATTATCTATGTATGTATCTATCTATCCCAGTTTATTCCTATCTATCTATCTATCTATCTAAGTTTATTCCTATCTATCTATCTATCTATCTATCTATCTATCTATCTATCTATCTATCTAATATCGAGCAACCAAACCAAACCTACATCTAAATGTATTTTGAGCGTTATTGTATGCCTCATCTAGAGATAAAATGTATTGTTGGTCATTTTGCTATAAAATGTAGTGTTGATGTTCTAGTTTCTATAAAAACAACAATGGTAACTACTGAAATAAAATATAAGGAATAAATAAACTCCTAAGACACCTGTCTGGGCCAAAAATATGCATTAAAAAAATTGGCAGTTAATGGGTTAAATGAAAAACCATTAACCATTCAGTCGTTCGTGGGGTCGCACTAGATATTGCATTACCATCGCACCAACCATCCACAGCAAATAATACTCCCCCATAGCGAATGGGCTTATATGACCTTGTGCAAAACCTTTGCATGAATGAGATCGAAAAATAACATAAGAGGAAAAAGTGCTGAACTGCTATGTGATGCTTACACATTGCTACATGTCGGTTGCGGTTGGATAATCTTGTGAAAAATAAAACATAAAAAAACAGTTGTGGGAGAAAACAAATATTTGTTATGATTGTAAAAATTCCATTATTGAAGTTGAATCAAAAAGAATTAAAACTTGTAATTCCAAAGGATAATTTATGGTTAAAACTGATAGATTTCGGAAAGCTTTTTCAGTCCTTGTTCACTCTTAAGAAATAAATAAAACAATGACTAAGCCACATTGCATACGTTATAAATTAAAATTACTAAAAAAAAAAATTCGATTGAATTCAGTTCGCGAGATATGCGTAAGCTGAAAGCGTGAGAATTGCTTAACGAGAGAAAGAAAATTACTCCTAATTTTTTTCGTATTTTATACTCACTAGAAATTCTCTCGTTTTATTAATAAATTCATATTTTACTCGTTGTTCCTTTTTCTTTTTTCCTTCATATATATTTCATTTCTCTCAGTGATAATTGTTATTCTGTTAATTTAATATTTACCAACGTATTGAAATTAATTGTAAAAACGCTTGATTCCACTGGTGAAGTTGAAGAATAAAAAATTTAGAATTCAACGGATAATTTTTAATTCTTAAAACAGATATCTTTCGGAAAGCTTTTGCAATCCTTAACCACTCTTGAGAAATAAATGAAACATTGACTGCGTTTTATAAACTCAAATTAATAAATAAATAAAAATCGATCGAATTGAGTTCGTGAGACATGTGTAAGCTGAAAGTGGGAGAATTGCTTAAAGAAAGAAATCTCATTTCCAAACGAGAGTAGAAAAAAGTACTTGATCTTGTTTTTTCGTATTTTCTGTTGAAGTAGGGAAGTCCATATTGAGTGAAGGTGTGCAGCATCAAATCTTTATAGACATTTTCGGTACTTGCTATTATCATTTGTTCAGGTAGCCGACTTCGGTTGAATTTGTGGTGGTTGGTCAGTTTTATTTCAGTTTTATTTGAGATAAATTTTCCATTTTATACTCACCAGAAATTCTCTCGTTTTATTAATAAATTTATATTTTAGTCGTTGTTCCTTTCTCAGTGAGAATTGTTGTTATTCTGGTAATTTAATGCATTGAAATTAATTGTAAAAACGCTTAACTCCATTGGTGAAGTTGAATTAAAAAGAATAAAACTTATACATTCAATAATTTTTATTGTAATAGCGTCAGGCCTGAGTTCATCTTTTAGTCTCCATGAACCAGGATAGGCATTGCACTTTCTCTCGTGATGTTGCCATCGTCATTAAAATTCAAGGATCAATAAAAAGCACTTTTAATTTCTACTTAAAAAGCCAAAGAAAAGAACAACCTATATATAAAATAATATATTAATAACATTTCTCTAACACGCAAAGAATTATATTAACGGATCTTAACTCTGATGGATACAATGAATAGTGAAAATAGTACAGTTAATTTATACAAACCTTGTATATTATTGAATAAATATAAGTGTACTTTATCCTTGGAAGAATAAAGTTGATAAAAAAAGATTTTGTACGATTCCATCTAATATTTCTAATAGACATTTAATATAGAAATGCCAGGCAAATCTACTATAGAATTTCATAGCAAATGATGAGAAAGGGATTGTCAGTGATCACGAATTAAAGCAAGCCTCACCAGTTGAATAGACTATTATATTTATAATCGATAAATATTTACTATAGAAATAAATTACAAATAATTATGCTATAGAATTGTATAGCAAATGATGAGAAAGATGTTGCCAATGATCACGAATTAAAGCAAGCCTCACCAGCTGAATAGACTATTATATTTATAATCGATAAATATTTACTATAGAAATAAATTACAAATAATTATGCTATAGAATTGTATAGCAAATGATGAGAAAGATGTTGCCAATGATCACGAATTAAAGCAAGCCTCACCAGCTGAATAGACTATTATATTTATAATCGATAAATATTTACTATAGAAATAAATTACAAATAATTATGCTATAGAATTGTATAGCAAATGATGAGAAAGATGTTGCCAATGATCACGAATTAAAGCAAGCCTCACCAGCTGAATAGACTATTATATTTATAATCGATAAATATAGAAATAAATCGGAGTAGATAGAAGTAGGATATACTGAGTTGACAAATCTTTTTCGAGTCTCCTTTCGTCCTTGTGCCACATACAAATGAACAAACAATTCTTCTATGCTCGTATAAATTGTCACTACAGGGGTATGCCCTTGTGACGAAAATAATATCAGCTCAAACCCCAGTGGGCCATACTCTAAGCACCATATCTCCCTCCAAAGGTATAACAATAAAATACATCCGGTAGCGTGACCTCTGATCGGAAGGTTTTGAGGAGCGTGAAACTACCTCCACGTAGTAGAAAAGTATTTCAAATTATATAAGCAAGAGTCTTCACTTTCAAGTTTCACCAGTCCGAAAACTTATACGCGTCCTTGTGGGTGATTAATTATTTTCCACCCTAAAATCCTTTCCCACAGACGAAAAGTTGCAAGTCCCTCGCTACTCCATCGCTATTTTCATGGAAAGAGTTCAGAAGAACGTCATTTTTTAGTTCCACCAATTCTAACCATCAAGGCTAAGATCCGCCACTCCACGCCACACCCATTGTAGCGAACCACCGTCTATCCCTTCATATTCCCCTGGTGATATCTTGTTTTTCTTGCGTCGGCGAACGTACTAGAAATTAGCATAGGAAATTTTTGCGGTGACAGACACATTAACCTGGAAATTCTTGCAAAGATCAAATAATTGTCGGATTTTAATGAAACTTTCAGGATTTATTCACAAATGAATGAAGTTATTTTAGAAATGTCTTCTATTAGAAAAACCTTGGTATAAATCTTTTTTTACATGTGTTTCACTCTCTTACTTAATTTTATGAAAAATTAAGAAATTCTACGTGATACCTTTTAGTGAATTAGTTAAAAGTAGAATTCTTTGGAGAACTTAAATTACCGATTTTTAAAAATTCAAAATCGCAATCCGTTTCACCGAAAATCTGCTCCATCAAAAACAAAAAACGCAAAAAATTGGGACATTATTTAATTAGAGAAGATTTTAAAATGCTTTTATGAATAATATATATTAATCAATATTGTCTTGAGAAAAGATTTCGATAAAAAATTAATTTTTACAAGATTTGTTTTCATTTCTTTTAAAATTTATAATAATTTTTAAACCTCTTAAAATTCATTTTCGGTGATATGTAAGTTCCAGTCGAGCAGCTTCTTCTCAAAAGCAGCTGCTTTGTCCCAAGCGGATGCTTCCCGATCACTACAATATTAATTTTGTCTCGCACCTCTCGCCTGTGGAACTCCCTCCCCTTTTCCTGTTTCCCTGATAGCTATAATCTCCAACTATTCAAATGTAATGTCCATCGACATCTCCAGATGCCTTGATCTATCCCCTATCCTTCTCTTCATCCTTTCCTCTATCACTCTTATTTGCTGTAGCTCCAACTCTCTGTAACCCCTTGCGTGCTAGTGGCTTCCCGCCTTGCTTGGGGTGAAACGCTTTAAAAAAAAACCTTTTCAAGTCTTATGGAGATATATAAGAAAAAGGTTAACTCTTTTTCTTCCCTATATATCCCCATAAGATGTGCCTCTTATTTTGAAATCCTCTACTTCGCGGGGCTCTTGGGCCTTGTACAGGGTGAACATTATTGTAAAAATAAACTCACTCTAAATATAGGGCCATAGACTCACCATGCTAAGACTTGCTGCTATTGTTTCCGTAGTAAATAGGTTTTTATAGGATGGAGTTGGAATCAGTGTTGTCCTTCTCCTTGACGGTTTGCTGACCCAAGCTAGGGAGCTAAGTTTGCACTGCTATTCATTCATAAATGGTAAGAGAAGAGGTATTACTGCGAAAAATAAAAGGCGACAGCATCGGCTGGGATCTGAAGCCAAGTACGACTGATGCTATTTTCGGTACAGATAACCTCTACACATCCAATTATCAATAGATTAGGAAAGTTATATCTATCTAAAAAAATAAATAGCAAATTCTGTCTGTCCGTCTCTGTTTCTGAAACCCCTCTGCATAGACTTTTGCTCACCAGCAACCTTTTTGGAGTCAGGGTGATCCCGGGATTGAAAATCTGCCCATCATTTGGTGCTTGAACATCTAACATTGGGATTTGTGTCCGGATGAGGAGAGAACAGATAAAAATTCAAATTTTAAAATAATTGACAAAAATTAATGATTTTAAAAGTTTTTGATTCATACGGAATTGAGGAAATCAGTGCCAAGGAATTAGTGTTAAAGTGAGCGGTTTCGCCACGGGAAGTTCCACAGAATTTGTGATTTGAAGAACTCAATTTCCAGCCTGAATTGGAATTTCACCCCAAATCGAACTTTTGGTCGGAATTGGACTTTTAGCCCGAATCAGAGTTAATGGTTGGTGGGTTGTTTGGGGTTTTATGGCATATCAACCACTATGGGTTATTTAATGCCAGATCCAGTATTTACTAAATATATCAAAAACGTATAGCTGGCAACATCATTGTTTCAAAAACGTATAGCTGGCAACATCATTGTTTCAAAAACGTATAGCTGGCAACATCATTGTTTCAAAAACTGGCAACATCATTGTTTCAAAAACTGGCAACATCATTGTTTCAAAAACGTACAGCTTGCAACATCATTGTTTCAAAAAAGTATAGTTGGCAACATCATTCTTTCAAAAAAGTATAGTTGGTAACATCATTGTTTCAATGTGCTGGAAAAGACGTGGAAGTTCACTATTTTCCCATAGCTGGGACCCCAACAGGTGCTACCAACTCGGGTCAGGGTGGACCTGGGAACACCAGCAATTAAGAGGTGGTTCCACGCTTCCTCAAAACCTCCTGATCAGAGGCCTTGCTGTTGGATGCAGGTTAATGTCGTACCCAGGACGGAATCAGAGTTAAAATGAGTTTTTGAAGTTCAATGGAGTGAATTTATTTGTTTAAAATTACCATTGCTGTTTTCTATGCTTGACCTCAGGTCTCTTTAATTTTGGGCTGGAGGCCCGATTAGCCCTTCGCAGGAACTAGCTTAACATTTTTAAGCTAGTTTATAACAAAATATTTCCTATAGAAATGTATTCGAAATCATTCTATTATAGAACTGCATTGCACATGGGAATTGTCAGGGATTGTGAATGATAGCCGTTAGAAGTGTGTTTCTACAGAAGGATGCTAAGAATACCATGGGGGGATCATGTTATCAACGAGGAAGTTTTAAATAAGATGCGAACAAAAAGGACTCTTTACTTAGAATCGGAGAAAAGAACAAATTTCTGGGACACATATTGAGGAAAGATAGCTTGGAAAACTTGCAACTCCCAAGACACATTGAAAACAAGAGGGACAGAGAGAAACAGTAATTAATCTACCTAATTAGCACGGATGGTAGAACATTGACTGAGTAAGGGGAAAACATTACTTTGAGCTACAAAGAATAGGAAGTTATGGATAGCCATGATCGCCCACATCCTGAATGGAAAGGACACAAAGGTAAAGATTAGAGGCAACCCTCACCAAAAGAACAAAACAAAAAAAAACAGAGGGTTTATGTATAGTATATAGATATTTACTATAAAAATAGATTGCAAATGAAGAAAAAGTCATTGTCAGTAGTTGGAAGTACGTAAAACTTATTGTTATTCCCTTTTCTACTAATTTTCTAGTACTATTTCTGGAATTTTTCTAGTAATTTTTGTACCAATTTTTCTTATTTTTCTACCAATTTTCTAGTAATTTTTCTAATATTTTTTTGTAGTTACTATTAATTTTCTAGTAATTTTATCTTGTAATATTTCTAGTAATTTCTAGTAATTTTTCTGATAACTTTTTTTGTATTCATCTAGCAATTTTCTAGTATTTTTCTAATAAATTTCTTGTACTTTTTACAATAATTTTCTAGTAATTTGTTCCAACCACGACAAATAAATACAAAAAACACGTTGTCTTTGTTTTCCATAAACCGGTGCTTATCATTTATTTAATCATTAAATTATTTCATTTTTCTTTCTATATTTTTACTGTTTGGCTGTATCTCCTGTATATTTTTTTACTAATATTCACCAAATAAAAGCCCAAGAGCCACTCAAAATAGAGGCAATCTGAATGATATGTCTGATATGAAAGCAAGAAGAGTAAGTAGGAAATATAGATAGATAACGATTGGGACTAAACATGCAGAGGGTAAAGTTGTAGTGTTCGGGGAAGCACATACGTAGGAGAGGAACATCTTTATTACCAAAGGTATATGTAGGGAATAAGAGTGATCTGGCCCTGCGGTCCTTGACTGCAAAAGTTTGAGCTGGTGGAACTATAAGAATAAAGTTTGTTAGTTATTTGTAATGCAATTAGACTTCTTCTTCTTTTATCTGCCGTGTAGCTTATGGACGTTAGCAACCAAGACTCTCCACAATTTTCCGTCCGTTGTAGTGCTAGCGTTCTTCTTCTTCATCGTCTTCTTCTCTTTTTTCTTCTTCTTCTTCTTCTTCTT
Organism: Acanthosepion esculentum; assembly: GCA_964036315.1. Classification (NCBI taxonomy): domain Eukaryota; kingdom Metazoa; phylum Mollusca; class Cephalopoda; order Sepiida; family Sepiidae; genus Acanthosepion; species Acanthosepion esculentum. Next base: position 71,877,834 of record OZ038493.1, on the reverse strand, counting down.
CTTCTTCTTCTTCTTCTTCTTCTTCTTCTTCTTCTTCTTCTTCTTCTATCTGCCATGTACCTTATGGACGTTAGCAACCATGGCTCTCCACAATTTTCTGTCCTTTGTAGTGCTAAAGTTATTCTTCTACTTCTTCTTCTTTGGTTTGAATTTTTACTATATCTTCTAATCCCTGTCCTGCCAAACATTTTCACGAGCTCATTCTTCTTCTTCTTCTTCTTCTTCTTCTTCTTCTTCTTCTTCTTCTTCTTCTTCTTCTTCTTCTTCTTCTTCTATCTGCCGTGTCCCTTATGGACGTTAGCAATCATGACTCTCCACAATTTTCTGTCCTTTGCAGTGCTAGCGTTAGAGAAACGTTAGCTCTACGACGTTGCACCAGCGGGAAAGCGGCTATTTGGTAGGATCTAAATGATGGGCCCAACCCAGGCCGGAAAGTGAGGACTGTGCAGCTCCAGTGCAGATATTGTAGCAAATCCAAAGGAGGATCTGCAATGTAATCGATCCTGACTTGGCATCTCGACTTCAGTCACTTTCTCACCGACATGGCGTCATTTCTACACATATTTTCATGGCAAGTGTTCTGATGCGCTATCTTCCCTGATGCCCCGACTGCATCAATTTAAGCGTGCTACTAGATTGGCATCTAGGTCCCACTCTTTTACTTTTGAAATAGTTAAATGCAACCACCACTCTACTCCAATAGTTTCTTTTCTGGCACTTCTCACCTGTGGAAGTCATTTCGCTTTACTTGCTACTCTGATAACTAGAATCTCCAAAAATTTAAATGTAACGTCAATCGGCATCTTCTGTCTTGAATTCCGTTCATCTTTTGTCTTTTCCTCAATCCTACCTATACGCAATCTGTTTTCTTACTTTCACTTTCTGTAACTCTTTGCGTACTAGTAACATTCCCGCCTTGCTTAGGGGTGAAATGATTTTTTTTTTTAAATATGGAGGTTTTTAAGTTAATACTCTTGTCTGGACAAAATGAAAACCAAACTCCTTACATTGATTTCGAAATGGAATTGCTGTTCCTGTCATTAAAAAGGATAACGTCTTGGCGACATTCAATTAAAAGAAAATGACAACATGAATAAACGATGTTACTTAAATGTAAACAATATCCGGCCTGGTCTACTTGCCTCTGTCTGATGCACGCTATAGAGGGTCGGGGAGGGGGAAGCAACGCAAGGTTATCAAGTACATCTCTGAAATATTTGCCAATGTTCTGCCTGGCTACATGTAAAAGTTTTCGGTTATGTGCGCGGTGGAGGGGGTGAACATAAGGACTTGTGCATTTCCTCAGGCACTTGTTTGTGTCAGAACTTACCCAGTTCCCTATGTGTGCGTATAATTACACAGGAAAACGTGTAGTTCATCCGAGAGCTTTGTGTGTGCATATATTTTTTTTTTTCATTTTGTGTATGCGTGTGTGTGTCTGTAAGTCCGAGTCGGCGAAAGAAAGAGAGAACAAAAGAGAAATACAGACACATCAGATAAACACACACATATACACACAGACAGGGGAATGTCAGATCAGTCTTTGCGTGGGTGTACACAGGAAAATATACTTACTAAGATGACTGGTGGGAGTATTTATACCTATCTGTTTGTGTTTGAACTTGCACAAGAAATGTGTAGTACCTCATGCAACTGTGTTAGAGAAAGGGACAACCATATCGAACTTACAGTTCAATGTAGCTGCGCATGCCGGTGTGTATGTATAAATTATCCAAGAAAAAAATGAAGCTGCCCACACAAACATTTCGTGTGTTTTGCGTCCCTTAGATTGATTTTGATTTATTGATCTATTTTTTACAGCCTATCAACCCTTTGCAGGTTATTTAAAGCCCAAAATATTAATGTATAGTTGGCACCTCCACAAAAGTGCCCCAAATTCAGCATAGCGTGATGAAAACATGCTCCAAACGTAATGAAAACAGTTTTATCGTCAAAATCCTTATGTTATTATTAAGAAGAAAGATCAAAGTATTTTTAAATATTTAATGAAATTTTTACTCCTTTTTAAAACATCCGAAATTTTGATTAAAAATCTTCTTTCTCTTGCGCCGGTGAATGTACTAGAAATTACCATCAGAAATTTTTTCGGTAACAAACACATTAACCTGGAAATTCTTGCAAAAATCATATAAGTGTCGGATTTTAATGAAACTTTCAGGACTTATTCACAAATGAATTAAATTATTTTAGAAATGTCTTCTATTAGAAAAATCTTGGTAAAAATCTTTTTTTTACATGTGTTTCACTCTCTTACTTAATTTTATGAAAAATTGAGAAATTCGACGTGATACCTTTTAGTAACTTTATTAGTTAAAAGTAGAATTCTTTGGAGAACTTAAATTACCAATTTTTTTAAAATTCAAAATCGCAATCCGTTTCACCGAAAATCTGCCCCATCAAAAACAAAAAACGCAAAAAATTGGGACATTATTTAATTAGAGAAGATTTTAAAATGCTTTTATGAATAATATATATTAATCAATATTGTCTTGAGAAAAGATTTCGATAAAAAATTAATTTTTACAAGATTTGTTTTCATTTCTTTTTAAATTTATAATAATTTTTAAACCTCTTAAAATTCATTTTCAATATTGTAACTATTACCGAATATCGCTATTAATTAAAACTATATGTACTAATCACATATCTTAAAGCTTATTACGATCTGACAAAGCCGAATATTTTTAAAAGAATTTCGAATTGTTTTTGTATGAGTTTTATTTTTACAGTCGCCCATACACAATACTATCAGAAAAAAAGAGCGATAAGTATAGTAAATTTAGAACAAAAATTCGTTAAAACATTAGACTAAAGAGAATATTTTCTTAAATTTTTAAGATTACCGAGTACTTCAAAGGCGCTCACGTTATATTGCTCAATTAATTTTTTAAGTTTTAAACTCACATAGAACATTAGATACAAATAAACAAGTTATCCTCGTGTTAATAAATGGATTTCTTTAATATTTTAAAATGAAAGTAAATAATTGTCGTCTCAATTCAGATTAATTATATCTTAAATCAGCTAATATTCCTCAAATAAAGTTTCAGAAAAGTATATTTTATCTTTGCAAGATTTTTGATAAAGAAATTTATATTTTGATGACAGTTTGCTAAAAATGGCGCTAAATGCAAAGATTTTAGAAATTTCTAAGCGAACACTCTTGAATCAATTTAAATTAGTTTTGAAATACAGCATAGTATTCTGTGTATTGGAATTATCAGATTTAATCTCTCAGCTTGAAATTAAAACTAAAATAAAAGCTTCAAGAATGATTTTTCATTATAAAATATCCATTTTATACGTTTTTTTTTGTTTTTTTTATTCTTGAAACCATTGTATTCAAATCCGCAAACATTCCCCTGTCAAGTGACAACTTTTTTTGTGAGATTAGCCCTCTGTATTGGATGCATTCGGCGTATGCTAGACCCAGATATCTGCGCTAAGAACTACAAAGAGATAACTCAATTTCGTTAGATAGGCTATTCGCTCTAACTCTTTGCCTTCAAAATATCTTATCTGTCAAATTAACCAACTTCCCTTTTTCCCATTATGTATAAGTATCATTTTCGTTACATGCTTGTTGTGATTAATTCGTTTTTTACGGCTTATCAACCCTTTGAGGGTTATTTAAAGCCAGAAAATATTATTAGATTGTAAGATTATTTTTTTTTAGATAATAATTGTTTAGTGATATAATTCTTACTAATTACCCCATAGCTTGAGGAGAAGAGGTGGATTCATAGCTTTTACCGAGGACACTTGCGCGTAAGTTAATATAACGAACCGAAACGGGAACTGAAACTCGGCTCTCTGATTAAAAATTCCGGGATATTATCCATTACACCACCTGCACATCCAAGCTTACCGGAGTCATACGGAAATTTCATGTTGATCACGTTGGTTCACTTACGGTCACCGAAGTTATAAGCATTTAAATTTTTGAAGATTAAATTTGGCTGGAAAGCGTGGAGCTGGGAGAGAAGTGCGAGACAAGAAAGTGTTAGCACAGAAGTCACGGTTGCGTCTAGACAATTCAACTGTAAATTGATGATACCTCGTTATCAATCTAGTACTGCTCTTAATTTCAAAAACTCTAGTTACCATTGAGAAGAGCTCACCCGAACAGGTAATAAGAATGTATTTATAGCAAGAGCCCAGGGAGGCAACATTACGGCACGGAAGCCGAGACGCCAGATCAGGACTAATAATAATGCTGATTCTTCTGTATTGGGGTGCTCTGGTTTACTTTGTTTTGAGATTGTTTATAAGGCTTCGTTTTTGTGTAAGAGCGCAATACATTTAAATTTTACACAAGGAAAGAGAACAAGAAACCAAATTGCATTCAACAATCAAATATATATTGAAAATCAACGAGTACAAACGATTGTGCTAATGAATCAATATTTAGGGAAAGAAAAGTAGCTTCCTTTGTCCTGTTATCTGAAACAAGACAGGAAAAATGTACTTAACATATTTCTTGATTGAAATGTTCCGAGTTCGGTGAACAAATAAGATTTTGAATCCAAGAATGAAATTATGTTAGTTCAAATTTGTGTTGTACAAAAGGATAATAGAATTTGGTTTGTCAACTTGGCTTGGTGACAGACAGTTAATAGAGTAATGTAATATTAGTTCTGTGTCTGTGTGTGCGTGTTGAGTAGAAACGTGGAAGAATGTGGTTACGTATAAGTTTTTAAGTTCTACTGAAATTATTTCTGGAGTAAGAACTGTTTTTATACATTTTGGTAGGCTCCAGAGAGACAAGCGGAAAAGTTGAAAAGAATATCTAAAATACACGATTGGACAAAAATAACCAATCACTGATTTTTTTTACAAAATTAAGTTGGGCAAAGTCATGGCAGAAAATTTCAGTGTGGATACTGCGATTAGTAAATTGTCCTATTGTAAACGGTACTTATTTTCTAACCAATCATAGATGGGTATTTTGAAGGCGTGGTAATCGTAGTAGTCACTAAACTTCTTTGGATTTTAACAAGATTTTGTAATCCGTCACACGTACATAATACGAGTAATAACAGAAAGACTGCAATGTAAAATAATAAGGTATTTAATTACCGAACGCAATTAAAATATATTAACAAACAAGTAAAGAGTTAACGGAAAGATTATTGATCATTTATCAGTTAATACACGATAGTGTAGAGCTGCTAAGAAAAGTACTAATTCGTCTTGAACACGTGACACTCGAGGTTAACACAATAGTCATGAAAGTGTAACCACCAGTTTTTATTTATTGTAAATGGCGGTCAACATTTTTATTGTCTAGAGAATAACGTTCAAAATCCGGTATCAGCAGTGACACTTTTCATTCATATATAATACAAGATATATAGAAGAAGCACCAGATCATATGTGACAGTAGAATTCTAAGCATAGACAGATGGTTTGGTTTGTTTTGTTTTACGGTATATCAACCTCAATGGGTTATTTAATGCCGACGAGATTTTTATTGCTGGTAATAATTTTGATCTATCTATCTATCTATCTATCTATCTATCTATCTATCTATCTATGTTCATACTTATTATCTATGAACAGCTTCTTGCGATGTTGAATATATGTATCTCAGTATATGATGGTTTGTTTTGTTTTACGGCATATTAACCTCAATGGGTTATTTAATACCGACAAGATTTTTATTGCTGCTAATATGTTTTTTCCTTCAAAAATGTATATTTAGGTTTGGGTTGGTTTGATTTACGGCATATCAACCTCGATGGGTTATTTAATGCCAACAAGATTTTTATTGCTGCTAATATGTTTTTTCCTTCAAAAATGTATATTTAGGTTTGGGTTGGTTTGATTTACGGCATATCAACCTCGATGGGTTATTTAATGCCGACAAGATTTTTATTGCTGCTAATATGTTTTTTCCTTCAAAAATGTATATTTAGGTTTGGGTTGGTTTGATTTACGGCATATCAACCTCGATGGGTTATTTAATGCCAACAAGATTTTTATTGCTGCTAATATGTTTTTTCCTTCAAAAATGTATATTTAGGTTTGGGTTGGTTTGTTTTACGGCATATCAACCTCGATGGGTTATTTAATGCCGACAAGATTTTTATTGCTGCTAATATGTTTTTTCCTTCAAAAATGTATATTTAGGTTTGGGTTGGTTTGATTTACGGCATATCAACCTCGATGGGTTATTTAATGCCGACAAGATTTTTATTGCTGCTAATATGTTTTTTCCTTCAAAAATGTATATTTAGGTTTGGGTTGGTTTGATTTACGGCATATCAACCTCGATGGGTTATTTAATGCCGACAAGATTTTTATTGCTGCTAATATGTTTTTTCCTTCAAAAATGTATATTTAGGTTTGGGTTGGTTTGATTTACGGCATATCAACCTCGATGGGTTATTTAATGCCAACAAGATTTTTATTGCTGCTAATATGTTTTTTCCTTCAAAAATGTATATTTAGGTTTGGGTTGGTTTGTTTTACGGCATATCAACCTCGATGGGTTATTTAATGCCGACAAGATTTTTATTGCTGCTAATATGTTTTTTCCTTCAAAAATGTATATTTAGGTTTGGGTTGGTTTGATTTACGGCATATCAACCTCGATGGGTTATTTAATGCCGACAAGATTTTTATTGCTGCTAATATGTTTTTTCCTTCAAAAATGTATATTTAGGTTTGGGTTGGTTTGATTTACGGCATATCAACCTCGATGGGTTATTTAATGCCGACAAGATTTTTATTGCTGCTAATATGTTTTTTCCTTCAAAAATGTATATTTAGGTTTGGGTTGGTTTGATTTACGGCATATCAACCTCGATGGGTTATTTAATGCCAACAAGATTTTTATTGCTGCTAATATGTTTTTTCCTTCAAAAATGTATATTTAGGTTTGGGTTGGTTTGATTTACGGCATATCAACCTCGATGGGTTATTTAATGCCGACAAGATTTTTATTGCTGCTAATATGTTTTTTCCTTCAAAAATGTATATTTAGGTTTGGGTTGGTTTGATTTACGGCATATCAACCTCGATGGGTTATTTAATGCCAACAAGATTTTTATTGCTGCTAATATGTTTTTTCCTTCAAAAATGTATATTTAGGTTTGGGTTGGTTTGTTTTACGGCATATCAACCTCAATGGGTTATTTAATGCCGACAAGATTTTTATTGCTGCTAATATGTTTTTTCCTTCAAAAATGTATATTTAGGTTTGGGTTGGTTTGTTTTACGGCATATCAACCTCAATGGGTTATTTAATACCGACAAGATTTTTATTGCTGCTAATATGTTTTTTCCTTCAAAAATGTATATTTAGGTTTGGGTTGGTTTGTTTTACGGCATATCAACCTCAATGGGTTATTTAATGCCAACAAGATTTTTATTGCTGCTAATATGTTTTTTCCTTCAAAAATGTATATTTAGGTTTGGGTTGGTTTGATTTACGGCATATCAACCTCGATGGGTTATTTAATGCCGACAAGATTTTTATTGCTGCTAATATGTTTTTTCCTTCAAAAATGTATATTTAGGTTTGGGTTGGTTTGATTTACGGCATATCAACCTCGATGGGTTATTTAATGCCGACAAGATTTTTATTGCTGCTAATATGTTTTTTCCTTCAAAAATGTATATTTAGGTTTGGGTTGGTTTGTTTTACGGCATATCAACCTCAATGGGTTATTTAATGCCGACAAGATTTTTATTGCTGCTAATATGTTTTTTCCTTCAAAAATGTATATTTAGGTTTGGGTTGGTTTGTTTTACGGCATATCAACCTCAATGGGTTATTTAATGCCGACAAGATTTTTATTGCTGCTAATATGTTTTTTCCTTCAAAAATGTATATTTAGGTTTGGGTTGGTTTGTTTTACGGCATATCAACCTCAATGGGTTATTTAATACCGACAAGATTTTTATTGCTGCTAATATGTTTTTTCCTTCAAAAATGTATATTTAGGTTTGGGTTGGTTTGTTTTACGGCATATCAACCTCAATGGGTTATTTAATGCCGACAAGATTTTTATTGCTGCTAATATGTTTTTTCCTTCAAAAATGTATATTTAGGTTTGGGTTGGTTTGTTTTACGGCATATCAACCTCAATGGGTTATTTAATGCCGACAAGATTTTTATTGCTGCTAATATGTTTTTTCCTTCAAAAATGTATATTTAGGTTTGGGTTGGTTTGTTTTACGGCATATCAACCTCAATGGGTTATTTAATGCCGACAAGATTTTTATTGCTGCTAATATGTTTTTTCCTTCAAAAATGTATATTTAGGTTTGGGTTGGTTTGTTTTACGGCATATCAACCTCAATGGGTTATTTAATGCCGACAAGATTTTTATTGCTGCTAATATGTTTTTTCCTTCAAAAATGTATATTTAGGTTTGGGTTGGTTTGTTTTACGGCATATCAACCTCAATGGGTTATTTAATACCGACAAGATTTTTATTGCTGCTAATATGTTTTTTCCTTCAAAAATGTATATTTAGGTTTGGGTTGGTTTGTTTTACGGCATATCAACCTCAATGGGTTATTTAATGCCGACAAGATTTTTATTGCTGCTAATATGTTTTTTCCTTCAAAAATGTATATTTAGGTTTGGGTTGGTTTGTTTTACGGCATATCAACCTCAATGGGTTATTTAATGCCGACAAGATTTTTATTGCTGCTAATATGTTTTTTCCTTCAAAAATGTATATTTAGGTTTGGGTTGGTTTGTTTTACGGCATATCAACCTCAATGGGTTATTTAATGCCGACAAGATTTTTATTGCTGCTAATATGTTTTTTCCTTCAAAAATGTATATTTAGGTTTGGGTTGGTTTGATTTACGGCATATCAACCTCGATGGGTTATTTAATGCCGACAAGATTTTTATTGCTGCTAATATGTTTTTTCCTTCAAAAATGTATATTTAGGTTTGGGTTGGTTTGTTTTACGGCATATCAACCTCAATGGGTTATTTAATGCCGACAAGATTTTTATTGCTGCTAATATGTTTTTTCCTTCAAAAATGTATATTTAGGTTTGGGTTGGTTTGTTTTACGGCATATCAACCTCAATGGGTTATTTAATGCCGACAAGATTTTTATTGCTGCTAATATGTTTTTTCCTTCAAAAATGTATATTTAGGTTTGGGTTGGTTTGATTTACGGCATATCAACCTCGATGGGTTATTTAATGCCAACAAGATTTTTATTGCTGCTAATATGTTTTTTCCTTCAAAAATGTATATTTAGGTTTGGGTTGGTTTGATTTACGGCATATCAACCTCGATGGGTTATTTAATGCCAACAAGATTTTTATTGCTGCTAATATGTTTTTTCCTTCAAAAATGTATATTTAGGTTTGGGTTGGTTTGATTTACGGCATATCAACCTCGATGGGTTATTTAATGCCGACAAGATTTTTATTGCTGCTAATATGTTTTTTCCTTCAAAAATGTATATTTAGGTTTGGGTTGGTTTGTTTTACGGCATATCAACCTCAATGGGTTTTTTAATGCCGACAAGATTTTTATTGCTGCTAATATGTTTTTTCCTTCAAAAATGTATATTTAGGTTTGGGTTGGTTTGATTTACGGCATATCAACCTCAATGGGTTATTTAATACCGACAAGATTTTTATTGCTGCTAATATTTTTCCTTCAAAAATGTATATTTAGGTTTGGGTTGGTTTGATTTACGGCATATCAACCTCGATGGGTTATTTAATGCCGACAAGATTTTTATTGCTGCTAATATGTTTTTTCCTTCAAAAATGTATATTTAGGTTTGGGTTGGTTTGATTTACGGCATATCAACCTCGATGGGTTATTTAATGCCGACAAGATTTTTATTGCTGCTAATATGTTTTTTCCTTCAAAAATGTATATTTAGGTTTGGGTTGGTTTGATTTACGGCATATCAACCTCGATGGGTTATTTAATGCCAACAAGATTTTTATTGCTGCTAATATGTTTTTTCCTTCAAAAATGTATATTTAGGTTTGGGTTGGTTTGATTTACGGCATATCAACCTCGATGGGTTATTTAATGCCGACAAGATTTTTATTGCTGCTAATATGTTTTTTCCTTCAAAAATGTATATTTAGGTTTGGGTTGGTTTGATTTACGGCATATCAACCTCGATGGGTTATTTAATGCCAACAAGATTTTTATTGCTGCTAATATGTTTTTTCCTTCAAAAATGTATATTTAGGTTTGGGTTGGTTTGATTTACGGCATATCAACCTCGATGGGTTATTTAATGCCGACAAGATTTTTATTGCTGCTAATATGTTTTTTCCTTCAAAAATGTATATTTAGGTTTGGGTTGGTTTGATTTACGGCATATCAACCTCGATGGGTTATTTAATGCCAACAAGATTTTTATTGCTGCTAATATGTTTTTTCCTTCAAAAATGTATATTTAGGTTTGGGTTGGTTTGATTTACGGCATATCAACCTCGATGGGTTATTTAATGCCGACAAGATTTTTATTGCTGCTAATATGTTTTTTCCTTCAAAAATGTATATTTAGGTTTGGGTTGGTTTGATTTACGGCATATCAACCTCGATGGGTTATTTAATGCCAACAAGATTTTTATTGCTGCTAATATGTTTTTTCCTTCAAAAATGTATATTTAGGTTTGGGTTGGTTTGATTTACGGCATATCAACCTCGATGGGTTATTTAATGCCGACAAGATTTTTATTGCTGCTAATATGTTTTTTCCTTCAAAAATGTATATTTAGGTTTGGGTTGGTTTGATTTACGGCATATCAACCTCGATGGGTTATTTAATGCCAACAAGATTTTTATTGCTGCTAATATGTTTTTTCCTTCAAAAATGTATATTTAGGTTTGGGTTGGTTTGATTTACGGCATATCAACCTCGATGGGTTATTTAATGCCAACAAGATTTTTATTGCTGCTAATATGTTTTTTCCTTCAAAAATGTATATTTAGGTTTGGGTTGGTTTGATTTACGGCATATCAACCTCAATGGGTTATTTAATGCCGACAAGATTTTTATTGCTGCTAATATGTTTTTTCCTTCAAAAATGTATATTTAGGTTTGGGTTGGTTTGATTTACGGCATATCAACCTCGATGGGTTATTTAATGCCGACAAGATTTTTATTGCTGCTAATATGTTTTTTCCTTCAAAAATGTATATTTAGGTTTGGGTTGGTTTGATTTACGGCATATCAACCTCGATGGGTTATTTAATGCCGACAAGATTTTTATTGCTGCTAATATGTTTTTTCCTTCAAAAATGTATATTTAGGTTTGGGTTGGTTTGATTTACGGCATATCAACCTCGATGGGTTATTTAATGCCAACAAGATTTTTATTGCTGCTAATATGTTTTTTCCTTCAAAAATGTATATTTAGGTTTGGGTTGGTTTGATTTACGGCATATCAACCTCGATGGGTTATTTAATGCCAACAAGATTTTTATTGCTGCTAATATGTTTTTTCCTTCAAAAATGTATATTTAGGTTTGGGTTGGTTTGATTTACGGCATATCAACCTCAATGGGTTATTTAATACCGACAAGATTTTTATTGCTGCTAATATTTTTCCTTCAAAAATGTATATTTAGGTTTGGGTTGGTTTGATTTACGGCATATCAACCTCGATGGGTTATTTAATGCCGACAAGATTTTTATTGCTGCTAATATGTTTTTTCCTTCAAAAATGTATATTTAGGTTTGGGTTGGTTTGATTTACGGCATATCAACCTCGATGGGTTATTTAATGCCGACAAGATTTTTATTGCTGCTAATATGTTTTTTCCTTCAAAAATGTATATTTAGGTTTGGGTTGGTTTGATTTACGGCATATCAACCTCGATGGGTTATTTAATGCCAACAAGATTTTTATTGCTGCTAATATGTTTTTTCCTTCAAAAATGTATATTTAGGTTTGGGTTGGTTTGATTTACGGCATATCAACCTCGATGGGTTATTTAATGCCAACAAGATTTTTATTGCTGCTAATATGTTTTTTCCTTCAAAAATGTATATTTAGGTTTGGGTTGGTTTGATTTACGGCATATCAACCTCGATGGGTTATTTAATGCCGACAAGATTTTTATTGCTGCTAATATGTTTTTTCCTTCAAAAATGTATATTTAGGTTTGGGTTGGTTTGATTTACGGCATATCAACCTCGATGGGTTATTTAATGCCGACAAGATTTTTATTGCTGCTAATATGTTTTTTCCTTCAAAAATGTATATTTAGGTTTGGGTTGGTTTGATTTACGGCATATCAACCTCGATGGGTTATTTAATGCCGACAAGATTTTTATTGCTGCTAATATGTTTTTTCCTTCAAAAATGTATATTTAGGTTTGGGTTGGTTTGATTTACGGCATATCAACCTCGATGGGTTATTTAATGCCAACAAGATTTTTATTGCTGCTAATATGTTTTTTCCTTCAAAAATGTATATTTAGGTTTGGGTTGGTTTGATTTACGGCATATCAACCTCGATGGGTTATTTAATGCCGACAAGATTTTTATTGCTGCTAATATGTTTTTTCCTTCAAAAATGTATATTTAGGTTTGGGTTGGTTTGATTTACGGCATATCAACCTCGATGGGTTATTTAATGCCAACAAGATTTTTATTGCTGCTAATATGTTTTTTCCTTCAAAAATGTATATTTAGGTTTGGGTTGGTTTGATTTACGGCATATCAACCTCGATGGGTTATTTAATGCCGACAAGATTTTTATTGCTGCTAATATGTTTTTTCCTTCAAAAATGTATATTTAGGTTTGGGTTGGTTTGATTTACGGCATATCAACCTCGATGGGTTATTTAATGCCAACAAGATTTTTATTGCTGCTAATATGTTTTTTCCTTCAAAAATGTATATTTAGGTTTGGGTTGGTTTGATTTACGGCATATCAACCTCGATGGGTTATTTAATGCCGACAAGATTTTTATTGCTGCTAATATGTTTTTTCCTTCAAAAATGTATATTTAGGTTTGGGTTGGTTTGATTTACGGCATATCAACCTCGATGGGTTATTTAATGCCAACAAGATTTTTATTGCTGCTAATATGTTTTTTCCTTCAAAAATGTATATTTAGGTTTGGGTTGGTTTGATTTACGGCATATCAACCTCGATGGGTTATTTAATGCCGACAAGATTTTTATTGCTGCTAATATGTTTTTTCCTTCAAAAATGTATATTTAGGTTTGGGTTGGTTTGATTTACGGCATATCAACCTCGATGGGTTATTTAATGCCGACAAGATTTTTATTGCTGCTAATATGTTTTTTCCTTCAAAAATGTATATTTAGGTTTGGGTTGGTTTGATTTACGGCATATCAACCTCGATGGGTTATTTAATGCCAACAAGATTTTTATTGCTGCTAATATGTTTTTTCCTTCAAAAATGTATATTTAGGTTTGGGTTGGTTTGATTTACGGCATATCAACCTCGATGGGTTATTTAATGCCGACAAGATTTTTATTGCTGCTAATATGTTTTTTCCTTCAAAAATGTATATTTAGGTTTGGGTTGGTTTGATTTACGGCATATCAACCTCGATGGGTTATTTAATGCCGACAAGATTTTTATTGCTGCTAATATGTTTTTTCCTTCAAAAATGTATATTTAGGTTTGGGTTGGTTTGATTTACGGCATATCAACCTCGATGGGTTATTTAATGCCAACAAGATTTTTATTGCTGCTAATATGTTTTTTCCTTCAAAAATGTATATTTAGGTTTGGGTTGGTTTGATTTACGGCATATCAACCTCGATGGGTTATTTAATGCCGACAAGATTTTTATTGCTGCTAATATGTTTTTTCCTTCAAAAATGTATATTTAGGTTTGGGTTGGTTTGATTTACGGCATATCAACCTCGATGGGTTATTTAATGCCAACAAGATTTTTATTGCTGCTAATATGTTTTTTCCTTCAAAAATGTATATTTAGGTTTGGGTTGGTTTGATTTACGGCATATCAACCTCGATGGGTTATTTAATGCCGACAAGATTTTTATTGCTGCTAATATGTTTTTTCCTTCAAAAATGTATATTTAGGTTTGGGTTGGTTTGATTTACGGCATATCAACCTCGATGGGTTATTTAATGCCAACAAGATTTTTATTGCTGCTAATATGTTTTTTCCTTCAAAAATGTATATTTAGGTTTGGGTTGGTTTGATTTACGGCATATCAACCTCGATGGGTTATTTAATGCCGACAAGATTTTTATTGCTGCTAATATGTTTTTTCCTTCAAAAATGTATATTTAGGTTTGGGTTGGTTTGATTTACGGCATATCAACCTCGATGGGTTATTTAATGCCAACAAGATTTTTATTGCTGCTAATATGTTTTTTCCTTCAAAAATGTATATTTAGGTTTGGGTTGGTTTGATTTACGGCATATCAACCTCGATGGGTTATTTAATGCCGACAAGATTTTTATTGCTGCTAATATGTTTTTTCCTTCAAAAATGTATATTTAGGTTTGGGTTGGTTTGATTTACGGCATATCAACCTCGATGGGTTATTTAATGCCAACAAGATTTTTATTGCTGCTAATATGTTTTTTCCTTCAAAAATGTATATTTAGGTTTGGGTTGGTTTGATTTACGGCATATCAACCTCGATGGGTTATTTAATGCCGACAAGATTTTTATTGCTGCTAATATGTTTTTTCCTTCAAAAATGTATATTTAGGTTTGGGTTGGTTTGATTTACGGCATATCAACCTCGATGGGTTATTTAATGCCAACAAGATTTTTATTGCTGCTAATATGTTTTTTCCTTCAAAAATGTATATTTAGGTTTGGGTTGGTTTGATTTACGGCATATCAACCTCGATGGGTTATTTAATGCCGACAAGATTTTTATTGCTGCTAATATGTTTTTTCCTTCAAAAATGTATATTTAGGTTTGGGTTGGTTTGATTTACGGCATATCAACCTCAATGGGTTATTTAATACCGACAAGATTTTTATTGCTGCTAATATTTTTCCTTCAAAAATGTATATTTAGGTTTGGGTTGGTTTGATTTACGGCATATCAACCTCGATGGGTTATTTAATGCCGACAAGATTTTTATTGCTGCTAATATGTTTTTTCCTTCAAAAATGTATATTTAGGTTTGGGTTGGTTTGATTTACGGCATATCAACCTCGATGGGTTTTTTAATGCCGACAAGATTTTTATTGCTGCTAATATGTTTTTTCCTTCAAAAATGTATATTTAGGTTTGGGTTGGTTTGTTTTACGGCATATCAACCTCAATGGGTTTTTTAATGCCGACAAGATTTTTATTGCTGCTAATATGTTTTTTCCTTCAAAAATGTATATTTAGGTTTGGGTTGGTTTGTTTTACGGCATATCAACCTCAATGGGTTATTTAATGCCGACAAGATTTTTATTGCTGCTAATATGTTTTTTCCTTCAAAAATGTATATTTAGGTTTGGGTTGGTTTGTTTTACGGCATATCAACCTCAATGGGTTATTTAATGCCGACAAGATTTTTATTGCTGCTAATATGTTTTTTCCTTCAAAAATGTATATTTAGGTTTGGGTTGGTTTGTTTTACGGCATATCAACCTCAATGGGTTATTTAATGCCGACAAGATTTTTATTGCTGCTAATATGTTTTTTCCTTCAAAAATGTATATTTAGGTTTGGGTTGGTTTGATTTACGGCATATCAACCTCGATGGGTTATTTAATGCCGACAAGATTTTTATTGCTGCTAATATGTTTTTTCCTTCAAAAATGTATATTTAGGTTTGGGTTGGTTTGATTTACGGCATATCAACCTCGATGGGTTATTTAATGCCGACAAGATTTTTATTGCTGCTAATATGTTTTTTCCTTCAAAAATGTATATTTAGGTTTGGGTTGGTTTGTTTTACGGCATATCAACCTCGATGGGTTATTTAATGCCGACAAGATTTTTATTGCTGCTAATATGTTTTTTCCTTCAAAAATGTATATTTAGGTTTGGGTTGGTTTGATTTACGGCATATCAACCTCGATGGGTTATTTAATACCGACAAGATTTTTATTGCTGCTAATATGTTTTTTCCTTCAAAAATGTATATTTAGGTTTGGGTTGGTTTGTTTTACGGCATATCAACCTCAATGGGTTATTTAATGCCGACAAGATTTTTATTGCTGCTAATATGTTTTTTCCTTCAAAAATGTATATTTAGGTTTGGGTTGGTTTGTTTTACGGCATATCAACCTCAATGGGTTATTTAATGCCGACAAGATTTTTATTGCTGCTAATATGTTTTTTCCTTCAAAAATGTATATTTAGGTTTGGGTTGGTTTGATTTACGGCATATCAACCTCGATGGGTTATTTAATGCCGACAAGATTTTTATTGCTGCTAATATGTTTTTTCCTTCAAAAATGTATATTTAGGTTTGGGTTGGTTTGATTTACGGCATATCAACCTCGATGGGTTATTTAATGCCGACAAGATTTTTATTGCTGCTAATATGTTTTTTCCTTCAAAAATGTATATTTAGGTTTGGGTTGGTTTGTTTTACGGCATATCAACCTCGATGGGTTATTTAATGCCGACAAGATTTTTATTGCTGCTAATATGTTTTTTCCTTCAAAAATGTATATTTAGGTTTGGGTTGGTTTGATTTACGGCATATCAACCTCGATGGGTTATTTAATACCGACAAGATTTTTATTGCTGCTAATATGTTTTATCTATCTATCTATCTATCTATCTATCTATCTATCTCAGTATATATTGGTTTGTTTTGTTTTGTTTTGTTTTAAAGACATGTCAACATCAATGGGTTATTTAATAGCGACAAAATCTTTTATTGCTGGTAATATATTTGGCATCAAAAATATATTGCTGGTAATATTTTTTTCTTCAAAAATCTATTGCTGGTAATATATATATATATATATATATATATATATATATATATATATGTTTTAATTATTTTTTTAATATGATTCCTTCGCTACATATGAGTTCTCATGTTTCAAAATAAGGAGTTAAAAACTTCAATTTAATTATAAAAATTGAATTGCATTAAAGTATCAAGCCCTGTTTCATCTTCAAGCGGAAATTTTGGAAGAACTAATCTTGAAATTTATGCACTTTTATAAGTATATTCATTCGTAAAATTAATTACTATGGAAACTTCTGAAGGAATTATTTCAATAAGGGTCGTAAGGGTTAACAATTTGTATCAAGATATTAGTTACTTTCGGAAAGAGGTCAAGTCAAGGTAGGGTCGGGGTGTCTACTTTAAAGCGAATGATGACATTCTTTAGACTCATATCGTCTTGTCTGTTTCATCGACAGAGAGTTATTGGCATTATTGTTACACCGTTAAAAGTCTTATTTGCCTTACGTGTTCCTATTTTTCTATATATTTGTGCACACACACACACGCGCGCGCACACACACATATTCATATATATATATATATATATATATATATATATATATATATATATATATATATATATAAATATATGTATGTATTTCTTCAAAAATCTATTGCTTGTAAATTTTTTTTCAAAACTGCTATGCTGGTAATATTTTTTTCTCAAAAATGTATTGGTGGTAATAATGTATTTCTGGTAATAACTTTTGCAAAAAAAGTATTTCTGGTATAAAACCTATGTAGTTTACATAAAGTAAACATCAGACAGAAACATCAGAAATCTGCACATCGTCTCACATCTGAATGTAAAATGAAGAGATGTGAATTGCTTGTTTAATATGTGGTCGGTGTAGATGAGGTCAAATTTTATTTTCCGAAAGCAACCAATATAATATCGAATTCAAATGACTCATTTTCACTTTCGCTACTGAGAGGTGGACGCGGATGTAGTTTATCGTCTTACCCAGGACACGGATGTAGTTTATCATCATACCCGGGATGCGAACGTAGGTTATCGTCATACCCAGGACGCGCATGTAGTTTATCGTCATACCCAGGACGCGGATGTAGTTTATCGTCATACCCAGTACGCGGATGGAGTTTATTGTCTTACCCGGGACGCGGATGTAGTTTATCGTCTTACCCAGGAGGGTGGACGAATGGTATTAAATAAAGAACGGATTACATTGATGATATACTATCTTTGCAAACAGCGTTCTACGCCATATGCCGAGGGAGGAGAGCTCAGTATGCAAAAGCAGCTATTAAATCAAAAAGCCAGCGATGTTGTTGATAATTCAAGCAGAGGATTTTCATACACCTTTCAAGCTCTGACAACAGAAGACATCACAAACAGATAAATAAAAAATGGCAATTATACTCGAGCCGAAAATAAAGAATAAAAATAAAACAAGCAGAGCGGCCCGACGGGGCAGGAAAGGGAATAAAGGAACATAGTAGATTCATAAAAAAAAAGTGCACCCTATTGTGCAAACTGGTGCATATCGAATGTTGCAATGTCATGGATAAATAGGAACACCTTTTGCACAGATGTTAGATCTAAAAGTGTTCAAAGCTAAAGAATTCTCTTTCAGACCGCTTCCGCCATTTTCCATCGTGGACAGCTGCTCCCGATTCTTTCTCAGACATAGATACTCGAACAACGCACACGCCACAAATGGATTTGAAGTCTTTCAAAGCCAATTCCACATTCACCTCAAAGCACATAATTCCGGGTTCGTTTCACAACAGTGGGTGTCATTTGCCCGAAAACTCTTCACCGAATTGCCACGGCTTCGAATGGTTCACGTAACCGAAACAAATCTAAATATAGTAATTTAAATGGAAATAACTGTTATATCTGAATAGTGCTTTTTAAAAGAATATTTATCGTTTTAAAATTACACTCATTAATTTGATCGTGGTTTATGTTTGATAAATGGTTGACAATTTTGTGTAAGAGGATTCACGTTGAAATCAGATAGAGCCTGAAGATTGCCTTTTTACAAAATAAATATTTAATAAATTCTTCTTTTATGCGCCTTGTCCCTTCAGGACGTAGACGACCATTTCTTCCTGTCCCTTGTAGATCTTAATAAATATTGTCTTTTTCTTATTTCTCCCAAAATTTGTTCCGCCATTCATTTGCTCAAGCCCATCAAGTATGTTACGGGCTGCTTTCCTCGGTCCCTCTTTTCATTAATCTCTCCTGTGGGTATCAGATTTTCCAAGCCCTCTTTCCTCATTACCTGCTCCAGATATTTCAAGTGCTTCTTCCTCATGTTTAAGAATAAGTTAGCTTTTTGTTTTCATTCCCTCTAGAAACACGTTGTTGCTAACATGTTTGGTCCATGGTAGCCTTGGCATCATTCTGCAGATCTACATTTCTTGCTTCAAGTCTCTTCTTTATTCTGAGGAGATTGTCCAGCATTCACTGCCATACAGGAGGACAGGTATCATGTAACAGTTCAGTACTCTATTCTTTGTTTCTATTGCTTCAAGTCTCTTCTTCATCTGTGAGGAGATTGTCCAGGATTCACTGTCATACAGGAGGACAGATATCATGTAACAGTTCAGTACTATTTTCTTTGTTTCTATTGCTTCAAGTCTCTTCTTCATCTGTGAGGAGATTGTCCAGCATTCGCTGCCATACAGGAGGACAGATATCACGTAGTTCAGTACTCTTTTCTTTGTTTCTGTTACTTCATGTCTTTATTATATTTGAGGAGATTGTCCAGCATTCGCTGTCATACAGAACAGATATCACTTCAGTACTCTTTTCTTTGTTTCTGTTTCTTCAAGTCTCTTCTCCATCTTTGAGGTGATTACCCAGCATTCTCTGTCATACACGAGGAGAGATATCACGTAACAGTTCAGTACTCTTTTCTTTGTTTCTGTTACTTCAAGTTTCTTCTTCAGCTTTCAGGAGATTTCCAGCATTCATTCCCATATAGGATGACAGATATAACGTTCAGTAGTCTTTTCTATTCTGTCTCTTAATACTCTGCTTAGCTTTTGAAATGCATCTTTGGTCTGAGTGTCGCGCATTCCGTTCTCTGTTAGATCATTTCCCAAATATTTAAATTTCTGTATCTGCTTGATTTTAGTATCCCCATTTGCAATATGCATTTTGGGCTCATATTTTTGCTGATGACCATGCATTCTCGATAAGTAAAAAAATGTAATATGAATTACTTCAGAAGACTTTTTTAAATACTTGACTTTTTTGCATGTTCAAATCCTCACAATATTTGGCATTGTTGAAGTCATTTTTTGTAGAGATTTAAAAACTCTACGTTGCGTTCAATTTTGCAAACCAATCGATGAAATTTGAATAAGCTGATTTATTTGGAAAATATTTAGAAATTCTACGTCACCGTTTAATAATTTCTTTAAATGAATTTAATTTTATAAGTCTTTATTTTTAAGAATTTTTTTTTCTTTTTCCTTTTTAACAGCGAAGAATAAATTCTTAAGATTTCTTACTCTTGAGCATGTAACATGCCGTGCGTAAATATTTATTTTTGAATCGTTTGGCCTTGTGATTTGTTTATAGTTTTCGTAAACGAAGGGCTAACTGGAAATTTGATTCTTGTATATAAGAACTTGAAAAAAGTTATGCAAGAAACGATACTGGATATTTATTAAATAAGTATTTGTTATTTTAAATATAAAAATAATTTAAAAAAATAATAGGTCTGTTTTGTATATCAAATAAAACATTTAATCTTTCCAAAAAAATTAATGATTTTTTTTTTTACTAAGCTCCTCACCCAAGTAAAACTAACTTTACTTTGTACCCCTTACCTGATTGCACTTCTTAAAATTTGGTTTCGAACGTCCAATGTATGGGGATTTTAAAGGATGTCACAGACGGACGGACTAATAGAAATCACAGGATTTTATATATAGATTTAATTTATTTGCGCGTGTAATTTGGATAGGACACATTTTTAAATGGGGTTGTTTGTCTTTATTTTTTACTTGTCTTTATATATTCCTAGAATAAAACGTAAATATTCAAGATTCTTTCTTGCATATATATACATACATACATACATACATACATATATATATATATATATATATATATATATATATATATATATATATATATATATATACTGGGGTTGGACAAAATAATTGACACACTTGTTAAATTCAAATAAAATTTATTTAATATGGAGTTGGTCCTCCTTTAGCCTCACATACAGCTTTAGTACGTCTAGGAATGGAATCATACAGCTTTCTGACTTCAACCAGAGGAATTTTCAGCCATTCTTCCATTAACACCTGCTCCAGCTCTTTAAGACACGACGGTGGAGGATAGTGGCTCCTAACTTGTCGCTCCAAAATGATATCTGGAGATTGGGGAGGTCACTCCATGTGTTTTAGCTCACTTTCATGCTCTTCATACCAATTCATAACCACTCGAGAGGTATGTATTGGAGCATTATCGTCTTGGAAGATGCAGTCACCATCAGGGAATAAAGTCTGGGCCATGTTCAGGTAATTTTTGCTGTTGATTCTACCATGCGGGGAAACTACTGGACCGAGACATTTCCATGATATGACGGCCCAAACTATCACCACAATTCTTCACTGTTGGAAGAAGGCAGTGAGGGTTGTAAGCTTTTTTGGGGCTGCCTTAACACATAAACTCGCTCTGAAATTGGGAAAAGAGAAAATCTGGAGTCGTCTGAGAATATGACTTGCTTTCATTGGCCTGCAGACCAGGCATTGTGATCTCTGCATCACATCAACCTCTTCTGAATGTTGCGAGTGGAGACAAGAGGTTTCCTTACGGAAGCTCTTCCATGATATCCAGATTTATGGAGCTCACGACAATCAGTTTTAGTAGAAACTGGACTATTCATATGATTATTTAACTCAGCACTCAATTTGGCCGCAGTTGTACAAGGAGTTTTTGCCACATTGCATTTCAATGCATGTCGATCCCTGTCAGTAAGTTTACAAGTCCAGCCCGAACGGTTGCTAGAAGTTTTGTTCTGTTTTTCGCCATTCATATCATTAACTTTACTAATCTACTTTTTGTATGAATGATTCATGTAATATATATATATATATATATATATATATATATATATATATATACATTCTAAATATATTGTATATGCGCGTTACTTATTGTACTTAGTGCTCAATATCAGTGGTAGAGCTAACATATTCATTTGTATGGATATGACTTTGTGAGCCTCTGTTTCACGCTTTTATATATATATATATATATATATATATATATATATATATATATATATATATACTGCCATGAAATCATTCTTGGCACTTAAAAATCCCACTTGTATTAAATGCAAGAGTGTTGACTTTGACGTTCCAATGGGCGTGTATGATTCGGCCCAGGTAGCTGATCTTGTTTGTCTATATATTCTTGAGACCCTTAGTAGAATTGTAGATCACGAGTAGGTCTATATAGAGATGACGGACTCATTTATATCCCTAATAGCAATGGTCCACTCGCTATTAAACTACAGTAAAAAATTATTAATGCTTTCAAGTTAATAGGGTTCAAGATAGAGATTTCAACTATCCTAAAATTGTGGATTATTTAGATATCGCTCTTGACCTGAATACTAATACCTTAAACCTTACCATAAAGAACATGAAGCTTCTAACTATAATGTTAACTCAAACCACCCTACTTCTGTAGATTATCCAAAATTAACATCGGACAAGTGTTCTTAAAACTTATAAATAAACATTGAAAAAATAACCACCTCGTAAGTCTCCAATAGAAAACTATTAAAATAAGTTATCGCTGTACAAATGATATATATAAAATTATTGATTTCCATAATAAAGTTATTCTTAATAAATTTTATGTTATTAACCTAATATGGAGACCCCATGTAATTGTAGAAATAGTGAACTCTGTCCAGTAGAAGGAAAATGCCAAACCTCTAATGTGAATTACCAGGCAACAATTTACCCTAAAGAGAACAAGAAGACCCAGAATATTTATATTTAGGAATCGAGGGTGAAAGAAGTGAACCCTAAGATTGACTGAAAAAAAATAGGTTTTC
>OZ038493.1:71829859-71849859 GCA_964036315.1 Acanthosepion esculentum | reverse complement strand
TTAAACCGGCCTTGTGCCACATTCGACCCGTGTGGGGGGGGGGTTGCTAAATATCCAGTCACCCCGTGACTGGAACAGTCATTTAGATTGTCCTTTGCCCACATTAAACCGGCCTTGTGCCACATTCGACCCGTGTGGGAGGGTTGCTAAATATCCAGTCACCCCGTGACTGGAACAGTTGTTAAGACTGTTCTTTGCTGTCGAACTCTCCGTCTCGGCGGGGAGGAACTCGGACGGGGCTTTGCCGCAGGGCAAAGTGCCGTCCGGGGAGGTAGACAGTCCCTGAACCCGTGTATACGGGTTCTAATGGGCATATTTTTGGCCGAGCCTACGGGCTCGGTAAACCCACATTAAACCGGCCTTGTACCACATTCGACCCGTGTGTGTGAGGGGGGGTTGCTAAATATCCAGTCACTGGGTGACTGGAACAGTTGTATAAATTGTTCTTTGCTGTCGAACTCTCCGCCTCGGCGGGGAGGGACTCGGACGAGGCTTTGCCGCAGGGCAAAGTTTCGTCCGGGGAGGTAGACAGTCCCTGAACCCGTTTATACGGGTTCTAATGGGCATATTTTTGGCCGAGGGTACGGGCTCGTTAAGCCCACGTTAAGCCGGCCTTGTGCCACATTCGACCCGTGTGGGGGTATTGTTAAATATCCAGTCACCAGGTGTGAGTCACCAAGAGTGTATCTACGAGTGAGTGTATGAATGAGTGGGTCAGGACACCAGTGAGAGAACGTACTCTCCAGTCCACATTACTTTGTACTACGTTTCCGTGAATAATATACCGTTTAACTGTATATCCGAGTTTGTGTTATTTTTCTATTATTTCAACACCATAACACTAATGTAATCTTAATTCCTATTGTATGATAATATTGTATGTAATGGTTGAACAAATCCGGCGAAAAGACAACATTTTCTTACACCCATTTCTATTTTTTGTATATTTTCCAAATTTATATTTTTGTAATCTTAATTCTTATTGTATGAAGAGCTGCTTTCGCTGGTTCCCAGACTACATGTATTTAAGCGTTCTACTAGGCTGGCATCTCGCTATCACCCTTTCACTGTCGAAACTGTTAAATGTAGCCGTCTCTTCTACGCCAATAGCTTCATGTCTCGCACTTCTCGCCTGTGGAACTCTCTCCTCTTTTCCTGTTTCCCTGATAGCTATAATCTCCAACTATTCAAATGTAATGTCAATCGACGTCTCCAGATACCTTGATCTATCCCCTATCATTCTCTTCATCTTTTCCTCTATCACTCCTATTTGCTCTCGCTCCAACTCTCTGTAACCCCTTGCGTGCTAGTGTCTTCCCGCATTGCTTGGGGTGAAACGCTTAAAAATAATACAACCAGCTTCAATCCCCATTTCTCATCTACTCGCAAGCTAAAATATCTTTATCATGCATGTAAAATATAGGTGCCGTTCAATGAAAAATTCTTTTAAAAGTTTAAATATAACAGTATGCCAAAAATTTCCTCCTACTTAGCAACGTATCTCCGTAGATAATTTTCCATTTTCAAATATTTGGCATCTAAAAAGAAAGAGAGATGTGGTGTTTTCTCTCTTCCATTCCGACAGCATTCTCGTGTACATGTCAGGCGAGATTTTTAAAAAAGCACATGTCCAATCAGTTTATTCTCAAAACCTAATCGGCTAATTACATTTGATGGCTTCTCAGCTTAGCTTACCACAGTACAATGTTAAATAGAAAAGAAATCTATGTAATAAGATTGTGTATCGGCGAACATTTAAATAAGGAAAGCTCGTTTGACGTCTTGAAAAATCAGTATTCTAAAGCCAAGCTTAGGTATTGATTACTAATATAACCTACGTAATATTCAATATGGTTTCCATTACGTTAAAGCAGAAGGCTTTCCACTATGACTCAAAAGAAGCTTATTTTCAAATGCTTTTGGAAATTCGATGCCATACCTTTTATCCATTTTTTGCGATTCTGATGCTTACTCAATTCGGATGTCCATATCCTTTTCACTTGACTGAATTCAAACATAAAGAGATGTTAACAAAAAAAAAATGATTGATAGGTTTGACGTTACTCGAGGGTCGACCGGAAAGTTCGTAAGCTGACCAAGATAGAAATGAAAGTAGACACACAAGTTGGTAGACTAAAAAGCATGTACAAGAATACAACAGATACTCAGCCAGCCTATGAACTTTTTAGCTGCCTCTTTATATATATATATATCATTGAAAACCAAAAGGAAATCACCATATTGATACATGTTTAAATCCAATCTAAGCTTTAGGTTTACATAAGCCATTATCAAAGATGACAATTACATTTCAACATATCAAACAATACACGGACGAAACAATAATGATAGTCTGTTTTTGTTGCATGAAAAATTTCAAAACAACGACAAACTTGTGTATACGAGACGCGGAAGCCACAATTGCGTCGCAGCTCGTGACGTCACACATGACCACGCGTCTTTCAATGATAATGTTATTAAGCTTATATGGAAGGAACTTACTTAAAATAAATAGACAAAACTTGTCTATATTATTTAATGAAACATGCATCAATGAATATATATATTTATATATTAGTTGACACCGTGTGTCGACAGTCTTTTTCATGTTTTGAAAGCTCAGTCTTTGCTACGCATAATGCTCTAATAACTAGTATATGTAAACAGTCGTGACACAACCCAATATATATGGCCAGAAGAATGTGTTTAAGCATGAAACAGACAGTCACCATTTGGTATTGACTTCAATGTGTAGTCTTATATTTACACATGGCCTATTTCGGATATTGAACATTTTTTCCCCATATATGTAGCATACCTTAAAAATATATTCTATTTTTTAGAATAAAGATATATTTGTGTTGGGGGTGTCTGTGTGTGTGTGCGTGTGTTTGTATTGAGGTGATGAGCGATCTTGGGACCACAAGGCAATATATGTAATCTGGGATATCGAGAATCATGGCTATAAACTTAAATAAAACCATTTTAAATCATAACAAATTACCTGCGACGGTCGGCTGAAGAGTTCATAGTCTGACCAAGATATAAATGTAAGCAGACACACCGGTTGCTAGACTAAACGATAAATCAAGTGTACCAGGCTACAACAGATGGTCGGCTAGCATGCACATATAAATATACAGTGCTGTTCGATAAAAGTGACTCACTTGATTTTTTTTTTTTACTAAATGTTTCTCTTCTCCGATGAAACGAAAGCTGAGCTAAATTCAAAGGATAAGCGATCTAAAATCCGAAGAAGAAGCTTTGAAAGTTCTTTGAATTTAGCAGTAAGTACTGTCAAGCATCCGTTCAGTATAATGTTCTGGGGATAGCTTTTCTTTTCATGGAACTGGTTTCTTAAAACCTATTGAAAAGACCCTCAGGAGCGAGCAGTACAAGAGAATTTTAGAGTCTTGTCTGTTCCCTTCTGCTGAAAGGGTGCAAATCGATCCCACCAAGCTCATTTTTATGCAGGATAATGCTCCCTGTCACAAATCAAAATTGATGAAGGAATACGTTGATGAGAAGCAGGTGAGTGTTATGACATGGCCGCCCCAATCTCCTGACCTCAACCCCATAGAAAACGTATGGAGCATTATAAAGTACAGGCTCTCGAGAAAGCAGTTGAGCAACAAAGTGGATTTGATTGTGAATTTCATATCCGAATGGAATTCAATGCTTGGAGATGAGATTTGCCAGAACCTAATGAAGTCAATGCCAAAAAGTGTTGAAAAGGTTATTCAAAATAAAGGAGGACCCATAGATTATTAAATATTTCGAACTATATTATCTATTATAAATAAATTATACCTCTATTATTCTTTATTTAAAGCTGTCCGGTTATGTTTCTATTGATTACTAGTTGCAGGAAATAAGTGAGTCACTTTTTTTGCACAGAGTTTTTCCTTAAATCTCATTTACATTCAAAATTATAATTATCAATAGAATACCTTAGGGTGAGTAAACTTTTTTACTAGGTGGTCGGGAAGGGGTCTTTGTATTAGTAAGATTAAAAATTAGCTTTACCCCCAAAACAATAGGCGAAAAAATTTTTAAGTAAAAAAAAATCAGGTGAGTCACTTTTATCGAACAGCACTGTATTTATTCTTTCGGAATAAATATTTCGGGGAAATGTTAAATATTAATATTAAAGAAAAAATTGCACTCTGCGCTAAGATTCGAAACTGTGTCTCCCCTGACAGAAGAAACCGTCGTTGGATCCGACTTGCTTTAGATCGTCTCGACAACGAAATCATTGTTAACGAAGCAATGTTGAATCTTTCCCAGACTCTCAAAACATTCATAAATACCCAGATTTGTATCCGAACGTAAACAAAGCAATTTCTAATGAAGTAACGGATCTTTTTAAATTCATTAATCCGACAGATATTTTTTAGTTAAATATTAATTTTATTGGATACCCATATTTGAGTAGACGCTCCGTTTATTTTAAACAGTCTATTTATTTTCGTCTGCTGGCCTGAATATTCGAGAAATCTTAAATTATTAATTTTATTGGATACACATATTTGAGTAGACGCTCCATTTATTTTTAAAAGTCTGTTTATTTTTCGTCTGCTGGCCAGTATAATCGAGAAATCTTGTTAAAGAAAAAATATGCGCTCTATCGCATATAGAAAGTGGTCAAACGAGCTACATTCCTAAGTTCCGCCAGTTCTAACCTTCTAAGACCCGTCATGCTACGTACAGTGTAGCGAACCACCCTCATTCCCTTCGTATTCCATCGGTGAGATGTAAGTTCTACTGGAGTAGATTTCTTCCACGAGCCGCTGCTTTGTGGAACCGTCTCTTAAGAGAGTGCTTCTCCGATCTCGACAATCTTAACCTGTTCACATATCCGCATAAACTGTCAGTCTTGCTCTGTAACCCTCTACCTCGAGTGGCTCTTGGGCCTTGTACACAGTGAATATCATTGTAAAGAATACAGCTAACATTGTTGAAGCCAAATCAGCGGGCGTACAAAAACAGAGAAACCAAAGAGAGTGACTATATTCAAGTTCACGGGCAGTTATGGTTCATGGGTAAGTTAGTGGACTGAAGGGCAGGAAATCTGAGGTTCCATGACGGGAGCTTTCTTTGTTGTTAATATTTACTGGAAAGAAATTAATTAGAAACTAATCCAAATTAGGTGCCTCTTTATTGTGTAATTTTTAGCTAGCTCGTCTTACAGAATCCTTACAAGGGACGAGTGAGTTTGATCCTCACTAGGTGCCCTTTATTTTTGGCCTTGATTCAACGATAAGTTAAGCTTAGTAAATGCGTATACGATAACCCAAACTATCGAAATACCGGAGATTCCATGATACAGTGTAACCCGGATATAAGAGACCCGGATATAAGAGAAACCCGATATAAGAGAGATTTTCTCTGGTCCCAAATTAGAGCCTGTGTTAATGTATATATAATAGACCAAACCCGGATATAAGAGAAACTCGGATATAAGAGACTACTTCTCCGGTCCCGACAACTCTCTTATATCCGGGTTACACGGTATTTATTAATCTTAAACAAGTACAGCAAAAGTCAAACAAGAGGAAGAGAAAATTCGACTTAGGAATACTGTGTTGCACAAATTGTTGTAGAAAGCATTCAGGGCTTGAAAATCAGCATCTGAAATCCTAGTTGTTACCCAGGGTCAGATATTGACCCCCGGTAGCTTTGCAACAATTTAACCCCCAACCGTGCCTAAAGATAAATTCATTGTCTCTTTCTTGAATTACTTTAACAAGCATTCACATATCTGTCGAAGATATCAATGTCATCCGCCATTCTCTTTATCCGCAAACTTGGCTTCTCAATCTCAAATTCCATGTCTAGTTAATACTGATGGCACAATCTAATTTTAAAAAAAAATCTTTTAGCATTTAACAAGACATTCCAGTTAACGAGGTAAACTTAATTCACTTTTCGTCTATATAATCAATTTCCTTCATTTAGATTTTCAAAATCAGTGCGTGCTGTTAATCAAGGCACGTGAACACCGTTATATTTTAAACTACACCACAGTTCTAGAATTGAAAAGAATGGGCTTACATTATTTGGCAGGCATGCTATTACTTCAGAAAAATTCTCTCCGAGATTTTACAGAATGGAAATAAAAAAAATAAAAATAAGGAAGCTGATTTTGAAACGGATGCTGTCAAGTCGTCGCTAAAATCGTATGTCACTTAAAGTTTAAAAATAAATAAATCTCTTCCTATTTTTTTTTGTCTAAGAAGTCACCGTTTAAGAGCCCGGCATTATTTTCATTCTTAGCGCTTACTACGAAAAACAAAATGTCCGCCTTAAACAAATTCACGCCATTGGCACGTTCTTCTACTTATTTTCTTTCACCCCCGACCAACGCTTGCAACGTTCTCACCAACAAAAGCTTTCTTCAATCTTGAACATCAAATGGAGTGACTATGTGACCAAGCCCAAAGTCCTGGAAAGAGCCAACAGACAAAGCATCAAATCGCTTATCATTAAACACTGTCTTCAATCATCATGGCATGTAGCAAGAATTGAAGAATCAAATTTTCCACGTCAAGTCGTTTTCATTGAGTTCACTTCAATAAAAGATATAGGGTTGGCTGTTTTCGAAGATACAAGGACTAACACAAACATTTCTATCAAGTCAATGCCATCGATTCTTCCCTGTACGAATTAGTCTTTGTAGTTGCCATCATAAAGGAATTTTCTGTTTTGGGCGGGGTTTTGTTTACAGGTGACGTATATTAAGCATCGCAGTCGGTAAGATTAGTTCAAACATCTCACATACCAAACAGGTTTCAGTTAAGAATAAATGACTAATTACATAGTAATTTCTTCCATATTTGTATCAAATGAACCAATAAGTAAACGGCATATTAGCATCTTAATCGTTGCTATATGATATGATATGACATGGCTGAAAACAAGTTGAATCTTGCCAGGGGAGGATGGCGTCAAGAACGAATAGAGTGTTGGTAGGTAGGGGCATTTTTAATCAATTCACCCCAAGCAAGGTGATAATTCCACTAAGACTCAAGGGTTGCTGGAAGGAAAGAATGAGAAAGGAGAATAAAAGGACAATGTTCAGGAAGACAGAAGACGCTGATAATGCCACTAAGATGCAAAGGATTACTGGCAGTGGAAGAAAGGACAATAAAAGAAAATGATTAAGAAAGACAAAATATGGTAATTCTTTTTTTTTATCAATTCACCCTAAACAAGGCGATAATTACACTAAGACGGAAAAAGTTTACTGAGATTGAATGGGAACGAGAAGACTTTCATACGGATAAAGGAGAATAAAATAACCAGTTTCAGGAAGATGGACTTACATTTAATTTTTTTTTATTGTAGTTGGCATATAAGCAAGAAAAATAGGAAGAGTGTACCACAGGCAAGTATTGCAAGAAAAGAAAATAATAGACTAGAACTTACGGTTACATCTAGCTACTTTACGATGAGTACGAGTAGCCAATCTAGTAGTACGTTTAAATTCACGCGGGCGAGTTACCAAGGGGAAGAGCTGATAAGAACCACTGCCCTGAAAATATTTGTAGAAAAGACAGAGAGAAGTCACGTGTCGGGATGCCAGTTCAGGATCCACTATTTATTACTAAAATATACAGTAATTGTGGCACAAGGCCAAAGGGGAAATGAGAAAATGTTGGTCTCTGCTAACTATCCTAGTTAATCCCAATCACCACCTATCCATTCAATACAATTCAACCATATACCACAACAACACGTCCCCAGAACCCAGAAAACTAACTAAATATTGTAACAAAACGAACTATAACAATACATATGTCAGTAGAATCCGTCCACCCCTCAAAATAATAAGAGCAGCTGCTGTATTCTGTCGACTAAGATGCCATGGGTTGCTGAGACCAAAAAAAAATGAGAACAGGATTCAAGAAGAGAGAAGATGGCGATTGGCATTGCATTTAAATTTTTGAAGATTGTAGGTGACAAGGAAACAAGAAGCTGGAAGAGGTTCACAGGTAAGAAATGTGAGAAAAGAAATCATTACGATGGAACTGTTAAATGTATCTATTTCAACAGTAAAATGATGAGACCTAGTTGCTAATCTAGTAGCAGACTTAAATTCATGTAGTCAAGGTACCAAGGTGGAGAGCTCATTACAAAAATTACCATGAAAATATTTATAGAAAAGACAGTGGGAAGGCATGTTACAGTGATTGGTAAGTAACTGAATCAGTGTATTTCTACAAGATTGATTTATTATTAAACAAGGTGATAATGCCACTAAAATGCAATATTTATTACTGAAATATACAGTAATTGTGGCAGAAGACCAAAGGGGAAATGCTGGTCTCTGGTAACTATCCTAGTCCTAGTTAATCACAATCACGACCCATCCATTCAATACAATTTACCCACTTACCACAAGAACACGTCCCTCACCAGACAACCCCTCATATACCTACAAAACATCTCATGGTATAAAAATCTCGTGAAAGTCCATAATAAAATATATAAAAAATTTCATGAATCATGGAATAAGTGTCGGGGTGGGATGAACCCAGAAAACTAATTAATTTTTATAACAAAACAAACTGAAACAAAATATATATTAGTAGAACCCGTCTACTCCTCAAAATAAGAGTGGCCGCGGTATACTGTCGACAGACACAATCAAGTGACCCACTCACTAATGGAGTCGGGTGGGTAAAAATAAATGACGGAATGGGAAAATCAAAGTCTGACCCAGCCGAGATGACAAAGGGGTTCAAAAACAAACAGGAGAGGTTGGGAGACGCGACAATGATCATGACAAAGGAGGCAACAGGCTATGAGCAACACTCATTCACATTAACTAGGAAAATCAAATCATATCTAGCTTAACCCGCGGGAGGAATCACAGGAAACCGCCCCGTTGTGCCGAAGAGGACTTAAAAAGGGTACTCGAGAATAGCCCCTTTCACACAAACTAAGCTCGCTACTCTCACCCAACTTTCGCTGAAATCTGTCGACACCAAACGCTTTCTATCAGTTCTGATCTTCATCTTGAAAGAATCTGATCAGAACCTGATGAGAATAGCGTTCATATCGCAAGATATCCTCAATTCGCGTCGTCCAGATCACTATTTGCGCCATGGCTAGCAGTGTTAGAATCTATAACATTACAGACCCTTCTTTGGATTTCATCAAGGATCTCTGAATATTCAGCCGGTGCACCAGACAAGATATGGTAGCAGTATTCAGTGCATAGATGAATGGTAGATTAATAAATGTGTAAAATGAATTCTGACAAGAAAAACTGCCTAACACAACACAAGGAACGAAACATCTTAGCACCTAGCAATTGAATCATTATAATGACTCAAGTTCATTTTAATAGAAAACGTGAAACCAATATGGAGTTGAATACCCTGGAGGTTAGCATCAGCCATTATGATGAAAGGAAAAATATTCTCTTGGATTTTTTAAAGGATAGCAGTTTTTGTGTTGGAGGCGTTAAAATTTACAAGATATTTCTTTTAGTTAATAAGCTAAAAGTAGGGTAATCTCGTAAGGGGAGGATGAAGGAGAAAATGATGGTAATATTTCCAGGTGAGGATGTTGACAAGTTGTATGTTGGAAGCTTCGTGCTCAAAATCAGATGCTGAATTCAGATAAGTAATGTTTTCAATTGGATCAATTAACGGTAGCAGTCGAGATAAAGCGCTCGGAATAGATCAGTCTGAAAGGTGTTATCTTCCATCCGGACAAAGCCAGACTTCACCTCTGTTTGCCCTTCGCAGAATTTGGTAAAATTTGACTAGGATGCCCTACTGCGACCATTATACTCACCTGATATTACAGCTCCGGATTAACACTTTTCATTTTGGCAATCGCAATGTGCATTCTCTTAACGGTAATAAACACAATTATCTGGAAGACTGTAAAACCCACTTTGACCAGTTCATTACTCAGAATGTTCCCATGGATGGAATCCTGATGCTAATTCAGAAAGAAAGAGAAAATTAGCAGACGAAAATAACACATGTTTAGAAATATGTGGGTTACCTTTGAAATTAGCTCAAAGAATGCTAAGTAATTTTGTTCCGACCAGATATATATATATAGAGAGAGAAATTCGCCAACCTTGATTAGTTGATACAAATCTTATTGCAAAAATATTCGTTGACATAATTTTAATCGCCTGATAGCACCTCTTTATATGCTAACCTCCAACCTCATTCTCAGTTCGTTTTTAGCGGGTTATCAACCCTTTTCAGGTTATTTAAAGCCAGAAATATTATTCGATTGTAAGATTGGGGTTGGGGGAGTAATAATGTTTTTAATGATACAAGTTGTTTTTTTTTTTATCGTAAAATGCCATAAAATCCACAGAACTGTTTTTGGTTAAATTGGCTGAATTCTGGGCAGCTAGTGGAATTTGGAATTGCTGTATCAAGGCTCACTTGACATTTCTTAAACAGTTCTTGCTGCTGACGCAAAATCTCTTTCAAGTCGCCTAATGAAAGAGTCATGTTTTTTTGTGTGTATTTTTTGTTTTTTAAATGAAAAAAAATTATGATTAAATTTCACTCACCAATACAAATTAAATAAAAAAAAAACATCCTTGTCGCCAAATCTGGTGTATTGACTCTTCGAATGGTTTGCTTTTACCGTGTAACTTGGAGCAAGAAAAACGGGGATTGACAGAGATAAATCAGAGACACGCGTAGAAACAACAACAGATTTATTTGGTCACCATGTTACATTCCATTACTTTACCCGGGCAGACAACTGCACTCTTTTTCTGAGAGACTTTCTTTCCCTTTTGTCCCTAACACAAATCTTACTAATTAACCCATAGCTAGGGGGAATCAGTGGTTTCATACCTTGCGCATGGGTAATTGCGTCTAAGTGAATATAATGATTCCAACGGTAATTGGAATCCGGATCTCCGATTAACAATTCCGAGCCATTATCCATTGCACCACCCGCACATGGAAGCTTACGGCATCTGGTATTCCCAAGCGGTCACCATTCTAGATACTTACCAGGCTCGACGTTGCTTAACTTCGATGTTTATACGAGAACCGGTATTTCAATGTGATGTGGCCTAATAAGAAGTGAAAAGATTTATATTGAATCTATTGCGTGGTCTGCTGCTAGAAGAGTTGGCTCACTGTGTCGTACTCAACAATTTCTTTCTCGACAGAATCTACACCCTTGTTCAAATTAATTGAAACAACTTCTTTAGTTACCTTTCTTTCACCATATGGTCAGTTTCAGACCCACTGGAGTGATAGGGTGCAATCGATTTCTCTTTTTGCCTCAGGTCATTTGAAGTGGCGTACAGTAACATGAATCTATTTTCAGGATATGTGATGAAATTTGTTTGGCATCGTGTCATCCGTGATTGCACCAGATTTTTATCGCGCCCAGACACCATAATGTCGACTGTCGATTAGCTGTCCTATGGCCATTGTCTGCGAGGAAGCTAATTGTAACACTGCACAAACACACTGGCAAGCCTTACCAGTGAGCAAATCAAAGTACTATACGTTGGCACAGAAACTCTCCTGATTTAAATTCAATCGAGAATCAGTGGTCAATAAGCAAGAAAAGATTTCGTGGAATGGACAGACGAAGTACTCACATGGGCACTGGGCCATGCTTCATTGGAAAAATACGAAAAAAATGCAAATAATAATGGGATTATGCGTTTTCTATCAATTAATTTGCACAAGGGTGTATCTTACACATTTATAAGTCAACCATTCGTCCATGCATCAAATATTTCTGCCACATCTGACGGGTTCCTTCTACTATGTATTTAGAGATCCTTGGTAAAAATCCAAAGAAGAATTTGCAATATTATTGATCCTGATCTGGCATCTCGGCTTCAGACGCTTTCTCAACGCTGTAACGTAGATTCCTGTGACTTTTCTTTAAATACTTTCATAATAATTGTTCCGATGAATTTTCTTTTATGGTACCTACATTTATGAATTTAAGTGCAGTACTAGATTGGTGGCAAGGTCTCATCATTTTCCAGTTGAAATGGCTAGATATAACCGTAAGTTCTATGCAAACAGTTTCTTCTCTCGCATTAGATTCACTTATTGGCGTCTCGGCTTCAGTCACTTTCCTACCACCATAATGTAGCTTTCCTGTCCCTTTCCTTTTAATAATTACATGCTAATTCTTCTTTTCACTATGGTACATAGACTTTATGAATTTAAGGGCAGTACTAGATTGGTGGCAAGGTCTCATCATTTTACAGTTGAAATGGCTAGATGCAACCGTAAGTTCTGCTGCTAGGAGAATTGGTGCATTGTTTATTGCTAAACAATTTTTCTTGCTAAAAATACATTTATTACTCTACCATCTGAAATGACTAGATTTAACTGTAGGTTCTATGCTACCAGTTTCTTCTTTCGCAATTTTCGCTTGTGGAACTCTTATCTGACTTTAAAAGTTTAAAATACAATGTCAATCGTTATCTTTTGTTTTTCTTGATTTCTCTTCTTTTATTTTTCTCACTCCTTAATAATGTTTTCCTTTTCTGGCATTCTCTCACACTCAGTAGACCTTTGTGTTTCAGTGGCTTCACTGCCTTGCTTAGGGTGAAATGTTTTTTTTTTAATAATAAAAACTGAGGATACAAGTTGACACTAAAAATATTGTCATGTGTTACTGAATTGAAAGAAAGTCATGCGAATTAATTGACCTTAAAAACCAGAAGGGCATGATTTCAAAGGGAGATTTTTTGTTTATTTTATTTCAAAAAAATAAAATAAGCAAATGCATTTTTAAATAAAGCCAACCAGTTTATCATATTTTGATATTTTTACGATTGGCTGAGCCATTTAAAAATCGCTTACAAAGAGAAATGTTCTGGTCCAATGAGATACTGACTATTTTACATACACGCACAGACTCACATTAAATACACAAATTCGTATATATATAATAATTTGTAAAAAGGATTAGAAAGAAGTAAATCTATATATTTTTAAGGTTTTATTGAAATTTTATTTAAGTTTCCACATGTCCTCCATCATTAGCAATACAAAGGGTAATACGATTTTGCAGTTCACGGAAAACATTTGCCAACTGATTTACAGTAATGCCTGAAATCACATTAGTTATTTTAGCTAGACTTAAAACTAGGTACATTAAACTTTATAACATTTTTTGCAGATTATTTCTATCGCAAATACAAAGAAAGTTATACATTTTTTAAAGTGCACACGAACTTTATGCTCAACCTGTACATATATATATATATATATATATATATATATATATGTATATATATATATATATATATATATATATATATATATGAAGAAATATAGCAATCCTTCTTTTATACAAGTTTCGTTAAAGACGACGGACAAGGTACTGCGATTAATTTTTTTTTTTGTGTTCGTAAAAGTAATACTGCAACGTTCAGAAAAATCAGACAGTTTTTACACACTTTGTGCACAGAGAGAAAAAAAAACTTGTAGGAACACAAGAAAAAGTTTTCGTCTGACGCGTTTCGTCCTTTTTTGTGTTTATAAATTCCGTTGATGCCACTACGCATGCGCACGAACGAAAGAGAGACAGCTAGAGTTTTAAATTTAAAATTATTTTCTCATGTGTTTTGCCTATATCATGTAGGCGATTTTATTTAGCTTCTTTTCTTTTGTGTTACCGCCGACTTTGGCAATGACGACTGGAAGAGGCAAGGGAGAAAATGAGAAGATACGGACTGAAAATGAGAGTAGAAGAGAGGCATGAGACAATGGCAAATCACATCGAGCTTCTTAGTTAACTTTCATCTCCCAAAAATTTAAGTCGTCATCTTCTGTCTAAATTCCTGTACTTGTATTATTCTCTCTACTTAATAGTATTTTTATTCTTTTCAAATTTTTTTTAAGCATTTCGCCCCAAGCATGTTGGGAGTTCCACTAGCACGCAAAGGGTTACAGAGAGTGAAAGTAAGAGAAAAAAAATGTGTGTTTGAGGAAAGGACAAAGAGAAGGACGGGGATCAGGATCAAGACATCTGAAGATGTCGATTGACATTACATTTGAATATTTGAAGATTATAGCTATCAGGGAAGCAAGTAAGAGGAAGGGAGTTCCACTGTTGGGAAGTGTGAGAGAAGAAGCTGTTGGAGTAGAAGCGGCGGTTATATTTAACTGTTTCGACAGTGAAACGGTGGAACCGAGATGCCTACCTAGTAGCACGCTTAAATTCATGCAGTTGGGGTACCAGTGAAAGTAGCTCGTTGGCACAGATGCCATGAAAGTATTTGTAGAAAAGACAGAGGGGGGCCACATCATGTCTGTGAGAAAGTGACAGCAGTCGAGATGCCAGGTCAGGACCTGTCATATTGCATGCTCTCTAACACTGTAACCACTTACGTCTTAGGGGGCTTTATTGTCTTGCTTGGGGTGAGATGGTTAATATATATGAAAAGAGAGCGAGGGGGAGATAAAGGTGGAACAGAGAATCGATTAAAGAACAAATATACATAACTATGTAGGAGGCAACATTAAAAGAAATTAGTTTCATATATTCAATCAAAAGGAAGTGTATTGAACACTCACGCTTTATCGAAGCGTTTGATAGTAAATGTACTGGCTTATCCATTGACATCATAGAAGGTCTGTCAAGAATGGTGAAACGCGTTGTAAGAATCTGGACACAAATTCACTCTGAATGATCTAGCGATTAAAGGACTTTCTTAACATTTTCGTCTCAGTAAATTGTTTTCTCTTTGAATTAGAGTAACATTTTTTAAATCAAGTCTCGTTATGGTTTGTAAATAATGCTTTTAATGTGTTCTTTTGTAAAAGTTCCCTTTTGTGTTCATACAATTTTTTTTAATTCCTTGATCTCCTCTAACACCTTCTTACTCACTATTAGACTCATCCAACTCTTTCCGATTCCTCTGCACTTTCCACAGTTTGCAGTCTGAGGAGTTAGATAGCCTGATGTAAGGGGTTATGTGGTCGCAGAAATTGTCTGACAGCCATGACTGGGTTCTCCTGCTTTTGTGGCGTGATGCGCACTCCTGTTGCTAGACATAGGGTCATCCAGCAGCCACAATCTTGACCCAAGGCACTTGATGTAGGCCTCAAATTTCAGCCTGAGGCCCTGTGGGTATAACGTCGGCATCAGTAGTGATCACTCCAAACACATTCGAAATCACCATTTGACTCATCCAACTCTTTCCGATTTCTCTGCACTTTCCACAGATTGACACCCAAATACCCTGCAATGTTCGTATTAGAGGTTACGGCGCGAATGCCAAGCAGTACAGCACTCTTTTTTCTCATAGATGGTGTCCAAATTATCATACTATATTGAACAGTCGAGAAAATCGTAAAATCAAATGAACAAAAGAAAGAAAGAAAGAGATACAAATGAACGAAAGAAAGAAAGAGACACAAATGAACGAAAGAAAGAAAGAGACACAAATGAACGAAAGAAAGAAAGAGATACAGATGAACGAAAGACAGAAAGAGACACAAATGAACGAAAGAAAGAAAGAGACACAAATGAACGAAAGAAAGAAAGAGACACAAATGAACGAAAGAAAGAAAGAGATACAGATGAACGAAAGACAGAAAGAGACACAAATGAACGAAAGAAAGAAAGAGATACAGATGAACGAAAGACAGAAAGAGACACAAATGAACGAAAGAAAGAGACACAAATGAACGAAAGAAAGAAAGAGACACAAATGAACGAAAGAAAGAAAGAGACACAAATGAACGAAAGAAAGAAAGAGACACAGATGAATGAAAGAACGAAAGAGACACAAATGAACGAAAGAAAGAAAGAGACACAAATGAACGAAAGAAAGAAAGAGATACAGATGAACGAAAGACAGAAAGAGACACAAATGAACGAAAGAAAGAAAGAGACACAGATGAATGAAAGAACGAAAGAGACACAAATGAACGAAAGACAGAAAGAGACACAAATGAACGAAAGAAAGAAAGAGACACAAATGAACGAAAGAAAGAAAGAGATACAGATGAACGAAAGAAAGAAAGAGACACAAATGAACGAAAGACAGAAAGAGACATAAATGAACGAAAGACAGAAAGAGACACAGATGAACGGCAGAAGGAAAGAAGTTCATATGATGAATGGAAACCAAAGAAAACGAATAATGAAACAGAATGAAAGGCGCAACACTTGTACTTGCACGAAACTGTTTAAGTCCTTTAGAAACCATCCCGACAACGTATGATGTCCAGCGATGCAAAAAAAGGTCAGCAAGTTCTTATCATTTTATTTCTTTTACATGCGTTTGAAATAATAATAATGATGATGATAATAATCATAATAATAATAATAACAAGAACAACAATCAAATTTATTTTTATTTTTATGAGAGTAAAGTTTACTAGCACTTATATTTATCAATAAATTGAATGAGTAGAAATCCGTAGACGTATTGGGATGACCAAGGACGCATTCCAAAAGCTGGGCAGAGTATTGCGGGATAGGCGGGTTTCTTTGGTAACACGAAAATGAGTACTGAGCTGTTACATGACATCTGTCCTTTATTACGGCAGCGAATGTTGGACGGTCTTCTCCAAGATGAAGAAGAGACCCTAGGCGACGGAAATGTGGTTCTACAGGGAGATGCTGAGGATATCATGGACCGAGCATGTGAGCAACGATGAGGTCTTGGAGAGGATGCAAACAAAGAGGAGGCTTATATTTAACATCAGGAAGAAGCAGCTGAAGTTTCTGGGACACGTAATGAGAAAGGAGGGCCTGGAGAATCTGATACTCACAGGTCGAATAGAGGGAAGGAGAGACAATGGAAAGCAACGCATGACATACAAGTGGATGGCTCAACGTGGTCTGGGTGAGTTGGCAGCGGCACGAAATTTATTGAGAGCCACAAGGGATAGGGTGAAGTGGAGAGCCATGATCGCCTACGTCCTGAAAGGAGACGGCACATAAAAAGAAAAAAATGAGTAGATCTGTTTTATATACAAAAATGATTTTAAAAAATTATACCTCCTCTTCTATATGGTGATTTTCTAAATGCAGTATGCGTTACCAAGTGAGGATTGAACTCACTACTCAGGTGTAATGGGTCTGAGTGAGATAAACTTGCTAACCATTATACCACGACGAGGTGTCCAAGTCTCTTCTATATGACAGTGAATGCTGGACCATCTCAAAGCAGAAAACGAAACTTGAAGCAACAGAAATGTGGTCCTATAGAAAGATGCTGAGGATACCATGGACCGAATGTGTGGGCAACCACGAATTCCTGGCCTGAGATCTCGGCTTCAGTGATTTTCCTACCGCCGAAAAATGTCTTCCCTGTGTCTTTTCTATAAATACAATGGTAATTCTTCTAAGATAAAATACAGGAAAGAAGGGAAGCTAGAAGGGTTTCACGTTTGTTTCAGTGAAATGGAAGAAGTTGACAATTTCAAATCTTTTAATTTGTACCCCCGTACTTCTTAGAATAACGATTAGCGGCCATATTTACGATTGATATTGCAATATTTAGTTAAAGTTGTTAAGCTGAAATATTTAACGATTTCTACGGACAATTTACTGTCGTAGAATTTGTCATGGGCTTATTCAATCATTAACTGAAGAATTAAGATTTAATTTATTTTTTTAATTAATGTGCGCACTTATTTTATCAATAATAATTATTTATTTAATAATAAAAAATAAAAATTTAAATTAAATTAATAAATAAATAAATCCCATTCATTTTGTGCAGCCTCGTTCCCAACTGTCACATGACGTCACGCTAGTCCATTTCAAATGTCCAACGTCCCAAAGAATACCAGAATGCAGACAAAGGAATTCTATCTACCACAAAGACACCACATCAGTTCTTGATAATGACTGCGAAAGTCGAAAGTACTTGAACACAAATAACAATATATGAACTTTGGACAGTTTATTCCCAACTTCGAACATTCTTACTCAACAACTTATCCGAAAATTGGAAAAATACAATAAAATATTAAGCAAACAGACCTTGTCGTTTTTTTTTTATTCATACCCCAACATAACAACATTATATTAGACAAATATATTTCCAACAAAGAAAACGTATTTAAAAAAAACAAAAAAAACCCAAATGCAACTGCCTAAAAATATGCTCTGTCCCTTAAACGGTCAATGTATCACTTATACTATTGTATACCGAGCGAGCATATATTCTGGTAACGATGTTAAACTTTATTTTCTTCCCACCGGAAATCCTTGGAAGTTTCGTTTCTACAATCATCGAATGACTTTAGGTAATATAAAATACAAAAACAGCACTACTCTCTCGAAATATTTCTAGCTGTTAAAGAATGATGGTAATTCACATACCATCTACTGGGATATTATGGCAAGAGCTAAATCTTATAACGGAAAAGGAAATAGATGTAACATGTCTTACTGAAAACACTTAAATAACACGAGTTTATTAGAAAGAAATGAATTGATGGTTTCATATAGGCATAAAAGAAATATCTGCATAAATATGTTGATATTTTAAATTCTGGTTTATTTTTAATGTAAATTAAGTTATGTTTGTTTTTTATTCAATAAAAAAAATAAGTAATCTCCCATTCATAAAAAATTGATATTCTCAACACGTAAAAGTTATTTTACACACACACACACACACACACACACACACACACACACACACACACACACAAATATATATATATATATCAATGGTGCGGGTTCAATTTATATTACGTGAATCATTCTTGCCATAACATTAACTTCATTATCTGCTTTTCGTATGAATGATTCACATAATATATATATATATATATATATATATATATATATATATATATATACAAATCTCATTTACTTTAAATGTCAAAAACTGTTATCTCAATAGAATATATAACATTTTAGTGATTGCACATTTTTAAATAGTGTTATATATATATATATATATATATATATATATATATATATATATATAGAGAGAGAGAGAGAGAGAGAGAGAGAGAGAGAGAGAGAGCGATGGATAAATTGTCGTCTAAATGATGCAAAAATGAAAATAACACTGACATTTCAATTTAACAGACATATTTACCAAAATTACACGAAATTATCTTGACATGCGAAATGGTAAATTTGTTCAATAAAGTTGCCATGGGCGTCATCGACAGCCGCCGGACGACTTCGCAATCACCTGCATCTCTTTTTGGCGGACTCCTTGTATAAGTTGGTGAATGCTGCCATAATCCTTGCTTTCAGTTCCTCTTTGCTGTTACAAGGAGTTTTGTTGGTCTCTTGCTCAACTGCGCCCCACATATTAACTAAGGGAGTTGCAGGCTGGGGAGTTAGGCGGCCACAGTGAAGGGTGTTATGATCGCAGAAATTGTCTGATAGCCATGACTGGGTTCTCCTGCTTGTGTAGCCATCACCCAAACACCTTCGTAATCACCATTAGACTCCTCCAACTCTTTCTGAATCCTCTGCACTGTCCTCAGATTGGCATCCAAACTATCTGAAATGTTCGTACTGGAGCTTCCGGGGCAAATGACAAGCAGTACAGCATGGCGTTTCCAAATTTCTGGTGGAGTGAATTGCGTTCTTGTGCACATTTTCGCATATTGAGAATATAAAATGGCGGCAATTTACCCATCGCATTTGATGTATATGAGCTGCGGGAGGAAACGGCGTTTGAAAGAATGTGGACATACGTGCAGATTAATGTTAAGCCTATTATTGCTTCGTGTGCTTGCTTTTGAATGCGCGAAAGAAAGAAAGAACGAAAGAAAGGAAGGAAGGAAGAACAAAAGAAAGGAAGGAAGGAAGGAAGAAAGAAAGAAAGAAAGAAAGAAAGAAAGAAAAAAGAAAGAAAGAAAGAAAGAAAGAAAGAAAAGAAAGAAAGAAAGAAAGGAAGGAAGAAAGAAAGAACGAAAGAAAGAAAGAACGAACGAAAGAAAGAAAGAAAGAAAGAACGAAAGAAAGAAAGAAAGAAAGAAAGAAAAGAAAGAAAGAAAGAAAAGAAAGAAAAAAGAAAGGAAGGAAGA
>OZ038493.1:71799859-71827359 GCA_964036315.1 Acanthosepion esculentum | reverse complement strand
GATAATTGTCGTCTAAAAGACACAAAAATGAAAATCACACTGACATTTCATTTTAACAGATATATTTAAAAAAAATATCTTGAAATACTAAAGAGTAAATGT
Organism: Acanthosepion esculentum; assembly: GCA_964036315.1. Taxonomy (NCBI): domain Eukaryota; kingdom Metazoa; phylum Mollusca; class Cephalopoda; order Sepiida; family Sepiidae; genus Acanthosepion; species Acanthosepion esculentum. The sequence continues at coordinate 71,827,257 of OZ038493.1, read as the reverse complement.
TTTCGATGAAATCGCCATTGGCTTCAACCACGGCCTCGTGACAACTTCGGAATCCCCTGCAACTCTTCTGGACGGTCTCCTAGTTTAAGTTAGTGAATGATGCCATAATACTTGTCTTCCGTTCATCTTTGGTGTTACAAGGAGTTTTGTTGGTCTCTCGCTCATCTGTGTCCCACACGTAATAATCAAGAGGTTTGCAGTCTGAGGAGTTAGGTAGCCTGATGTAAGGGGTTATGTGGTCGCAGAAATTGTCTGACGGCTATGACTGGGTTCTCCTGCTTTTGTGGCGTGATGCGCACTCCTGTTGCTAGACATAGGGTCATCCAGCAGCCACCATCTTGACCCAAGGCACTTGATGTAGGCTTCAAAGTTCAGCCTGAGGCCCTGTGGGTATAACGTCGCCATCAGTAGTGATCACTCCAAACACATTCGAAATCACCATTTGACTCATCCAACTCTTTCCGATTTCTCTGCACTTTCCACAGATTCACATCCAACCACTGTGAAATGTTCGTATTGCGGCTTACGGTGCGAATGCCAAGCAGTATAGAATGTCGTTTCCAAATTTCTGCGTCATGGTGCCCTTTTTCTCACAGACGGTGCCCAAGTGAGCCTACTATACTGTACAGTCAACAAAATCGAGAACAAACAAGGCGCATGCGCGAAATTAAAAATATAAAATGGTGACAATTCATCCATCGTGCCCTCTACAGAACACATAATTTCTATATAATTTATGTCCAGAAAAGAAGAAAATTATAAGAACACAAGAAAAAATAAATAAAAAACTTAACGGTAGTAACTTGTTTTTGTATAAAGAGAGATTACTGCGCAAATATACAATTATATATATATATATATATATATATATATATATATATATATATATATATATATATATATATATATATATATATGTAAGCAAATATGTGGATGTAGATCCGATGGTATGATGAAAATGTGGAAAAGACAAAGTAAAATCCGAATATGTGAGTTTACTGTTTTTTATTTTGTTTTTTGTTTTTCTGTCAACGTCAGAAGTTTCGGTCTAATAGACCATCTTCAGGACATGGTTATTGGAGACATATTTATATTAAATTTAAGTTAAAATGAAGAGACGATAGATAAAGGACTAGTCAGTTTCAGTTTTTCTGTTTCTGACTAGTCTTTAGGCAAGAAAATGAGGTACTGAAAATCGTAATTAAAAATGTGAAAATTTGCGCTGGGTACTATATACCCATGGTTAGTGTTCTACGGTTAAAGCATTAACTTACTAATAACTTGTTGATTGACGTGATCATTGTTTTTAAAAATTGTAAAATGGATTAGATGTTCCGTATGTTCCGTATATAAGCTAGTACTTTCTTATTACCATCTTCAGGCATAGATATTATATTTCCTTTTCGGGTAAATTAAGGTAAACTTTCGAGACGAAAATAAATGTAATGCAAATCTTTTAAAAGCGAATTATTATTAGCAGTTAGAAAATGTATTGGAGCGTGCAGTGTCGTAACGCTAGAATTGGATTTTGTAAATTTTAAATCAGAATATTTTTTTTTAAATATAGTAATATGGCAATTCCACAATTTTTGTTTTGTTGTAAATGTTTTATCAGTCAACGTTGCATGGACAAGATGAGCCAATATCTAGAGCAATGTCACAGCAGTTTTCCCGAAATTTTTTAATGCAGATGAGTCCTTTTAAATCTATAAATTGGTAAAGTATAATTAATATTACAAAGAAGTACTCGTACAAAGAATATATCAGTAAAGTATATATATATAAATAAATTAATTTTTAATTTATATATATATATATATATATATATATATATATACATATAGATATACATATAAATTAATTCTTAATTTATATATATATATATATATATATATAATTCTTAATTTATATATATATATATATATATAATTCTTAATTTATATATATATATATATATATAATTCTTAATTTATATATATATATATATAATTCTTAATTTATATATATATATATATATATATATATATAATTCTTAATTTATATATATATATATATATATATAATTCTTAATTTATATATATATATATATATAATTCTTAATTTATATATATATATATATATATATATATAATTCTTAATTTATATATATATATATATATATATATATAATTCTTAATTTATATATATATATATATATATATATATAATTCTTAATTTGTATATATATATATATATATATATATATATATATATAAATAAAAATTAAGAATTAAATTAAATGTCGTACAGTGTCTGACCATGCTTTCATGTTTTTACTCAATTGTAAGACCGACCGCCTAACGATTACGTTAAAGTTCTGCCATTTTATATGTCGTTGAGCACTTTTTTCTTTCCGGTTTGCATTCACAGCTGACTCATTTTAAGAGGTATATATATATATATATATATATATATATATATATATATATATATATATATATATATATATATATATATATATATATATATATATATATATACCTTGGACTCGCATGCTGGATGATTATTTTCGGCTAACGTACATGTTCTGGGTTCTTTCTTTTTTTATACTCTTTTTTTCCTTTTGATATTGGTTTGATTATTTGCAAATCAAGACACCAAAGGTTTTCCGAACGAGTATAGCGTCTTATACTTATAAGACTTCTAAAACCTTTGGTGTCTTGATTTGCAAATAATTAAACCAATATCAAAAGGAAAAAAAGAGTATAAAAAAAGAAAGAAGCCAGAACATGTACGTTAGCCGAAAATAATTTACACACACATTTAAACATAAAAATGTCTTAAAATAATTGTCGGACTTTGTCCATTTCATAATGTGTGACGTCATTTGTTTACATTTGATACGCCATGAGCAGACATGAATGTACGTGAAAGCTTCATGGAAGATTGAGGTTTATAAGCAGCAAATTCGAACGATCCTCTTTGGCCGAATCGGTTAAAAGCACGTCACGCTATATGATGGTTACGTATAGGATACAGGTTCGAATCCTGTCGTAGGACGAATATTTTCCATGAAATTTTCTCGGACATTCAGACCGGTAAATGTCTTTTTAATACTGTTTATTATAAACAGAGCATTTACATAAATACTTGTATCTATAAAAAGAATGTTAAACATAAAAATGTCTTAATATATATATATATGTGTGTGTATGTGTGCAACACCACACAAACACTCATATATATATGTATATATATATATATATATATATATGTATATATATATATATATACGTGTTGTGATTGGTAACAATACCAAAACGTTTATATGTGTGTGTGCGCGCGGTTAAGTGTGTGTGTGCGTATGTATGAAAGTGAGGCAAAGATTTCTAATAATATAAACTATATTTTTCGTGACATTTATAAATAAATACAAAAAATAAACTAAAAGAAACAAAATTATGTAGATTAAAAAGAACGTTTTATCTTTGTTACTTTTTTTTTTAAATACGTAAAATGACCACCGATTTGATTCCGCGATATTTGTTAAAAGCAGAATTCATTTTAATAGGAATATTTTTTTTTTTTTGGCGGTGGGGAGAGGTTTTTTGTGGGAGTCTTGCCTTATATGTGCTAACAGCTGCAGAATGTTAATTTTCTCAAAAATGTCACAGAGGGTCAAATCTGGAGAAGGTTGGTATCATTCTCCCGGGTCTTTTCGGCTGGGGTGAGGGTATGTGAACTATATTTAATGTAAATTTCAAAGAAATTCATGAAACAAATAAAAATAGAAATTATAGAATTATTTATTTTAATAAAACTAAATGATTTTTTACCCACATGAAGTCATAAATCAAACAGACACACACATACACACAGACACACAGACACACAGAGACAAATTGAATAAAATAGACAATCGGAAAATCTAAAGAGGTTTAACACATTGTCGATAAACACAGACTTAGTCAAAAGAAAAAAATTACTAAAATAATACTAATTGACCGGTTTTGGCGGGAGTGGCTAAATAAAACAAATATAAATAAGCAAAAACGACTAAAAATAATCAATGCAAATAAATAAATAAAATAAAATAATAAACAAATTAAAAACTGTCCCCTGCCAAAATAGTAAAATAGACTACGGCAATCAATCCAATAATTGAACGAATAAATAGCTTTATCGTCCCAGATCAAAACAAACTATTAAATAAGCGACCAAAACAAATCTCCTAAACTGTTTTAATACGTTAATAAAACATCGAAAACCAAAAAGAATAAATAAATATATAAAATAAAAAATGAAAATAAATAAAAACAAGTAAAATAAATTAAAATAAATAAACAAGCCTCACCCGCCAAAATAACCGCCAGAATGGATAACGCACAGTGCACCACTGACCCATATATATAAATAGTCGAGAAAAATTCAACATTCGTGGTCTGACGATTGCCTCTAGCACGAAAAAGCCTGTCGCTTATGAGAGTTGACTTCAATGTTCACTTTTATATTTATATTTACATACACTCTATCGCCGATATTGAGCACTTTATCCCATAAATATAGCACACTTTAAAACTATATTTCACACACACACACACACACACACACACACATATATATATATATGTATATATATATATATATATATATATATATATATATATATATATAGATAGATAGATAGATAGATAGATAGATAGATATTATTATTAGTAGTAGTAGTAATCTTATAAGTATAAGAAATTGTACTCGTTCGGAAAACCTTTGGTGTCTTGATTTGCAAATAATCAAACCAATACCAAAGGGGAAAAAACGGTATAAAAAAAGAACCAAGAGCATGGACGTTAGCCGAAAATAATCGTCCAGTATTCAAGTCCAAGGGCCAAAGAGAAAAAAACCGATACGAGTACGCAAAAAGAAAACTAAATAAAGTGCTCAATACAGTGAGTAGAGCAGACCTAGTTAAGCCTAGAGAGCCAGACAAATCTACCACGGTTTCACCTAAGCGGATCGTCAGGGAAGGCTGGCTAAAAAAAGTAAAAAAGAACAGAATACTTATAGTCAATAAACAAAAGAACCATAACCACGTGACCAAATGAAAACAAACAAACAAACAATGGGGAGGCTTGGGGAAAACCATTTATTCGAAAATGACGAAAGAGGGAGGGGGTTTTAGAGAAACACGGACAACAGGGAATAATAACCATTTATTCAATCGAAGAGAAAAAAATACCGGGGAGAGGAGACCTAGTCTAACAACCAACGATTTCTCTGTCTACATTTGCTTAGAATTTCCGTTTAAGAATTTAATAAATCATCAGGTTCCCTATATAACGCCATAGCTAATTTGTCCTCTATTCACAGTTTACAAAATTTGTGACCGGCTCTATCTTTGGAACATCTTTTTAATATTTCCCATTTCAGGATGGGGGTCTTTGTTATTGTCACGTCTAATTTTCCATATATATGTAGATAGTGTAGTTCTATGTTCAGATTTTTCATTATTAAACTTACTCATATGGTTGTAATATCATTTTTAAACACATTTTGAGTAGATCCTATGTATACTTTAGGATGTATATCATTATTGTAGTTATTTATGTCCTTATATATTTTAACTTGATATACCACGCACTCCCATTACGTTAAAAAGGATGTTTGTTGATAGCTCCAGACAAAAATGTATACATTTTACAGTTTACTTCAACTGTGATGACCACCTCTCACGTAAAACAATCCAAACACACTCATCAGCGCCCAGACATATTTAGATATATATACACACTATCAACATCCTTTTTAACGTAATTTCAATGAAAAAATAAATTAAATAACATATGTATTTTTTCTCCTCAGTAATTCTATAATTTTAAACTTAATAGAGATTAGATTTAGATTTCTAAATAGGTCATTTTTAACTTTTAATTTTAATTTCAAATTTTATAAATCTTTTAATATCTATGATAACTTTGCTTAATTGTCAAATTTTTTGAATTCTCATATACTTGTATTTTTATTGGTCATTCTAGCTTATGCAACAGCGTTTACCCCTAGCGAAGGATTGTTAATTAATTTGAAACTTTTTAAAACCATTTATTCTACATTCAACATTTAAATAAATAATTATATATATATATATATATATATATATATATATATATATATATATATATATATATATATATATATATATAAAATAGCCATTTCGTTTCAACATCTCTGGTGTCTTAACAAGTGATGATGTTGAATGTAGAATAAAGGGTTTTAAAAGGTTCAAATTAATACACCAATCCTATACTTGTATATATATATATATACACAAAAAATATATATATCGGTGACGTGGCTGAGTGGTTAGAACGTTGGCCTTTCTGACAATGGAAAAATGTTCGAATTTCACCATGATCGATTTGTCATGAAGATTTCCTGATGTTATCGGACTGGAGAGGAAAAGTGCCTGAAAATTATACCACGGGTTGACCCAAGCCTTGTGAGTGAAATTGGGTAGATTGAACTCTTGGGGGCCGTCGATAGCTGTGCTAGTACGAAGTCACAAGTCATCGTGGCCGAGAGTTTGAACTGACCTTGTTCAAATTGTTGATCACGCTAGATAACACGGCCTTTCCCAGAAACTGTAACTAAGGTCTGCTCAGCATAGTTGCAGTATAAACCACAGGCGGGCTCTGTGGGTGTTGAATAAAGACAAATATTCCTGAGCAAGGGCCTGCAATAGAGATTGGCTAGTCACCCTAGAAGACAGTTATCCTCGAATACGAGTGGCCAGCTATACTATATATATATATATATATATATATATATATATATATATATATATATATATATATATATATATATATATAAATATGTATATATACGAGATACAAATCTAATAGTGGGCAATTGAATGTCAGAAAGGAAAAAAATCTTAAGTAATGCAATAATAACAATACCGATAAAATAAAAGCTGTATGAAAAAAAGAAAAAAAAACAAAAGAATGCCGTCTCATATCAATTGACTCATACGTCGATATACGTCGAATGTCAAAAATTAAAATTAAAATCTGAGGGACCCTCTAATGTTTTCGATCAAAAATTTTAACCGACAAATTTTTAATTTTTTTCCTTCAATAATTAATTTCATAAAACCTTTATCAGTCTGAAAAGGTTCCTTCTACGAGCAAAACGTGTTTCGTGTTTCTAACCAGAACAAATAAGAACACTTTTAGGTGACTAATAATGCCAGTATCATAATGTGCCATATGTCCTCATTAATTTTAGGAACTTATAAACATAATGTCTTCTGCAAACATTTTACTCATATTGCAATTTTTGCTGTAATCATTGCATGTTTTTTTTACCAGAGCTGATATGGCAATTTTCGTTATTATTGCTTTTCTCTGACATTCCTTATTACTGTTTCCCATATTGTATTCATTTCTATGCTTGGTCGGCTCAGGAAATTTTTTGTGGCCTAGCGTATGTGCTGTTTCCTTAAGTTTACGAATTTTCCAAAAATGTTCTCTGTCTATGATTGCATCCTGATCCCACAGCGGGAGGTGATCTCCCTTTTCTCTCCATATGTGGTCAGCCACGCCTGATTTTTTCACTTCCCCTCGTGTTACAGCTTTTTGGTGTTCTTGAAGCCTACCTGAAGTGGGCGGCCTGTCTCCCCTTTATATTTCTTTCCGCAGCTGCACGGGATAGCGTACACACAGTCTTTAGTCATGTTCTCCTCTATGGGGGGGGGGTCTTACTCGGGAGAGTTATCTGCGAAGTGTCATGCAGCTTTTGAAGTTTGTTCTGATGTTATATGGACCGCAAATCCTTTGTATTTTCTAGTAACTTAGAGAGGGGAATTAACAGGAGATAACTAATAACTGACACCCATTCGACATGGCACGTAGAACTAGAACAGTCTACCCTAGCGAGCGAAATAAAGGATTCAGTTCGACATTCCAACCGCCTGAAGAAGGCCGGAGCGTACAACGGCCAAAACGCATTGATAAATATGGCGACAAAGATGAGGACAATAGTCCGAATAATGTAAATAGTGTACATAATACCTCATCTCATAAATATAGACAGATACTGAAAGGCCGAAACGTTGTGATAAATATGGCGACAAAGATGAGGACAATAGTCCGAATAATGTAAATAGTGTACATAATACCTCATCCAGATATATAGACAGATACTGAAAGGCCGAAACGTTGTGATAAATATGGCGACAAAGATGAGGACAATAGTCCGAATAATGTAAATAATGTACATAATACCTCATCTCAGAAATATAGACAGATGTCAACCGATTATATATGCTGTAAACGCGAAACTATTGGAGAGATAAGATCTTTTAAAGAAATATTAATTTCTATATTAGATAATAACCTGAGATTTTATTTAGTTGAATATAGCAAATACTTAGAACAGACTCTGTCCAAGAAGCAATAAAGAAAGGTTTACTGACAAATCCAACGGTGATTTACATGCAAAATGTTTTCGACATATCAATGAACAAGATTCTGTATGTCTCCAATATCATTTGGTAAGATGACTGTCGGATATTTGGAATAATTACAGAAATTCTTGCAGAATTTATCACCAACATTTTTACCACTTTTTTTCTTTACCTCAGTGCCACGCCGATTAAAAACATGGGAGATTATGACTCTCCACAACTTTTTATTCTTTGGTTAATTTTTCCCCTTTTTTCAGGGCCCAACTTGTGGTTCCACCATGTATGCACACAAGCTCACTGCCTTCTCCTATCTCTCTTGTCTGAGTATGTCCTTTGTGTGTAAATTTTTCCAAGCCCTCTTTCCTCATTCCTTGTCCATAACATATGAGATGTCTCTTTCTGATTCAGAATGTAAGTGTCGTTTTTGTTTCCATTTTCCTTATGACATCCACGTTGTTTACATGCTTCGTCTACGGAATCCTCAATATCCTTCTGTAGAACCATATTTTTGTTGCTTCCAGATTTCCCTTCATTTTTCAGGAATTTGTCCAGCATTCACTGCTACTAGATTGGCATTTAGGTCCCACCCGTTTACTGTTGAAATAGTTAAATCCGACCACCACTTCTACTCCAACAGTTTCTTTTCTCGCTCTGTGGACCCCCCCCAGAAACACACACATTTACTTGCTTCCCTGATAACTAGTCTTCAAAAATTTAAATGCAATGTCAATCGCCATCTTCTATCTACTTGAATCCCGTACATATTTTGTTTTTGTTTCCTAAATCTTCCCTATACTCAGTCTTTTCTCTCAATTTCACTCTCTTTATTGCCTCCCCTCGCGTACTGGGGGGGGGGCATTTCCACCTTTCTTGGAGTGAAATGATTAAAGAAAAAATAGAAGAGGGTTGATATTAAATAGCAGTTTGACACTCTTTGTTTCAAACGAAATTTTACTATTTCTTAGAACTTTGCTTATCTTTTGGAAGGCATCTTTGCCATTCCAATAAGCGTTAGGATTTCGGCGTCAGATTTCGGCATTAAATAACCCATACAGATGTTGATATGCCGCTAAAATAAATCAACCAAACCAAACCACTTGATGGCTAGTTTCACCTTAATTAACTAAAGTCAGCTGGAAATTGGAGCCATTTCCACTAAACTCCAACCCGATTTCAAATGCCAACAGCAGAACTTAATACTTTTATAGGACGGGGTATTTGATCCATTCAGTGTCGTCATCTCGTCAAAGATTTTACGGTTTGTATTGCTTTTCAAAAGCAGGAAACTGATTATATCTACATACAGCACCAGGAGAGATATAACAGTTCAGTACTATTTTCTTTGTTTCTAGCGAAATCTTTTTTATGTAGTAGTCCAACGTATGTTCGGATTGCGGTGTCACATTTTCCATCGTCTGTTAAAACACTGTTAAAAACCTGGCGCTAGAATTCTTGTTCAAATCGATCAAGTGAGAATTTTTGTTTGAATTTGGAAAAGATATAAAGCCACGAAATTTTCTTGTTATATATATTTATCTGTTAAAGTGACATGGACTTAAGTATGATCTTGAATAAGAACTCAAGCGACGCGGCATCGAACGCTCCAAAACATATATTTAACTGCCAATAAATAACATAATTAAAAAAAAATCATTTGGTCTACACATAATTCGTCTTAGTGTTTGCCTATGTATGAAAATAAATTGCATCCTGAAGATGACAATTTGAAATTGTCGAAATTACTTGGCAATCTAGTAGCAGTGAATGCTGGACAAATCCTGCAACAACTTGAATATCAGGATCTTGTAATTAAAGGAATTGATAGTGAGTTAAGGTCTCATTAAGTTCTGTTAGCAGAGGGATTTCGCCATTAATCACATTAACATTGCCCTTTTAAATCTTTGTATCAATTGTTTCTTTATGACATATATATATATATATATATATATATATATATATATATATATATATATATATATATATATATATGTTAAAAAATATAATTCCATTGCGACTCAAAAATTACTATGATTTGAAACTTGACTGAAGTCCTACAGTTTGAGTCAAGTTTTGAAACATAGTAATTTCTGTGTCGCGATGGAACCATCTTTTTTTTTAAATAATTATAATTTAAGTTCTACTTCTGTATCGAACACTGTTTGTTTTTTGTTTTTTTAAAACATAAATTCTAAAGAACTTTGGATCATACCGGGTGTAACACAAAAAAAATCCAAATTGTGTGACGGAAAAATTGTCCAGTTGTTAAATTAAGCTTTGAACCGTTCTATCTTAGAAATGATTAAAGATATTTTACTGGAATTCTCCGGGGTTTTCATAAAACTATTAGCCTCTACTTTGAATAATAAGAATGTATTTAGCTCTAAGTTTTTGTTGTGAACTTCTGATCCAGTTTTCTTCTCCACCATTCCCTCTTTTTTAAACTTATTCACCGTTCTCTTGATGGTTCTTGAATAAATTTTGAAGTTGGAAGCCAGAGTATGAATGTTGGTACCATTACTGAAGGACTGAATGATCTTTTCCGTCTGAATATTGCTCATTTTGGAAATTATAGAGGGGCTGACACAAAATGATTTTAACCTTTTCTCTTTCTAGCTGAATTACTCAAATGGTTTTTCAGTGATTCTTACTACAAACAGCAACATATGAGTGAATCGACACCATCGCTCCAAGACCTCCCCAGAACGCGGAGGAGTATGCAACATATATATATATATATATATATATATATATATATATATATATATATGTGTGTGTGTGTGTGTGTGTGTGTGTGTGTGTGTGTGTGTGTGTGTGTGTGTGTGTGAATTACTATGAATTGCCAATGGCTGTCTGAGAAAGATGGTGGATTTAATCCAGACTAAATTTTGATGTGGACCCGAAGTAGGGGCCACGGAAGGAAAACACGGAACACGGGTTAGAGGTAAGAAAGATATATTAAACAGAAAAGTTACAAAGAATAATGTAAGACTAAGCAGAGCTTACTATCCAGTGGTGTCCGATAATGGTATCGTACGCGGCTGCGCATTACTGGTGCTACGATATTTAACAACCCCCTCACAGACGGGTCGAATGTGGCACAAGGCCGGTTTAACGTGGGCTTACCGAGCCCGTAGGCTCGGCCAGAAAGTATGCCCATTTACAACCCGTATATACGAGTTTAGGGACTGTCTACCTCCCCGGACGAAACCCTGCCCTGCGGCAAAGCCTCGTCCGAGTTCCTCTCTGCTAAACAGAGAGTTCGACAGCAGAGCACCATTACTGGTGCTACTCCCATGATACTACCATTCACATAATAATATAGTACTGGGAGAGTCCATGATGTAGGGAAGTATTGGTCTCACAACACTTTTATAAACAATATAGTATCAATTCAAGCTATAGTTGATCATGGTCGTTCACGGCTTCCTTTTATTTTATATGTAGTTAAATTAAATTAAATTTAATTTTATATGTATTTAATTTAAATTTAATTCAATTTAATATGCAATGTTTTGAAGAATGCCATGTCGCTTTATGGTAGAAGCTATGATGGCTCGTCTCTCTTTCCCTTCTTGAATGTCTATGACTTATCAACAAAGATGGTGTCTTGCCTTCAAATAAATTTCAGAACAAACCTTCTCCCGAAGGTAGGGAGATGGAGTCAGGCCTTTTTCCAAGAGTATTTAGGAGGAAGAGAATGCATCAGAAAACAACTCAATGTATCTGGTATCACACTCGAGAAGAGAGTTTACAAGCCAATCATCAAGTTTATTCTCCCTGTAGTCAGTTCGACCTCCCGGGTTCAAATGTAAATTTTGGTTTTCATCCAGGCTATCAATAATAACGCACATATTTTCGTAGCCGTGGGAAAAAGTTTAGTTAGTAAGTCGCACAGATGCTTGTAATTGCAGCTTCTTCAATCTCACTGGTGCCATTGTCTATGGTAGCCTTCATCCCGACTCAAAATACTTACTGAAGACCAATATAAGAGGCGGGGGTGCAATGACGTAACATAACAATGCGTTCTACTGTAGTGAGTTCGATTTGACTGAGCACGCCAAGTAATCCAACGGCTAACAAATTTCCATATATTTAACTGGGCGCGCCAAAATTATAACCTTAAGACAGATTAAACTAAATAATTAACGAGGTATCACCATCAAAGATATTGTTACATTGTTTGGTAGGTTACTCACTGTTTCTCTCAGTTCTCCTTCTCTTTAGTAAGTCTTGGGAGTGTCAGATTTTTCAAGCCTCATTATCCGTCTCAGAAATAAAGGCAATATAGCCACTAAGACGCAAGAAGTTACTGAGTGTTAGAGAATATGAGAAAATATCCTATTATGTAGAGAAGGCAATAAAAGAACAAGAATTATGACAAAAGATAACGATTGACAGTGTATTTAAATTTTTTTGAGATCAAACTTGACAGGGAAGCAAGAAACCGAAAGAGAGTTAAGTACGAGAGAAGATACTCTCGGCGTAGAACTTGCGGTTACATCTAGCCATTTCAGTTGTAAAAGGATGAGATCTTACTGCCAATCTAGTACTGCGCTTAAATTCATAAATCTAGATATCATAGCGGAAAGTTCATCAAAACAGTTACCATGAAAATATTTATAGAAAAGGCACAAGGAAGTTACGTTAAGTCGGTGGGAAAGTGATTAAAGATGATATGACAGGACAGGTCCAATAAAATTGCAGATTCTTCTTTAAGTTTTATCAAGAAACTCTAAATATATACCAGGAGCCCCAGACCAGTGACAGCAATATTTAAAGCAAGGACGAATGGTAGACTTATAAATATTCAAGATAGATTTCCGACGAGAAAAAGCGTCTAGCACGATACAGTGAACTAACTTTTTGATACAATATGCTCTTTCTATGTCAGCTGAGAACGTTAGCCCGAGTACGCGCAACGAGTCTCTCCCCTGGAGGTTAGCATCAGCCATACTGAAGAAAGTTAAAAGCCATTCTTTGTCCCAATTAACAACAGATTGTAGGTATTTTTATTTTAGATCAGCCACCAATTTACCATTATCGAACCGACCAGAATTACGAATAAGAAAGGATTTTCTTTTTCTGATTTTAAGAACAATTGTCCCCTTTCTTCGGGTTTTCTTTAAAGCAGCCTTGTTGCTTACACATCTGTGCATCGTGTTGTCAGTATTGGTCCGTAGAACAACATCTTTGTTGCCTGAAGTCTCCTCTTTATCTGTGAGGTAATTATCCGTCATTCTGATGTAATGAATATGCATACACCTGGATTCCCCCTCACAGTAATATGATTGGCTGGTGTCAGCCATAAATACAGACTGATCTGGAGGTACATTAGCCTACGCCTATTGCATAAGCCCAAGCCTAAGCATATTTCCTACGACTACGACGAGTACCAGTCCATTACGGCTACCTGCTAGATTGTCCTAGCCGGTTACAGTAGCTAAAACCACTTAACTACCTTCGAACCCCTTCCGGGACATATCACATTCAATGCCGTATAGGAAGATTGATATTACATAACAGTTCAGTACTCCAATCAGTAACCAGACAGAAGTTCGCATCTCGCTTATTCATTAACTACTGAGCAAAGAAATCATTTCTCTTTCCACCTTGACGTGTTATTACTATTACTTTCTAAACCATATCAATTTTCAGATAGGGCGCCTCTGTGTTTAGTAATTGTTAGCAAACGAGTTATCTAAGCTATTTCTGCTGTGCCTTGAGTTCCAGCCTTCCTTGGTGTTTACGACTTGTTATTTGATCCCAGACCAAGAGTTCTTAGTAAATGCATCGTCGCTTTGGGATGGTGAACATTTTTTAAACAATTTAGAACTTTTGAAATACGCTCGATACTCACGAGTGCTACTCTAAACTGGGACCCGCTGTACAAAGAAGTAGTTTTCTGAGGGTATTTTCTTTTTATTGGTTGGGTATCTGCCAAGGAAGTGGGACGAAAAACTCAGCGGCATCAGAAAAAAAAACACTGGATGACGACGAGCAGGGCACGAAAAAGACTTCCACATGGGGACACCACACGTAGAGGACGAATGCAGCCAAGACACCGGAGACACAAGCAAGGACGTATGAAACTGAAACGATGCTGGGTATCACGAACAAAAATCCTTGGTAATGCACGGCAATTCCGTTGTGCGACCAACGCGGCATACAGCCAAACTCTGCCTCTTCCCAGAAAATATGTCTGCTTTTATAGAGCTTAACACTTTAGCGGTTGTCTATCAAAGGAATTCAAATTTGCTGTCGATTATTTTTTTATGTGCCATCTCCCACTAGAGCGTTGGAGATCATGCCTTTCCAAACCTTCCTATACTTTTTAGATCTAAGTAATGTTTGTTTTCACAACATCCTTCGCACGGCCTATTCTGTAGACATGCTTATTAGACAGGTTACTTGTTGTTTTCCTCTACCTCTCTTACTTTATTATATCCTTTGAATGACAAATTCTCCAAGCCCTCTTTCCTCAATCTCTGTCCCAGAAATACCCACTGTCTACTTCCGATTCTAAACATACGTGAAACTCTCCTCTGGTTTCTTGTTTCCCTGTCAAATACAATCTTCAAAAATTCAAATGCAACACCAATCGCCATTTCCTATCTTCCTGGATCTTCTTCTTTTATTTTTCCTTTCTCTTCATTAAAGACTTCTCAATCTATTTTACTCCCATTGTACCCCCTTTGTGTCTTCGGAGTATTAACGCCTTGCTTGTGGTGAGATGATATCCTTTTTGCTTGCATTTTCCTTGAAACCTCATCGTTCATTATTTGCTCCAGCGTGTATTCCCTGTGGAACCACAAAGCCCTTTCAAAGACAATTTATAATCTTCGTGTAAACAAAATGAGTAGTTGCTGGGTCTCAATGGGATCAGCTTTTATATATATATATATATATATATATATATATATATATATATATATATATATATATATATATATATAATGAAATGGATAAAGTCCGACAATTCTTCAAGGCATTTTTTATGGTTATAGGTTCATTTTATAGATACAAATATTTAAATAAATTCTCTATTTTTAATAAACAGTATTAACAATATTTACCGGCCTGAATGTCCGATAAATTTTCATAGAAAATATGCGTCCTCCGACAGGAATCGAACCTGTATCCTATATTGAACCGTCATATAGCCTGACGTGCTTTCACCGATTTAGCCACAGAGGAGCGTTTCGGTTAGCAAGGTCGATTTTACTGTTTATATGTCTTAAAATAATTGTTGGACTTCGTTCATTTCATAATATGTGACGCCATTTGTTTACATTTGGATACGCATCGAGCAGATATGAATGTACGAGAGAAAATCATGGAGAATTGTAGTTTAAAAACAGTAAAATTGACCTTGCTAACCGAAACTTTCCCGCCACTATAACATAACTTCCCTTCATCTTTTCTCTAAATATTTACATGGTAATTTTTCTCATGACCTTTTTTACCTGGTACCTTAGCTTCACAAAATTAAGCGCACTGCTAGATTGTCAATTTCCGATTTCTTGCTTTCATCTCAACTCCGATCTTCAAAAATGTCAATGCAACGTCAGTCGTCATCTTTTGTCTTGTTGAATACTGTTCTTTTATTGTCGTTTCTCCTCAAATACAGTCCTGGGTATGACGATAAACTATATTCGGCAGCAAGCCCTCCGATCTGGAAATTGGAGGTTTTCAGGAGAATAGAACCAGCAGTTTATTGCTGTTGTTCCCAGGTTCACCCTGACCCACGATGGTAGCGCCAGTTATAGTCCCAGCTATAGAAAGATAGTGAACCCCAAAACAAGAATAAAACACTATGAAAGTATAAAAATACATTTTTATTGTAAAATTACTAGCAATAAATTTTTAAAGCAAAATCACCAGCAGTACATTTTTATAGTAAAATAACTAATAATATATTTTATCGTAGTATAATTTCTATAATAAAATTACCAACAATACATTTTATAGTAACATGAAGAACAATATAGTTTTATAATAAAATGACCAAGAATACATTTTATAGCAAAATGACTAACAATGCATTTTATCTGTAGGTGAAGACTTACAATTGCGTTCAAATTATATTTAGTTGAAGCCATATAATTACGTTCAAAATATTTAGATTTCAGTTTTAAATAACCCATAGATTTGGTATGCCACTAAATAAATAAATCAACCAAGTAAACCTTGCACAGACTATTTCATGTTTACAAATTCTACAGAGGATTTATAATGTTCCGAATCTATTTAAATATTTTCTATTGCAGGCTAAGTTGTTGATATGTCACGAAACAAATCAAATCCACTGGCAGGGCGATGAAAAGCAGTTAATTTACCATATATTTTTTGCCTTAAAAGTAAACACAGTCGCGCAGCATTCTCCCAACGTTCAACAGGTTCTAGGAATGTTTTTAAGAATGAGCAACAATACACAGGGATTCTGCCTTTTTTTTTTTTCTTCATAAGAAATGTCAACTGATTTCCATATACAAGCAACATAGTATAAAAAAAGAAATGGGAAGTAATATTTTATCATCTCTACACTTAATGAGAAAATTGTTCTGGAATTGAGGTACCAATGTCCTTAAATTACTGAAAGTATAAGATCATGTAGAAATACGCGTTCAAAATATATTTATCATAATTCCCCATGTCTAATACGTGTTTTTTTAAATAACAGGCAAAATTAGGAGTGCTACAAAAATTTTGAAAAAATTCCCGTTTTCATAGGTCAGTTTCAATTACGAAATGACTACTCTCTACAAACAGACGACAATTTGATACAAACATACGAGAATTTGATACAAACATACGACAATTTGACACTAACATTCGGTGATTGTGACCCCATAAGGATGTCAAATACAATCATATGTACTTAACAATACTTACAAATGTAAAATAAAATAAGAATTATCATAAAACTAAATTAGAATAATATTATTCTATGTTTAAATCATTTTTTGTGAAAAACTACATACAGATCCAGTAGATTGGACATTTTATCGAGCAAAAACAGGTTAATGAATCTGCGCAGTAGGCACAATATAGGTATATCCGTTTCCTTTTAGAATCGTGATGATCTGAGATTTTGATAAATATCTTCAATTACAGCTTGACTAAGAGTTTGAAACGCTGGTCGTAATGATAGTTACATTTTATACGGTTTGATTACCAAACAAACAAGGGGTGCGTATTATGCGTGAGTAGAAGCATTTTCCCACATATTCAGCACAATTTTCGGGGTGCGTATTATGGATGAAGGCTTATTATACACGGGGAATTACAGTAGTTGAAACTATAGACATATTTCGATTTCGGTGTTAAATAATCCATAGATGTTGATACGGCGTCAAACAAAATCAACCAACTTCTCAAATACGATTTCTCTGTTTCTTCCACTCCTTCCGTCTTAGCGGCTTTAAAGCCTTTCTTAGGATGAAATGATTAATTAAAAAAGGTAAACGTAACGGCAGAAATAACTGTATAAAGAATACTGTTTGGATAAAATGAGAAGGAAAGTAAGGCCTAAATGCAGAATTAAAAGAAAGAAATAAAGAAAACGGTAATAAATATAGAAGATGCTCGTGTATAAGTCGGGTTTTGGGAGGTCAAATTTGTGGGTGAAAATAGCTCGTCAATGATAGGAAGGCATATGTCTTTTCTTTGTATCAGCTATGAAAAGTATTCTCCAATATCAATAAACAGATAAAATATTTACCAATATCTACGGAATGTTTTTAGCAGACGATATCAAATTTATAGTACGCTAAATTCCATTAAAACGTTCTTCCTCTAGTCAATGTTTAAGTCGTTAATACTGGTGTGTTTATAGATATTTACAGAGATGAGCTTCACGTAGCACAAGGCAATAAATATCAGTCAGGTGGGATCGAACACTGATCCACGAAAGAAAAAGGTAAATAGTTCTTCTGAATAAAAGCAAGAGTAATGAAGTAGGAAGGGATTATGGCTAGTCAGTTAAATATGTCTATGAAGTTAGTCAAGTAGAAGCTTATTAATGTTAAGATAAGAGAAAAAGGAATAAGGAGAAAGAAAGAATGAAAAAATGAATATTTGAAAAAATGTAGGAAAAAGAAAGCAGTCAGAAAGCAAAATGAAAAATGAAAGCGAACATATCAAAATATATTAAGAAAGAAATAATGCAATATTAAAATAATGAAGTAACAACAAAAAATAAAGAAAGAATATGTGCAGACATTTTGGAAAGAAAGAAAGAAAGAAAGAAAGTGAACATATTCAGGAATTTAGAAAGATGGAAAAAGCAAAACGGAATAGATAGAAAGTAAAACGATGAAAGAAAGAAAGGAAATATGGGCGAACATTATAGAAAGAAAGAAAGAAAGAAAGAAAGAAAGAAAGAAAGATGGGGTAAAGAAAGAAAGAAAGAAAGAAAGAAAGAAAGAAAGTAGAACGGAGTAAGAAAATACGCGACACCAAAAATAGAAACACCCGAAGGAAAAAAAAGAAAGGAACGTATTGAAATATTTTAGACGAGAAAAAAAGAAAGAAATAAAGATGTGGTAAAGAAAGAAAGAAAGAAAGAAAGAAAGACAGAAAGAAAGAAGAAAGAAAGTAAGAAAGAACGGACGAAGAAAATACGCGACACCAAAAATAGAAACACCCGAAGGAAAAAAAGAAAGGAACGTATTGAAATATTTTAGACGAGAAAAAAAGAAAGAAATAAAGATGTGGTAAAGAAAGAAAGAAAGAAAGAAAGACAGAAAGAAAGAAGAAAGAAAGTAAGAAAGAACGGACGAAGAAAATACGCGACACCAAAAATAGAAACACCCGAAGGAAAAAAAGAAAGGAACGTATTGAAATATTTTAGACGAGAAAAAAAGAAAGAAAGAAAGATGTGGTAAAGAAAGAAAGAAAGAAAGAAAGACAGAAAGAAAGAAGAAAGAAAGTAAGAAAGAACGGGCGAAGAAAATACGTGACACCAAAAATAGAAACACCCGAAGGAAAAAAAGAAAGGAACGTATTGAAATATTTTAGACGAGAAAAAAAGAAAGAAAGAAAGATGTGGTAAAGAAAGAAAGAAAGAAAGAAAGACAGAAAGAAAGAAGAAAGAAAGTAAGAAAGAACGGGCGAAGAAAATACGTGACACCAAAAATAGAAACACTCGAAGGAAAAAAGAAAGGAACGTATTGAAATATTTTAGACGAGAAAAAAAGAAAGAAAAAATATAAATTACAAGAGAAAATGAATGAATGAAAAACGAAAATGTACAAAAAATTAAGAAAAAGAAGGAAAGGAAGAATGAAATTAAAGAAAGGAAGAAGAATAGGAAAATGAAAAACTGAATGTGAAATAGATATTCTCAAAATATAGTTAAGAATTTAAGTTAGGACTTAATGAGAATCCTAATAAGAAAAGGAAGTGAGGAAATGGAAAAAACGAAAATGGTCAGACCTTTTCTTTGATTCTATTTCTGTCGATTTCTTGACCCTCTTGGTATTAGATTTGCCTTGTTAGTCTCTTCCCTTTCTTACCAATGACGTCACACTCTTTCCCGTTACAATTGATGATTTCTTATCTTTTGGGACGAAAGGCGCTAAAGAAGCTAAGAATTCACCAAGAATGGTCTGAAAATATTCTGACATTATCTTTCTTTCTGGATAGTTTGCATATTTTTGTTCCCTTTTTTTCTTCCTTCCTTCCTTTCTTTTTTACTTTTTCTTTTTCTTTCTTTCTTTCTTTTTTCTTTTTCTTTTTCTTTCTTTCTTTCTTTTTTCTTTTTTCTTTTTTTCTTTCTTTCTTTCTTTTAACAGGATTTCGATTTTGTTTCTTTCTTATCGGTGTCGCCGTCTTCAATTTTTTATCGCATTTAATTTCCTTCCTACCTTCCTTCCTTTGTTCGATCATTCATTTTTCTTTATTTCTCCTTTCATTCATTACTTGATTAATTTAATTTTTAAACATTTATTTTCCAATTTTCTGTTTTTTGTTCTTTATTTCTCTATTTCGGTCTTTCTTTTTTCGTTCTTTTGTTCGATCTTTCTTCTTTCATTCTTTCTTCCTTTTTTCTGTATTTCTTTCGTTCTTTCGTTCTTTTTTCTTTCGTCTTTTCTTTCGTTCTTTCTTTTTGCTTTCTTTCTTTTTGCTTTCTTTCTTTTTGTTTTCTTTCCATTTCTTTCTTTCGTTCATTCTTTCTCTGTTTCTTTCTTTGTCTTTTCTTCTGTCTTTTTATTTCTTTTTTCAATCTTTCTTTTTTATTCTTTCTTTCATTTTTTTACATTTATTTCGTTATTTCTTCTTTCTTTCGTTCTTTCTTTTTTCTTTCTTTATTTCGTTTTTTCTCACTTTCTTCCTTTCTTTCTTTCTTTTTCTTTATTTCGTTCTTTCTTTCTTTCGTTCTTTCTTTCTTTCGTTCTTTCTTTCTTTCTTTCGTTCTTTCTTTCTTTTTTCTTTCTTTATTTCGTTTTTTCTCACTTTCTTTCTTTCGTTCTTTCTTTCTTTCTTTCGTTCTTTCTTTTTTCTGCAATTCTTTCGTTCTTTTCTTTTTCTTTCTTTCGTAATTCGTTTCGTTTTTTCTTTCTTTCGTGTTTCTTTTTCTTTTTTTCGTTTTTGTTTTTCTTTCTTTCTTACCTTCGTTTTTTCCTTCTCTTGTTCTTTCTTTCTTTCTTTCGTTCTTTCCTTCCTTCTTTCTTTTTTTCTTTCTATCTTTCGCTTTTTCTTTTTCTTTTTCTTTCGCAATTTCTTTCTTTCTCTCGTTCTTTTTTCTTTCTTTTGTTCTTTCTTTCATTCCTTCTGTTCTTTTCTTTCTTTTGTTCGTTCTTTCTTTCTTTCTACAAACAAAGTACGAATATTTTCAATATTTTATCTATTTCAATTTCCTTCTTACTTTTTATCATTCTTATTTCCTTCTCCTTTCATTCGTCACTTTATTAGTTTCATTTTAATCATATATTTTCTCCTCTTTCTTTCTTCAAAGTATGAATATTTTCGCTTTCTTTCTTTCTTCAAAGTATGAATATTTTCGGTTTATTTCTTTCTTTCTTTCTTTCTTCAAAGTATGAATATTTTCGGTTTCTTTCTTTCTTTCTTTCTTTCTTCAAAGTATGAATATTTTTGGTTTCTTTCTTTCTTTCTTTCTTCAAAATATGAATATTTTCTGTTTCTTTCTTTCTTTCTTTCTTCAAAGTATGAATATTTTCGATTTCTTTCTTTCTTTCTTCAAAGTATGAATATTTTCGATTTCTTTCTTTCTTTCTTCAAAGTATCAATATTTTCGATTTCTTTCTTTCTTTCTTCAAAGTATCAATATTTTCGGTTTCTTTCTTTCTTTCTTCAAAGTATGAATATTTTCGGTTTCTTTCTTTCTTTCTTCAAAGTATGAATATTTTCGGTTTCTTTCTTTCTTTCTTCAAAGTATGAATATTTTCGATTTCTTTCTTTCTTTCTTCAAAGTATGAATATTTTCGGTTTCTTTCTTTCTTTCTTTCTTCAAAGTATGAATATTTTCGGTTTCTTTCTTTCTTTCTTTCTTCAAAGTATGAATATTTTTGGTTTCTTTCTTTCTTTCTTTCTTCAAAATATGAATATTTTCTGTTTCTTTCTTTCTTTCTTTCTTCAAAGTATGAATATTTTCGATTTCTTTCTTTCTTTCTTCAAAGTATGAATATTTTCGGTTTCTTTCTTTCTTTCTTTCTTCAAAGTATGAATATTTTCGATTTCTTTCTTTCTTTCTTCAAAGTATGAATATTTTCGATTTCTTTCTTTCTTTCTTCAAAGTATGAATATTTTCGGTTTCTTACTTTCTTTCTTCAAAGTATGAATATTTTCGAATTCTTTCTTTCTTTCTTCAAAGTATGAATATTTTCGGTTTCTTTCTTTCTTTCTTCAAAGTATGAATATTTTTGGTTTCTTTCTTTCTTTCTTTCTTCAAAATATGAATATTTTCGGTTTCTTTCTTTCTTCAAAGTATGAATATTTTCGGTTTATTTCTTTCTTTCTTTCTTTCTTCAAAGTATGAATATTTTCGGTTTCTTTCTTTCTTCAAAGTATGAATATTTTCGGTTTATTTCTTTCTTTCTTTCTTTCTTCAAAGTATGAATATTTTCGAATTCTTTCTTTCTTTCTTCAAAGTATGAATATTTTCGGTTTCTTTCTTTCTTTCTTCAAAATATGAATATTTTCGCTTTCTTTCTTTCTTCAAAGTATGAATATTTTCGGTTTATTTCTTTCTTTCTTTCTTTCTTCAAAGTATGAATATTTTCGGTTTCTTTCTTTCTTTCTTTCTTCAAAGTATGAATATTTTTGGTTTCTTTCTTTCTTTCTTTCTTTCTTCAAAATATGAATATTTTCTGTTTCTTTCTTTCTTTCTTTCTTCAAAGTATGAATATTTTCGATTTCTTTCTTTCTTTCTTCAAAGTATGAATATTTTCGGTTTCTTTCTTTCTTTCTTCAAAGTATGAATATTTTCAATTTCTTTCTTTCTTTCTTCAAAGTATGAATATTTTCGGTTTCTTTCTTTCTTTCTTTCTTCAAAGTATGAATATTTTTGGTTTCTTTCTTTCTTTCTTTCTTCAAAATATGAATATTTTCTGTTTCTTTCTTTCTTTCTTCAAAGTAGGAATATTTTCGATTTCTTTCTTTCTTTCTTCAAAGTATGAATATTTTCGGTTTCTTTCTTTCTTCAAAGTATGAATATTTTCGATTTCTTTCTTTCTTTCTTCAAAGTATGAATATTTTCGGTTTCTTTCTTTTTTCTTCAAAGTATGAATATTTTCAATTTCTTTCTTTCTTTCTTCAAAGTATGAATATTTTCGGTTTCTTTCTTTTTTCTTCAAAGTATGAATATTTTCGATTTCTTTCTTTCTTTCTTCAAAGTATGAATATTTTCGGTTTCTTTCTTTCTTTCTTCAAAGTATGAATATTTTTGGTTTCTTTCTTTCTTTCTTTCTTCAAAATATGAATATTTTCGGTTTCTTTCTTTCTTTCTTTCTTCAAAGTATGAATATTTTCGATTTCTTTCTTTCTTTCTTCAAAGTATGAATATTTTCGATTTCTTTCTTTCTTTCTTCAAAGTATGAATATTTTCGATTTCTTTCTTTCTTTCTTCAAAGTATGAATATTTTCGGTTTCTTTCTTTCTTTCTTTCTTCAAAGTATGAATATTTTTGGTTTCTTTCTTTCTTTCTTTCTTCAAAATATGAATATTTTCTGTTTCTTTCTTTCTTTCTTTCTTCAAAGTATGAATATTTTCGATTTCTTTCTTTCTTTCTTCAAAGTATGAATATTTTCGGTTTCTTTCTTTCTTTCTTTCTTCAAAGTATGAATATTTTCGATTTCTTTCTTTCTTTCTTCAAAGTATGAATATTTTCGATTTCTTTCTTTCTTTCTTCAAAGTATGAATATTTTCGGTTTCTTTCTTTTTTCTTCAAAGTATGAATATTTTCGATTTCTTTCTTTCTTTCTTCAAAGTATGAATATTTTCGGTTTCTTTCTTTCTTTCTTCAAAGTATGAATATTTTCAATTTCTTTCTTTCTTTCTTTCTTCAAAGTATGAATATTTTCGGTTTCTTTCTTTCTTTCTTCAAAGTATGAATATTTTCGGTTTCTTTCTTTCTTTCTTCAAAGTATGAATATTTTCAATTTCTGTCTTTCTTTCTTCAAAGTATGAATATTTTCGGTTTCTTTCTTTTTTCTTCAAAGTATGAATATTTTCGATTTCTTTCTTTCTTTCTTCAAAGTATGAATATTTTCGGTTTCTTTCTTTCTTTCTTCAAAGTATGAATATTTTTGGTTTCTTTCTTTCTTTCTTTCTTCAAAATATGAATATTTTCGGTTTCTTTCTTTCTTTCTTTCTTCAAAGTATGAATATTTTCGATTTCATTCTTTCTTTCTTCAAAGTATGAATATTTTCGATTTCTTTCTTTCTTTCTTCAAAGTATGAATATTTTCGATTTCTTTCTTTCTTTCTTCAAAGTATGAATATTTTCGATTTCTTTCTTTCTTTCTTCAAAGTATGAATATTTTCGGTTTCTTTCTTTCTTTCTTCAAAGTATGAATATTTTCGGTTTCTTTCTTTTTTCTTCAAAGTATGAATATTTTCGGTTTCTTTCTTTCTTTCTTCAAAGTATGAATATTTTCGGTTTCTTTCTTTCTTTCTTCAAAGTATGAATATTTTCGGTTTCTTTCTTTCTTTCTTCAAAGTATGAATATTTTCGATTTCTTTCTTTCTTTCTTCAAAGTATGAATATTTTCGATTTCTTTCTTTCTTTCTTTCTTCAAAGTATGAATATTTTTGGTTTCTTTCTTTCTTTCTTTCTTCAAAATATGAATATTTTCTGTTTCTTTCTTTCTTTCTTTCTTCAAAGTATGAATATTTTCGATTTCTTTCTTTCTTTCTTCAAAGTATGAATATTTTCGGTTTCTTTCTTTCTTTCTTTCTTTCTTCAAAGTATGAATATTTTCGATTTCTTTCTTTCTTCAAAGTATGAATATTTTCGATTTCTTTCTTTCTTTCTTCAAAGTATGAATATTTTCGGTTTCTTTCTTTCTTTCTTCAAAGTATGAATATTTTCGATTTCTTTCTTTCTTTCTTCAAAGTATGAATATTTTCGGTTTCTTTCTTTCTTTCTTCAAAGTATGAATATTTTTGGTTTCTTTCTTTCTTTCTTTCTTCAAAATATGAATATTTTCGGTTTCTTTCTTTCTTCAAAGTATGAATATTTTCGGTTTCTTTCTTTCTTTCTTTCTTCAAAGTATGAATATTTTTGGTTTCTTTCTTTCTTTCTTTCTTCAAAATATGAATATTTTCTGTTTCTTTCTTTCTTTCTTTCTTCAAAGTATGAATATTTTCGATTTCTTTCTTTCTTTCTTCAAAGTATGAATATTTTCGGTTTCTTTCTTTCTTTCTTTCTTCAAAGTATGAATATTTTCGATTTCTTTCTTTCTTTCTTCAAAGTATGAATATTTTCGGTTTCTTTCTTTTTTCTTCAAAGTATGAATATTTTCAATTTCTTTCTTTCTTTCTTCAAAGTATGAATATTTTCGGTTTCTTTCTTTTTTCTTCAAAGTATGAATATTTTCGATTTCTTTCTTTCTTTCTTCAAAGTATGAATATTTTCGGTTTCTTTCTTTCTTTCTTCAAAGTATGAATATTTTTGGTTTCTTTCTTTCTTTCTTTCTTCAAAATATGAATATTTTCGGTTTCTTTCTTTCTTTCTTTCGTCAAAGTATGAATATTTTCGATTTCTTTCTTTCTTTCTTCAAAGTATGAATATTTTCGATTTCTTTCTTTCTTTCTTCAAAGTATGAATATTTTCGATTTCTTTCTTTCTTTCTTCAAAGTATGAATATTTTCGGTTTCTTTCTTTCTTTCTTTCTTCAAAGTATGAATATTTTTGGTTTCTTTCTTTCTTTCTTTCTTCAAAATATGAATATTTTCTGTTTCTTTCTTTCTTTCTTTCTTCAAAGTATGAATATTTTCGATTTCTTTCTTTCTTTCTTCAAAGTATGAATATTTTCGGTTTCTTTCTTTCTTTCTTCAAAGTATGAATATTTTCGATTTCTTTCTTTCTTTCTTCAAAGTATGAATATTTTCGATTTCTTTCTTTCTTTCTTCAAAATATGAATATTTTCGGTTTCTTTCTTTTTTCTTCAAAGTATGAATATTTTCGGTTTCTTTCTTTTTTCTTCAAAGTATGAATATTTTCGATTTCTTTCTTTCTTTCTTCAAAGTATGAATATTTTCGGTTTCTTTCTTTCTTTCTTTATTCAAAGTATGAATATTTTCGGTTTCTTTCTTTTTTCTTCAAAGTATGAATATTTTCGATTTCTTTCTTTCTTTCTTCAAAGTATGAATATTTTCGGTTTCTTTCTTTCTTTCTTCAAAGTAAGAATATTTTCAATTTCTTTCTTTCTTTCTTCAAAGTATGAATATTTTCGGTTTCTTTCTTTCTTTCTTCAAAGTATGAATATTTTCGGTTTCTTTCTTTCTTTCTTCAAAGTATGAATATTTTCAATTTCTTTCTTTCTTTCTTCAAAGTATGAATATTTTCGGTTTCTTTCTTTTTTCTTCAAAGTATGAATATTTTCGATTTCTTTCTTTCTTTCTTCAAAGTATGAATATTTTCGGTTTCTTTCTTTCTTTCTTCAAAGTATGAATATTTTCGGTTTCTTTCTTTCTTTCTTTCTTCAAAGTATGAATATTTTCGATTTCTTTCTTTCTTTCTTCAAAGTATGAATATTTTCGATTTCTTTCTTTCTTTCTTCAAAGTATGAATATTTTCGATTTCTTTCTTTCTTTCTTCAAAGTATGAATATTTTCGATTTCTTTCTTTCTTTCTTCAAAGTATGAATATTTTCGGTTTCTTTCTTTCTTTCTTCAAAGTATGAATATTTTCGGTTTCTTTCTTTTTTCTTCAAAGTATGAATATTTTCGGTTTCTTTCTTTCTTTCTTCAAAGTATGAATATTTTCGGTTTCTTTCTTTCTTTCTTCAAAGTATGAATATTTTCGATTTCTTTCTTTCTTTCTTCAAAGTATGAATATTTTCGGTTTCTTTCTTTCTTTCTTTCTTCAAAGTATGAATATTTTCGGTTTCTTTCTTTCTTTCTTTCTTCAAAGTATGAATATTTTTGGTTTCTTTCTTTCTTTCTTTCTTCAAAATATGAATATTTTCTGTTTCTTTCTTTCTTTCTTTCTTCAAAGTATGAATATTTTCGATTTCTTTCTTTCTTTCTTCAAAGTATGAATATTTTCGGTTTCTTTCTTTCTTTCTTTCTTCAAAGTATGAATATTTTCGATTTCTTTCTTTCTTTCTTCAAAGTATGAATATTTTCGATTTCTTTCTTTCTTTCTTCAAAGTATGAATATTTTCGGTTTCTTTCTTTCTTTCTTCAAAGTATGAATATTTTCGATTTCTTTCTTTCTTTCTTCAAAGTATGAATATTTTCGGTTTCTTTCTTTCTTTCTTCAAAGTATGAA
>OZ038493.1:71777359-71797359 GCA_964036315.1 Acanthosepion esculentum | reverse complement strand
TTACGTGCTCTGTCCATGAAATTCTCAGCGTACTTCTGTAGAACCATATCTCTGTTACCTCTAGTTTCCTGTTTGTCCGTGAGGAGACTGTCCAACATACGCTGCCATATAAGAGGCTGGATATCATAGAGCAGTAGGTAAACCTTTCTCGAAAGTTGGACGCCATCCACTTACGAGTGTCAGCATCCTAGGTGGAATTATTTAAATCAAACAAGTTATGAAACTTACTAATTATTAGATCTAGAGAGTGTCCCCAAAGTATGGAGCTTTCACACACACACACACACACACACACACACACACACACACACACACACACATATATATATATATATATATATATATATATATATATATGCGCACATTTCATTAAAAACAACAGAAAAGTTGCTTTTATTTAGTTTTTTTATACAATTTCTTATGCCATCTAATAATTTTTTTCTTTTCGGATGATAAATTATATAAAAACTCTCCGAGTGTTCTTTTGATCCGACCGATTTCGGCTATACATGTAGCCATTTTCAAGGATTATATTTTAATCTAGAACAAAATTAAATAGGGTAAATATTATTTACGAATTTAAATGCTCATTAAGGAATTGTATTCCTCATCAATCAAAATTCGTAAATAATTATATAAGCCACACTACAACTTGTTTGACACGCAGACTAACACTACACCTTTCTGACAATAGCTCAATTGGATCTCATTTAAATATTCATGGGGGCATACCGGACACTATTCGTAATATACTTGATGACAACACTAATATAATAGCATCATCTACATGAAAAAAAGGCTATAAATAATGGACGCCTTATTAATAAAAACAAACAAACCAACACTTAATAATATTAGCTTTGAACATGGACATAATACCTTGACGGTGTTTTGAAACAAAAAAATGAAAACATTTTATAAAACATACATACAACAAACTATTAATTATTTTAACAGTTAAAATATAATCTTTGAAAATGGTTAAATTTATAGCCGAAAGCGCTCGGTAAAATATGACATATGGACAATTTTTGTACAATTTATCTACTGAAAAAAAATAAACTTATAAGATCATATGTGAAATTATATAAAAAAACTTAATCAAAGCGCCTTGTCTGTCATATTTAATGAAACTCGCATGAAAGAAGGATTGCTGCCTACACACACACACACACACACACACACACACACACACACACACACACACACACATATATATATATATATATATATATATATCAGCGGCGACTCTAGGTTATCAATGTTTGTCGGGTCATTACAATCTTTAACAAAATATACTATTGATATAACTTAAAAACTAAAATGATTCCTTTACTCTAACTAAAACATATAATTTGTAAAAATCTGTGTGCATGAAATAAAAAAACGTATTTTGGTATTTTAATATTAATTGTAATAATTCTATAAAACTAAATATTTATTAAAAATAAGACTTGTAAGAAAAATAGTGAAGGCAAAGGCATATATGTTTTTTTTTTTTGTTTTAATAAAGCGTGTGTATCTGTCTCGAGTGTGTGTTTGTATATATTTCTATCTGGTTGTGAATTTTAGTTTCATTTACTGTACAAGTTTATGATCAGTGCTGCTGACTGATGTCATATTTCCTCAATACTACCCCAGTCACATTCCTCTCCCCAACCCTTCAGTCGACTTTGATTTCCACCGAATTTCAGGTCGGGATAAATTTAATTTGCCTTTTCTTAAAAGATTCATTCCGCTAAGTAACCTTAAAATGTAAGGAATAAATTATTTAAAATGGACATTTGAAAAAAACACGTTGAAATAAAAATGTGTTCTTTGAAAAACTGGACATACAAGTCATTACAGATTTTTAAAAGTTTATTTATAAAATTAAAGCAAGAAATACATTGCCTATTGAGTATGTCTCCAGCTTTGATCAGAGTCAGATTTACTCAATCCGACTGGCCACGTTAATTTTATTTTATTCTTTTTTTTTTGCTTACTTTCTTTCTTTGTTTTTTCTTTGTTTTTTCTTTCTTCTTTATTATGAACAAGATCAAAAAAATGTATTTCGGTCAATATTTTGAGGCACGGAGTTAAAACAATTCATTTTGGATCCAGCTAAAGTCAAGAATGAAAACGACGCACTACGAAAAAGGTTTGGAGCAAAAAATGGCTTATCAATTTTAATGCCTCTGAACTGGTCTCTGTTAATCATCTGAGAGACCTCTTTCTGCCTTCCGTCAGTATTGCTGATGCTAACCTCCAGAAGAGTGACTCGTTGCGGCTTCTCGGATTAACATTGTCGGCTAACATAAGCGGAAAGACAACATTGAATCAGCTTCTAAGAAAGTTGGTGTAGTGCTAGAGAATTTTTATTTCCAGATTCTATCTTTCATATCTATTTGTCTACCATTTTCCTATACTTGGAATATTGCTGCCACATATGGTCCGGTGCTCCTGTTATATATTTAGTGATTCTAGATAAAATCCAAAGAAAAAATCAGCAATATTATTGGTCCTGACCTGGAATCTTGGCTTCTGTCACTTTCTCATCGTCGTAAAGTTACTTCCTTTTGTCTTTTCTCTAAATACTTCCATGGTAATTGTTCGAATGAGCTCTTCGCTATGGTACTTGGAGTACTAGACTGGGGTCAAAATCTCATTAATTTGCAGCTGAGTTGACAACGTAAATTCTATACTAACAGTTTCTTCTCTCGTACTTCTCGCTTTTGGGACTCCATCCTTTCCAGAAAACTTTAATCTTCCAAAATTTAAATGCAATGTGAATCGTTATCTACTTTCTCCCTGATTTCTCTTCTATCGCTCCTTAGTAATTTATCTGTTTTCTGATTTCTTTCACACACAAGAACCAATTGAGTCTTAGTGGTTTTACTGCCTTGCCTGGTGTAAATTCGATAGGGACACTTAAATTTATCAGGAAGATACAGTAAATGAGGAAAGAAGACTTGGAAATGTGTGACGCGCAGGATAGACTGAAGGTATGAGAGCCAGAGGAAAGCAACACAACAAACTACAGGGCAATCATGAGTAAATGGATGGAGGAACAAGGTTTGGGAGAGATGGCAAAAAGACAAAGGAGGGGAAATTGTGGAGAGCCATGACTGCCAACGCTCGGAAGGGAGACGGCATGTAGAATAAAAAGCTCGTGTAAATGGATGGCGGAGTAAGGCTAGGTGGAGATTGTAAAAAGACAAAAGTTATTAGCAGCTACAGGGACAGGAAGTTGTGGAGAGCCATGATTGTCAACGCTCTGATGGGAAACGGCACATAGAAGGACAAGTTCGTATAAATGGATGACGGAGCAGAGTTTGTGGGAGATGGAAAAAAGACAAAAGATATCAAGAGTTAAAAAGGAGAGGAAATTGTGGAGAGCCATTATTGTCAACCCTCTGAAGGGTGACGGCACATAGAAGAACAATTTTGTGTAAATGGATGGCTAATCGGTGTTTAGGATAGATGGCAAAAAGACAAAATTCATTAAGGGCTAAAAAGGACAGGAACTTCTTGAAGGGATACGGCAAATAAAAGATAGAGAATATACATATATATATATATATATATATATATATATATATATATATATATATATATATATATATTACAATGAATCATGCATACAAAAAGTAGATTAGTAAAGTTAATGATATAAAATGGCGAAATCCCTTCGCAAACAAAATTTTAAAGGTGCATTCACCTACAAATCACTCGATGAATGTTATGATCCTTGTTTTATAAAATTATAAACTGTATAAGGTCTTTCGTTAATACGCAAGTACTTTCAACTGTACATTCAGTCATCTTCAGGCATCGAAATTTTTTTTTTTTTTTGCTAAAATTCACGTAGCATCCGAGACGGAAAAATTAAATGCGAATCGAAATATGTTTTTTTAAATGTGTTATTATTAACAGATACAAACATTTGGAGCGTGCAGTCGCAACGCTATGGTTGAATTTAAAAAAAATATTTTTTTAGTAATATGGCAATTTGATATATATATATATATATTGATTGAAATCTATGAAATCTTTCTCTTAAAATAATTTTTCAGAAAAATAGGTTTCTCACGTCCACTAACTATTGTTGCTCTTCCCAGTTTTAATGGGCGTTTCCTTCCTAACCTTTTCTTTCAAGTAGTGTGGAAAATCAGCATTTATTATGTCATTATTCTCTCTCCATTTTCGTTGTTGTTGAAAGTCCTCAAGTGATTTAGTTTCTGTCATTTCTTATTTTGTAGCTCCAGTCCACGAGGTTCAAAGACATATTGGTCCTCGTTAAAAGCTACAGGATTCAGTCGCCTGAGGTCATTTGTAACCACTGATCTGAGAAAGCGGCTGTATACAGCTGGCAATTTAAATATTTCTGAACATATCCGGCGCCATGCATGGCATCCACAAGAAAGTTTCAATTTGCCTCGGCTATTTAAAAACATGATTCGAGTTTTTTAGGTCAATGTTTTTTTTTCTTTTTTTAGCAATTTGCAGTGTTGTGCGAAATTAATCCTAGCACAGCTAGTTCAATGTTTTATTTTCAAAATAATACCTTTTCCCCTATACTAATTTTGTTATGATTGACCCATATCTCAATGTATTTAAAATGTTTAGTATTTACTAATTTCAAATCGTGAGTTTTTATGATGGATACTATTTTTGTATAATATGATTCTTCGAACACAACACTTGCTAGCTTCGAGTGACAACCAAGTAAGCTTCATATTATTATATATTTTTAATCGATTATATATTTTTAACTGTATATTATTTTTAACATTATTATATGTATACAAACGGCGATTGTCTCTCTTTCATTGTGATAGGCATGAGGGTCACGTGACGACTGGTGATTGACGTCAGGGGATAGAGTGACAAAGGGCAGTTGCAATGTAGGTATTTGAAGTGTTTAGTATTTACTAATTCCGAATTATAAATTTTTACGAAACTATTTTTTATGCTATGGTTCTTCGGACACAACACTTGCTAGCTTCGAGTAACACCAAGTAAGCTTCATATGATAATAATAGCATATATTTTTAATCTTTTATATCTTTTTAATTGTATATTATTTATGTTTAACATTATTATGTTGTATAGATACAAACGTTGTCTCCCTTTTGTTGAGATAGTCACGAGTGTCACATGACAACCAGTGAATGACGTCAGGGTGACAAAGAGCAGTTGCGATGTAGGACCTGAATAAGAAGGACGTCCCTAGCCTACATTGGTAGGCCATAGAGGAAAAACCAGATGTCCTAACTAGGTTCATAGAGAAACCGCCGTAACTCCATTTTCCTTCTGGTACACACCGTGTGTTGTTGCATATATGTTATAATTTTTGCATGGGATATATGTATATATGGTTTTGTGTATGCCTTAGTATTATGAAAGTTACTGAAAACAAAGCATGTTTGTCATTCTTATATTTTGGTCATTGGAATTTATTCTGTATAGGATTGGTGTATACAGAATAAATTCCAATGACCAAAATGATATTCTTAAAAGAGTGCTTAATACAGAGTAGAGCAAATATAATTTATACATGATTTCTATTTTAGTCCAACCCTAACATTAAATCATTAATTATTATAACCAAGGTTAGTTGTCAAGTTTTTTGAATTCTCATATACTTGTATTTTGATTGGTCGTTGCTGCGAGGAGTGTTTGATTGGTTTGAACCTTGTAAAATGCTTTATTATACATTCAACACCATCACTTGATAAGACACTAGAAGTGTTAAAACAAAATGGCTATTTTTGTTGTGATTTTATAACATATTTATGTTAAAATTTTCGAAAAAATAATTATATATATATATATTTGAATAGATTGTGGGGGGTAAAAAACTGGAAAATAGCTAGAAAGACAGAGAATTTGTTTCTAATAGGCATTATGTGAGATGAAAGTAAAAAATAAGAAATGAGACAATCACTCAACAGACCAACCGGTTTCGTTCCCTAGCTTATCAAGGTCAACGGGGAACATTTATTTTATAATAAATAACTTATTGATGACGCAAACAATCTTCATACAATTAAAACATTAAAAGTGAAAATGAATAATCTGTAGTGCGGTCATGTGTCTCTGTTGATTATTAAAGCTAATAACAACTTGGTTATTACTCGTCCTGATAAAGGTGCCGGTATAGTCCTATTAGACCATTCGGACTATGTCTCCAAAATGCAAACCATTTTGAGTGACACATCAAAATTTCTTCCTCTGGGTCCAGCAGAGACACATGACCGCACTATACCTATTGAGATTAAATTTCAGAAGACACTTTTGTCTTGGGTTAAACGGGGCTTTCTCACTCGTGAGATTAGTGACGATATAAGACCTGTCGGATCTATTCGGCCTCGTATATATGGTCTACCAAAGACTCATAAAGATAATGTACCCCTTTGACCCATTTTGTCAATGTCTGGCTCGTCCCAACACAGGGTGGCTGGTTTCCTCTCAGATCTCCTTCAACCTGTCGTTGAGAATTTTAGCTCATATACTATTAAGGATTCGTTCTCTTTTGTTAGAATTAAACAGGAAACTCCTTCCAAGGACAAATTCATGTGTTCCTTTGACGTGTGTTCCCTGTTTACCTGTGTCCCTGTAATGGAAACCATCGAGATTTGCTGTGACATGCTATATCGCAGTCACCTGTCTCCTCCTGATATACCTGAAAATGTCTTCATTGAGTTGATGCAATTTGCGACTATGTCTGTGGAGTTTAGTTTCAATAACTTCATGTACAGACAGGTTGACGGGGTTGCGATGGGCTCCCCTTTAGGTCCTTCTTTAGCCAACATTTTTGTGGGCTTTTATGAGGCGTCACTCCTCACCCATGACAATACTCCGTCCATGTACCATCGGTATGTTGACGATACGTTTTGTCTCTTCAATAGTGAACCCGAAGTCGATTCCTTCCTATCGGTAATGAATCAACTTCATCCGTCCTTGTCATTCACTATTGAGGAGGAGTCTAATTCTTGTATCTCTTTTTTAGATGTCCTTGTGCATCGGATTCCCTCTCAATTTCTTACCTCTGTGTATCGTAAGCCAACCTTTTCCAGTTTGTACACTCGTTGGGACTCATTTTGTCCCCAAAAACGTAAGATCAATCTCATCGGAACCCTAACTCACAGGGCCCTGATGATTTGCAGTGAACAGTTTCTCGATGAGGAATTAAATTTTATCCGCTGTACCCTCTTAAAAATTGGTTATCCCAGTGATACCTTACATAATGTCATGCGTGATAAAATTATTAAATTTCGGAAGGAAAAACAGGATGAAGTACAAAAGTGTCCTGTCTATTTACGTCTTCCATTTATTGGTTCACGGGGTGAGCTTTTGGCTAAGCGAATCCTGTCTGTTGTCCAAAATTGTTATTTCTCGGCTCAATTGAGAGTTCATTTTGCGACCCGTACTGCCTTCCCGTCTATGCGCAAGGATCTTCTTCCTCCCCATCATGCCTCTTCTGTTATTTACACATTTAAATGTAGTTGTGGTAGCAACTACATAGGAAGAAGGACCCAGCGATTGGATTGTAGGATCAGGCAGCATGTCCCTTTAAGAGTCCTAAATCCGGAAGCCAGTAGGAGCCAACTGGTGAATACTTCCGGTTCAGCCATTACTGAACACCTGATAAATAGCAGAGTGTGCGCTATCAATTTTAGTTCGAACTTGTTCACAGTGCTAGCTAGTTCGCACCCTCATCTTCACTTAAGGGCGCTTGAATCACTGTATATACGAGCAAGGGGACCGTCTCTTTGCAAGCAAAGAGACTGCCTCCTTGGTCTCCATATTATTACGCTCTAGTCTTCCTTATTTCTATTCCCCACTTCTTCCATCTCTATTTTCCTGCTATATATAATAATATTTTTTTTCTCTGTGTTTTTTTTTTATTTTGGCGGAAAATTGCGATATTCGGTTGAAGAATATTTTTTTTCTTCCCTTCATACAGATTATTCATTTTCACTTTTAATGTTTTAATTGTATGAAGATTGTTTGCGTCATCAATAAGTTATTTATTATAAAATACATGTTCCCCGTTGACCTTGATAAGCTAGGGAAAGAAACCGGTTGGTCTGTTTAGTGATATATATATATATATATATATATATATATATATATATATATATATATATATATATATATATATAATATTTGTTACATATAGTGTTGTGTGAATATATATATATATATATTTATATATGAATAAATATAATCTTAAGGTGTGCTATATTTATGGAATAAAGTGCTCAATATCAGAGATAAAGCGTGTGTAAAGATAAAAGTGAACATTGAAGTCAACACTAGAGGCGACAGGCTATTTAATGCTAGACGCAATGGTGGCCTGACGATTGCGTCTAGCATGAAACAGCCCGTTGCCTCTAAGTGTTGACTTCTATGTCCACTTTTATATTTACACACGCTCTATCTCTGATATTGAGCACTTTATCCCATAAATATAGCACACCTTAAGAGTATGAGTATATATATATATATATATATATATATATATATATATATATAAAGGGTGTCCCAAAATAATGTCTTTGAATCGTTGTTACTTATTCAATTTATGTATTTTGACCTGTAAACAAGATTAATACAAGAGAAAGAATTTGAGAGAAAAATATACAAAAAAAAGAACATAGAAAATTAACTTTAATAAGATAAAAGCTACTTGGGGCAATGGTAGAATGTTCATATAATGATGAGTTCATATCAAGTGTTCAAACTGGTTGCCGTTCTGTTCAATAAACTTTTCATATCTTGAAGAAATAGACCTACAAACGTCTAGTATCATTTACTCTGGTATTTGAGCACATTCTTCTTCAATTGCTATTCTCATTTCAGCAATTGTTTCAGGTTTCCTGCTGTAAATTTTGTCTTTTAGAAACCCCCACAAAATGAAATCCAAGGGTGTCAAATCTGGTGATCTAGGTGGGTATTCAACTGTCCCTCTTCTTACAATCCATCTGTTTTGCATATTTTTATCCATATAAGTTGTCGCATCACGGTAATGTATTATTAACTATTAATATTTAAAAAATGTATTATATATATATATATATATATATATATATATATATATATATATATATATATATATATATATATATATATATATATATATATATATATATGAGGCAAAGCAACAGTAATAAGACAAAAATCAACATTAATAGGACAAAAAGTTCACATACAAAAGGGGATTGAGACATGAATTTCTTACCGTTAACAATAACACATTTCTAAAAAAAACATATTTCGGATTACATCTAATCTTTCGTTGTCCCGTTATTACCTAGATGTAAAAAACAAATCTATTTACATACCTGATGATGTCTGTATGAACAGACGAAAGTACTAGTATAAAAAGACCTTATGCAACTGGAATTTATTAAAAACGTTGTCCCGTTATTACCTATATGTAAAAAACAAATCTATTTACATACCTGATGATGTCTGTATGAAGAGACGAAAGTACTAGTATAAAAAGACCTTATGCAACTGGAATTTATTAAAAACAGGGATCATAACATTCATCTACAGGGTCGGGGTTAATGTATTTTCACATACAAAAGGGAATTGAGACATGAAATCGCAGACAAGAAAGACCGGAACTGAGTTGGATGAGACCGAGAAGTGGCCTAATCTTATTGGTTAGAAAGAAATACCAGAATGCATCTGTGTGTTTTGTTTATAAACTTGGGAAGAGGATGTTTTTTACTGTTATTCTCACTACGAATTCTAACTATCAAACTCATCAATGATCAACGTAAAATCAGGCAATAATTGTAAAACAACAACCAAAAACAACTTTTATTAGCAATTGCTTCATTGGGGCGTGGTCGAGTGATTAGAACGTCCGCTTTCCGACCATGAGATAGGAGTTCTAATCTCAACATGGTTAATTTATAAAGAAGGTGACTTCTTGATGCTATCAGCCTGCCATCGTACCTGAAAGCATAATAAAGGTTAACCCAAGCCTTGCAGGTTAAATTAGGTTGATGGAATTATTTGAAAAATTATTACTCACTTTAAAAATATTTTCAGAAACCACTTTGTACGGTTTATATTATAAAAACACAAAGCGAGAAAAAACAAAATAACATATTTCAGGCTCAGTTTTCGTTATCACTATTTGCAATGATATTGAACTGATTGACTGACAATTTATTTTTTTGTTTTGTCTTGCAAAGAAAGCAAAAAACATTTCCGTAAGAACCAAGTGAACTTGATAATCTTATTTTTTCAGCTTAAAAGAAAGCAAAAAATATTTTACAATCAATAATAAATAAATATTATTCGTTGAATTTGTAAAGTTGTGTTTGAAGACTATTTTTTTCTTCGGTTTTTGCACATTTTCTGTGAGAAAGTATTTTTGAACATGTCCGTTTACGCTCAAATCCTCAGTCACGACTATTTGTGAATTCATACTAGCATAATCCTCGATGCTTTCCTAATTTTCCGTCTACGAAGTTTTAAATATAAAGATTCGTTCAGGTCTTTTCCAATGGTAACGCGCACTGGCATCGTCGACCCAGGCCGATATCTCACCGAGAAATCACCTTGACAAATCGACCAGCAAATTACTCTTATAACCACTCGTCCACCTGCCCATTGACACACACACACACACACACACACACACACACACACACACACACACACACACACACACACACACACACACACACACACACACACACACACACACACAACTTCTGAAGTTTATAAATGGATCGTTGGACACAAGTGGATGAAATCTAAAATAATTTCCTAATTTTTTTTCTTAATTTCTTCACGAGTAAATACAGCCCGTTATTATCGGTTCGCTGTCTGTCTAGAAAGATCTCTCTCATTTTCAAACCATTGAAAAGGTTCCCTTTTGTCACCTTGATGACAACACTTCAAGTTGCCAACGGCTGCATCCTTGTGATGAGGACGGATGGGCTGTGGTTCGGTAACCAGTTTCTGAGTAATGGTTACAAGAAGATTCAGGACCCACCGACATTTCCTTACCAATAAGAATCATGGACACGTGGCATCATATGCTTAGTGGCTCAGTTTGAGATCTTTGCTCCCCGAGTTCGAATTCAGTCGGGCTCAGTACGTTCGGGTAAATGGCTTTGGGAAATGCATTAATCCATCTCTTTCCCTCCCTAGCTATGGGTTAAATACCAGAGCAGACTCGGCTCTCTGATAACCAATCTAGAAGGACAACTTTGAATTAAAAACGTACCAATTGTCCATTGTCCCTAACGCTCACTAATGAGAATAAAAAAGAAAGACGCAGTAAAAAATATGCTTGAAAACTTTTAAATTAAATTGGATGGCATTAATGATTAAAATGGGTTGCTGAAGGCGCACTTTTTCTGCAACCTTTTAGCAATTACACTCGAGGTCTGGGCATTATATTTCGAACTACCATGTGGCCTTTATATGATTGTTAACGACGAATGCCTGTTTTATGTTCATGCACATACACATCCATATTGACGACACAACGCTGTGCATTCTGCGTGAGTTAACTTATCGCTAGTCAGACAGAATAGACGTCTGTAATTTGATATACAAATTGTAAATAGCCAAACCAAACCACGAACTCAAAAATCGGCACGTGGATATAATTAAAGAAATATGGCACATTAGATATATCGTTCGTTTTTTTCTTCTTTCTTTTTTCATTGACGATAGAATAATATGTCGCGGGAAAGCTCAGAGTCCTCTCAACCATGTCTCAAGATTTAATTTTTAAAATTTCTTTTCAAATTTCCGTTTTCATTTAAGTCATTCTCTAAATAACTATGCTTCTAAATAGGCTCTCTCTAAAGAGCCATTCATCTATAATAGCCATAGAGTAAATCAGGGATTCGCAACGTGGTCCACAAAGCATTTCTATGGTCCACAGAGCATTTCTAGTGGTCCACAGAGCATTTCTAGTGGTCCACAGAGCATTTCTAGTGGTCCACAGAGAATTCATAGCCATAAGAAAATTGTAGCCATTTTATAAAAATGTATCTAAATTATTCATAATTAGAAGAATTAAAAAAAATGACATTTCGTTTAATTACATGAGTGTCCATCATATTTGAAAGTTTCGAAGTTACGTAGGTATTGTGCAATGTTTTATTTTATTCAAAATTTCGAAGCAAGCATTATTTATTTGCCTACCACATGGATGGGGGAGACTGGATTTCCGGTTGAAACATCTCTGTTTTTAGCATAAAAAGAAATAAATCAGATCAAAGCAGCAGAGGAATTATCAGGCAAAAACTAAATGATACAATCAAAATTGGTTATAATATCTTGTGAGAGAAACACCAAGATCAAGGTAGTCACTAGTTGAAGGGATTAATACTGAATGACATCATCAAAATTGATTATAATATCTTGTGTCAGAAACACCAAGATCAAGGTTGTCACTAGCTGAATGGACTAAGACTGAATGACATCATCAAAATTGATTATAATATCTTGTCTCAGAAACACCAAGATCAAGGTTGTCACTAGCTGAATGGACCAATACTGAATGACATCATCAAAATTGATTTTGATAATATATCTTTATCCTTGTTTACTAAAATAAATTTCAAAATGTAATTAGACTACTTTGTCTTTTCATTTTGTGTGAAAAATGGACAGCCTAAAAATAAAAGTAGGAGTGGTCCAATTGAATTTTTTGAAGGAAAAATTGAACCATGGCCTGAAAAATATTGTAGAATCACTGCTCGGAATAACGGTTCATCTCAATAGGAACCTTCTAAATAACCATTCCTCTGAAATAGCCAATCGGTCATGTAAATTACAACCCACTAAATAACTTTTCTTTATGTGCAATATTCCTTCAGGAAGTAGGCGAACATGGCTCTCCACAACTTCCTGCCCCTTGTAGCCCTTAAGAAATTTTGTCATTCTTTAATTTCTCCTAAGCTCTTTTCTGCCATCCTTATGCTGAAGTTCACTAAGTAGGTTATGCATTGGTTTTCTCTGTCCCTTTTCCCCTTGATCTGTCTTGTGAGTATCTGCTTTTCCAAGCACTCCTTCCTCATTATGTACCCCGGAAACCTCACCTGGCTCTTC
This sequence comes from Acanthosepion esculentum, assembly GCA_964036315.1. Taxonomy (NCBI): domain Eukaryota; kingdom Metazoa; phylum Mollusca; class Cephalopoda; order Sepiida; family Sepiidae; genus Acanthosepion; species Acanthosepion esculentum. The sequence goes on along the minus strand of OZ038493.1, from coordinate 71,784,276 downwards.
CTGATGTTAACTAGTAATTGTTTTTTGTAATTTTCTCCAAAATTTCGTCGTTGCTCACATATTCGGTCCAAGGTATCCTCATTATCCTTCTGTAGTACTACATTTCTGTTGCTTCAAGTCATTACTTTGTCTTTGAGAAGAACGTTCAGCACTCACTGCCATACAAGGGAACAAATATCACATAACAATTTAATACGCTTTTATTCGCTCCTAGTGAAAATTTCCTATATCTTAGTACTCTGCTTAGCTTTTAGAATGCTTCCATGGTTATCCTCATAGGCCTTCGGATTTCAGTGCTACTCTTTCTGTACTCTCTGTTAAAACACTTCCAAAATATTTAGATTTTAGCAAGCATGACTACTGTGTTCTTGCAGTCGATGTTTAGTCCTTTATTCTCGCTTTTTTTCTATAGGAGCATTTGAGGCTTCCTTTCTGTGTCTGCTATCAACACTATGTCATCTATATACCTTATGCTGTTAGGATTGTGACCGTCAATAATAATACCTCTAGGATAGCCCCTCTCTAAATAAGTGTTCATGCCAATAGAAACACTCTAAATAGCCATTCCTCTAAAATAGCATCGCTGTTAAATAACCGTTCATCTAAATAACCAATCTATAAATTGCTATTGATCTAAATTTAGTCACTCTCTAAATAAGCATTCATATATAAATGAAAACCATCTAAATAATTATTCCTCTAAAATAGCCACTCACTAAGTATCCATTCCTCAAACATTGCCATTCTCGGCACAATGTGATTGTTGCGATTGGATTTTTCAAGCTCTTTTTAGACAATTGCTATCAGTTCTTTTTTCGAGAACAATTCAGCGGAAACAATGGCTCTCGAGATAAACTTGCGTCTAATTGTGAGTGGGCTTCTTCCTCAGTGATTACACTGGCCTCGTGTCAAAATCGGCTTGTCTACTGGGGATATGGCCTCGTGTCAAAATCGGATTGCCCACTGGGGATATGACCTCGTGTCAAAATCGGATTGTCCACTGGGGATATGACCTCCTGTCAAAATTGGCTTGTCAGCTGGGGATATGATCTCGTTTCAAAATCGGCTTGACCATTGGGGATATGACCTCCTGTTAGAATCGGATTGACAATTGGGGATATGGCCTCGTTTCAAAATCGGCTTGACCATTGGGGATATGACTTCCTGTTAGAATCGGATTGTCCATTGGGGATATGGCCTTGTGTCAAACTCGGCTTGTCCACTGGGGATATGACCTCGTGTCAAAATCGGCTTGTCCACTGAGGATATGACCTCGTGTCAAAATCGGCTTGCCAGCAGGGGATATGACCTAGTGTCAAAATCCGCTTGACCTCTGGCGATACGACCTCATGTCAGAATCGGATTGTCCATTGGGGATATGGCTCCGTGTCAAAATCGGCTTGTCCACTGGGTTTATGTCCTCGTGTCAAAATTGGCTTGTCCACTGGGGATATGACCTCCTGTCAGAATCGGCTTGTACACTGGGTATATGGCCTCGTGTCAAAATCGGCTTGTCCACTGAGTATATGGCCTCGTGTCAAAATTGGCTTGTCCACAGGGTATATGTCATCGTGTCAAAATTGGCTTGTCCACTGGGTATATGTCCTCGTGTTAAAATTGGCCTGTCCACTGGGGATATGGCCTCGTGTCAAAATCGGCTTGTCCGCTGGGGATATGGCTCCGTGTCAAACCGGCTTGTCCACTGGGTATATGGCCTCGAGTCAAAATCGGCTTGTCCACTGGGTATATGGGCCTCGTGTCAAAATCAGCTTGTCTACTGTGGATATGGCCTCGAGTCAAAATCGGCTTGTCCGCTGGGGATATGCCTCCTGTCAAAATCGGCTTGTCCACTGGGGATATGGCCTCGTGTCAAAATCGGCTTGACCTCTGGGGATATGACCTCCTGTCAGAATCGGCTTGTCCACTGGGTATATGGCCTCGTGTCAAAATCGGCTTGTCCACTGGGTATATGGCCTCGTGTCAAAATTGGCTTGTCCATTGGGTATATGTACTCGTGTCAAAATTGGCTTGTCCTCTGGGTATATGACCTCGTGTCAAAATTGCCCTGTCCACTGGGGATACGGCCTCGTGTCAAAATTGGCTTGTCCACTGGGTATATGTCCTCGTGTCAAAATGGGCTTGTCCACTGGGGATATGGCCTCGTGTCAAAATCGGCTTGTCCACTGGGTATATGGCCTCGTGTCAAAATCAGCTTGTCTACTGGGGATATGGCCTCGTGTCAAAATCGGCTTGACCTCTGGGGATATGACCTCCTGTCAGAATCGGCTTGTCCACTGGGTATATGGCCTCGTGTCAAAATCGGCTTGTCCACTGGGTATATGGCCTCGTGTCAAAATTGGCTTGTCCACTGGGTATATGTACTCGTGTCAAAATTGGCTTGTCCTCTGGGTATATGTCCTCGTGTCAAAATTGCCCTGTCCACTGGGGATACGGCCTCGTGTCAAAATTGGCTTGTCCACTGGGTATATGTCCTCGTGTCAAAATGGGCTTGTCCACTGGGGATATGGCCTCGTGTCAAAATCGGCTTGTCCACTGGGTATATGGCCTCGTGTCAAAATCAGCTTGTCTACTGGGGATATGGCCTCGAGTCAAAATCGGCTTGTCCGCTGGGGATATGACCTCCTGTCAGAATCGGCTTGTCCACTGGGTATATGGCCTCGTGTCAAAATCGGCTTGTCCACTGGGTATATGGCCACGTGTCAAAATTGGCTAGTCCACTGGGTATATGCCCTCGTATCAAAACCGGCTTGTCCAAAAGGTGTTTATCTTTCGACGATAGACGAAAATGTCAAAAGAAGCCTCAGCAGTTTTTCTATCACTCTTTCTTTCTTTCTTTCTTTCTTTCTTTCTTTCTTTCTTTCTTTCTTTCTTTCTCATTCCTCTCAAATTGTCCGTCCTCATCTATATAGCCATTCGTCTTAAGGCCATATCAGATTGAGACATCGGTTCGCGTCATATCATTGTAGTTAAGCAACGTGAAACCTAGTCAGTACCTAGATGAGTGAATAAGCTCATTTCTAAACGATTACACTGGGAATATTCCCTCGTCTCAAAATCAGAATAACCAATAAGTGTTGTTGTTTTTTACGATAGACCATAACGCATTTATATTATTTACATTGTTTGGGCTGTTGTCATCATCTTTATTGCCATATTCACGACGTTTCGGTCGTTTTACGTAATGACCTTCGTCAGTTTATTGGAATTTCGAACTGAACACTTTATTTCGTCCACCGTTGTAGATTGTTCTAGTTCCACGTACCATGCCTCTTCCGGATGTCTCATTTATCTCCCTTTAACTCAAGCCAGGAACTGAACTCACAGCTCTTTGATTCAAATCACTGGATTCAATCAACTTTTTTTTTTAAGTTCGAAATTCCAATCACCTGAAGGAGACCGGAGCGTAGAACGGCCGAAAAGTCGTAAATATAGCAATAAATATGCAGACAACAGTCCGAACAATGTAAATAATTACAATGTTTCATCTCAGAGATATTGATAGATATAGACTAAAATGTCAGAAGAAATCTTAGTTACTTTCTACCCCTTTATCTCTCACTCATTCTTTCTTTCTTTCTTTTTTCTTTCTTTCTTTCTTTCTTTCTTTCTTCTCCTCTCTAATTTTCCGTCTTCAGCTAGATAGCATGTCGCTTGAATAAATGAACAGTGGTGATATACCCGAACGCTTTTAGAGAAACCAAATGATTGAGAAGAGTGATTTATTGTGCCAGGATCAAAGCATTGTGGGTAAGAAAATGTTTATATCATCCCCCCCCCATTTAATGGTGCTTTATGGGGATGGAGTTGTTGGGAGTAAAAACCAAGAATATATAATGGGAAATTGTCTACTACTAAGGAAATATGAATCAAGAAATTTATAATTGGACTTTGTCTTTCGCTGATAAGTGTGAAAAAGGACGACAGAAAGAATAGAGCCAAGTCTTAAGGTGCCATGTTTTATTTTTGACTGCAGCTCACTTCTAAGAAAGGAATCTTTAATTACTAGCTCTTGAATTCCTAATCTAAATAAATCCGACACAATTATTGATGAGATGAGGTATTATGTACACTATTTACATTGTTCGGACTCTCGTCCTCATCTTTGTTGCTTTGTTGGAAGAAGGTCGGAACGTACAACGGCCGAAACGTTGTGATAAATATGGCAACAACGATGGGGACGATAGGCCGAACAATGTAAGTAGTGTACAATTATTGCTCTTATTTGTTGATAATTTTTATCAAAATGTGGTTGGGTGTCAGACAAAATGTGAGTCTCAGTAAGAGTGAATAAATCGTTGTGATTCCTATTTAGACATTAGGTCACTAGCAGGGAAGGCACGGATTTTCGATGTTTTTGAACGAATGGAAAAGCCATAGACTGATAATTTCGGGAGATAAGGATAAAAACTTGGATCAGCTACACACACACACACACACACACATACATACATACATACATACATAGATACACACGCGTGTGCATACAAAGTAAAGTTAAAGGTTGATAACTACTGAACTACGCTCTGCTACTTTATCGGGATATCCACTGCTAACCTGAACTACGCTTCCCTACTGTCTTCGAAATATTCACTGCCAACCTCTGGATTCTATACTCAAGGACTACCGTCATCATGAACAAGTTAAGAGTGTAGTAATCGAGAAAGCATCCTCTTGGGAGTTTGTTGCACAAAGCAACAGTTCGTTGGAAGAAGCAGTTCCAGTGCAATTTATGTCTGTTATGGAATGCGAAGGGAATTAGCGACGTTCGCTACAATCTGCATGGCATGGAGGCCTTAACTGTGAAAGCCAGAAACTGGTGGAACTAAGGAATGCATTTTGTCTGATCACTTTCCATGGAAATAGCTAGAGAGCAACGAGAGGCTTGCAAAAGTTTCGAAAAGCGTTCTAGGGAGGAAAGGTTCGTGTGAATTCTAACTCATTTTGGAGGAAAAGTAACTATTTCTCAAAATGAATAAAATTGTGAATAAAGAAAAAAATTGTTTGTTTTTTTATTAAAAAAAGATACAATATCTTGGCTAATATGCGCAACGGAAAGTGAAGTGGTTTATCTCAGAAAGAGTCTACTTCATCTATGTCGTGAGCGATTATGGCCCTCCACATTTTCTAAATCCTGTAGCGCTCAGTAACGTTTACGTTTTCGCCATCCATTGAAACAAACTCTGCAGTAAGGTGGCCCGCTACCATCAACTGTTCCATTTGATTTTACTATGTCCATTAAGTGACAAATTCACCAAACCAACCTTTTTCATTATGTGCCCAAATTTCAGTCGCTTCTTTCTGATTTTGGGTAAAATTGTTCTTTTTTTGTTTCCATACTTTAAGGCGTCTTCGTTTTTCACATGAGATTTTCACAGCAGATTTCCTGGTGTGAGGGCTGGTCCCCAAGACTCGCTGACGTCAAGCCTGAGAATTATTGACAGTGGAAGTAAATAAACTGAAGTGGCTTTTCATTCTCCTTACTCAATGGGAATGTACTGACTTTTCTTCAGAAGTTCGTAATGAACAATTCTTCATTTTCTGCTGTTCTAAATATATTTATAACTAAGCAGAAGTAATTCACGAATGATAAAGCCCATTGGATTACAGAGTTGGAAAACCACCCATGCACTAAGAAATAAGATATACGAGGCTAAGCATCGGCATGATAGAATACATTAGACAACGGTATTAATGAAAGGGCTTAGACAAAATATGTCAGCATTCAACGAACTAGTTTATTAAATTTTAGCTCCATTGAAGATCTGATGGTTATGTGAAAAAAAGAAATTCGAAGACAAACAAGAAAAGAATTCTCTTTATTGCATTTCATTGTGTGCTGGAGAATTACCTCGAAGTGGCGTAGCCAAAATTTACGCCTAAGACGAGTAAATTGTGAGCGAGGAGAACTGTATGACTGGAATAGCACGGCGCACGCGTCACTGAGCCAGACCGAGGCTGGCGGCGTGCGCAAAATGCTAATATTCTGGCATGGGAAAAACGCATAAAGGAGGCAGGTGTATGTTGGGACGGCAGTAAGCATTTGCTCTCAGCGCAGCGCAGGTCAGGTCAGGTTAGTTCATGTCAGTGCGTTGCGGTTTGTGCTAAACCAGAGTACCTTGCAAGTGTCTTCCAGTGTTTGTGCTACAGAAGAAACGGTTTCCTGCTACAAATTGACCCTCCCATCTGTGTGGGTTGCGACACTTCGAGGTTCAGGAAAAACAAGAAAAATATGGATTGCTTCGTTCTCTCAGAGGAATGACACCAGTCACGGCATATTCGTCTTTGTTGGGCTTATGATCATTTCCAAGCTTCGTAACTAGATAATTTCAATTTTTTTTTAATCACCAAGCAGACCAAATATTTACTTGAGTCACTCAAAGAAGCTCCTTACTTTGAACATTTTTTGCTGACTCAAGTTCATACAATTATTCGGATTATTGTCCTCGTTTTTGTCGCCATATTTATTACAACGTTTCGGTCGTTGTATGCTCCGACCTTATTCAGGTGGTTGGAATGTGGAACTGAACCCTTTATTTCGCTCACTGGGATAGACTGTTCTAGTTCCACGTGCCATATTTAATGGATTTCAGTTATCAGTTATCTCCTGCTAATTCCACTCTCCAAGTTCTCCACTGCCTTAACCGGGTATTGAACTCACATACTTTGGGTCCTGTCAGTGGATATAACCAACGCCTTTATCCACAGTGCCATAACTGACATCCATTAAACATGGCACGTGGAACTAGAACAGTCTATCATGAGCGAAATAAAGAGTTCAGTTCTACATTCCGACTACCTAGTGCGCCAGTCAAAATGAGCTGACTCATTTTATAGTTCACCAATCAGAGTAAACCAATCAGAAGAATCAAAATATTCAATACGACGTGTATAAAGGC
>OZ038493.1:71712359-71772359 GCA_964036315.1 Acanthosepion esculentum | reverse complement strand
CAGGCCGGAATAAGTGCGATGGAATTTTCAAAGAAGAGGTAATAGATTTTTATCAGATGCTAAAGTTGGGGTTTTCTTTATCGTATTGAAGCCGCCAACGTCAATAGGAATTCAAATTCTTCATCTCGGAGTGGGCTAAATTTCAAATCCGGCCAGGAGACGCTTTGCATAAGAAGGCCGGAACGCGTTGTTTTAACAGCTTTTCTTCTTTTTTTAAATTAAGTACGTATCTTTGCGTACAAACGCATACTTAACAGAAACTAGAAATAACAAGAATCTCTTGCTTTCAACCCATTATTACAGAAAGACAAAAACAAATTAATCTGGACAGCAGCCAAGCAAACGTCATCCCAGGAAACACTCACAGAATACGAAGCACTTTCAAACATGTTCACCGAATACGTACAATGTTTATTCTTACAAAACAGATTGAAATTAAATGTTATTAACAAAGTTAATAGGGGATCAGAGTTATAGATTTAAAGCGCTGAAGAGTTTTTTAATCATTTCACCCCAAACAGGGCGAGAAAGCCACTATTACGCAGGATGTTTCAAGGAGTGAAAGTGGGAGAAAAAATGACTATAGGGAGGATCGAGGTTAAGATTATAGTATTTAGGCAAGAATCCATGCAGAAATATATTTCGCAAAGTGGCGGTTCTTATGAGAAAAAACCTGTTAAAGCAGAACATCATCCTTCAATCAGAAATTCGAAGGAAATGAGGGTGATTCGACTCTGCGGAAGTAGCATCACGGGAGCTAGCTGTAACGGCCTGAACTGGTAGAACTACAAATGTACGTCATCTGAACATTTGTTACAGCTTAGAATTAATAAGTCCGTCATATAATTAATATCTTCTTCAATGCGCCATGTCGATCAGGACGTAGTCGGACATAGCCCTCCACAATTTCCTGTCATTTGTAGCTCTTAATATTTTTTTCTATTTACCCTATTTACATCGTTCGGACTGTTGTTCCCATCTTTAATGTCATATTCACGAAGTTTCGACCGTTGTACGCTTCGGCCTTCCTCAGGACACAATTTTACCGATTTCGCCACAGAGGAGCGTTTCGGTTAGCGAGGTCGATTTTACTGTTTTTAAATATCTTCAAAGATAATTGTCAGACTTTGTCCATTTAATAATGTGTGACGTCATTTTTTTTTTTCATTTGGATACGCATCGAGCAGATATGAATGTACGTGAGAAAATCATGGAAGATTGTAGTTTAAAAACAGTAAAATCGACCTCGCTAACCGCAACGCTGTGGCTAAATCGGTAAAAGCACGTCAGGCTATATGACGGTTCCGTATAGGATACAGGTTCGATTCCTGTCGGAGGAGGCATATTTTCTATGACAATTTCTCGGACATTCAGGCTGGTAAATGTTGTTAATACTGTTTATTATGTACAGAGCATTTACTTAAGTATTTGTATCTATAAAAAAGAATGTATAAACATAAAAATGTCTTAAAATAATTGTCGGACTTTGTCCATTTCATAATGTATTGAATTGATTGCTAGGTCATGCTAGACAATTTCTCTCTCCAGAATATATCTTTCATATTTATGTCCTCCATACACCCATTCTTAGAATATTGCTGATACATAAATTCTGGTGCTAAAGCTATTTAAATCGATCTCCTTGATAAAATTAAAAAAAAATAATCAGCAATATTTTTGGCCCTGATCGTGTGTCTCGGCCTTAGTCACTTTCCCACCAGCGTAAGGTTGCCTTTCCGGCGCTTTTTCTATAAATACTGTCATGTTCGAACGTGATCTTCGCTATGATGACTAGACTTCTTTTAAAAATTTAAGCACATTACTCGACTGGCGACGAGGTCTCGCCAATTTAAAGTTGAGTTGGTTAGATGAAACCGTAAGATCTATGCTAACAGTTTCTATCCTCACACTTCTCACTCGTGGAACTCTCCTTCCGATTCCATGCTTTTCAAACAATTTTAATCGGTAAAAATTAAATGGTATGTCAATCGCTATCTACTGTCCTTTTGATTACTCTTTTTTAGTCTTGTTTCTTAGCAGTGTTTCGGTTTTGAACTCTTCCACACCCTGTAACAACTTGTGTCTTAGTGTCTTTACCGCCTTGCGTTGGGGTGAACTCGATTAAAATATATATATATATATATATATATATATATATATATATATATATATATATATATATATATATATATATATATATATATACCTAAGTGTTGGATTGGTATATACGGAGTAAATTCCAATAACCAACAATTATTATTCTTTAAAGAGTGCTCAATACAGAGTAGAGCAGATATAATCATTTATTTAAATATTATAACATAAAGAATAAATGATTATATATATATATATATATATATATATATATATATATATATATATATATATATATATATATATAAAGAATTAATTTATGGAGTATTACTTTCCATGATGCTTCCTCTTACCAAAGTTTAAATTACGAAAAAAAAACAGGTTTTCATACCTCCTAACATACTTGTTTAAAACCCGGCTTGATTTCTAGAGATAAAACTTATCATATCAAACATTTTCTCCCATCTGAGCGAATTTTGTTAACGACAGACACTTTTGTTTGAAGGATGCCTTTGATACATCACGTGTCATTCAAAAGATTTTTTCGCAAATATGTGCAAAGTAATAACTTTCTTTTTTGGTTTGTGTAAGGAATTTTTGGTGCGCATTATTAGTGATAGGGCGTGTACTGTGTCGTGATTGTTATATTCGCGAGTGTCTCATTCTGAAATCGCAATTAACGCGATCTTTTTTCGTTTTTTTTTATTATTATTTTTAATCATCCCTATCTATTCGTTTAAGCTCGCTAGGTAGTTTGAGCGTACCTTTCCTTTGTCACTCTTGCCTTCAATCGTTCCTGTAAGTATCAAATTTTCCGAGCCTTTTTCCTCATCATGTGAACTAGAAATTTCAACTGCATCTTCCTGATGTTATTCATAAGTGTCCTTTATGTTGTCAATTTCTATAAAATTTAGTCTTTTCAGATCTGTTCCGTCTATGGTATTCTCAGCATCCTTCTGTAGAACCACATTACTGTTCCTTGAAATCTCTTCTTCATCTGTGAGGAGATTGTCCAGCATTTACTATAATAAAGAGGGACTGATATTACATAACAGTTCAGTGTTGTTTTCTTTCTTTCTAAAGACATTTTCTTTGAAATCAATGTGTAAGCTTTGTCTTATCTATTTATTTGCAATCTTGCGTTTTGAAACCTAAGATAGCTTATAAACTTCAATCTTCCATGAATCTCTCACGTACATTCATAACTGCTCATAGCGTAGCAAATGTAAACAAATGACGATACACATTATGAAATGGACAAAGTCCGACAATTATTTAAAGACATTTTTATGTTTAACATTGTTTTTATAGATACAAGTATTTAAGTAAATGCTCTGTTTTTATAATAAACAGTATTAAATAATATTTACCGGCCTGAATGTCTGAGACATTCTCATAAAAATATTCGTCCTCCGACATGATTCGAACATGTATCGTAAACGGACCGTCATATAGACTGACGTGCCTTAACCGTTTCGGTCACTAAGGAACGTTCGGTTGGCAAGGTCGAATTTACTGCTTATAAACTTCAATCTTCCATGAATCTTTCACGTGCATTCATAACTGCTCATGGCGTATCAAATGTAAACAAATGACGTCACACATTATGAAATGGACAAAGTCCGACAATTATTTAAAGACATTTTTATGTTTATACATTCTTTTTATAGATACAAGTATTTAAGTAAATGCTCTGTTTATAATAAACAGTATTAAATAACATTTACCGGCCTGAATGTCCGAGAAATTTTCATAGAAAATATTCGTTCTCCGACATTTCTTGGAAAGCACAGGAAAGCCAACCTTACGCTGGTGGGAAAGTGACTAAAGCCGAGACACACGATCAGGGCCAAAAATATTGCTGATTATTTTTTTTTAATTTTATCAAGGAGATCGATTTAAATAGCTTTAGCACCAGAATTTATGTATCAGCAATATTCTAAGAATGGATGTATGGCGGACATAAATATGAAAGATATATTCTGGAGAGAGAAATTGTCTAGCATGACACAATGAACCAACTTGATTAGCAGCTGACCTAGCAATCAATTCAATACATTATGAAATGGACAAAGTCCGACAATTATTTTAAGACATTTTTAAGTTTATACATTCTTTTTTATAGATACAAATATTTACGTAAATGCTCTGTTTATAATAAACAGTATTAAATAACATTTACCGGCCTGAATGTCCGAGAAATTTTCATAGAAAATATTCGTTCTCCGACATTTCTCATACATTCAGGCCGGTAAATGTTATTTAATACTGTTTATTATAAAAACAGAGCATTTACTTAAATACTTGTATCTATAAAAAGAATGTTAAACATAAAAATGTCTTTAAATAATTGTCGGACTTTGTCCATTTCATAATATGTGACGTCATTTGTTTACATTTGATACGCCATGAGCAGTTATGAATGTACGTGAAAGATTCATGGAAGATTGAAGTTTATAAGCAGTAAATTCGACCTTGCCAATAAAACATAAGATTCCAAACGTTCATTGTTGGTCATTTGTTTCCTGTACATAAATCGATTTCATTGTAGGGAGAAGGAAAAAAATAATTGAAGTATTAAAATAAAAAAAAGTATCAAACAGAAAAGTTCCCTAAGTAGAACGTCAGATTCTGGTGAAAATTCTATGGAATCGGGACGCCAAAATGAAAATTGGCCCCCCAAAACAGAACGGATTAGGACACAACAAAAACAATGAATATATATATATATATATATATATATATATATATATATATATATATAAAATGGAACCAAAGAAAAATTAACATATATTTTGAAAATATCTCAAAGGAGAGAAAATGATAAAAAATAACTAAATAGAAGGGAAAATGCCCAGAAAAAAAAAACTTAAAACAAAGATTCGAATTGGGAAAATATCCAAATTTACTGAGGGCGGAAAAGTACAGGAAGTTATGGAGAGCCATGACCACTCGCGTCCTGAAAAGACACGGCACATAGAAGAAGCAAAGAAAGAAACAAGTGTCAAATGAGAGTTTCCTTCTTGTCTTAATATCGTTACACGAGCTGTTTTCCTATTATATAAGTTTCTCCAGGGGTACTTCGGTGTGGTGCATTTGTTAGCAAGCTTGTCTCGCTCGACCAATTACAACTGAATAATGAGCTCGATCCGCACTGAGTGCTTCAAACTCTTGGCCTTGTGCATATATCTAAGCTACCCTTAGTAAATCGCTATATAAGTTTCACCCAAACGAGCCACCATCCTACCTTCTTTCTTCCCCACCCAGCCAACCAATCCATTATTTCTTTGATCTTTTCTTTCCTGCTATTTCTTTTCTTAGTCATTTAATATTCTTTTTCTTTTGTTTCATTTTTGTTTTTCGTTTACTTGTTTCTTACCCTCTTTCGTTTCTTTATTTCTGATTAATTTCTTTCACGTCTTTCTTTTTCACTTTTTCCGCTTTCTTTCTTTCGTTATTTGTCTTCTTTCTTGTATTCTCATGTTTTCTTTTATTTCACCCCTCCTTTTCTTTGTGATTTCTTTTCTTCTTCCGATTAAATGTCCCGTCTTCCTTTCTTTCGTTTCTATTGTATTTCATTCTCTCTTTCATGTCTTCATTTTTCTTTCTTTTCCTTCTTTTTCTTTCTTTCTTTCACAATCCATTTCTCTCTCTCTCCCATTTCTTTCCTCATTTTCTTTCATTCTCTCTTTCATGTCTTCATTTTTCTTTCTTTTCCTTCTTTTTTTTCGCAGTTCATCCTTTCTCTCTCTCTCTCTCTCTCTCCTTCCCTCTTCCATTTCTTTATTTTTTTATTCTTCCTCCGAGAGTACTTCTATCTTCCTTTTAGTCTGACTTCATTTTTATTTTACCCACCACCCATCGTTCTTTCTTCTCCCCAACTTTTTTCAGTACCTCATCACTTTTCTCTTTACTGTGTTCATCCATTTATTTTATTCCAACCTTTCTCTCATTTCACGTTATTTCTTTTTTACCATCTTTCTTTTCCCTTGGTATTTATCTCTTTGCCACAGTTTAAAAAAATCTACACATGACTTTGCACATTCTGCTAAAGACGTCCTAATTAAATATTTACCAATTTCGAAACTTTGGTCTCTTGGTTCAAAGTAAAAATATTTACAACCAATTCAATTGTCTGCGATGTTACTTATAAAAGACAATTCCTAGCATCCACAACCGATCTTTTCTGACTTTACTTTTGATTTAATTTTCCGTTTGCCTGGTCATTTTGAATCGCTAACACAATGAAGATGTTGTCGAAATTAAGGTAACTTCAGAACGTTGCTGATCATGGCTCTCAACAACTTCCTGTCCTTTGTAGCTCTTAATATATTTTATCATTAATTTATATCTCCTAAACCTTGCCCCGCCACTTATTTACTCAAGCTAGCTAGGCAGTTTATACATTGTTTTCCTCTGTCCCTTTTTGCCTTCAATCTGTCCTGTGAGTAACTGATTCTCCAAGTCCTAGAGCAAAAGAAGAAACAGGCAGAGAATAAAAATATGCTGAGGACGTCACATGGTGAAAGGAAAGCTCATACACAAGGATTCGTTTATTGGCACGAAAGTGAGACACATGGAGGGAACTGGTCAGCTGTGCAGCGACCCTTTTAGATTAACATTTCTTCTATACCCCGTGTCACTCCAGGACATAGGCAATCATATCTCTTCAAAATTCCTTTCCTTTTTTAGCTGTTAATAAATGTTGGCATTTTTGTTATCGCCCCTAAACACTGTTCTGTTATCCATTTATACAAACTCATTCTTCTTTCTCTTATATGCGCTGTGTCCATTCAGGAAATTGTAGCTCTTCATAAATTTTCATTTTTTTTAACACTCCTAAACACTGTTCTGTCATCCATTTACACAAGCTTGTCAGGTAGATTATGTGTTGTTTTCCTATGTCCCTCTTGCTTTCAATCTGTCCTGTGAGTATCCGATTTTCCAAGCCCTTCTTCCTCATATGTCCTAGAAATATCATCTGTCCTTTTGTTTCCATTTTCTCTAAAACTTTGTTCTGGATCACATGTTTAGTCCATTATGTGTTGTGGCATACTCAAGCTCTCTAGGTAGGTTATGCATTGTTTTCTTCTGTCCCTTTTAACTTCAATCTGTCCTGTGAGTAACTGATTTTCCAAGTCCTGAAGCAAAAGAAGAAACAGGCAGAGAATGAAAATATGCCGAGGACGTCACATGGTGAAATGGAAGTTCATTCGCAGAGACACGTTTATTGGCACGAAAGTGAGACAAATGGGGGAAACGGGTCGGCTATGCAGCGACCCTTTTAGATTAAAATTTCTTCTATATCCCGTGTCACTCCAGGACATAGGCAATCATATCTCTCCAAAATTTGCTGTCCTTTTTTTAGCTGTTAATAAATTTTGTCATTTCTGTTATCGCCCCTAAACACTGTTCTGTTATCCATTTATACAAACTCATTCTTCTTTCTCTTATATGCGCTGTGTCCATTCAGAAAGGTGAAGGTCATGGCTCTCCACAATTTCCTGTCATTTGTAGCTCTTAATAAATTTTGTCTTTTTTGTTATCACTCCTGAACACTGTTCTGTCATCCATTTACACAAGCTTGTCAGGTAAGTTATGTGTTGTTTTCCCTTGTCCCTCTTGCATTCAATCTGTCCTGTGAGTATCCGATTTTCCAAGCCCTTCTTCCTCATATGTCCTAGAAATGTCAACTGTCCTTTTGTTTCCATTTTCTCTAAAACTTTGTTCTGGATCACATGTTTAGTCCATTATGTGTTGTGGCATACTCAAGCTCTCTAGGTAGGTTATGCATTGTTTTTCCTCTGTCCCTCTTGCATTCAATCTGTCCTGGGAGTATCCGATTTTCCAAGTCCTAGAGCAAAAGAAGAAACAGGCAGAGAATAAAAATATGCTGAGGATGACACATGGTGAAATGGAAGTTCATTCGCAGAGACTCGTTTATTGGCACGAAAGTGAGACAAATGGTGGGAAATTTTGTCTATTTCTCAACTCTCCATAACTTTGCTCGGCCATCCATTTACTCAAGCTCTATAGGTTGGTTATGCACTGTTTTCCAAAGTTCCCCTTGCCTTCATTCTGTCCTGTGAGTATAAGATTTTCCTAGCCCTCCTTCCTCAATGTGTGTACTAGAGATTTCAACTGTCTCTTCATGATGTTAATTATAAATGTCATTTTTGTTTCCATTTTCTATAAAACTTTGTTCTGGCTCACATGCTTAGTCCTTATTTCGTTGTGCCATACTCAAAGTCTCTAGATAGGTTATGCGTTGTTTTCCTCTGTCCCTCTTGCCTTCTATCTGTTGTGTGAGTATCAGATTCTCCAAGCCCTCTTTCCTCCTATGTTATTCTCAGCATCCTTCTGGTGTTTCAAGAGACTTCATTTGTGAGTAAGTTTTCCTGTATTCCCTACCATATAAGTGCACTGATATTTGCATAGCAGTTCAGTACTGTTTTCTTTGTTTCTAACGAAGTTTTTTCTATTTCTTAACACTTATCAACTTAAATTAATATTTGAAATAAAATATAATATACTAGCAGCATGGCCCGCCGTTGTCCGTTCTTGATTAAAAAATCGTACGACTCATACAGCAATCGCTATCACTTGACTTAAAATATTTTTGCCCTTCCTTGCATTTAAAAGCGTGCCCTTTGCCGTGCTGATGTTGCTACATGCCTTATTTCTTGCCTATCTCACACTGCGATTTTTTTCTAAGCTCTATACTAAACATTAAATCTGTTACGAAAAAAGAACTAAACAAAATGAATACAAAACGATCAGCTTTAAAAAAGGACTCGTAACTGGAAAAACCGAATGAAAGAAGAATGCTAACAACAAATATTTTTTCACACCCAACCCATTTCTGCAGAATCAGGATCAACGTTGAGTTTAAGAAATCAAATGAGCCAATTGGAGTAAAGTGCCATGCAGATTTAAATTTTTCCCACTCGTGACGAATGCAGCTATCGATTTTTTTTTGCATGCTAGCATGCTAGTTAACATTCGTGTCAGTCAGCTGTTGGCTCTCATGCTGGCCAATAGAATCTTCCTGCCTATTCGTGGCAGCCAGCTATAGGCTCTCACTCTGAACAGTAGAAAATGGCTGCAAACTACATGAAAACTGCCGTAGAAACATGGAAAAATCGATTATTTCCACTATCGATGGGAGTTGGGAATTGCAACGTCGGTCTTGGCCTTGCCGCTAACTTGGAGCATGTGCGTGTAAATTTTGGTGCATATCCGTCGAAAATTGCGGCCGTGTATTCGTTACACCACACACACATCCTGCCTTTTATAGATACAGATACAGATGTTTTTTTAAAAGCCTATAAAAAAAACGAAAAATTATAAATTAATACAGTAAATAAATATAAATATATATATAGCACATTACGATAAAGAGTGTGACATACATGTAAGTACGCCACTACATTTTCGGCTAAATGTCCATTCGCGTGTAAATTAAGACATTATACATTATTTATCATCTCTCATTTGCGTCTCTGTCCTTGGACCGAGTGCGCCCAGGGGCTTCTCTGTCAAAGGACAGATGGGCAACTGAGAAAATATTACTGAGAGGTGCCCAGCCCTGGGGAACAGCTGCCTGAGGCCGCGCCCTCCCATTGCACAAGAGGGAGGGATCGGTGCTCGCACCGAGGCCAGCGCAACCAACGGTTGCGGGGGCTGTGGGCAATTTTTGTCCCCGCCTGAGTGCACGCGCTCGGTCCCCACTTTAAAAAGACCTTGTGTCACATCTCATTCTCGTGGGGGAATGGGTAAACACTATGTCCATTCGGCTAAACGTCCCTCCGCCAAATGTTTGTCGGCCAAATATCCGAGTACCGCTTAAACCAACGTTCGACATTACTAGCTTTGAAACGTGTCGGTATGTGCTAGTGTTGTCTTGATGACACCCAAACATGAAATTACCACTACTATATTTTGTTACTGTAAGGCCACTCACGAGAAATCATGTTTGTTACTACCAAATGTCTCATTGTACATGTTTCTGACACCACTATTAGCAACGCCAGGCGATAGAATACCTTGCAATGCTTCAAATAATGTCGATAATGTTATTCGAGATTAAGTGCACCCGCAAAACGCTTTTTAATAAGTAAAATTTAAATAAATTAAGCAACTGTTAAAAGGAATGCGCGCTTTGATTGATCTTGTCAAATCACACTTGTTCACCGGACGATACGAATTTTTGCCATAAAATGGTTGGCCGCTTTTAAATTGAGCAGAAGCAATCTTTCTTACGTGTTCCTTCCAATGTCCCAAATGACACCACATTGGAAACAAAACTGTCAAAACATTTCTTCCTTAATATATAAGGTATCCTAAAAGTCAGCTAGATATTTTTTTTAATTATAACATGTCATATGTTTATTCACCTTTTTTTTTTGAGAGCTTAGGTTAACTTAGAAACATTATCCCTGAAGAAATTCACAGTTGAACAAGGAACCAAAATCTTGGAATTTATTTTGTATTTTATCAAACTATCGATTACCAGATAATTTCGCGAAATTCTGAAATGTTATGGCCATAAGTTCTACGCTAACAGTTTCTTCTCTCGCATAAGATTCACTTATTGGCGTCTCGGCTTCAGTCACTTTCCTACCACCATAATGTAGCTTTCCTGTGCCTTTCCTTTAAATAATTTCATGCTAATTCTTCTTTTCACTTTGGTACATAGACTTTATGAATTTAAGTGCAGTACTAGATTGGTGGCAAGGTCTCATCATTTTACAGTTGAAATGGCTAGATGTAACCGTAATTTCTATGCTAACTGTTTCTTCTCTCGCATAAGATTCACTTATTGGCGTCTCGGCTTCAGTCACTTTCCTACCACCATAATGTAGCTTTCTTGTGCCTTTAAATAATTTCATGCTAATTCTTCTTTTCACTATGGTACATAGAGTTTATGAATTTAAGTGCAGTATTAGATTGGTGGCAAGGTCTCATCATTTTACACTTGAAATGGCTAGATGTAACCGTAGGTTCTATGCTAACAGTTTCTTCTATCGCACTTCTCGCGTGTGAAACTGTTTCCCGGCTTCTTGCTTCCCAGTCAACTTTGATTTTCAAAAGTTTAAATGTAATGTCAATCGTTAACTTCTGTCTTGTTAAGTATTGTTCTTTTATTGTTCTTTAATATTGTTCTTTTTATATTCTCTAACACTCAGTAACGCGTTGCGTCTTAGTGGCTTTATTGCTTTAGTTGGCGTGAAATGATTAAAAAAGGGCTCTATTGGGAGAAAAGAAGAATAAAAAAGACCTTTGAAGCAACCAGAGACCCAATCCTTGACAAGGGATAAACATCTACTCATGTTTAAAAGATCGAATATATAAAAATCTGTGTGTGTCTGTGTGTTTTTCCACAACTTTATATCCTTTGCATATCTGAGAAATATTTGTCTGCTTATTTCCCTAGGAATCTGGCTTCAGTTATCTATAAACTTAAGCGGGTTAGTCACCATTTTTCTCTACAGACTGGGTCTATAAGTAATTGATACCAGGGGACAAAGTGATCCCACCCTCAACTTTAATGCTCTCATTTAATTTTCATAACGAATAAATAAATAAGAGATAAGGAAAAAAAACGATACAATCAAATTTTTAAAAAAAAATTGTATTTCTTAGTAATTGCAGTCTAAATGTCAGTCAGTCAGTTATATGCCAACCGTGATACACGCTTAGGCGATCATTTATCTTTCGATAAATGACTGACGAGGTAGATTTTTTCCCTGCAGTAGGCTTCTTTCTGCGGTAGACCAGTTGCCATCCATCTCAATCTATGCTGCTAGTTACCCATAGCTGGAGGGAAAAGAAGAGGATTCATACTTTACCCAGGGGTATTAGCACGTAAATGAATGCAGTGGGTTTGACTGCAATTCGAACTCGGCTCTCCGATTCATGAATCCGAGCCGCTATCCTTTACTCCACCGTACTGTACATGTTACTCGTAGTATATACTAAAAGTAAATATAGAATGTTATAATTTAATTTTTTTATTTATTTTTCTTAATTTTAAATAATTAGTTGAGAATTCTAAATAGTTCACTGCACAATTTACGCATTAATAAATCGCTAAGACTAGGAGCAATCGTTGGTGTTCACGAGATGATTGTACGAATCTGCCAATAATTGCTTCTGCATCCAATTCATCTAGCAATTCATTTTCAAAAGATAGCAACATGTAAGATTCCAAACACCTCTCAGACAGCGAAATTCCTTAACCTTGATCTTTTGTTAGTGTGCAGCTGACTTTCTTATTCTAGTTTCTCTCGTCTAGTATGTGGTTTTCTTCTTTTTATTGGGGCTGACACATCCTTGTTTCCCGTTTGATTTTTGGTGGAACATGTTGCCATTAGTTTATTTTACATGACGTTCACTGACCCACATAAACTAAGTCCGGGTTCATGTCCGTTACTGAGAATAGGAAGAATAGAAGGAAGGAAAGGAAAGGAAGTATAGGGAGTTAGTAAAGAGGAAAGTATATATTTTCGTATGGTGTTATTACTACCTAATCCTACTACACATTCACTACTTTTTGTGTTTACTATCAACACTACTACCAAATGTAAATACAAAATGTTAACTCTAATTTTTAGTTATTTTTTTTAATTTTAAGTAATTAGTTGATAATTTTAAATAGTTTACTGCACAATTTACACATTAACAGATCGTTCGAATAGAACATTAGATGCAGTTCACTATATTAAAATTAAGAGCAATCGTTGGTGTTCACTAGATTGTACGAATCTGCCAATAATACATCTGCATCCAATTCATCTAACAATTCCTTTTTAATGGATGAAAAATACATTCCTAAATTCGAGATAAAAAGCAAAGCTTTTTATTAATACGTAATTTCAATTTTCCGCAAATAGCTCGGAATCTGAAATCGGGGAGCTGAGTACCAATTCCGGTCAAGTTCGTTATATTTATTAAGAGCTACAAAAGACAGGAAATTGTGGAGAGCGATGATCATCTACATACTGAGGGGAGACGGCACATAGAAGACAACTGACATTGTATAAATGGATTAGAAGAGATAGCAAAAAGACAAAATTTATTAAGAGCTACAAAGTAAGGGACATTGTGGAGAGCCATGATCGCCATCGTTCTGAAGTGACACGGCGCATAGAAGAAGAAGAAAATGGGATTGTGTAAATGTTTGACAGAACAGGGATTAGGAGAGATAGCGAAAAGACAAAACTTAGTAAGAGCTAAAGAGAACTGGAAATTGTGGAGAGCCATGATCGCTTTCGTCCTGAAGGGTGACGGAACATAAAAGAAGGAGAATGAGATTGTGTAAATGATTGGCAGAACAGGGATTAAGAGAGATAGAAAAAAGACAAAATTTACTGAGAGCTTACAAAAGGCAGGAAATTGTGGAGAGCCATGATCACCCACGCCCTGAAGGGACACGGCACATAGAAGAAGTAGAATGATATTGTGTAAATGGTTAGCAGAACAGGGATTAGGAGCGATAGCAAAAAGACAAAAATTTATTAAGAGCTACAAAGGACGGGACATTGTGAAGAGCCATGATCGCCATCATCCTGAAGTGACACGGCGCATAGAAGAAGAAGAATGAAATTGTGTAAATGATTAGCAGAATAGGGATTAGGAGAGATAGCAAAAAGACAAAATTTAGTAAGAGCTAAAAAGAACTGGAAATTGTGGAGAGCCATGATCGCCGTCGTCCTAAAGGGAGACGGAACATAAGAGGAGAAGGAGATTGTGTAAATGGTTGGCAGAACAGGGATTAAGAGAGACAGAAAAAAAAATTACTGAGAGCTTACAAAAGGCAGGAAATTGTGGAGAGCCATGATCACCCAAGTAGAAGAATTATAGATCTGTTTAATATTCCGCATAACGTTCATTGCTTCCTCGCACCTCATTCCACTAGGGCGTGAGATGGATTTTACTGATATCTTTATACTGAAACCTTCATGAAGCTGAGAGACTAGAATATTTCTCATGTGTCCTTCATTTGGGGCAATCAAAAGGACAATACTCTTATAACCCGAAAGAATAATGAAAAAAAAAAGATATATATTACATAGTGTCATTACCTAACAACATAAAGACGAAATACTTAAACAATTTCAACATTTTCACCTCGGAGAGAACCTTCGTTCCAACCTGATAAAATATTTCATCAATAAAAATCCTTTTCTAACCCTCAGATATGTGAAACTTACCTTAAAACCTCATTTTAGCTGAGGGTTTTCAGCTCGTATTATTCTTCAGTTATAACGACCAGCTCTCAGAAAGTACTGCATTCTGTTTCTATTTTGTGCTTTTCCGAATTCCTTATCTTAGGTTAACAGTATTTATTGGGATGACTCCATTTTGTCTGTCAGGATACCCTCTAGATGGCATTCACTTCAGGACTATGTATCGTAAGACAAATCCGCCATTTTCTCTCTTTTCTATCAAGAATGCGGAAGATGTTTGCGCTTCTCGTTGGCGACAGGGATATTTCATTTCCCGGAGACCGATCGCTAAACTTCAAACCCAGCCATATGGCTCACGCTTGTACACACATTCACACACTGCGGTTAAGTACAGAAATTTTTACTTTTATTTTTTTAGCTAACTGTATGCAGGGAAATTTAATTTTCGCTTTCTCTTTTTTTTTTTTTTGAGCTACGTCGTTCTGTATATAAATAAATAGAAAACACATCTGCGTTTTTAATTTGTCTCTTTTAATAATGTTAAATTATTTTAGTTTAATATTTGTCCACCCCAGCCGTGGCGAGTAGGAATTCCTCCCACTGCAAGCAATTGACCGAGAGAAACCTCGTCTAATTCAATCCTTTAGCCCGTACCCACTACACATTTCTATCAGTTCAAACGTTCAAAAATTAAAATATATATACTATGATTATTGTGCTTTCGAGATAAATATTTCTGCGTTATTCTAACGGAAAGTGTGACATTGAAAACAGAAGACGAAAGATGCCTTCCAAAAGCTAAGCAAAGTATTCAGAAACAGAGAATATGTCTATATGATCTTTTAGAGCACACCTCGCATATATGTGGGGAAGTGCAAAAATACAGTTATGAATAAAATATATCTGTAAAAAGACAATATGAATAACGATCAAAGGAAATATTTTCTTTACCAACACGTTTCGTCCTACGATGGACTTTATCAAGGTAAATAAAAAATGTCACACTTATTCTTCTTTGGAGTCAAAGAAGGTCACACTTATTAAAAGAAAAAATAACTTGAGAGTGCCGCTATTGAGTTTTGCCAAATATCTTCTATCCTAAAACATATACAATATATATATATATATTTTATATATATATATATATATATATATATATATATATATATATATATATATATATATATATATGTATATATGTATGTATGTATGTATATATAACATATGCCTCTTTCTCAAGCCAGCATACAAGACCATAACGCTAACAAATGTTAAGAAAACGTTTAAATAAAAATCAATTAATTCAAATAAATAATTACATAAAAAATTATCAAATTAAAATTAAATATTAAGTGATATTTACATTAATGCTAAAACGAAAATAAACATATTATTTACATTGATCGGACTGCTATCTCTATTACCATATATTTAAATGTTTAGGGTTATTTTCCTTTCCCGGCAGCCATCAAAGAAAGTTGAGTTTTACGACAAATAACAACAGATAAATATAAATGTGTCTTGAAAAGAAAAAACTTTATAAGAACGAGTAAAAAATTATATAAAAGCCTTAACCACAGCACCTTGTCATACTTTTTCAATGAAATTTGCATATATATATATATATATATATATATATATATATATATATATATATATATATTGCATATATACTTATTTTATCAGTTGAAGCCTTGATGATGATCTCAAAAAGAGATAGAAAGTACTTGGAAAATAAATGTGATTTTTACTGTTACAGTGCATTTCTTGATACACGGTAAAATATCCGTGAATATGAACGGATTATGCTAAAAAGAAGCAGCCATAATGTCGGTAATTTATTTAATCAAACATGCTTAAAAGAGAATTTGCTGCCTAAATGCATATATATATATATATATATATATATATATATATATATATTCAACGATTGTTATCTAAACTAAATTAAAACAAAACATTCTGAGACAGTCAGTCTAAGGCTGAGGATGACTGGCATATGTCAGTGCTGGTCTGAAATAGACTTTACACACATGAAATAATTTTGGATTTTTTGCGTTATAAAATATAACTATATATTTAATCATGGTATACCATGATTAAATATATAGTTATATTTTATAACGCAAAAAATCCAAAATTATCTCATGTGTGTAAAGTCTATATATATATATAACATGAAATATATATATATATATATATATGATTTTATAACATATCTATGTTATAATTTTTAAATAAACAATTATATATATATATATAACATGAAATATATATATATATATGTATATATATATGATTTTATAACATATCTATGTTATAATTTTTAAATAAACAATTATATATATATATATATATATATATATATATATATATATATATATATATATATATATATATATATATATATATATATATATATATATAGGCAGGCAGGCAGGCAGGTAGGTACAGTGGATTAATGGATAACGACTTGGATTGAGGAATCGGAGAGCCAAGTTCGATTACCAGTCGAATCTATTACATTTACTTACGTACTAATACACTTGTCAAGGTATGAATCCTCTTCTTCTCCACCCAGCTATGGATAAATAGCAGGGCAGACTGGATTCTGTAGCCTTGGATGTCAACTAGTCTAGGAGAAGGACAACACTGAATTTAAAACCTGCCTAGGGTCGTTTGTTCGACCTTGTAGCACCAGGTCTATTCGGTTCTTCAAAAAGTGTGATTGGTTTTGCACAAAACCTTTACCACTATAATCAAATTATATTATCAATTGTCTTGTTGTCTGTTCCTAGGAACCAACTTGCATACCTTCTAAACGTATAGGCGCGAGTCCACAGCCTACATTGCTCATTGGCTGGAGAATCTACGACATATATATATGTGTGTGTGTGTGTGTGAGATAGTGTGTGTAACCATATAGTAATTAAAGAGAAAACTGTCTGAATAGGAAATGTAGACATTCCGGTAGTTAATATCGAATCGAATTAAGAAATATTTTCAATGTAAGAAATCCAGACAATGCATCGACCGAAACGCCATGAGACAAATCAACAGAGAAGAAAAAATATAACGAAACACAAAAATTTTATAAAAATAATATAACTAAGAATCGTTGCATAATAATTAATATCATGTGTCGTCGTAATTTATTACGGAAGTAAACTCATGGCAGGTTTTGTATTGGGGAAAAAACAAACAAAATAAACTGAGAAATACAGCTTCTTCTTCTTTTTTTTATCTCGCTGTCTGTCAATATTATCCAATGCAACGGCCATGTTTATATTTGTTTGTTTGTATCCAGTCGCACTGAACGCCTGTTAAGACAATCTCACTTGGCATGATCCCGCTTTTATCAGTTCCGTGTCAGCGAACTAAAAAAATATCGTCTGTTGCTTTCAATTTGAAAACTTCCTTTAAAAAATCTCTAATGAGTTGTTTTAAGGCTCTAATCCCTGACATTTAAATCTGTTTCCTATATTTTATTTTCCAAAAGACAGTATCAGCCGGTGTTATCGAAATGAATCCTTTCAGAGGTACCCATTAGAAAAATAGTCTTGCCTATAAATATATTAACTCGCACAAAATAAGAGAAAATGCTTTTAGCGACATTCCATTTACCGCCTAGACAAAACGACATGTGTGGCTATTAAATATTTGGTAAATTACTTTTGGTCTGTATTTTAATTTAGTTTTACTTACGTTTTTTTTTTTCGCAACCAAACGAATACATAATGGGATATACAATTACAAAATACCAGATTTGAAAAATATCTTTTCTCGAAACTTTCACCTGATCCTGTATGCTCTGTTTTTTAAGGACGTTGGCTATCATGGCACTCCACAATTTTTTGTCTTTCGTAGCTCTTAAGAATTGTTGACTTTTTTGTTATCTCTCCTAAACATGGTTCCGACATCCATTTACTCAAGCTCTCTAGGTAGGTTAGGCGTTGTTTTCTTCTGTCCCTCTTGTCTTCAGTGTGTCCTGTGAGGATCAATTTTTCCAAGTCGTCTTTTTTCATTATATGGCCTAGAAATTTCAACTGTCTTTTCCTGGTTTTATGCATAAGTGTCCTTTTTTGTTTTCATTTTCTCTAAAATAATTCTCAGCATTTTTCTGTAGAAATACATTTCTATTGCTTCAAGTCTCTTCATGATCTGTATCGAATCTGTCTAGCATTAAGCGCCATTTTGAGAGGCTGATATTAGATTATACACACACACACACACACACACACACACACACACACACACACATATATATATATATATATATATATATATATATATATATATATGTTTTAGGATAGAAGATATTTGAAAAAATAGTTTTGGTAAAAACTCAATAGCGGCACTCTCAAGTTATTTTTTCTTTTAATAAGTGTGACCTTCTTTAGCTCCAAAGAATAAGTGTGACATTTTTTATTTACCTTACGTTACTCAAAAATGGAAAACTGAAAAGAATAAGTAAAATTAAGCAAAATAAAAACATGTAAAATAAATTAAGCCAAGCAAACATTAAACAAATTTAAAAAACACTCCCGCCATAACAACCATTAAAATAGACGAAAAAGAATAAATAAATAAAAATAAAGTAAAAATAATCAATCCAAATAAATAAAGTAAGTAAATAACAAACAAATTAACAAACCACTCCCGCCAAAATAACCGTTAGAATCGACTCCAATAATCAATCAAAAAATCAGATGTAGAGATAGCTTTAATTACCTTCCCAGACCAAAACAAACTATTAAATAAACGATCAAAATTAATTTTAAAATTTTTTTACTACGTTACTAAAACATTGAAAACCCATAAGAATAAATAAAAAATATATAAAATGAAAATAAATAAGAAAAAAACAAGTAAAATAAATTAATCCAAATAAATAAACAAATTAACAAACCACTCCCGCCAAAATAACCGTTAGAATAAATAAATATAAAAAATAAAAATGCAAAAAGAGATGTGGTATTATTTACATTATTTACATTATTCGGTGAACGAAATAAAGGGCTCGGTTCGAAATTCCAATCACCTGAAGATGGCCAGAGTGTACAACGGCCGAAACGTTGTGAATACGGCAATGAAGATGAGAATATCATTTCAGATATTGTAAACAACAAGTTTTATTAAAAATGCATTTTGATAAATCATTTGGTTTTAAAACACTATATTATAACATTGGGATTAAAATTGTTAATGAACGGTCCAAAGTCCATTTTCTTTTTGGTTCATTCGAGAATTTCTGATTAACATTGGCACTGTCAAGAATTTGGAGAGTCTGATTAAGCAATATGTATTTGATTCAATTCCGACATTTTTAGTTTTGCTGGAATTAGACATCAAATCAATTGAAGGGGACGTCATCTGCAACGGTCCAAAGAAATAGAAATTTTACGTGACCTGTTTTTATACACGCTTCAATATACAATCCTCCTCTACAGAAACAGAATTGACTTAATTTTGGTTGCTACTCATGTGCAATAATTATTTTGATTGAATTTATTCTTATTTAAAGCGGAAATTATAGCCGGAATTTGTAAAGGAATTGTGTTTGCGGTATTTGTCGTATCATATAAAATATGATATATACATCTATATATATATATATATATATATATATATATATATATATATATATATATATATAATATTAGTGGTCAATATATATATATATATATATATATATATAATATTAGTATATATATATATATTACAATGAATCATTCATACAGAAAACAGATATAGAAGTTAATGATAAAATGGCGAGAATACATCTTCGCAAACAATTTGCTAAGAGACATTAACCTCGAACCTGTAAATGAATGTTATGATCTCTGTTTATAAATTTCAGTTGAATAAGGACTTTTTTCATATATTTACGAGCTTTCATCTGTTCCTACAGATATCATCAGGTAAGAAAATATTTGTTTTTTTTATAATTCCAGGTAATAACAGGGCATCGAAAGTGTAGTTTATAGTCCGAAATTTGTTCTTAGAAATGTGATATTGTTACTGGTAAGAGATTTCTACAAATTCAAATATATATATATCTCGATAAATACGATGTCTGTCTGAACAGTAAAAGGACCGGTGTTGCAAATAATTTATTTCAATTACAACCAACAAACTACATGGCTTCTCCTTCAAAGTAATCCTCCCCAAGTCTAATTCCCTTTTCCATCCTTCTCTGACATGCTTCGTTACGGACATCGTGATGGCCTCCACGCCTTCAAAACGGGTCTCTTGATGAACCCCTGGAGCCTGGGTTAAAAGGAAAAACTCACCCGGAGCAAGATCAGGTGAATAGGGAGATTGCTCCAGTACGGCGATGTCCTTCTCGTCCCTGAACTGTCGGATGCTCAGGGCGTTGTGAGCAAATGCATTGTCGTGGTGATGCAGCCACGATTTGTCCTGCCACAACTTTCGCATGTGAAAATAAATGAAAAGTTGTCACTTAGGTCAACATATAGCAGCAAAACTCTATTCCTGGCTTAAACTTGTTCCAGGCTTGACTCTTCAGGCCATGTATGTTAGCTCAACTATTTATATATGCTGACCTATGGTGCATTATAGGTAGCAAGTCTATAGTATTATCCTAACGTTTAACGTTTAATGTTATATTTCAAATTATTCTAGAGGCGATTGAATCGAAATACTTATGGATCGGAATCATAGTGTTGTTTGTTAAAGTTCTACACATTATTTATTATGGATTAATTAAAATGGTAATTGCTTACAGAAGAATATAATATACTACGAACCTGCAACATTTTGTGTGTTTGGGATCATCCTAAAATGATTGTTTGCAATACATGTTTTCTAATTTGAAGAAAACGCAAAACGAGCCCCATTGCGGACATATCTCAATGAGAATCTACCAGGAAGATGGATCGGGCGTGCCAGTGATAATGACAACGTGCTGTTGAAATGCTGCCAACGTTCACCTGACTTCACACCTTGTGATTTTTTTCTATGGGGCTAGGTGAAAAGGACAGGTCTATATCCCCCACTTCCTACAAGCCAAGAGGAACTCATGCAGAGAATCACCGAGACGCTGGAGAATGTTACGCAAGACGTGCTACAACGTGTTTGGCAGGAGCTGGTCTACCGACTTGATGTGTGTCGTACCACAGGTGGTGCGTATATTGAATGTTTGTGAAGCTTTGTGAAATCGGTTATAAAATCTACAACCCTTTGTGTATCTTGCTCGAATTTTGATAAATAAATCTTTCATTGTGCAACATGATGCCTATTTAGTCTCGATTGCCTGGGACTCAAATATTTACATTTGAAATTATGTCATTTTTTTTTGTGGATAGCACACACTGTATATTCAATAGACATACCTTCAACTGTGAAAAGGATGTTAAAATTAAGTTGGAAGAATTTTTCGCCAGTAAAGACAGGGAATTCTTTGAATAAGGAATAATGGATCTGTTCTCAAAATGCCAGTAGATACGAGAACGAAAAGGTAATTTCGTACATCACTGATTGAATAAATGGCTTTGTGTTTAAAACTTGAGTATTATTTTAGCTTTAGCAAACAAACGAACTTTTGGGGCAACCTAATATTTACATTATAAAATGTTTCATCGTGTTACCGTTTATCGCAACGCTTTAGCTTGAATAGTTTTATGGAGTAAAACTAGGAAGTGTGAAATCAAAATAAATAGAATCAGACAAAAGAAACACATCTACTCTAACGTTGAAAACAAATAATCTACTAATTAAAACGAATTAGCTTCATTTTATTATGTCAGAATATTGAATAATCTCTTCATAGATGAAGCAAAGATATTTCTTTTTTAAAATCATTTCACCCAACGTAAGGCGGGAATGCCACTAGTACATAGGTGATTACAAGGGGTGAAAGTGAGAGAAAAGACTGAGTATAGGGAGGATTGAGAAAAGAACAAAAGATGAACGGGATTCAAGAACATGGCGATTGACGTTACATTTCAATTTTTGAAGATTCTAGTTATTATGGAAGCAAAGAAAAGAAAGTGAGTTCCACAGGTGGGGACTGCGAGAAAATAAACTGTTGGGGGCCTAGCTGTTTCGAGAGTAAACCTGTGGAGCCTAGATGCCAATCTAGAAGTACGCTTAAATTCACGTAATCGCGGCACCAGGGAAAAGAAGCTGTTGCAGTGAAAATATTTGTAGAAAAGACAGAAGGAAGCCACGCCACATCGGTGAGAAATTGAATGAAGTCGAGATGCCAGGTCAGGATCGATTACATTGCAGATCCTACTCTGAATTTTGTCAAGAACATCGAGATGGTTAACAGGAGCACCAGACCAGATATGGCAGCAGTTTTCAATGCAAGGACGAAGGGTAAATATAAAGATGGATTCTAAGGAGAAAAACTTTCTGGCACGACACAGTGACCCAAATTTCCTTGCAGTAGATGCAGCTATTGATTCGATGTAGTCGCTTTACTTCAAGTTATTTAAAAACGTGAGACCAGGAAGGCGCAGTGTGTTGATTTCCTGGAGTCTAGCGTTAGCCATGCTGATGGCAGGCAAAAAAAGTTTCTCTGCGGTGGTTAAATGAGAGCAAAGGAATGTGGTGCTACAGAAGGATGCTGAGAATAGCATGGACTGAACATGTGAGTGATGAGAAAGCTTTGAGGAACATGGAAACAAAAAGAACTTAATAAGAGATAGAATGTTTATTACATATAACGAGGAAAGAAAGCTTGGTGAATTTAACACTGACAAGACATATCGAAGCCAAGTGGAATAGAGGGAAATTTTGAGTAACCTACCTAACAAATTTGTGTAACTGAATGGTAGAATAGGGATTCGTAAGAAGACAAGCATTGCTAAGATATACAAAGAAGAGGAACTTGTGGAGAGGTATGATCGTCCATATCCGGGAAGGGACATTGAAGTTCAGAAAATAACAGTCCCGGATGGTCGGTTCAGTTACCCCTTTATTAAACATAAAAAGTCTATTATTCGACTTTTTAATGTATGTTTGTGTGCGGGGGTGGGTTGAGGGTATCAGATATTTTATCCTCCACCCACACACTTTTATTTTTGTGCTTCTTTCAGAATGTTATGTCATTTCCACCGGTTGAAAGCCTAGATAGAGTTTCAGAAAAAAATAAATCTTTCACGTGGGTGGTTTCGGATTGTCAGTTTGCTATGGTGTAAATTGAAAAGATCTCCATAGGAAAACACCACCGTCATGGGTGAAGGGACTGCATTGAAGGCTGTAGTTTTTGAAGTGAGGAAGTTGAAACCTGCGCTGAGTGGTTTATACGTTTTCGGCCGTCATATTAAGAACTATTTCCTTGCTATAACTTTTTTAATTTGTTTACCTTTCTTCCTCCCCTCTCAAACACTCTCTCCTTTCAACTTTACGTTTTTTTTTATACAAAGTTATCCCAATACAAGACCCTGGGGCCACTCAATGTAGAAGCTTACTGTTAAAATGTTGTATGATATTTTTTTATATGATATCCACTCGGGACAAGTCCCAAGAGCCTCTGGAGTTAGAGGTAAAAGAACAAAAAGCACACTTTATAGGGCTATTTAATGAAGATAACGATTGACCATACGCTTGAACAGGTTAAAATTGTAGCGATTAGGGAAGCATCCTCTTGGGCGTTGCTTGTGTAGATGTTACACCAATGGCATAGGAAGCGGATGAGGGTGGTTCGCTGTAATGTGCGTGGCGCGTCTTAGCCGTGAAGACTAAAATTGGTAGAACAAAGAAATGTAGTTCGTCTGAATATTTTCTATGGAAATAGCGATAGAGCAGCGAGAGGCTTGCCACGTTTCGTCTATGGGAAATAAATTACTGGGTGGAAAATTATTCGACAACCACAAGAACGTGGAGATGCAATTGATACACCGATTACAGTACGATCACCGAAGTGGAGCAGCGTCGAATCTGGTAAAAAAAAACTAGATGGTGGACCGCACATCCACGCTTAATGCGTGAATGTGCGGTTGCTGCAATGGCT
Organism: Acanthosepion esculentum; assembly: GCA_964036315.1. Lineage (NCBI taxonomy): Eukaryota > Metazoa > Mollusca > Cephalopoda > Sepiida > Sepiidae > Acanthosepion > Acanthosepion esculentum. The sequence continues at coordinate 71,748,092 of OZ038493.1, read as the reverse complement.
AATGGTTCGGAATTCTAATTTATCGTTATATTCACTTACACGCTAATACACTTGGGAAAAAGTATGAATCCACCTCCTCTCATCCAGCTATGGGTTAATTAGTAAGACTTGAATCACTACACAATTGGTGGACTTTCCCTCTCAGTATCTGTCTATATTTCTGAGATAAGGTGTTATGTACATTATTTACATTATTCGAACTATTGCCCCCATCTTTGTCGCCATATTTATTACAATGTTTCGGTCTTTCAGCATGTGTCTATATTTCTGAGATGAGGTATTATGTACACTATTTACATTATTCGGACTATTGTCCTCATCTTTGTCGCCATATTTATTACAACTTTACGGCTTTTCAGTATCTGTCTATATTTCTGAGATGAGGTATTATGTAGATTATTTAAATTATTCGGACTATTGTCCTCATCTTTGTCGCCATATTTATTACAACGTCTCGGCCTTTCAGTATCTGTCTATATTTCCGAGATGAGGTATTATGTACATTATTTACATTATTCGAACTATTGTCCCCATCTTTGTCGCCATATTTATTACAATGTTTCGGCCTTTCAGTATCTGTCTATATTTATGAGATGAGGTATTATGGAAACTATTTACATTATTCGGACTATTGTCCTAATCTTTGTCGCCATAATCATTACAAAAACACATGGCACAGTGGATAAAGGCGTTATTTAGATCCAGTGACAGGAAACAAAGAATGTGAGTTCAATACCCGGCTAAGTGGAGTACTTTCAGAAGGAAATTAACAGGAGATAACTGGTAACTGACAACCATTAAACATGGCATGTGGAACTAGAACAGTCTACCTCAGTGAGCGAAATAAAGCGTTCAGTTCGACATTCCAACCAACTGAAGAAGGCCGGAGCGTACAACAGCCGAAACGTTGTAATAAATATGGCGACAAAGATGAGGACAATAATCCGAACAAATGTAAATAATGGACTTTCCCTTCGTATTCAACGAATGAAGGTCAAGCATCTCGGTTCCTAGGAAGCGACAGCCAGACACCAGCACATATGATTTGATTCTTGTGGTGAAGGCTTTATGCAACCGCACTGTTTGAAGGGCCGAATTTGGAGACCTGGTGGACTACGTGCCAAAAGGTCCCCAAACAACCCTCAGCTTGTTTTTGAATTCAGAGTTGTCTTTCTCCATTTTGTCATCCAAGGCTATAGAACCCTGCTATTTATCCATAGCTGGAGGGAGAAGAAAATGATTAATACCTTTCCCAAGGGTATTAAGCACGTTTGTGGATTCGACCTCCTCAATCTGAACCGATCCACCTTGCCTCACTACACTATTATTATCTCCAAAACAGTTCTTACAATGTAAAAATATATTCCAGGTTTAAATAACATGCAATGGGTTGATAAACCATAGAAAATGGATCAATCACTCAACCCAAACTATACAAACAACTGCTTGGACTACAACCTGAATTACACTTCTGATCCTTGGAAGAAATTTATAATGACTGTACATCCAAATATAAGCCAAAGAATGACATAGGTAATGATTAATAAATAAACACGGATTCACTTAACATTGCATTTTTGAAGGTCAAATATTACTGGAAAGTAAGAAGTGCGAGAGAAGAAACTGTTAGCATAGAACTTACGATGACAATCAGCGATTTCAACAGTAAAATGATTAGACCTAACTGCCATTCTAGTACTGCGCCTTAAATTCATAAAGTGCCAAAGAGGAAAGCGATATTTATTCTGTATAATGTACAGAAATGTGGCACAAGGCCAAGGGGGATTGGGGAAAAAGGACAGTCTTCATCTGTCTTAACTATAACTTAGCTAGCCGCAAACACTGACCCAATCGTACGAACAATATTCCTTACACCAAAACACCACATTTATACGTACCGTTCTTACTACAACCACCATAATACTTCACTGTCTCTATGAAAATACTAACTAGTCCCCAAAGAGGAAAGCTCAGCAAAACAATTACCAAGAAAATATTTATAGAATAGACATCAGAAAGCTACGGCGGAAAAGTGACTGATTCCGAAATGCCAGGTCAGAAACGATAACATTGTAAATTCTTTTGGGGATTTTACCAAGAGTCCCTATATACATAGCAGAAGAACCGAACAAGGTATGGCAACAATATCCAATGATAGTGTTATAAACGTGAAAAATTGTTTAGCACGACACAGTGAACGAACCTTTCTAGCAGCTAACCTAGCAATTGATTCAATATAATCATTCCACTTCATGTCAATGAAAAAAAGTAAGAGCAAGAAGGTGCAATGAGTTGTTCCCTTGGAGGTTAGCATCAGCCGTGCTGCTGAAAGGCACAAATGGTTCTTTATGATGATTAAGAGTCAGGAGTTTCGTTTTGGAGGCGTTAAAATTTGCAAGCCATTCCTTGTCCCAATTAGCAATTGATTGGGGGTCATTTTCGAGATCAGCTGCTAGTTTTAATTTGTTAAAGACAGAAGTAAAGAGTTGTTTCCTCAGCATACATACCTCGTTGGTAAATGATGACATCACCAATGTCATTGATGATAATAAACAAGGCTGATCCAAGGATAGAGTCCTACGGTCACCTGTATTAATGTGAACGGATCTTGAAGCCCCTCCGTTCAATTTGCTAAAATGACTGGATTAAGTCAAATGTCACGCCAGGGAAATCATAGCCGTTTGGCCTGTGAATAAGGCCAGAGCATCGCAATCCCTGACAACCGCCTTCAAGATATCTAAACTACGGCCCGAGCCTCACCGTTGTTATTCAAAGGCAAATAGACAAATTTAGTAGTAACCGTTAACATATCATATAACATGTCCGTATTCTGTAAAACACTTCCGAGACAACTGCTTGATTTTGATATTTCTTATTGGTAGTTCTTCTCTTGTGCTGCCTCTCTTGCCGACAGCCACTGATCTGTTCTTCTTGCAATTGATGTTTAGTGCTTTCTTCTCGTTTATTTTTGCTGCCTTATGCAGGCATTCCTGCAGTTCTTTTCTGCCTCTGGTACTTGCTCTCCGCTTCCTTATAAGATTTTTATGGCCGTGTTTACTAAAATAACAGACAAATATTCTTTGATTTTTGTAATAATTCGAATTAATTTTTAAACTGAATGATTTGAATAAAGAAATGGTAGTGGAATAAAAAATAGGGTGGAATCTTTTTTCAAAATTTATCAAGTGGGATTCTCTGATTTCTCAATCCAAGACGCTAACCATTACAAGAACATGAGTGTACATACTTGAACTTAATTTTTTTGCCAAAAATAAAAAGGAATTTGAAACTTTCTAAGAGTCATGATCTTTAGCCAAGATACAGGAATGGAATTTGGCATTGAGAAATATGCAACGTTTGCAATGAACAAGGGAAAAATAAAAAACAACCCATGGAATTGGATTACCCAACAAGGGAATCATCAGGACGCTTACCGGAATGGAAATCTCAAGTACCTGGGTGTTTTCCATTAATCAGGAAGAGATGAAGAAAAAACAAAACAAAGAATACTTCAAAGGAACGAAAGGAATATTAGAGACAAAATCCATTAAAGGAAACCTTTTTTCATGCATTTCACCCCAAGCAAGGCGTGAGTGCCACTAGCACGTAAGGGGTTACAAAGAGGGAAAGTAAGAGTAAAGAGGGGTGTTTAAGGAAAGGATATAGAGAAGGACGGGGATCAGGATCAAGGCATCAGAAGATGTCGATTGACATTACATTTGAATATTTGAAGATTATAGCTATCAGCGAAGCAAGTGAGAGGAAGGGAGTTCCCATCTCTGTCCCATAATGATTGTTCCATTTATGTACATATTTCATAGACTAAATGGAACAATCATTATGGGACAGAGGTAGAATAATATAGAAGAATGGCTACTTTAATAATCAGATTAAATTGAATGAAGAGGGGAAACATTTTTTTAAGCCTTTCACCCCAAGCAAGGCGGGAGTGCCCCTAGCACGCAGGGGGTTACAGAGAGTGAAAATAAGAGTAAAGAGGGTTGTTCGGGGAAAGGATAAAGAGTAGGACGTGGATCAGGATCAAGGCATCAGATGATGTTGATTGACATTACATTTGAATATTTGAAGATTATAGCTATCAGGGAAGCAAATAAAGAGGAAGGGAGTTTCGATGTCGGGAAGTGCGACAGAAGAAGCTGTTGGAGTAGAAGTGCGGTTACATTTAACTCTTTCGACAGTGAAATGGTGGGACCGAGATGCCAACCTAGTAGCACGCTTAAATTCACCAGTGAAAATATCTCGTCAGAGCAGTTGCCATGAAAATATTTGTGGAAAAGACAGAGGGAAGCCACATCTTCATTCTGAGAAAGTGACTGAAGTCTAGTCAGAACTTGACTAAAGGATTAAATACCTGGGAAATTTCTATTGACGTTACTCCACTATTTTGCGGGACAGACACCCGAGAGGATGTTTCCCCGACCATTACAATATTAACCTTCTCTTTTTAAAACTGTCCAAAAAAAGAACCTCAAAAAATTGGTCAACAAAGCAAGAAAATTGATGGTAATTGATATGGCAGTCCCTGCAGGCTGCAATGTATATTTGACGATATAAATACAAGGACCTTGAAATAGAAATATAAAAAAAAATGGCACATCAACAAACCCTGTTGTAGTTGGAGCCCTAGGATTGGTTGGGAAGGATTCCAGTAGACTAATTGAAGGGATTCCTGGAAGTCCATGCCTCAAAGAGATACAAAAAATTGTTCTCACAAGTACAGCCCAAACTTTACGAAGGGCTTTATCTATGTAAATATTTTTCCTTTTTTTTTTTTGGTAAGTGGAAAGTGTCATACTGCCATTTCTAACCTTAGAACCCGGGACCCGGAAAGAAATGTATAGACACCAAAAATCAAAGGAAATGTGTTTTTGGTCATTTTATTATGAAAATGTCCTGTTGCTTTCTGTTTAGGGGTTCACTATTTGCCCATAACTGGGACCCTAACAGGTGCTAACACCTGGGGAACAACAGTAATTAAGAAGTGCTTCTACGCGCGCCTCAAAGCCTCCAATCACCCGATCAAAGTCCTGGTTGTAATTCATCGTCATAAGCAGTACATCAGTATTAGAGCGCAAATGTAAATATAAAAGTGAACTCTGAGGACAACACCGAGCGGAGACAGACTGTTACATATTTTCCCCCTTACACTTCACCGTCAACCGTGTAAAAGTGGAGCACCCTTTATTATGAGATTTTTAGCATCCATTTTATCCACCCGACCATCACTCCTACTTACCGAAACGCTTTGAACTTTCCATATACAATAAAAGTTTCTATTTTAGCTAAGTGGTTCTTGAAACCTTTGAACAGATTGTTAAAGTCAAAAGCGAAGATATATATTTCAAACGGGTTAAACAGCTTAAAGTTACTTTTCAAGAACAATGCCGGAGAAAACAAATATTATTTCGATTAAATAAAAGTGCTTTTCGACTCAATTAATGCTTTTTATCATTCATCGAAATGCGATATTTCATATTGGCCAACCTGCTGCTTTAAAACTGAATGATAGACGTTCAAAAAAAAAATTAAAAAAAAACACTGTAAAAAATGCTAGACTCTTCTACGTGAACGTAATGCTTATATATGCTTGTTTTTTATGACTTCAAATATTTTTTTTATAATAGATAATTCGTGTTTGACGTAGACGCCCCACTGATATTGTAAATACGAAGTGCTCATCATAAAAAAATTAAAAAAATCTTTTGAAGTGATAAAAATGTCGGATTAAAAAAAACATCTATTAATTCTTTAGAAATATGCGTGGCTATAAAAGTTATGTCCAGTTGTTTTGATACTATTTTTACCAAATAACTGTTGAATGTGTGTCAGTAAGTCGGTATGTAGCGATTTGAGCGTTTGTTTATTTTCTTGTGTCGTCAGATATCCCACTATATTTATTTAAAGCTGAAGGCGTCTGTGTTAATGTGACTAACTCGTCGCTTATTTTGCTTAATTTAACTATAATAATTGCTTTTTTCTAAATAACCGACCTACTTCCATTTAAGCGATTCTCCGTAATTAAGAGAATATTCCATTTATTCATTGCAGCCCTAGGAGGTGGTTACACGTAAAGTTAAACAGGGATCTGTCTAAACTTTCTGTAGGTACCGTTTTCTCATATTTTGACACCAGGGAGATCATTAGCATTAGTTAATCTATAAAACAGTGTTTCTTAATAGGCATACCAAGGAGAAACTGAAAATGTCACGGCACACTTAGCAAAATTTTTAAAGGGCATAGATTTAAATGTTATTAAATAAAACCATAGATTTTTTTTAAAAAAATATACAGATATGATTCTTACTATATTTCAATGTTTCTATCCAACAATTTGTGCAGTTTATTTAGTGTGAAACCTGTGTATTGTGTTTTTTCGCCATTTCTTTAATGTTTGGTCGAATGTGTGATACAGTGTAACCCGGATATAAGAGACACGGATATAAGAGAGATTTTCTCTGGTCCCAAATTAGAGCCTGTGTTAATGTATATATAATAGACCAAACCCGGATATAAGAGAAACCCGGATATAAGATACTTCTTCTCCGGTCCCGACAACTCTCTTATATCCGGATTACACTGTATAAATTACATGAATAGTTAAACTGAAAAGGATTTTTTCATATGGAAAACAGGACAAATCAACATCCAGTTAAACTCAGATGATTTTACAATAAACGTTATTCTAGATCAGTGATTCCCAAAATTGTTTAATCTGTGCTGCATTTTCAGAATTAAAATCATAGATTTAAAATACACACACAAATATGAACTTACTTTATTTCAATGTTTCTATTCAACTATTTGTGCAGTTTATTTAGTGTGAACCTGGTTTCTTTTTTTGCCGAATGTGCGATAAGCAGATCCTTATTTCTTCTTCAGTTGAGCAGAATCATTCTCGCTTCTTATTTTTGATGTCATTTAGGGTTAAGAAGACTAATTCCCATGAATAAGAAATAAAAAAATGCAATAGAACAGATAAAGTCTTTTTAGCTAATGTGGTATATTCCTTTTGTATTGAAATCCAAAATGCGTCAATGGGGATAAGCAGACGCCCAGTTCTACTTCAGTTGAGAGTAATCATTCTTACTTTTTATGTGTGATGTTATTTAGGGCATAGAAGCATAATTCCCATAAATAAGAAGTAGAAAATTGCAATAGAACAGATAATGCCTTTTTAGCTAATGTCGGATATTCTTTTTGTACTGAAATCCAAAATGTTTCAATCGGTGATAAGCATACCTCCATTTTTTTCTTCAGTTGAGCGTAGTCTTTCTCGCTTCTTATTTTTGATGTTATTTAGGGTTAAGAAGCCTATTTCACATAAATAAGAAGTAAAAATTTACAATATGTCTGATACAGCCTTTTTAGCTTATGTGGGAGATTCCTTTTGTATTGAAATCCAGAATATATCAACGGGTACCGACAAATGTTTCGCTGACAAGAAATGTTGGTCAATTCTTCTTCTTCACATAACTGAAGTCCAATATTAGAAGGAACACACATTAGAAAACGAATCAATTACTCACTCATATTCTTTCACGCTTAGTAACTCCTCGCATCTTAGTGGCTTTATTACCTTGCTTGGAATCGAAAGAGTGCACACTGGTACCGAGATCGGATGTCAATGATAACAGTGAATATGATTTGTCTGAAAACTGAATTTTCTGAAAGATTTTAATCGAAAGTCGACTTTGTCGAAGGGTTCATTTACTGAAAAATTACTGTTATTTATTTAGGATAAGGAATAACTTTATTTCCATAAAATAATATCGCTGAAGTCTTTATTCACTTAATAAAGTTGCTTAATGTTTTGGCATACTTCTAGGGATATTTAAAAACGAACAGAACGATGAAAGACAAATCGATTTAAAAATTATAGATATCACATCGTCTCCAGACCACAGTTCAACAGGCCTCAAGTTGGATCTGGTCAAGATCCAAAATGAACAAAATTACATAAAACCATGCTCGCAACACAGTGCTACTTCCGACATGAAACACACCCGTTTACCTTTCATTTGACGTCATTGATAACGGTCGTTACGAGCTCGTTGTGTAGTGGTTAACAATCCAACGCAAACGCTTTTAACACAACGTGCGGCTGCATTTGCAAAAAGAAATCGCAAGAGACTGACACGGATACAAAAACAAATCCCCTGTCCGGTAGCAAAAGCTGCTGGTGGTGCCGGGGGTGGCAGTACCGCCTTAGCCACTGAAACTGTTTTACCTCCCCTGGTTATCGGCTGACGGGGGCACGTGCTTGCACACGCTGTATGTAGAAAATTTGTCCTATTCAAAATACACGCGCGAATAAATTAAATAATTAAAGAAAATAATTTATTTTAAGGTTTATATTTTTATAATATTTTTTATCATTTCACTTCAAGCAAGGCGATAATGCCTGGACGCAAGAGAATAAGAATACTTTAGTGAGGAAAAGTGGGGAGTAAGGACAATAAAAGAACGGGTTTCAGGAAGAAAGAAAATGGCGATTCACACTGCATTTAATTTTTTGAAAATTGTAGCTGGCAGGAAATAGGAAGTGAATTCCTCAGGCGAAACGCACTGGAAAAGGAACTATTAGAATAGAACATGCGGTTGCATCTAGATAGTTAAAATAGAAAATAAAGCATTAAAACGAATCTTCGCATAATCGAACAGTTCATTTTTTGTAAAATCAATTGTCTAATCAATGTTAGTCAGGTTAAGGGTATACTGGGAGTGAAATAGAATAAGACGACTTTAGAAGGAAACTGGAAACGCAATCCTAAACAGAAAACAAGGGATAAACCTCTACTCTTGTTCAAAAGATCGGAGAGGAGTGTAAACCGGACGATAGGCGAACCTATCTATTCTTGTTGAGGTCAAAAATAAATAGTAAATTTCACAGTTTAAGCGGAGGCCTTAGAAATATAAAGTGAAGTAGACTTTAGAAGGAACCAGAAACACGGCCCTAAACAGAAAACAAGGTATAAACCTTTAATTCTTTTCAAAAGACTGGGAAGGAGTGTGAACCTGGCGATAGGCGAACCTATCTTCCATTTCATTTCAATGAAAAATTAAAGAAAATATGTGATATTGATTTCCTCTGTCTTTTTTACAAATATCTTCACAGTGATTCTTCTAATGAGCTCGTTTCCTTCGTACGACGACTGCCTGAATTTAAGCGTACTACTAGATTGGCTGTTAGGTCACATCATTTTGCTGTTGAATTAGCTAGAAATGACCTTAAGTTCTATTCTAATAGTGTATTTTTCCCGAGCTTCTCGCTTGTGGAAGTCTCTCCCGATTTAAAGCAAATAAATGCAACCATCAATCGTCATCTTCTTTGTTCCTGAAGTTATTTTATTGTTATTTCTCCCATTGAAGCCATCTCGTTCCCTTTGACTCACACTGCCCCTGGCATATTAGTGGTTAAACTATTAAAAAAACAAACACTTCAATAAACCAATTTGTTATTCATTCATTATTGTAAATAACAACAATCGAATGAGCGAGTATAATTTTAAACGATACATAATTTCAGAAATGCACTGTTCAGTTAAATTTTGTATCTATCTATCTATCTATCTATCTGAATCTCTTCATTATCTATCTATCTATCTATCTATCTATCTGAATCTCTTCATTATCTATCTATCTATCTATCTATCTATCTATCTGAATCTCTTCATTATCTATCTATCTATCTATCTGAATCTCCTCATTATCTATCTATCTATCTATCTATCTATCTATCTATCTATCTATCTGAATCTCTTCATTATCTATCTATCTATCTATCTGAATCTCTTCATTATCTATCTATCTATCTATCTATCTATCTGAATCTCTTCATTATCTATCTATCTATCTATCTGAATCTCTTCATTATCTATCTATTTATCTATCTATCTGAATCTCTTCATTATCTATCTATCTGAATCCCTTCATTATCTATCTATCTATCACACTCTGTTCCTATCTATCTATCTATCTATCTATCTATCTATTTATCTATCTGAATCTCTTCATTATCTATCTATCTATCTATCTATGTGAATCTCTTCATTATCTATCTATCTATCTATCTATCTATCTATCTATCTATCACACTCTGTTCCTATCTATCTATCTATTTATCTATCTATCTGAATCTCTTCATTATCTATCTATCTATCTATCTATTTATCTATCACACTCTGTTCCTATCTATCTATCTATCTATCTATCTATCTATCTATCTATCTATCTATTAGTCTATCTATCTGAATCTCTTCATTATCTATCTATCTATCTATCTATCTATCTATCTATCTATCACACTCTGTTCCTATCTATCTATCTATCTATTTATCTATCTATCTGAATCTCTTCATTATTTATCTATCTATCTATATATGTATCTGAATCTCTTCATTATCTATCTATCTATCTATCTATCTATCTATCTATCTGAATCTCTTCATTATCTATCTATCTATCTCTCTCTCTATATATATATATCTATTTGAATCTCTTCATTATCTATCTATCTCAGTCTGTTATATATCTATCTATCTGATAGATAGATAGATAGATATGAACAGACTGAGATAGATAGATAGATAAATAAATAAGAACAGACTGAGATAGATAGATAGATAGATAGATAGATAGATAGATAGATAGATAGATAGATAGATAGATAGATACTAATGTGTTTAGATTATATCTACTGCGCTAATTCAAACAAAAAGTTAGGAAGGAAGCCCTCATCAATAGGGAAATATAATATTACCATTACTATTAATTAGGCATCCTATATTAAGGATCTATGGACGTGCGTGTAGCGTAGCGGTTCTGGCGTGAAAAGTGAGGCCAGACTGAGATTTAGTTGGCAAGGATAACGAATTCAAATCCGGTTGAATTTTGACCTACTAACTCTGGCGTGTAAAAGTCCTACCTGCTACGGAAATTACTGCAGCAATGCGTTCCGTGGTGAGGCCGTGTTCCTATAACTCTACAGCAGTGAAATTTTTCAGCACAGTCGAATTTACTGCCTTAAAACTTAAATCTTTCATGAATCTCTCACGTACATTCATATCTGCTCAAAGCGTATCCAGTGTCGGAGGACGAATATTTTCTATGAACATTTTTGGACATTCAGGCCAGTAAATGTTTTTTAATACTGTTTATTATAAACAGAGCATTTACTTAAATATTTGTATCTATAAAAAGAATGTATAAACATAAAAATGTCTTAGTATATATGTATATATATATATGTATATATATATGTATATATAGAGATAGATAGATAGATAGATAGATAGATAGATAGATAGATAGATAGATAGATACGGGAATGATAAAAAAATCATATGTTGACGCGCATATACTTGCACGTACATAGATATTTCTTTCTCAGATTTTATAAAAACAGTGCTCAATGTAATATAACAGAGCTATTTAGTATATATTATTGAATATACATAATATCCAATGTCGATACCACAACTCTGAGTTACATGTAAAATACAGACTGACTATTATAGCATTATGAAATTCGCGTGGTGATGATTTAAAATTATGTGTTAAGACTTGTTTATTTTATTATTGTTACTTATAATATTTATAATTAATTATTTATAATTTATATCGTTCCAATTCTGAAGTTCGAAAGACGAATTAAAGTAAAGAAGAATTTTAAAAATTAAAAATTATCTCTATCTATAAAAGGCAGGATGTGTTTGTGTGTGTAACTAATGTACGGCCGCAATTTTCGACGGATTTGCACCAAAATTTACAAGCACATGCTCCATCTACGGCAGTTTTCATGTAGTTTGCGGCCATTTTCTACTGGCCAGAGTGAGATCCTATAGCTGGCTGCCACGAATAGGCAGTAAGATTCTACTGGCCAGCGTGAGAGCCAACAGCTGACTGACACGAATGTTAACTAGCATGCAAAAAAAAAAATCAATAGCTGCATTCGTCACAAGTGGGAAAAATTTTAATCTGCATGGCACTTTACTCCAATTGGCTCATTCGCTTGCTTAAACTCAACGTTGATTCTGATTCCGCAGAACTGGGTTGGGCGTGAAAAAGTATTTGTTGTTAACATTCTTTTTTCATTCGTTTTTTCCAGTTACGAGTCATTTTTAAAGCTGATCGTTTTGTTTTCATTTTCTTTAGTTCTTTTTACGTAACAGATTTAATGTTTAGTATAGAGCTTAGAAAAAATCGCAGTGTGAGATAGGCAAGAAGTAAGGCATGTAGTAACATCAGCACGGCAAAGGGCATTCTTTTAAAGGCAAGGAAGGGCAAAAATATTTTAAGTCAAGTGATATCGATTGCTGTATGAGTCGTACGATTTTTGAACCAAGCACGGGCAACGCCGGGCCATGCTGCTAGTTTTAAATAAAAAATTAAAAAATATTGGATTCATGTATACACGTTATGCATCAAGGGGGATAACTCTCTTTTTAAAAATATCGTCGTTATAACATTTTTAAAGTAATGTCATATGGAATAAACTTAGTACTTACGATGTTAATGTAATAATAGGTTAAGACTGTATATCTAAGGCGTTTTGGAACATCTACAAGAACCCTCCATTAGCTAGGAGATAATCGCGAAAAATAAACGATACAATGGAAATGGAGACAGATCTAACTTATTTGTGGGAGAAACTTATAATAAAAACAGGAGAACCTAGTGATAGCTGTCAGACAATTTCTGCGGTCACATCACCTCCTTACATCTGACCCCCTAATTCCCCAGAGTCCAACCTCTTTGATTATTATTCGTGGGGCGCAGTTGAACGAGAGACCAACAAATCTCCCTGTAAAACCAACGATGAACTGAAGGCTAGGATTATGGCGGCATTCACTAACTTAAATAAGGTGACTGTCCAGAAGAGTTGCAGGAGATTCCGAAGTCGTCTGGAGGTTGTGGTTGAAGCCACTGGCGATTTTATTGAGTAAATTTACTCTTTAATATTTCAAGATATTTTTCGTGGAATTTTGGTAAATATATCTGTTAAAATGAGATGTCAATGTTATTTTCATCTTTGCGTCATTTAGACGACAATTTATCCATTGCACCGTGTATATATAAAACACAAACAAACATGCAGAGAAACACTTTCTGGTTTTTGATCGTCCGATCTGATGAGATAATTTGATTAATAGCCCCTCTCTTATCCTCAGAGATCCTAATACATTCTGCTTATACGCAGTTTCGTCATTCATTCTGACCTGAAGAAGCAGATATTCGGGTAAATGCGTCGTTTATAGCATCTCCACTATGAACATGGACATAATATCTTGACCGTGTTTTGAAACAAAAAAATGCAACATTTTATAAAACATACATATAACAAACTATTTCTAATTCTAACAGTTGAAATATAATCCTTGAAATATAATCCTTGAAAATGGCTAAATGTATAGCCGAAAGTTTTTATATAATTTATCACCTGAAAAGAAAAACTTTATTAGATCGCACGAGAAATTATATAAAAAAACTAAATAAAAGCACCTTGTCAGTCGATTTTAATGAAATGTGCATATATATATATATATATACATATATATATATTATGAAATGGATATAGTCCGACAGTTACTTTAAGATATTTTTATGTTTATACATTCTTTTTATAGATACAAATATTTAAGTAAACGCTCCGTTTTCCAATAAACAGTATTAAAAACATTTACCGGCATGAATGTCTGAGAAATTTTCATAGAAAATATTCGCCCTCCGACAGGAATCGAACCTGTATCCTATACGCAACCGAAGTGCTCTTAACCGATCGAGCCACAGAGGATCGTTCGATTAGACAATCGATTTTACTGTTTTTAAACTTCAATCTGCCATGAATCTCTCACGTACATTCGTATTTGCTCAAAGCGTATCCAAATGTAAACAAATGATGTCACACATTATGTAATGGACAAAGTCCGACAATTATTTAAACACATATTTATGTTTATCTATAAAAAGAATCTATAAACATAAAAATGTCTTATATATATATATATATATATATATATATATATATATATATATATATATATATATATATATATATATATATATATATATATATATATATATATATATATATATATATATATATATATATATATATATATTCATTCATTTAATCGAGAAAAGTTCAAGTGACTTATCTGGTGTGCCAACTAATGAGTTTCGCGTCGAGACGCGAGGCTATCAAATTTATTACGAGGGCTTTTATTTATTCTCTTCTACAACAACCGAATACTAATTATAATTTCCAAATTTGAAATTCTTTACACGCTAGAGGTCCGTTACAAACGTGACAACATTTAAATTTAGAATGTGTTATTTTTATTTTTTTTAATAAATAAATATTTTAATATATATATATATATATATAAATATATATATGAGTGTGTATGCATAATTACTCATTATATATATATATATATATATATATATATATATATATATATATATATATATATATATATATATATATATATATATATATATATATATATATATATATATATATATATATATATATATATATACGACATTATTATAATTTTAATGTATTATATATATAAACATTTTTTTATTGCCATGGATCATTTTTACTCTTAAAGGGCTTATGGAGGAATTTTTAAAACATTATTTGTGAAAACGCTTTTAAGTGAAAGTGATATTAGTGAGGTCCAGTTGGAATCTTGTAATCATTAATAATAAATTTTAAAAAGCAATAAGTTACGAAAGTTGCCTATTGGGAATTGTAGAAACTGTTTTATTAGTAAAAATATATTTAAATGTAAATTAAACTTACTTCAAAATTAAATCATAAATTCAACAGAAAAAAAAACAAACGCGTTAGATTGAAGTATGTGCTGGGATTAAAACTTATTGCTCATGGGCATATATTGAGAGTAGGTGATAGAAACTTGCTATTTAAGATTGTTAATCGCTTTAATTACACTATGTAAGAAAAGTTTGAAGTTTCTTTTGTCTTTGATCAGTAAGTGGTATTTTCTAATTGCTATAGTCTAGAAAGTAAAGGAAATGATTTTTATTTTCTTCAAACTTTGCTTATTGTCGCCTGGACATCGATGTTTTGGGACTAAACTATTTTCCATTACATTTCAGACAAATCCAATACTAAAGGGGAATTTTAGAGAACTTTCTAGGATTTTCAAGAAGTTATTAAAAGTTTGAAGAATTTCTAGAACGTTCTGGCAACATAGATGGCAGTATAAATAAAGGTAACGTCAGCTGAATAGTTCATTTTTTTTCTAGCTGTTCAAGGGCAGACAAATCGTAGATTGACAGATGCATTTCTCACAGATGGCATCAAGAGGTTGTAAGCATCCGGCAGATGCATTTTGCTATGTCATTGGCGAATTTATCAAGACAAGAGCGAAAAAGTATTCTGTGGCCACATCCTGTAAATGTGTGAGGCTTACATGGCAGGCCTGTCGGGGATCAAGACAAACCCTGGACACTTTATTTCGCCTGCAAACTCTGCAAAAGAACTCTAAAAGCTAAAACGGTGGGTTTTGCTTGTTCGGATAGTGAAATTATTAAGTGTAAAAATTTTGTAAACTTTTTTAATTTAAATATTTTTTTATTTTACTTTTTTAGATCAGTGTTATTGAAAAATATGTTTAGCTGGCCACTTGTATTCGAGGATAACCGTCTACTAAGGCGACTAGCCAATCCCTAGTGCATACGCCTGCTCAGGTGCATTTCGTGTTTACTCAACACCCACAGACCCCACCTTTGGTTTATACTGCTGAGCAGGCCTTAGTTACAGTTTCTGGGAAAGAGCGTAATATCTAGAGTGATGAACAATTTGAATAAGGCCAGCACGCTTAATCCCTCGGCCATGATGACTTGTGACTTTGTGCTAGCACAGCTATAGACGGGCCCGAAGTGTTACGTCTACCTAATTTCACTTGCAAGGCTTGCGTCAACCCGTGGTATGGTTTTCAGGTACTTTCCAAAGGTGCCGCACACTGGGGTCGACCCCTCCAGTCCGATAATATCAGGAAGTCTCCTTCCTAACAAATCGACCATAGTGAGATTCGAACGTCAGAAAGCAAATGATCTAACCACTCGGCCACGTGGACATATATTTAAAAAAAAAACATTTATTAAATATGTTGGAATAATGTCGAATTAGTGTCTTCAGTATCATGAATGTTTTCTACACTGGATCCCTCGCAAGAGAATATTAGGTTTTTGGTTTTTTTTTTAATGGCATTTGCTATATTAATTGGGGTAAAAAAGCAGAAGTTTGCACATTCAGCGCACGATATTTAGAGATTTCAAAAATCAAAAATGTAATTTTTTAATAACATTGTTGTGAAATATATTTCTTGCTCATTTGCAGGATGGTAGAGAGGGAAAATAGAGCCATGCAATTCGAAATCCTACGAATTTGGAGGGAAACAAACTTATCAGTCAAGCAATTGCTGCTACTGCATTATGGATCCTTCCAAAAGTCAAGAATGCGCCTGCTGTCCTCTATGCAGACCTGTTATCCATCGCCCCAGTGCCACACACTGCCCAGGTCACTCTGTACCCACTCATCCAAAGAGTGAGCATCCGTATTCAGAAGAGAATAGCAATTCAGAAAAGGATGAAATCATTGATCCAGATTACAGAGACGCAACTGAATAGAGAAACCAATGGTACCTCAAACCAAACAAGACCTCAAAGATCTGGTCAGATCTCTTGGTCTCACAAAGTCCATAGCCGAGTTTTGACGCCGAGACTCAAGCAGAGGAATTTGTTAGATGAAAGTGTGCAAGTCGCAGATCAGAGAAAGCTTTACCAGTGTTTTTTCAGGCGTTTTTAGCCGCCAACATGGGCTTTTCTTTTGCCACAATGTGACCGATCTGTTCGAGGCCTTTGGAATCGCCTGTGACCCCAGCGAGTGGCGCCACTTCATCGACGGCTCAAACGGGAGATTCAAAGCCGAGTCGCTTCGTAACGGGGACATGTATACATCTCTTGCTCTGGCTCACTCGATACCGTTCAAAGGGATACAGCAGTGCCAGTCTATATGGAAATCGATTAAACCCTGTCACTCTAGTGGGTGTTAAACTGGCCGTATGTTGAAAGAAAGCAAACTAAAGCGGTTGTTTTAATTCATCTGCATAGGGGTATATATATATATATATATATATATATATATATATATACTAGCGAAATACCCATTTTGCGAAAAGCTCTCTTAATTTAATAATAATTAAGAAGACGATGTTATTTTATTTATGGTAACTGAAATTATGGTGATTATCTTACTCGGTTTTCGTCGTTGTATACTGTGCGTCTGGAAATAATATGTGACCGCTTGGGGATACTAGATTTCTGTAAGTTTGGTGCAATGGATAACAACTTGGAGTTGTTAATCGGAGAGCCGAGTTCCAATTCCATATAGGTTCGTTATATCCGCTATATATGTAATCGATATTCGTGCAAGAAGCTACGGTAAAATCCCAGATAACCCTAATATCCCATTTGCTACCATTAGTTCATTTATTGGAAGGCAATCTCAAAACCTTTGAAAACCAAAGAAGAAGAGATGCTCCACGGAAAATCTTTGCAAGATCTTCGAGGAAATTATTGCGTCAAATTAAACAAAATCTAATGGTTACTCGTCAAGAGTTGCAGGATGATTTACTTTCATCAGGAATTTGTCATTAAACTGACAATAAGCAATGAAATTCATATGAACAATCTAAAGCCGGAAAACTCCATTGCTATTGGAAAGACACAAAGATGCCATATTGATAAGATAAAGAAAATCGTATTGGGAAAGAGTTTTATGGACAGACGAAACCAAAATGGAGTTTTTAGGACGTATTTCTCGACATCATGTATGGAGAAAAGATGGCAATACCTTAAAAAATAATCACAGTTCCAATAGTGAAATTTGGTGGTGGTAGCATCATGGTTTGGGGGATATTTTTTCTGCAAAAGGTACTGGCAACATATCCGTAATAGATGGTAGAATGCGTCAGCATATCAAAATATTTTGGAAGCAATTTTAATGATTTCAGTTGAAAATCTTGAACTTCCTCCTGATTGAATCTTCCAACAAGATAATGATGCTAAGTACACTGCACAATCTACGAAGAAATCGTTTGCTAAAAATAATGTAAATATCTTGAAATTGCCGATCCAGTCCCCAGATTTAAAACCAGTCGAGGAACTGTGGCGTTATTTGAAATTTCAAATCCAATCGAGAGCTCCAACAAACATTCCGGATCTGAAGACCTTATGCGAAGAAGAATGGAACAAAATGCCAACTAAAATTTACAAAATCATGAATTGAGAACTACAAGAAGAGGTTGATTGCAGCAAATGAATAATGGCGATTCAACAAGGCATTTTTGTTTTGCATTTCATCCATTAAAATGGATTAATGGGATTTATTTCTATTAAATCAATGTTCCTGTTTTCTATGCATAATTATTATTATTAAAAGAGTGCTCAATACAGAGAGGAGCAGATATAATTATTTATTTAAAAATTATAACATAAATATGTTACACACAGTCACTGTGTGTTTATCTAAATCCAAAAATAAACACGCTAAAATTCACCTTCATCCCGTACCGTGCGCTGACGGCTTAGTGGGAGAAGTTCCGACTGACGCAAATTCAGTCGGGTTTCGATCCTAGCTAGAGGCGACCGGACGTCTAGCCACACTGATGAGCTGTGAAACAGCGAAACAGTCTGTCTGTGGACGACAAATATATATATATATTTATATTTCGGCTTACGACTATATCACGTTGTAACAGTCAATATATATATATATATATATATATATATATATATATATATATATATATATATATATATATATATATATATATATAATATCATATTGAGTGATGATGCTAATTAAATCGTGATTGATATATAATAACACAACTATAATTTATCATATACATATATATTTTTTCTCTATGATAACAAACTAGTCTCAACGTTGTTTAACTTGGGTAATCGTGCGGGAAACCCTATACTTGAACAGGTTAAGATTGTAGCAATTGGGAAAGCCTTCTCGGGACTTTCTTCAACAATATTGAGCTTCTCTAGAAGCGATCTAAGCGGAACATCCTCAAAACTAATACGAAGGGGAATTCGGCCAAAAAACTCAAAATAAACCCGTTGTTTCTATTATAAGCGAAGATGTGGTGCCGAAATCTAAAGGCAAATTGGAAGAGCGAAAATCCCCTTTCATAACTTCAAAACAAATAGGAAACGATTCTTGGAATGCTATGCAATATCATTTCTCTTATATTCCATTTTCATATTTTGTGCCATGTCTGATACATGACTGACGTCATCAAAAATTTTGATCTTCTTCTTCTTCTTCCTCTTCCTCTTCTTCTTCTTCTTCTTCTTCTTCTTCTTCTTCTTCTAAATAACTTTTTTCTTCTTCCTCCACAGAGCCTTCTTTCTTTCTTTCTATCTTTCTTCTTCTTCTTCTTCTTCACACCTACCGTTCTTCTTCTTCTTCTAAATAACTTATTTCTTCTTCCTCCACAGACCTTTCTTCTTTCTTTCTTTCTTTCTTCTTCACCACCTACCGTTCTTCTTCTTCTTCTAAATGACTTTTTTCTTCCTTCTTCACAGACCCTTCTTCTTTCTTTCTTTCTTCCTTCTTCTTCACCCCCCTATCTAAATAATGATCTTATCATCGCATTCTTTATCGTCTCCTTCGCCTTTATTTTTTCTCTACTTTCTGTTCATATTCTGACATTTTACATTCGTCTTTTCCTTTTCTCTCGTCTTCTTACCTGAATATTTTTCTCTTCCATTCGTTCTTTCTTTTCTTCTCACTGTTTTAAATCTACATGACACTAATTCGAGATGACACTAAATGAAATTGAGCGAAACAACCAACAAAATCCATTTTTCAGTCTTTTCTTCTTTTTTTCTTTTTTTTCTTTCTTTTTCTTTCCTTTCTATATTGGCTCTTCCATTTGTTTCTCCCAAGGATTGTAATTAGCTGAGAAAATGAATCTGTGGTTTCAAATTGCGCGACCGTTTCAAATATAAATGAAAAAATAAGACGAAGATATTTATCTTACACATCGACAGACATTATAATTAAAATATTTGCAAATATTTTAACAAGATTATCCTTACAGAATTTCTATTCAATCAAAAATATAGGATTTTTTTTGTTTCTTTGGGTGGGTAAATACGGTAAAGCCTTTCTAATTTAAAAGAAAAATAAACTCTAATAGCGATGATTTATATATATATATATATATATATATATATATATATATATATATATATATATATATATATATATTCAGGCCGGTAAATGTTATTTAATACTGTTTATTATAAACAGAGCATTTGCTTAAATACTTGTATCTATAAAAACGTTAAACATATCATAAATGTCTTTAAATAAATTGTCGGACTCTGTCCAATTCAAAATATATGACGTCATTTGTTTACATTTGATACGCTAGAGCAGATATAGAAGAGATTTCTGGAAGATTTAAGTTTAAAGGTAGTAAAATAAAATGTGTGTATATTCTGTGATATGTCAGATGAATAATGAGACGGAAGGCGATCGAAACAAAATATTTGTTAGAGTAGCGATAAAAATTAAATGGTGCATATGCAATTTGATTAAATTAAATATGGGAGAGTAAGGGTTCGAGGAGCGGACTGAAAAATCGGAGAGCCGAGTTGGAATTCCAATCAATTTCATTACATTCACTTACGTGCTAATATCCTTTAGAAAGGCATGAATCTATCTATTCTCCCTCCATCTATGGGTAAAATAGCAGGTCATACTGAGTGGTAACTAGTCTAGCAGATGGAAACTCTAAATACGAAAGGAATTGCACTATCTTCAAAATATATGTACATGCATTGAAAAATCGGAGAGCCGAGTTGGAATTCCAATCATTTTCATTACATTGACTTACGTGCTAATATCCTTTAGAAAGGCATGAATCTATCTATTCTCCCTCCATCTATGGGTAAAATAGCAGGTCAGACTGAGTGGTAACTAGTCGAGGAGATGGAAACTCTGAATTCAAAAGTAATTGCACTATCCTAAATGTGTGTATACATGCGGCCGGGGACCATTTGTGAATCCAAATTCCCATTCAAACTTCAACTACGGATTTGCATAGTCTGAATGAATACGACCTCTGCTACACTTCCCTAGTTTTCGTTCAGATGCGGTGGGGTTTGTTTGACAAAGCCGGTTCAACCAGGTTACTGCCTCAGCAGCTCCAGGCAATTTGCTTAAATGATTGATAGTAGATTACAACTAGTTCATTCTCGATTAATGAAATTAGGAAAAGGTTTAATAATTTCTCAATGAATACTAAATGTGTAAAAATAATTTAAAATTTATTTACAGTCGGACTTATATTTTAATCTTTGTTTCTATTATCACAACGTTTCTACTGTTGTACACTCCGGCCTTCTTCAACTACATGCCCTAGCTATGACGATAAACTACATCCGGCAGCAAGGCCGCTGATCAGGAAGTTTTGAGGGGCGTGGAAGCAACTCTTAATTGCTGCTGTTGCCAGGTTCACTCTGGCCCGGGGTGGTAGCATCTGTTAGGGCCCCACCTATGGGTAAATAGGTAATCCCCAAACTTGGGTCAACGCAATACGAAAGTCTTCAAAATAGGTTTTAATACCAGCAATACATGTTTGGAAAAATTATTACCAGCAATGCATTTTCAAGAGAAAATTACCAGCAATGCATTTTCAAGAGAAAATTACCAGCAATACATTTTTGAAGAAAAAAATGATTACCAGCAATGTATTATTATCAGCAGTACATTTTTTAAAAAAAGAAAAATATTACCAGCAATATGGTTTTGAAAAAGAAACATTATCAGCAAAAATATTATTACCAGCAATACTCTTTTGAAAAAAATAAATATTAGCAGCAATAAAAATGATGTCGGCCTTAAATAACCCATTGAGGATGATATGCCGTAAAACAAAACAAAACAAACCAAACTATAGATTTTTTAATGAAAAAAATATTACCAGCAATTAAAAATATTGTCGGAATTAAATATCCGACTGTGGTTGATAGGCCGTAAAACAAAACAAACCAAACCAAACCAAACTATACATTTTTGAAGGGAAAAATATTAGCAGCAATAAAAATCATGTCGGTATTAAATAACCCATTGAGGTTGATATGCCGTAAAACAAAACAAACCAAACTATACATTTTTGAATGAAAAAATATTAGCAGCAATAAAAACCTTGTCGACATTAAATAACCCATTGAGGTTGATATGCCGTAAAACAAACCAAACCAAACCAAACTATACATTTTTGAAGGGAAAAATATTAGCAGCAATAAAAATCATGTCGGTATTAAATAACCCATTGAGGTTGATATGCCGTAAAACAAAACAAACCAAACTATACATTTTTGAATGAAAAAATATTAGCAGCAATAAAAACCTTGTCGACATTAAATAACCCATTGAGGTTGATATGCCGTAAAACAAACCAAACCAAACCAAACTATACATTTTTGAAGGGAAAAATATTAGCAGCAATAAAAATCATGTCGGTATTAAATAACCCATTGAGGTTGATATGCCGTAAAACAAAACAAACCAAACTATACATTTTTGAATGAAAAAATATTAGCAGCAATAAAAACCTTGTCGACATTAAATAACCCATTGAGGTTGATATGCCGTAAAACAAACCAAACCAAACCAAACTATACATTTTTGAAGGGAAAAATATTAGCAGCAATAAAAATCATGTCGGTATTAAATAACCCATTGAGGTTGATATGCCGTAAAACAAAACAAACCAAACTATACATTTTTGAATGAAAAAATATTAGCAGCAATAAAAACCTTGTCGACATTAAATAACCCATTGAGGTTGATATGCCGTAAAACAAACCAAACCAAACCAAACTATACATTTTTTGAAGGGAAAAATATTAGCAGCAATAAAAATCATGTCGGTATTAAATAACCCATTGAGGTTGATATGCCGTAAAACAAAACAAACCAAACTATACATTTTTGAATGAAAAAATATTAGCAGCAATAAAAACCTTGTCGACATTAAATAACCCATTGAGGTTGATAGGCCGTAAAACAAACCAAACCAAACCAAACTATACATTTTTGAAGGGAAAAATATTAGCAGCAATAAAAATCATGTCGGTATTAAATAACCCATTGAGGTTGATATGCCGTAAAACAAAACAAACCAAACTATACATTTTTGAATGAAAAAATATTAGCAGCAATAAAAACCTTGTCGACATTAAATAACCCATTGAGGTTGATATGCCGTAAAACAAACCAAACCAAACCAAACTATACATTTTTGAATGGAAAAATATTAGCAGCAATAAAAATCATGTCGGTATTAAATAACCCATTGAGGTTGATATGCCGTAAAACAAAACAAACCAAACTATACATTTTTGAATGAAAAAATATTAGCAGCAATAAAAACCTTGTCGACATTAAATAACCCATTGAGGTTGATATGCCGTAAAACAAACCAAACCAAACCAAACTATACATTTTTGAAGGGAAAAATATTAGGAGCAATAAAAATCATGTCGGTATTAAATAACCCATTGAGGTTGATATGCCGTAAAACAAAACAAACCAAACTATACATTTTTGAATGAAAAAATATTAGCAGCAATAAAAACCTTGTCGACATTAAATAACCCATTGAGGTTGATATGCCGTAAAACAAACCAAACCAAACCAAACTATACATTTTTGAAGGGAAAAATATTAGCAGCAATAAAAATCATGTCGGTATTAAATAACCCATTGAGGTTGATATGCCGTAAAACAAAACAAACCAAACTATACATTTTTGAATGAAAAAATATTAGCAGCAATAAAAACCTTGTCGACATTAAATAACCCATTGAGGTTGATAGGCCGTAAAACAAACCAAACCAAACCAAACTATACATTTTTGAAGGGAAAAATATTAGCAGCAATAAAAATCATGTCGGTATTAAATAACCCATTGAGGTTGATATGCCGTAAAACAAAACAAACCAAACTATACATTTTTGAATGAAAAAATATTAGCAGCAATAAAAACCTTGTCGACATTAAATAACCCATTGAGGTTGATAGGCCGTAAAACAAACCAAACCAAACCAAACTATACATTTTTGAAGGGAAAAATATTAGCAGCAATAAAAATCATGTCGGTATTAAATAACCCATTGAGGTTGATATGCCGTAAAACAAAACAAACCAAACTATACATTTTTGAATTAAAAAATATTAGCAGCAATAAAAACCTTGTCGACATTAAATAACCCATTGAGGTTGATATGCCGTAAAACAAACAAACCAAACCAAACTATACATTTTTGAAGGGAAAAATATTAGCAGCAATAAAAATCATGTCGGTATTAAATAACCCATTGAGGTTGATATGCCGTAAAACAAAACAAACCAAACTATACATTTTTGAATGAAAAAATATTAGCAGCAATAAAAACCTTGTCGATATTAAATAACACATTGAGGTTGATATGCCGTAAAAAAAACAAACCAAACCAAACTATACATTTTTGAAGGGAAAAATATTAGCAGCAATAAAAATCATGTCGGTATTAAATAACCCATTGAGGTTGATATGCCGTAAAACAAAACAAACCAAACCAAACTATACATTTTTGAAGGGAAAAATATTAGCAGCAATAAAAATCATGTCGGTATTAAATAACCCATTGAGGTTGATATGCCGTAAAACAAAACAAACCAAACCAAACTATACATTTTTGAAGGGAAAAATATTAGCAGCAATAAAAATCATGTCGGTATTAAATAACCCATTGAGGTTGATATGCCGTAAAACAAAACAAACCAAACCAAACTATACATTTTTGAAGGGAAAAATATTAGCAGCAATAAAAATCATGTCGGTATTAAATAACCCATTGAGGTTGATATGCCGTAAAACAAGAGAAACCAAACTATACATTTTTGAATGAAAAAATATTAGCAGCAATAAAAACCTTGTCGATATTAAATAACCCATTGAGGTTGATATGCCGTAAAACAAAACAAACCAAACCAAACTATACATTTTTGAATGAAAAAATATTAGCAGCAATAAAAACCTTGTCGACATTAAATAAGCCATTGAGGTTGATATGCCGTAAAACAAACCAAACCAAACCAAACTATACATTTTTGAAGGGAAAAATATTAGCAGCAATAAAAATCATGTCGGTATTAAATAACCCATTGAGGTTGATATGCCGTAAAACAAAACAAACCAAACTATACATTTTTGAATGAAAAAATATTAGCAGCAATAAAAACATTGTCGACATTAAATAACCCATTGAGGTTGATATGCCGTAAAACAAACCAAACCAAACCAAACTATACATTTTTGAAGGGAAAAATATTAGCAGCAATAAAAATCATGTCGGTATTAAATAACCCATTGAGGTTGATATGCCGTAAAACAAAACAAACCAAACTATACATTTTTGAATGAAAAAATATTAGCAGCAATAAAAACCTTGTCGACCTTAAATAACCCATTGAGGTTGATATGCCGTAAAACAAACCAAACCAAACCAAACTATTCATTTTTGAAGGGAAAAATATTAGCAGCAATAAAAATCATGTCGGTATTAAATAACCCATTGAGGTTGATATGCCGTAAAACAAAACAAACCAAACTATACATTTTTGAATGAAAAAATATTAGCAGCAATAAAAACCTTGTCGACCTTAAATAACCCATTGAGGTTGATATGCCGTAAAACAAACCAAACCAAACCAAACTATTCATTTTTGAAGGGAAAAATATTAGCAGCAATAAAAATCATGTCGGTATTAAATAACCCATTGAGGTTGATATGCCGTAAAACAAAACAAACCAAACTATACATTTTTGAATGAAAAAATATTAGCAGCAATAAAAACCTTGTCGATATTAAATAACCCATTGAGGTTGATATGCCGTAAAACAAAACAAACCAAACCAAACTATACATTTTTGAATGAAAAAATATTAGCAGCAATAAAAACCTTGTCGACATTAAATAAGCCATTGAGGTTGATATGCCGTAAAACAAACCAAACCAAACCAAACTATACATTTTTGAAGGGAAAAATATTAGCAGCAATAAAAATCATGTCGGTATTAAATAACCCATTGAGGTTGATATGCCGTAAAACAAAACAAACCAAACTATACATTTTTGAATGAAAAAATATTAGCAGCAATAAAAACATTGTCGACATTAAATAACCCATTGAGGTTGATATGCCGTAAAACAAACCAAACCAAACCAAACTATACATTTTTGAAGGGAAAAATATTAGCAGCAATAAAAATCATGTCGGTATTAAATAACCCATTGAGGTTGATATGCCGTAAAACAAAACAAACCAAACTATACATTTTTGAATGAAAAAATATTAGCAGCAATAAAAACCTTGTCGACCTTAAATAACCCATTGAGGTTGATATGCCGTAAAACAAACCAAACCAAACCAAACTATTCATTTTTGAAGGGAAAAATATTAGCAGCAATAAAAATCATGTCGGTATTAAATAACCCATTGAGGTTGATATGCCGTAAAACAAAACAAACCAAACTATACATTTTTGAATGAAAAAATATTAGCAGCAATAAAAACCTTGTCGACCTTAAATAACCCATTGAGGTTGATATGCCGTAAAACAAACCAAACCAAACCAAACTATTCATTTTTGAAGGGAAAAATATTAGCAGCAATAAAAATCATGTCGGTATTAAATAACCCATTGAGGTTGATATGCCGTAAAACAAAACAAACCAAACTATACATTTTTGAATGAAAAAATATTAGCAGCAATAAAAACCTTGTCGACATTAAATAACCCATTGAGGTTGATATGCCGTAAAACAAACCAAACCAAACCAAACTATACATTTTTGAAGGGAAAAATATTAGCAGCAATAAAAATCATGTCGGTATTAAATAACCCATTGAGGTTGATATGCCGTAAAACAAAACAAACCAAACTATACATTTTTGAATGAAAAAATATTAGCATCAATAAAAACCTTGTCGACATTAAATAACCCATTGAGGTTTATATGCCGTAAAACAAACCAAACCAAACCAAACTATACATTTTTGAAGGGAAAAATATTAGCAGCAATAAAAATCATGTCGGTATTAAATAACCCATTGAGGTCGATATGCCGTAAAACAAAACAAACCAAACTATACATTTTTGAATGAAAAAATATTAGCAGCAATAAAAACCTTGTCGACATTAAATAACCCATTGAGGTTTATATGCCGTAAAACAAACCAAACCAAACCAAACTATACATTTTTGAAGGGAAAAATATTAGCAGCAATAAAAATCATGTCGGTATTAAATAACCCATTGAGGTTGATATGCCGTAAAACAAAACAAACCAAACTATACATTTTTGAATGAAAAAATATTAGCAGCAATAAAAACCTTGTCGACATTAAATAACCCATTGAGGTTGATATGCCGTAACACAAACCAAACCAAACCAAATTATACATTTTTGAAGGGAAAAATATTAGCAGCAATAAAAATCATGTCGGTATTAAATAACCCATTGAGGTTGATATGCCGTAAAACAAAACAAACCAAACTATACATTTTTGAATGAAAAAATATTAGCAGCAATAAAAACCTTGTCGACATTAAATAACCCATTGAGGTTGATATGCCGTAAAACAAACCAAACCAAACCAAACTATACATTTTTGAAGGGAAAAATATTAGCAGCAATAAAAATCATGTCGGTATTAAATAACCCATTGAGGTTGATATGCCGTAAAACAAAACAAACCAAACTATACATTTTTGAATGAAAAAATATTAGCAGCAATAAAAACCTTGTCGACATTAAATAACCCATTGAGGTTGATATGCCGTAAAACAAACCAAACCAAACCAAACTATACATTTTTGAAGGGAAAAATATTAGCAGCAATAAAAATCATGTCGGTATTAAATAACCCATTGAGGTTGATATGCCGTAAAACAAAACAAACCAAACTATACATTTTTGAATGAAAAAATATTAGCAGCAATAAAAACCTTGTCGACATTAAATAACCCATTGAGGTTGATATGCCGTAAAACAAACCAAACCAAACCAAACTATACATTTTTGAAGGGAAAAATATTAGCAGCAATAAAAATCATGTCGGTATTAAATAACCCATTGAGGTTGATATGCCGTAAAACAAAACAAACCAAACTATACATTTTTGAATGAAAAAATATTAGCAGCAATAAAAACCTTGTCGACATTAAATAACCCATTGAGGTTGATAGGCCGTAAAACAAACCAAACCAAACCAAACTATACATTTTTGAAGGGAAAAATATTAGCAGCAATAAAAATCATGTCGGTATTAAATAACCCATTGAGGTTGATATGCCGTAAAACAAAACAAACCAAACTATACATTTTTGAATGAAAAAATATTAGCAGCAATAAAAACCTTGTCGACATTAAATAACCCATTGAGGTTGATAGGCCGTAAAACAAACCAAACCAAACCAAACTATACATTTTTGAAGGGAAAAATATTAGCAGCAATAAAAATCATGTCGGTATTAAATAACCCATTGAGGTTGATATGCCGTAAAACAAAACAAACCAAACTATACATTTTTGAATGAAAAAATATTAGCAGCAATAAAAACCTTGTCGACATTAAATAACCCATTGAGGTTGATATGCCGTAAAACAAACCAAACCAAACCAAACTATACATTTTTGAAGGGAAAAATATTAGCAGCAATAAAATCATGTCGGTATTAAATAACCCATTGAGGTTGATATGCCGTAAAACAAAACAAACCAAACTATACATTTTTGAATGAAAAAATATTAGCAGCAATAAAAACCTTGTCGATATTAAATAACCCATTGAGGTTGATATGCCGTAAAAAAAACAAACCAAACCAAACTATACATTTTTGAAGGGAAAAATATTAGCAGCAATAAAAATCATGTCGGTATTAAATAACCCATTGAGGTTGATATGCCGTAAAACAAAACAAACCAAACCAAACTATACATTTTTGAAGGGAAAAATATTAGCAGCAATAAAAATCATGTCGGTATTAAATAACCCATTGAGGTTGATATGCCGTAAAACAAAACAAACCAAACCAAACTATACATTTTTGAAGGGAAAAATATTAGCAGCAATAAAAATCATGTCGGTATTAAATAACCCATTGAGGTTGATATGCCGTAAAACAAAACAAACCAAACCAAACTATACATTTTTGAATGAAAAAATATTAGCAGCAATAAAAATCATGTCGGTATTAAATAACCCATTGAGGTTGATATGCCGTAAAACAAAACAAACCAAACTATACATTTTTGAATGAAAAAATATTAGCAGCAATAAAAACCTTGTCGATATTAAATAACACATTGAGGTTGATATGCCGTAAAAAAAACAAACCAAACCAAACTATACATTTTTGAAGGGAAAAATATTAGCAGCAATAAAAATCATGTCGGTATTAAATAACCCATTGAGGTTGATATGCCGTAAAACAAAACAAACCAAACCAAACTATACATTTTTGAAGGGAAAAATATTAGCAGCAATAAAAATCATGTCGGTATTAAATAACCCATTGAGGTTGATATGCCGTAAAACAAAACAAACCAAACCAAACTATACATTTTTGAAGGGAAAAATATTAGCAGCAATAAAAATCATGTCGGTATTAAATAACCCATTGAGGTTGATATGCCGTAAAACAAAACAAACCAAACCAAACTATACATTTTTGAAGGGAAAAATATTAGCAGCAATAAAAATCATGTCGGTATTAAATAACCCATTGAGGTTGATATGCCGTAAAACAAGAGAAACCAAACTATACATTTTTGAATGAAAAAATATTAGCAGCAATAAAAACCTTGTCGATATTAAATAACCCATTGAGGTTGATATGCCGTAAAACAAAACAAACCAAACCAAACTATACATTTTTGAATGAAAAAATATTAGCAGCAATAAAAACCTTGTCGACATTAAATAAGCCATTGAGGTTGATATGCCGTAAAACAAACCAAACCAAACCAAACTATACATTTTTGAAGGGAAAAATATTAGCAGCAATAAAAATCATGTCGGTATTAAATAACCCATTGAGGTTGATATGCCGTAAAACAAGAGAAACCAAACTATACATTTTTGAATGAAAAAATATTAGCAGCAATAAAAACATTGTCGACATTAAATAACCCATTGAGGTTGATATGCCGTAAAACAAACCAAACCAAACCAAACTATACATTTTTGAAGGGAAAAATATTAGCAGCAATAAAAATCATGTCGGTATTAAATAACCCATTGAGGTTGATATGCCGTAAAACAAAACAAACCAAACTATACATTTTTGAATGAAAAAATATTAGCAGCAATAAAAACCTTGTCGACCTTAAATAACCCATTGAGGTTGATATGCCGTAAAACAAACCAAACCAAACCAAACTATTCATTTTTGAAGGGAAAAATATTAGCAGCAATAAAAATCATGTCGGTATTAAATAACCCATTGAGGTTGATATGCCGTAAAACAAAACAAACCAAACTATACATTTTTGAATGAAAAAATATTAGCAGCAATAAAAACCTTGTCGACCTTAAATAACCCATTGAGGTTGATATGCCGTAAAACAAACCAAACCAAACCAAACTATTCATTTTTGAAGGGAAAAATATTAGCAGCAATAAAAATCATGTCGGTATTAAATAACCCATTGAGGTTGATATGCCGTAAAACAAAACAAACCAAACTATACATTTTTGAATGAAAAAATATTAGCAGCAATAAAAACCTTGTCGACATTAAATAACCCATTGAGGTTGATATGCCGTAAAACAAACCAAACCAAACCAATCTATACATTTTTGAAGGGAAAAATATTAGCAGCAATAAAAATCATGTCGGTATTAAATAACCCATTGAGGTCGATATGCCGTAAAACAAAAC
This sequence comes from Acanthosepion esculentum, assembly GCA_964036315.1. Taxonomy (NCBI): domain Eukaryota; kingdom Metazoa; phylum Mollusca; class Cephalopoda; order Sepiida; family Sepiidae; genus Acanthosepion; species Acanthosepion esculentum. The sequence continues at coordinate 71,717,010 of OZ038493.1, read as the reverse complement.
AAACCAAACTATACATTTTTGAATGAAAAAATATTAGCAGCAATAAAAACCTTGTCGACATTAAATAACCCATTGAGGTTTATATGCCGTAAAACAAACCAAACCAAACCAAACTATACATTTTTGAAGGGAAAAATATTAGCAGCAATAAAAATCATGTCGGTATTAAATAACCCATTGAGGTTGATATGCCGTAAAACAAAACAAACCAAACTATACATTTTTGAATGAAAAAATATTAGCAGCAATAAAAACCTTGTCGACATTAAATAACCCATTGAGGTTGATAGGCCGTAAAACAAACCAAACCAAACCAAACTATACATTTTTGAAGGGAAAAATATTAGCAGCAATAAAAATCATGTCGGTATTAAATAACCCATTGAGGTTGATATGCCGTAAAACAAAACAAACCAAACTATACATTTTTGAATGAAAAAATATTAGCAGCAATAAAAACCTTGTCGACATTAAATAACCCATTGAGGTTGATATGCCGTAAAACAAACCAAACCAAACCAAACTATACATTTTTGAAGGGAAAAATATTAGCAGCAATAAAATCATGTCGGTATTAAATAACCCATTGAGGTTGATATGCCGTAAAACAAAACAAACCAAACTATACATTTTTGAATGAAAAAATATTAGCAGCAATAAAAACCTTGTCGATATTAAATAACCCATTGAGGTTGATATGCCGTAAAAAAAACAAACCAAACCAAACTATACATTTTTGAAGGGAAAAATATTAGCAGCAATAAAAATCATGTCGGTATTAAATAACCCATTGAGGTTGATATGCCGTAAAACAAAACAAACCAAACCAAACTATACATTTTTGAAGGGAAAAATATTAGCAGCAATAAAAATCATGTCGGTATTAAATAACCCATTGAGGTTGATATGCCGTAAAACAAAACAAACCAAACCAAACTATACATTTTTGAAGGGAAAAATATTAGCAGCAATAAAAATCATGTCGGTATTAAATAACCCATTGAGGTTGATATGCCGTAAAACAAAACAAACCAAACCAAACTATACATTTTTGAAGGGAAAAATATTAGCAGCAATAAAAATCATGTCGGTATTAAATAACCCATTGAGGTTGATATGCCGTAAAACAAGAGAAACCAAACTATACATTTTTGAATGAAAAAATATTAGCAGCAATAAAAACCTTGTCGATATTAAATAACCCATTGAGGTTGATATGCCGTAAAACAAAACAAACCAAACCAAACTATACATTTTTGAATGAAAAAATATTAGCAGCAATAAAAATCATGTCGGTATTAAATAACCCATTGAGGTTGATATGCCGTAAAACAAACCAAACCAAACCAAACTATACAATTTTGAAGGGAAAAATATTAGCAGCAATAAAAATCATGTCGGTATTAAATAACCCATTGAGGTTGATATGCCGTAAAACAAAACAAACCAAACTATACATTTTTGAATGAAAAAATATTAGCAGCAATAAAAACCTTGTCGACCTTAAATAACCCATTGAGGTTGATAGGCCGTAAAACAAACCAAACCAAACCAAACTATACATTTTTGAAGGGAAAAATATTAGCAGCAATAAAAATCATGTCGGTATTAAATAACCCATTGAGGTTGATATGCCGTAAAACAAAACAAACCAAACTATACATTTTTGAATGAAAAAATATTAGCAGCAATAAAAACCTTGTCGACATTAAATAACCCATTGAGGTTGATATGCCGTAAAACAAACCAAACCAAACCAAACTATACATTTTTGAAGGGAAAAATATTAGCAGCAATAAAAATCATGTCGGTATTAAATAACCCATTGAGGTTGATATGCCGTAAAACAAAACAAACCAAACCAAACTATACATTTTTGAAGGGAAAAATATTAGCAGCAATAAAAATCATGTCGGTATTAAATAACCCATTGAGGTTGATATGCCGTAAAACAAAACAAACCAAACCAAACTATACATTTTTGAAGGGAAAAATATTAGCAGCAATAAAAATCATGTCGGTATTAAATAACCCATTGAGGTTGATATGCCGTAAAACAAGAGAAACCAAACTATACATTTTTGAATGAAAAAATATTAGCAGCAATAAAAACCTTGTCGATATTAAATAACCCATTGAGGTTGATATGCCGTAAAACAAAACAAACCAAACCAAACTATACATTTTTGAAGGGAAAAATATTAGCAGCAATAAAAATCATGTCGGTATTAAATAACCCATTGAGGTTGATATGCCGTAAAACAAACCAAACCAAACCAAACTATACATTTTTGAAGGGAAAAATATTAGCAGCAATAAAAATCATGTCGGTATTAAATAACCCATTGAGGATGATATGCCGTAAAACAAAACAAACCAAACCAAACTATACATTTTTGAAGGGAAAAATATTAGCAGCAATAAAAATCATGTCGGTATTAAATAACCCATTGAGGTTGATATGCCGTAAAACAAAAGACCAAACTATTCATTGTTGAATGAAAAAATTTTAGCAATAAAGATCTAGTCGGCATTAAATAATCCATTGAGGTTGATATACCGTAAAACAAAACAATGCAAACCAAACTATACATTTTTGCAGGAAAGAAATATTAGCAGCAATGCAAATGTTGTCGGCATAAAATAACGCATTGACATTGATATGCTGTAAAAAAGAAAAACAAACCAAACTATAGATTTTTGAATGAAAAATACATTAGCAGCAATAAAAATCTTGTCGGCATTAAATAACCCATTGAGGCTGATATGCTGTAAAACAAAACAAAGACAAACCAAACTATATATTTTTTAATGAAAAAAATATTAGCGGCAATAAAAATCCTGTAGGCATTCAACAACCCATTGAGGTTGATATTCCGTAAAACAAAACAAAGCAAACCAAACTATACACTTTTGAAAGAAAAACTATATTACCAGCAATAAAAATCTAGTAGGCATTAAATAACCCAATTGAGGTTGATATGCCGTAAAATAAAATAAACCAAAACAAACCAAATTACTTCGAAATACCCTAAAGGTTACTGAGATCGATAATAACACTTGGCGGAGGGCCGAACGGCCGAAATGTTATGATAACAACAACAAAGATGAAGACCTTAAAGGAATCTCGAACTGGATCTTTCATTAAACTTCTTCGATATATTCATGTCTTGGGGTATTTCGTTTGATTCCTTTTTTTAGAAAATGATTAGTTATTGCTAGTCCTGTTCTTCTGATTATTTCTTCTATACAATCCATCCCAGGGATTGAACTCACAATTAAAGCCCTCTCCGTGTAAAAAAATATAAAGGGCCTCGTTGCACGGAGGAAATTAACAGCAAGCCACAAATGTAATTTCTTCTTCTTCCATATTCCGTGTCAAGACGTTAGCGATCATAGCTCTCCACAACAGAAGACAACGTACACCAGTGTATTAAACAATGCATTCATTAAATAATGCGTTCAATTCAACTTTTCTGAAGATTAGTTCGATCATCGAAGTTAAGCAATGCTGTGTCCGGTCAGTAGGACCGCTGGGTCACATTTGGCACAGTAACCATCCTGCCAGTGTCCAAAATGTTTCAGCTTCAAATAAATCGCAAACGGATAAGACGTAAATATTCAAGGTTAACCGAAAATTCTTTCATATATTTTTCTGCTCCATATTTTTATTCTTCCTTTTCTTCTACTACCAGAGATCATTTTATTTTTCTTCTTTCTTTTTTTCTAGTTCTTGTTCTTGATCTTCTACTTTGGTCTTTTTCTTTCTTCATTTTTGTTTTTTCCTTTTTCTTTCTTCTTCCTCTTCTTCTTCTTCTTCTTCTTCCTCTTCTTCTTCTTCTTCTTCTTCTTCTCCGTATTATTATTATTATTATTATTATTATTATTATTCCTCTCCTCCTCCTCCTCCTTCTTCTTCTTTTTCTTCTTCTCTTCTTCTTCTAATCGTTCTGGTTTTACTTTTCTTTATTTAATTTTTCTTCTTATTTTTGTTTTCCTACTTCTTCTTCTTCTTCTTCTTCTTCTTCTTCTTCTTCTTCTTCTTCTTCTTCTTCTTCGTCCTCTTCTTCTACTACTTGTTCTTCTTCTTCTACTTGTTCTTCTACTTCTTCTTGTTCTTGTTCTTCTTCTTCTTCTTCTTCTTCTACTTCTTGTTCTTCTTGTTCTTCGTCTTCGTCTTCTTCGTCTTCTTCTTCCTCTTCGTCTTGTTCTTCTTCTACTTTTTCTTGTTCTTCTTCTTCTTCCTCTTCTTCTTCCTCTTCGTCTTGTTCTTCTTCTACTTTTTCTTGTTCTTGTTCTTCTTCTTCTTCATCTTGTTCTTCTTTTTCGTCTACTTCTTCTTCTTCTTCTTCTCCTCCTCCTCCTCCTCCTCCGTCTTCTTCTTCTTCTTCTTCTACTACTTCTTCTTTACTTCTTTTTCCTCTTCCTATTTTTTCTTGTTTTATTCCCCTCCTCCTTTCTTCTTGTTCTTCTAGTTTGTGCTTCTTGTTCTTTTTCTTCTCCCACAAAGGTTTGATAAGCCGCAAAACTCAAATCAGTCAATCTATCCTAAAGGTTACCCCGATCGACAGGCATTTGATGAAGGCCGAAGACCACAACGGCCAAAACGTTGTTTCAATAACAACATAGACGAAACCATTAGTTCGACTGT
>OZ038493.1:71684859-71707359 GCA_964036315.1 Acanthosepion esculentum | reverse complement strand
TATACTCTTAAGGTGTACTATATTTATGGGATAAAGTGCTCAATATCAGAGATAGAGCATGTGTAAATATAAAAGTCAGCATTGAAGTCAACACTTAAATCGTCGTATTGATCCATATTTCTTACCTCCCCTTAAAAGCTGTCAGCGGTCACGCACTGATTCAGCGTTCCCCACTTCACATGTAAGTAATTTAATTTTCAGATGAACACAACAATTTTGTCTTTGACAATAATGAACACTGCAAAAATATACGCGCACGCACACACACACACACGTATATATATATATATATATATATATATATATATATATATATATATATATATATATATATATATATATATATATATATACTTTACAACTGGAATTTAATTTTAAAATTCGCTGGATTTTTGAAACTGCTTATGGACCATAAACAGTCTGAAAAATCTTGCGAATTTAAAAATTAAAATTCGTAGGTGAAACATTAACTAAAGGTATCTTAATTCCAATTGTAAAGAAAATTTGTTTTGTTTAATGAAAATAAACATGGAGCGCTCTTCCGTGAGTCAGTTTTAGTATATTTCAAATTCTATGTTGTGTTAATAGGACTCGCATTGATTATACCAACGGATTACTACCTATATATATATATATATATATATATATATATATCTGGGAATTGTTCAAAACTCACATAGGAATTAGAGAAAAATACTTAGTCATCATAACTACTTAACATTATAAAAAGAAAATTTTCGGACAGTTTCCCATGTAGATTAAAAAAGGAGTCAGTTCCACCGTCAAATTGCATTACCTTTGTGAATGCTTAATGAAATTTGCACTACAAGGAAAAAGAAACCAAAATAGAACCACATGGTATTACATAAGAAATGTTTACATACCATACTTCGTTTATGAAAGCTCATCATCACAGACAGACAAAAGCTAACGGGATAAACAGCCAGCTGGAAATATCATTATACTTCTCCAAATTTACTAACTGTATATCATTACGTAAATATATTTCTCATCGGACTTATTCAAGCTATACAGTGAAGTGAGTCTCAAAAAAATAGAAGTCATGCCACTATGCATTATTATCGACCACAAACTTCAAAACAGAAGATATACAAATGAGTTCGGGAGGAAGACCTGTTATCGGGAGGTTTTGAAAAGCGTAGAAATTTTATGATTGCTTCAAAAGTTTCTTTTAGCATATGGAGATGAATTTCGTTCTTTCAGAAATAGCCAGTTTCATTCTAGTCTACATGTTGTTTTTTTATGACTTCCTGAATTTCTTCATTACTGTCTCGCTTTCGTTGCCGTCTCGCTTTCATTAACGTCTGGCTCCCATTTGTAGCCATGAATAAAATCCGTGATGTCATTATAACCACCAAACGCCTTGCTGTCTTTCAACTTCTTACTTCCGGCTGCAACTGATGAAGATATCGATATACTTTCAGTGCAAAATAAAATTAATAATGCTGCTTGATTTCAAAGTTAAATCGTAGTTGGTTTAGTCCAGAATTTGTCATCTAATGATGTTTCAATAAGTAAATGATTTTGCTTTCACTGTTCAACTGGACCGTGTGTCATCTAAATTCAACTTAAAAGTCCTAAGTTAAATGATGGCTTTATCATCTTAGCTTAGATGGGCATAGGGCCAAAGTATGGGGCACCAAATGAGGATCGAACTCACTACTCAGTTGTAATTGATCTAGCGAGACAATCTTGTTAACCAGACACCATGTTGACGTCTTAGGGATAATGAATTTATTAGATTAAGCATTTTCATTATTATACTATTTTTTCTTTCATCTAATATCTATTGCTTGTTTACACCTAGTAGTAGTAATAAGACGTAATAGTCTTAAGTTGTCTGAATTTCTTAGATGAATCATTGTCATAATTATTCATTTTTCACTCGTCTTTCTTTGATCTTATTTCTCTTGCTTCTTTACACCTAGTAGTAGTAATAAGACGTAATAGTCTTAAGTTGTCTGAATTTCTTAGATGAAGCATTGTCATTATTATTCATTTTTCACTCGTCTTTCTTTCATCTTATTTCTATTGCTTGTTTACACCTAGTAGTAGTAATAAGACGTAATAGTCTTAATTTGTCTGAATTTCTTAGATGAAGCATTGTCATTATTATTCATTTTTCACTCGTCTTTCTTTCATCTTATTTCTATTGCTTGTTTACACCTAGTAGTAGTAATAAGACGTAATAGTCTTAAGTTGTCTGAATTTCTTAGATCAAGCATTGTCACTATTATTCATTTTTCACTCGTCTTTCTTTCATCTTATTTCTATTGCTTGTTTACACCTAGTAGTAGTAATAAGACGTAATAGTCTTAAGTTGTCTGAATTTCTAAGATGAACCATTATTATACCTGTTTGTCTAGTCTATTTTCCATCCTATATTGGTTGTTTCCTTCTAGTAGGTATGTGATGTGATAGGACCCCAGACGACTGACTTATAGAATACATGAAATCAAGTGCACTCTAAATGATTTTGTATGAGTCTGAAGTGTGTTGCATTTATATGGCCCACAGTAAAGTCTCTGAAGTACGACCAACAGGGAATAAAATAATATATAAATAAATGAAAACTTTCGAGATCAAGTGCTACTTGATCGGAAGTTGAACATTTACGCTCGCAGGCTTATATAAACATATGCATGTAGAATTTAGAGCAGTTCCATATCATACTTTGGAGAAAACAGACGTCCCGTCGAGAAAGCGAGAGAGAGAAAGCGGGAGAGAGAGAGAGAGAGAGAGAGAGAGAGCCCCTAAATCACTCATCGTAATGCAACGATTTGATTTGACTTAACTGTTTTATTGTTTTTTTTAATATTAGATGTTGCTTAAAATTATCGTGAAAATGTATTGGATTACAGGCAGTGAACAGTCAGTCTTTCTACTAAGGTTAAAGGTAATGTTTTTGGGTATACCAGATATATGCTGTCGACTTTAATATTACCTTTCGTAATAAATGTATATTGGCGACTTTAATATTACCTTCTGGTATATATATATATATATATATATATATATATATATATATATATATATATATATATATATATATATGTCATTCACAGGCAGTACTGTTTCGCTGTATCACCGCTCCTCAGTGCGACTAGACTTCAGAATGCCTCAAGCCAGGATTGAAACACAACTAATTTGGTGTCAGTCAGAGCTATCTTCACTCGGTAGAGTTACACAACTAAATCTAGCGTATTGTTTTTACAAATGTAAACAAATGCCAAAGTGCTCCATTCATTTTACCGAAGAGATATATATGTTGGCTGCTTTAATATTGTCGGTAAAAAATATACGTTGGGGACTTTATTATTACACACCAGTACAAATATATGTTGGCGGTTGCCGGTACACATATTTACACAAACATTACAACAAAAACTTGATGACATCTGCGGATAAGTTGGAAGAACTTAAGTGAATGTTGTATTTTATACCAAGACAATGTGCTAAGGTTTCAAAATATTTTACGTGCCTTCTCCCCATCACCCATATTTTCTCCACGTGTCCGGGGGTGTGGGGCATTTTCTCTTCGGGATTTTCATCCTAAACTCCATTGTATGGATAGTGTTTCACTCGCTTTCCGTTAAGGGTCCTATGACTTCCCCTTAAGGAATACATGACTGGCAAAACATGCGGCATATCACTTGTTGCGCAGATCTCTATTCAAGATGAGAATATCGCACCACAATTAACAGGCTGTCTTCGTGGTCTGATAAATGAGTAATAAGCCACAAAACTTATCCGAATTCTGATACATTGCGCTTACAGAAGAATTAAACCAGAAATAAGACAAAAATGATGCGGTTTCCTGAAAGACACCCGAACAAGGAATGTTTTATTTACCCTTAGAATGTTGTCAGAATGAGTTAGATGTTAAGGCATGTATATCTATTTAAAGGAGTGATACTGGAATAATACACAACTTTAATGGGTGTAATTGAAGGTTAATGGAATAATTCACAAGTCATACTGGGTGTAAAGGAAGGATACTGGAATAATTCCCAAGTTATACTGGGTGTAAAGGAAGGATATTGAAATAATTCACAATTTATACTGGGTGTAAAGGAATGATACTGGAATAATTCACAAGTTATACTGGGTGTAAAGGAATGATACTGGAATAATTCACAAGTTATACTGGGTGTAAAGGAAGGATACTGGAATAATTCACCATTTATACTGGGTGTAAAGGAATGATACTGGAATAATTCACATCAATACTATGTGTAAACCACCTTCATACGGATAAAAAATAAATTCAGTAGGCATACAAAAATAGAAAGAGGGGAATACGGACGGAATGTGGGTGGTTTGCGAAGTCCTTTGACAAGCTGTAGCAAAAAGGTTTGCTAGACAAGCTCTCCAGCTACAGAAACACTGTAAGTAGTTATTAATGGTCAATCGTCCGGAGCCATGGCGGTCAACGCAGGCGTCACCCATGGGTTACTCCTTGGAACAACCATCTTCTTAATATTTTCATTTTCTATTAGGTGTACATTTGCTTAAAAAGGTTGAGAAACACTGACTTAAAACAATAAGCAATGTCATTTGTTGACATATCAAAACATGGGGTCTGGTTAATTAGCATTTTATAAGTATGTTCAACCTTCAGAACAAATCAGCGGTAACAGAGCATCGGTATAAATGCAAACCGATTGGAATATTTAATTAATTTAGATTAATTAAGGAACCAGCGACTGACATACCGGGAGAAATAAAAGCATAAATAAAATATTGAGTACTTGAATATTCTTTAAAATGCTTATAAAATCTAAGTAAAACAATCTTACATTGCAAAGCAATCAATCCATGCATGTTGGTGCTTTTTTTTACATATATATATATGAAGACATTTTTAGGATTATACGTTCTTTTTTATAGATACAAATATTTAAGTAAATGCTCTATTTTATAATAATAAACAGTATTAACAACATTTAGCGAAGGACGAATATTTTCTATGAAAATTTCTCGGACATTCAGGCCGGTAAATGTCATTTAATACTGTTTATTATAAACAGAGCATGTACTTAAAAACTTGTATCTATAAAGGAAGAGGGTATACACATAAAAATGCCTTAAAATAATTGTCGGGCTTTGACCATTTCATAATGTGTGACGTCATCTGTTTACATTTGGATACACATCGAGCAGAAATGAATGTACGTGAGAGATTCATGGAGAATTGTAGTCTATTAACAGTCAAATCGACCATGCTAACCGAACGCTCCAATGTGGCGAAATTGGTAAAAGCATATCAGGCTATATGACGGTTCCATATAGGATACAGGTTCGAGGAGGAGGCAAATTTTCTATGACAATTTCTCGGACATTCAGGCCGGTAAATGTTAATACTGTTTATTATAAAACAGAGCATTTACTTAAATATTTGTATCTATAGAAAGAACGTATAAAAATGTCTTAAAATAATTGTCGGACTTTGTCCATTTCATAATATATATATATATATATATATATAGATATATATGTATTGAGCGTGCTGTATATCAGGATAGATTACATCTGGCAGCAAGGCCTTTGAGCAGGAGATTGGAGGAGTAGCGTGGAACCACCTCTTAACTGGTTTTGTTCCTAGGTCCACTCTGATCCGGGCGGTAGCACTTGTTAGGGTCCAATCTATGAGACAATAGGGAACCCCCAAACAAAAATGAACGGTACAGTTTCATATTAAAATGACCAAAAATACATTTTCTGATCTACAAAATATATATTTAAAAAACATACCTTTACTTTGAAAGTATAAAAATTATGTACAAAATATTTAGATTTCGGCATTAAATAACCCATAGAGGTGTTGATATGCCGCTAAACAAAATCAACCAACCAAACCAATCAAAATATTTAGATTTCGGCAGTAAATAACCCATAGAGGTGTTGATATGATACTAAACAAAATCAACCAACTAAACGAATCAAAATATTTAGATTTCGGTATAAGTTTGTGAACACCAAAAAAATACAGACCTGAAGGTAAGCGCCATTTTTACATCGATTTTTTGTCACACATTTCTACACTTCTACGTATGTACGGTATTTGAATTTATTAAACTTTATAATTTTCTGTTATTAATGCGCTGTTTTTATTTACTAGTAACACTTCAAATGTGTCTATGGAAAATATATAATTTATAAAAGTTCAAAATAATATTTTAAAAAGTATTAATTATGTAAATGAAAGTAAATCTTTAAATGAAAATAATTACTCAGCGATTTTTTTCATGACCTAAAAATCTAGAGTAAGTTTTATTAAAAAAGCTACTAAAACTTTCTAAACAAAATAATATTTTAGATTTATTACATTTTTTTTTATTTTACGATATATATTGTACGTAGAAATATTCCATGGATCGTAAAAAAAAATCGTAAAATTGAACCATATTGTTAAAGTTTCAGATAAAATTTCAGCTGGTTTAATTTCTCCAGGGATTAATTCTAAGAAGTATAAATAGGCTTCGTGTTCACTTGATATTGCATTAAAGTTTCAAACATTTTCGATATAGTTGACTTAAGAATCATTTTCGGAATATTTTTTACTCCAAAACTCCCTCCTCGCAAATAAATGCATTAATATGTGAATGATATGTGGAAGATTATTACCATTTTGTACTCTTGAACATATTTTGTTATATTATTTCTACAGGTAAACAGTGTTTCAATGTAAGTTATGAGAAATAAATACCATTTCCAACACAAATTACATACCCACATACATACCACATTAAAACCTACCCAAACTTTATTTTTTACCCAATACCAGATAATATTACAAGCATACCCCAAAAGATTCCACAATACAAATCCCACCATTTAAATCCAAGTATTTATTGGTTAAAATCTAATATCACTATATGAAATATTTGACCAATCAGGGAAAACTAAAACCATATTTTTTTCTGGAGCCGACTTTCAGGAACAATTTCTTATAAAAATCTACAAATTTCGATTCTCGAAGAGAAGAAAGATGCAACTTTCTCCGGGCCAAGCAGGACAAAAGAAAATACATGGATGCATAGCTGCTTCCTTCCCTCCAGAGCGTGCTGAAAGAAAAAGACAACTACTGTGAAACCAACTATTTAAAAGGTGTTTTCTAAACTGCAGGTCTTTCTGTGAAAAAACAAAAAAACAAACAAAAACAACGTGTACTTATGTTTATAAATTCAAATGATTATTTAACATGGACACCCTTTGTTTTAATTGGTACAAGGCAGTACAGCCTCTAGCACGCAAGGGGTTACAGAATGTGGAGTAATTATTGAAAATAATGATAATGAAGAGAAAAAGAGTAATCAGGCGGACAGTAGATAGCGATTGACATTGCATTTAAATTTTTGCAGATTAAACTTGGTTGGAAAGCACGGAGCCGAGAGGGAGTTCCACACGCGAGAAATCATCTATCTATCTCTCTCTCTCTCTCTCTCTCTCTCTCTCTCTCTATATATATATATATATATATATATATATATATATATATATATATATATATATATATATATATATACTAATTGTTATCACCAAAGGTAAGGCAGTACTGCTGCTAACACTCAAGGGGTTACAGAATATGGAGGAATTATTGAAAATCCATTCCTCATGACTTACTTGTGGTAATTTGGGGTTTGATCGGCGATGATAGAATGTAACTAGTTTGCTAAGTTTAACATTTTATAAAAGTATTATTTTAGATCCTGTTTTTCTTCAGGTTGTGAATGTTAGCGGTTCTCCATCACTTCCTATCCTTTGTCTCTGTAAGTTTATCCCTTTACTATTCAATTGGGTCACTGTTCTTTCATCCATTTACTCAAGTTCCTTAGATCGGTTACTCAATGTTTTTGTCTCCGGCCCTTTTGCAGTTATTATGTCTTATGAGTGCCAAATTCCCCAAGCCGTCTTTCCTCATTATGTGTCCCAGAAAATTTTAAATGACTATTTCGGATTCTATGTTTTAAATTGTTCTTTTTTTCTATTTTCGTTAAAATTCTTTGTTACTCACATGTTTCGTTCATGTTATTCTCAGCATGTTTCTGTAGAACAACATCTTGCTTCAAGTTTTCTCTTTATGTGGCAGGAAATTGTCCAGAATTCATCACTGCATAGGACGCAATATTTTTATTTTTTATTTTGACTGTTTTTTATTTAACTTCAAAGATGACAATCTGGTTTTCAATTGTATGAACGAGTTTCATATATATATATATATATATATATATATATATATATATATATATATATATATATATATATATATATATATATATATATTATGCACTGTTACATTAGCACGTGTAAATAATTACTACAAGACCGTACAATTTTATAGTAATTATTTACATGTTCTAATGTAACAGTATATGATAAATATTTATTGCTCGACTCTTGTATTGAGCCCTGTTTTAAATTAATCTTTTGAACGTTATAATTTTATTCCTCTTTCTTTTACAGTTGTACACACACACACGCGCGCGTGCACATACACACACACACACACACACACACACACACACACACACACATATATATATATATATATATATATATTAAAATGCTGGGTAGTCTCTTAGACATCACAGAAGAGAATGTAAGGCCCACATTTCGGATGAGGTCTCTATGAGGCCACTCACACAAACAGGCTGACAATAACTGGCGATTGCTTGACTGATTGATTTATTTTTACGGTTTGTCAACCTTTGCTGAGTTTCTTTTCATTATTGTAAAAAATCATTTTGCGCGTGTTAGGGGCGAATAACAATGATTTTTTTACAGTCCTTCTATTTAACCCATAGCTTGAAGGAGATGTATTCATATCATTCCCAAGGTTGTTTGCGCGTAGGTGAATGTAACGACCTCGACCGGAACTGAAACTCGACTCTCGGATTTCTCATTCCGAGTGACCATCCATTTCATTACCCACACACCCCAGTAACCAGTTTGAAATAAAAGGCAATAATAAATATGAAAGTCACGTGTTATTCAATGGTCCACACGTCTTACCGTTGTTGTGTTTCTCTGAAAATTAAAGTTTTTACGTGTGAAGTGAAACAACACTAAGGTTACGTACCGTAGAATTTTAAATTTTATCGTTTAGGCTCACCTGCATACATCAAGGGAGGTAACTTCTTTCTTTTTATATGCCATGTCCATTCAGAACGTAGTCGATCATGCCTCTCCACCTCCCTCTATCCCTTGCAGGTGATATCCGCCAGATATGTCACGCGCTGCTTTCCCTTCTCTCTCTTTCCCTCTATTCGACCTGTGAGTATTAGATTCTCCAAGCCCTCCTTCCTCATTATGTGTCCCAGAAACTTCAACTGTACCTTCCTGGTATTAAGTTTAAGCCTCGTCCTTGTCTGCAACCTCTCTAAGCTCTCATCGTTGCTCACTCGCTCGGTCCATGATATCCTTAGCATCCTTCTGTAGAACGACGTCTCTGTCTCCTCGAGTCTCATCTTCATCTTCGAGGAGATCGTCCAACATTCGCTACCGTAAAGGACAGGATGTCACGTAACAGTTCAGTTCAGCATTCTTTTCTTTGTTACGAAAGATATCCTCCTGTCACTCAGTACCCTGCCCAGCTTTTGGAATGTGTCCTTAGCCATCCCAATACGCCTACGGATCTCAGTATCGCACTTGCCGCCTTCTGTCAAGACGCTTCTCGGGTATTAAAACTTCCGCGTCTGCTTGATTCTAGTGTTCCCGACCTTCAGATCGCATTTCGAGCTCATCCTTTTACTGACGACCATGCACTCAATCTTGATCTAGTTTATGCTTAGAACTTTCTTCTCACTCTCCGTCGCTACATTCTCTTGACGATTTTGTAATTTCATTTCCGTGTCTACTACTATAATACCTAAATGTCTTTTAAAACTGAACCCTGATCTTTTTTTTTAAGCTTTTCACCCCAGGCAAGGCTGAAAGCCACTAGCACGCAAGGGGTTACAGAGGAGCAAGAGCAGATAGGAGTGATAGAGGAAAGGATGTGGAGAAGGATGGTAGATAGATCAATGCAACTGGAGATGTCGATTGACGTTACATTTGAATAGTTGGAGATTTTAGTTGTCAGGGAAACAGGAATAGGGAAGGTAGTTCCACAGGCGTGAGGTGAGTGATATGAAGCTATTGGAGTAAAAGAGACGTCTACATTTAACAGTTTCAACAGTGAAAGGGTGGGAAAGGGATGCCAGCCTCGTATGACGCTTGAATTCATGGAGCCTGGAACCAGCGATAGCAGCTCAATGGAGCAATTACCATGGAAGTATTTGTAAATGAGACAGAGAGAAGCGAAGGCGCGTCTGTGAGAGAGAGACTGCAGACGAGAAGCCACATCAGGGCCAATTACATTGCATACCCGTCTCTGGATCTTTTGTTGTTCTTTCTCCTCGCTAATGTCTTCTCGTTCGCTTCCACTCCCAGTGACCCCCTTTGCGTCTTAGTGGCATTATCGCCTTTCTTTGAGTGTAATGATTAGAACGGTCCTCTTCCTAGACAATAAAAATAGATAATTCTCTGTGCTGCCAACACATTTTCTTTCTGTCCACAAGTCTGAAGCTGTAACCACTTGACTGTATCTCTTTTGAATATTCCTGTCTCAAAGTTACTTTTCTTTACCTTATATTACGTTGTCTCAGTTAATTTGCTACTTGTTTTACCTAATGCAGACGTGCTAGTAGCGTAGTTGTTATCAGCGTGGAAAGAAGAACCGGGGACACGAGTTCAAATTCCGGCCTAGGGTGTTGCGTTTACTTTTGCACAAATACTCTTGGGAGGTATTTCTAATACCCCCTCCCAGACAAGTTAAGGAGGAAATAGCAGAGAAAAGTGGGCTTTTAAGCCTTGGATGGAATCCAGTATAGGAGAAAGGCTACACTGAAGTAGACGCATGGAGGAGCCAACTGTAAAACGATCCACAATCCTTCGTAAGAATCCATGGCAATTAGCAGATAATAAAAGGGACAAAAACCAATATGTGGAGAGACATGATCGCCTACATTCTCAGAATTAAAGAAGAAAAGAAAGAAAGCAAAGAATGTAAAAAAGAAATAGCGGATAGAAAGAAAAAAGTATGAATAAAAAGGAAGAAAGAAAGAAAAAAAAGAAAGAAACAACGAAAAGAAAGAAAGCAAAGAATGTAAAAAAGAAATAGCGGATAGAAAGAAAAAAGTATGAATGAAAAGGAAGAAAGAAAGAAAAAAAAGAAAGAAACAACGAAAAGAAAGAAAGCAAAGAATGTAAAAAAAAATAGCGGATAGAAAGAAAGAAAGTATGAATAAAAAGGAAGAAAGAAAGAAAGAAAGAAAGAAAGAAAGAAAGAAAGAAAGAAAGAATGAAAAGAAAGAAAGCAAAGAACGTAAAAAAGAAATAGCGGATAGAAATAAAGAAAGTATGAATGAAAAGGAAGGAAGGAAGGAAGAAAGAAAGAAAGAAAGAAAGAAAGAAAGAATGAAAAGAAAGAAAGCAAAGAATGGAAAGAAAGAAAGTAAAGAAAGTAAGAAAGAAAGAAAGAAAGAAAGAATGAAAAGAATGGAAAGAAAGAAAAAAGAAAGAAAGAATGAATGAATGAAAAAAGAAAGAAAGAATGAATGAATGAAAATAAAAAAGAAAGAATGAAAAGAAAGAATGAATGAAAAGAAAGAATGAATGAAAAGAAAGAATGAATGAAAAGAAAGAAAGAATGGAAAGAAAGAAAGAATGAATGAAAAGAAAGAAAGAATGAATGAAAAGAAAGAAATAAGCAAAGAATGAAAATTAAGAAAGCAAAGAATGAAAAGGAAGAAAAACAGTTCAATCGTTTCAAAGTTTTAAAAAATGTATCTTTGTTCCAAATTCCGGAAAAATACCACTTCTGCTAAAATACCACTTCTCCAAATTTATAGAAAGATTCTATAGACACATACTGGCATTTCTTTCTAGCCAATAAAAATGCACAATTCTTGGTCTTAGCTACACATTTTTTCCTTCTTGCTTTGAAGACGGAAGGCTATAACCACTTGACTGTGTCCCTTTTGCATGTAAACACTATTTCTATTTAGTTAACATTTTACTTCCTTACTGTCCTATAGCTGCTTTGCTTTGCCTTGCATTGCATCGTCTTTCTTAGTATTATTTTGCCCGTTTCTTTCTTTTCATATATTGTGTTGGCAACTAAATCTAAATTTTTAAAAAGTTTTTAAAAAATAACAACTAATTAATCAATAATGTATTCTCCCATGTTTACAATTTCTTCCCAACATTCAACAAGATATTCAATACCTCGGCGTCAGAAATCACCCAGTTTCGACTGGAAAAATTCATCCAACCAAGCTCTCAATTCTGCGTCAGTAGTGGACGAAACTCTGCACATTGCATTTGAAAGAGATCGAAAGAGGTGGAAATCCATTGGTGCTAAATCGGGAGAGTACGGCGGCTGTGGCAGCACTTCCCAGCCATACTTTTGAATGGCTTCCTTGGTCATATTGGCGATATGAGGGTGGGCATTGTCGTGCAGCAAAAGAACTCCACGGTGCCGATTAGGTCTTTTCTCTTGAATAACTGTGTTGTCGTTCCATCTGTTGAACATAGAGTTCCGAGTCGACCGTTTGGTTCCGTTCAAGCAATTCGTAATGGATAATCCCTTCTCAGTCCCACCATACGCACAACATCGTTTTACGCGGAAAAGATCCTGTTTCACGTGCGGTGTCGCTTGTTTACTTGGGCTAAGCCATTCCTTACGCTGTTTCATATTGATATACAGGCACCATTTTTCGTCGCTAGTAACGATTCGGTAAAGAAATCGTTGCTTGTGTCCATGAGTTGATCGGTGACGAGCATACAAACCATCGGAGATTGTGGCTCGTTGATTTTTGTTGTTGCCACTTAAAGCATACGGAACCCATGCCCCACACGTCTGAGTCTATAGCAGTCTAGGAGCATTCCATTTCCTCTTCCTGTTCCCTTGTCGTTTGACGAGAATTTTCGTGCAAAAGTTAGTTTAATCGCTCTTCATCGAACTCAACTGGACGGCCAGAACAAGGTGCGTCTTTGAGGTCAAAATTTCCATTGTTGAATTTGGCATACCAATCACGAGTGGTTCTTTCAGCTATGACATCCTCTCCATAAACAGCAAAAATGTCACGAGCAGCTTTTGCGGCCTTAGAACCTTGATTAAAAGCAAAAAGGAGGTGTCGAAAATTCTCATTTTTCTTAACTTGACATAAATTTTTAATGATTTGAAAATAAAAAGAAATTAACTTAAATTAACTAAAAAAAAAAAGATTACAAAATGATTACAAAATAGTATCTTCGAAAAAAATAAATTCCAAAATTTAAAAACACTATAGATTCCAAAATTAACAAAAAAGGTGAGAACTTAGTTTCCAACCCAATGGTTATTGAGGCTTTTCTCTCCAGGACGAAACGTTTTAAATAGATTTTTGTTTCTATTTTCGCATAAAAGTATTATCTAACGATTCAGTCAGTTATGTGCCATGCGTGATACACACTTAGGTGATCAAGTATATTTCGATACATGACTGACGAGGCAGATTTTTTTCCTGCAGTAGGTTGCAACTTCTTTCTGCAGTAAACCAGTCTATAGAACCCGGTCTGTCCTGTTATTTAGCCATAGTTGGGGGTGGGGCAGAAGAAGAAGATTCATTTGTGGTCAATGTAGATATATATATATATATATATATATATATATATATATATATATATATATATATATATATATATATATATATGAATTCCTAACTAGATAGAATCCAGGTAAAACTCAATGTCCAGAACAGAGTAAGAATATAATATAAAAGGCTCCATCACTAATATTCCATGGTTATAATTTATCATACTGGAATCGTAATCAGGATCCAATTCATCAGACCTACAAATTCCAAAAACTTTTTGAATTAGTGTTTGATTCTTTTATATTATATATATATATATATATATATATATATATATATATATATATATATATATATATATATATATAGTGGACATTGAGGTCAGTCTGTTTCATGCTTAAACGCAATCATTATGGCCTGAAGATTTCATTAAAGCATGAAGCAGACTGTCGCCAATGGGTGTCGACCTCGATGTCCACATTTTTATTAACATCCGCTCTATCCCTGATGTCGGGCAGTTTAATTCATTAACATAGCATACCTTTTTATCATATCCTATTATATTTATATTTATGTACGCGTATCTATATTCGCGTGTATATATATATATATACTCGACTCTCCCGTCAAATTCGACGTATGAGGGTGAAGCAGATCAGTTCCAAGGAAACCGACAACCCGACAACAGCCCATGAGATTTGATTATAGTGGTGAAGTTTTCGTGCATGACCATCCACACTTTTTGAAGGGCCGAATACAGAGACCTGGTGCACTAAGTGCCACAAGTTCTCCAAACGACCCTCCGCAGTTTTTGAATTTAGAGTTATTGTTCTCCTAGACTAGTTGCCTTCCAAGGCTATAGAACCCAGTCTGTCTTGCTATTTACCCATAGCTGGAGGGAGAAGAAGAGGATTCACACGTTCCCCAAGGTTATTAGTACGTAAGTGAATGTAATGGATTCGACTGGAATTCGAACTCGGCTCTCCGATTCCTAATGATTACAACATACACGCGTTTAATATTAAGAAATGCCTGGAAAACCAGACAACCAATATATTAGGCATATTTTATCTAATAACTGCTAATATAACTTACATACGAAAATCAAACCTATGAAACGTCTTTGACACACACACAAGCAAAGTACATTTACATCAGAAATGAAAGATGCTAACGGATTTCTTCATCGAAGAAATGGCTTTAAAGGTAATTTGGTTTGGAATAAAATTATCTTTTTCTCCAAACATGGAGGAAAAGAATAAGCTAAAAAATCAGTTAAAAAACAGATGAAACCAGAGACTGGAAAACCTGGCCAACATCAGACTGTTAATTACCAAAATGAACCGTGTTCTGATAGCCTTTGACCTTTCAAATGTTAGTCACGTGGTCAGTGTGAGACGCGATTAGTCTTGGGTCAAACTCCCTCAATAGCAAGATCGCCAAATGTCATTGAACGAGAAAAGGCCACATTTCGATGGAAAATTCTTCTTGGCGCGAAATATAATCCTCCTACTTTTCCTCCTCCTGCTGAACGCCAATGCTCCCCTCCTCCTCCTCCTCGTCCTCATATTCTCCTCCTCCCATTCCCCTGCTTCCTTTCCAAAAATGTAATCTTCCTATATTAATGGAATGTGTTAATTTCTTTTGCAATATACGAGTAAAGGAAGATAGACATGTTTAGGTTGGCTCCTCATTATAGAAAAAATAAGAAATTCCAATAAAAAGAAAGAAAGAAAGAAAGAAACAAAGAAAGATTAAACAGAAATGAAAAAAAAATGAAAAACCAAAAGAAGGAAACAAATGAGAAGGAAAGAGACAAAAACGGGAATTAATAAGAAAAGAAAAACTGGAGAAGGGAAAGAAAGAAAGAAAGAAAGAAAGAAAGAAAGAACATTGGAATAAGAAAGAACATTGGAATAAGAAAGAAAGAAAGAAAGAAAGAAAGCCAGAAAGAAAGAAAGAAAGAAAGAAAGAAAGAGGATTTGAATAAGAAAGAAAGAAAGAAAGAAAGAAGTAATAGTTTGATAAGAAAGAAAGAAAGAAATGGGATGTAAGAACAGAAAGAAGAAAGGAAAGAGACTCACACGAATGAGATGGGAAGAAAAACAGAGTATATAATAAGAAAAGAAACACATAAGGAGAAATAAATGAGTAAATAGATAAATAAAGAAAGAAAGAAAGAAAGAATGAATGAATGAAAGAAAGAAAGAAAGAAAGAAAGAAAGAAAGAAAGAAACAGATGAAATAAGAAGAATGATACAAAAATAAATGAGAAAGAACGGAATCAGATAAAGAGAAGAAACAAAGTAAGAAAGAGCGAGAGAAAGAAAGACAGAAACAAACTGATAATAAGTTAGAAAGAACTAAGTTAAGGAGAAAGAAAGAAAGAAAGAACGTCAAACAAAAGAAAGACAAACAAAAGAAAGAATGAAACAGACAAACAAAAGAAAGAAAGACAACAAAAGGCAGACAAGAGAAAGGAAGAAAGAAATAAATAAAGAAAGAAAGAATTAAATAAAGAAAGACAAACAAGAGAAAGAAAGAAAAAGGCAAACAAAAGTCAAACAAAATAAAGAAAGAGAGACAGACAAAAGAAAGACAAAGAAAAGAAAATGAGAAACAAAACAAGAAAGAAAAAATGAAAGAAAGAAAAAGACCAGAGAATGAAAGAAAAACAAAAGTAAGACAGACAAAGAAAGAAAGAAAGAAAGAAAGAAAGAAAGAAAGAAAGAAAGGAAGAAAGAAAGACAAAATAAATACAAAGAAAGAAAAAAAGAAAGAAAGAAAGACAATATGAAGAAAAGGTCGGTGAGAATATGACAAACTGGCTGTTAAGTGAATAATATTAATTGAAAATTTTTAAAATATTTATTAATTTTAGATTTGTACGACACAAGGTCACATCAAATGGGGGAAACTTACAGCTATGGAAGCCAGTATTCGAAAACTTTATTTTGACATAGACTCAAACACTAAAGTCTCGCAAACTTGCAATTATTTCAACCTTCAAACGGGCCCCATAATCAACTAGTTACTTTGAAAACCAACTTGTTGGAATGTCAATCAACCTTATATATATATATATATATATATATATATATATATATATATATATATATATATATATATATATATATATATATATATATATATAATGAGTACAGACGATTCTTAAAAATCCATTAACCTGCAACTCCAAGAATGTGATTTATGCACACAAATACACAAAACGCAAGAAGTCATATATAGGTATCAGCCAACAACTAAACAACAGGGTCTCTCTACAAAAGAGCAACATCAAATTACCAGACAACAGAAAACTCTTTGTATCACAACACATCTATAAATGTAACCAGGGTGAATTTAAAATTATGCCAATATATCAAACAGACAATTATTCTTACCTAAAAATACATAAACAAATGTAAACCGGCACTAAATAGATCATAACCCCACACACTAAAACTACTCACATGAATACGCACACACTCACACACGGATATCTGTGGAGCACGAATATATATACACATATAGGCAAAAACCAATAGACTACTCACAAGCACACACACGAACTCTACACAACATAGGATATATATATATATATATATATATATATATATATATATATATATAATGTCATCCAACGACAGACTGTTGCGCTGTTTCACAGCTCTTCAGTGTGACTAAACATCCGGTTGTCTCTAGCTAGGATTGAAACGGTCAGTCGGAGATTCTACCACTAAGCCATTGGTGCACGGCATGGATGAAGGTGAATTTTAGCGTATATATTTTTAGATAAACCGACAGGACTCCATTCGCTTTTGCCGAAGAGTCTCGCTATATCAGCCGTAATAGTCACTGTTTACAAACCCACACTTCCTCCCCAGAGAGCTCATTCATTTTTCAGGAGCCTATATAATGTCATCCACAGACAGACTGTTTCACAGCTCTTCAGTGTGGCTAGACGTCCGGTTGCCACTAGCTAGGATCGAAACCCGGCTGAATTGGAGTCGGAGGTTCTACCACTAAGCCGTCTGTGCACGGCAGGGATGTAGGTGAATTTTAGCGTATTTATTTTCAGATAAACACACAGTGACCGACAGGACTCCATTTGCTTTTGCTGAAGAGTCTCGCAATATATATATATATATATATATATATATATATATATATATGTGTGTGTGTGTGTGTGTGTGTGTGTGTGTCTGTGTGTGCCTGTGTGTGCGCGTGTGTGTATCTATGTATATATGGGTATATTAATTCCTTATAATAAGACAGTATGTATCTATGTATGTATGGAGAGGGAATATACATATACATACGCATACTAACAAAAACACACAATACAAAAAGTGGAAATAGATCAAAGAACACACAGGGATCATTAAATGATAAGAATACAGATATCTTTCCTCGCCCTTTCTCTGACCAATCTTCATTGCTTTATTACCCTTCAAACAGAAGAACTTTCTCACTGCCAGTCCAAAAAAGACATTTGTGTCACTACCACACAAAAAGAGAATGTTTAACATCGAGAATCCTTAACATCGAAAAACATAAGGAAAATTAATTCATGTTAATAATATGTGAAAATATTCACTCTCTGCATGCAGAAGGTCGCGAGCCCCGAGACACATGTTGCAACATTATGTAATTATTATGTAAAATAAAGTATAATATATGTATTTTTTAAAACCCACATTACAGCCAAAAACGTTTGCGGTTTCTCTCTGCACTTCAAAAATATACACTTTCCTCTCGATGGAACAACTAAAACGTCTTCCCTATATATATATATATATATATATATATATATATATATATATATATATATATATATATATATATATATATATATTGTATATTTAGTCAGCAATCCCTCTTTTATTCATGTTTCGTTACTGCTATTAAGCTTAATATATATTTTTCTTGCGTTTGTTGGATGAGTCTAATGGTGATTACGAAGGTACGGCAGCATGGGAAACTCGCTGTGATCTTTCTGATAAGAAAAGAACTCCCGCATTTGTTGGTGAAGCCCTCAGACACAACACGGATCTCTATATTAAGTGCCTTGACGCGGTAATGCTGCCCTGGAACCTATGCCTGGCAATAACACTCTGCACCATGCCACGCAAGCAAGAGAACCCAGTGATGGCCGTCAGACAATTTCTGCGAGCACATCGCTCCTTATATCTGGCCACGTAACTCTCCAGACTGCAAAACCCTTGATTACGTGTGGGGCATAGTTAAGCGAGAGACCAACAAAACCAAACATGAACTGAAAACAAGGTTTATGGCAGCATTTACCAACTTAAAGAAGGAGACTGTCCAGAAGAGTGGCAGGGTATTCCGTGGTTGAAGTCTATGGCGATTTTATTGAATAAATTTGCTCTTTAGTATTTCAAGATATTTTGGTGTAATTTTGGTAAATATATCTGTTAACCCTTTGAGCCTTGACCACCGCTTTAACGATGGTAGAAAAATAAAGTAATGCCCAGTCACTGGTTAAGTAGTGGTGGAGAAAAATAACGGTGGGTAAACACTTGTAACTATTTTTATATCTACCGTGAAACATTGCATATCAATTATTTGCCAGTTTTGACTCATGAGCTCAGCCAGAAGGGTTGAGAGGGTTCAGGAACGCACGGCTCAAAGGGTTAAAATGAGATGTCAGTGTTATTTTCATTTTTACGTAATTTAGACAACAAATTATCAATCTCACCCTGTATATAATTTATTGTGATAATAATATATATAATATATATATAATAATATATATATATATATATATATATATATATATATATATATATATATATATATATATATATATTTATAATATCGTGCCTGACATATATATATATATATATATATATATAGATAGATAGATAGATATGAACAGAATGAGATAGATAGATAGGTAGATAGATATGAACAGAATGAGATAGATAGATAGATAGATAGATAGATAGATAGATAGTCATACACAGATAGGCTGTTTCGCTGTGGCGAGACATGCGAGTGCTCCAAGCCGTGATAGAAACTCGACCGATCTGGCATCAGTCGGATACTCTTACCCCTAGGCTATCGGCGCACTGTCTGGAAAAGGATTTTTAGCCCATTATTTACGTGATATAAGCATCATCAGCTGCCAGAATGCTCTATTCATTCCGAAGTGCTTGATTAAGCAAAGACCAAGCAACATTGTTTGTTAATGTTTTTTGTTCTATTTTTTCAATATTTAAGGTCATTTTAAGGTTATTTTTCAAAGAATATACATTTTCCACTTTCAGGTTGTAATTCGGAAAAAAACGATCAGCAAAAATTGATCGACACAATATATCTATATAATACAGAGTGTTTCACATTTGTTGAAACAAAGCATCGGCCTCTCAGATGGCGAGAGCTCGAGGATTGTGAGGACCTTGATGTGGAGGAACAGTGATTCTAGCAGGATGGTGCTGCTTCTCACACTGCTAATGTTACCATGGCATGTCTCCTTGAAAAGTTTGGAGAGCCTCTCATCAGCCACAAACCTTTGATGGCACCTCACTTGCCTGACCTGAACCCCCCACTCCAGATTTCTTCCTCTGAGAATTCCTCAAATACAATGTCTACCGTCACATCATTTCCGCATTGAAGGCAGCCATCACTGAGGAGATTCAAGCGACAACCCAGGTGGAATGTGCATACCTTATCAAAAACTTTGCATTCATCAGTACCTTCAACTGAACGGCGGATATCCGGAGCTTGTACTCAAGGGATCCTCTCGACATTTTTGGTTGACGTTTGAGGCTAAATGGTTGCAGATCCTAAAATGTTGCCCTTTTAACTTTCAATAAATGTAATTTCCCTTACTCTATCTTTTGTGGTCCCTGGTTTGTGCCTGATCATTTTGTTTCAAAAATTGTGAAACATCCTGTATTTACCATATATATATATATATATATATATATATATATATATATATATATATATATATATATGTGTGTGTGTGTGTGTGTGTGTTTAAATTGTGTGTATTTAGGCTGCATTTCTTTTTCATTGATGCATGTTTCATTAAATAATATAGACAAGTTTTGTCTATTTACTTTATGTAAATTCTTTTCATATCGTCCGATAAGAAATATTGAACACCCTTAACAGCACCAAACAGGACATGTATGTTTATTGTCATCTTTGATATTGGCTTAAGTAAGCCGAAAGCTTAGATAGGATTAAAAACATGTATCAATTTTGTGATTTTCTTTCGTCTTTTAATGATAATGTTATTAAGATTATATGAAAAGAATTTACATAAAAGAGACAACACTTGTCTATATTATTTAATGAAACACGCATCAATATATATATATATATATATATATATGTGTGTGTGTGTGTGTGTGTGTGTGTGTGTGTGTGTGTGTGTGTGTGTGTGTGTGTGTGTGTGTTTCAATATGTTAATCAACTGTATATTTTCATTAGAGTGTCAAGGAGAATTGGCATTGGCATAAAACCTGCTAAAATCTAAATTTCTTAATCAGATGGAATAAATATATGAACTGAACGGCGGATATGCGGAGCTTGTACTCTAGGGATCCTCTAGACATTTTTGGTTGACGTTTGAGACTAAATGGTTGCAGATCCTATAATGTTATACTTTTACCATTCAATAAATATAATTTCCATTTTTCTGTCATTTGTGATACTCGAGTCGTGCTATAGACGTTTGATATGATGTATATTCACTAATATATACTTATAGCTCTGTTTCATATCATTGAGCACTGTATTTATAACACCTGAGGAAGAAATATATTTATACGTACGTGCAAGTATAAGTGCGTGTAATAAATACAATTATAAAAATATCGTATAAACAGAAGATATATATATAGGTAATAATCCGTTGGTATATAATCCAAGTGAATCCTAATAATATAAAATATTAAAACTGATCCGCAAAGAGAGCTCAATGTATTTATTCTAACAGAGCATACAAATTACATACAATAGGAATTTAAAATTACCTAATAGTTATGATTATTTCACTTTACAAGTTAATATTTACTTGAAGAATTATCAAACCGATCAAGGTAATAAGGTAGAATAAAATGAAACCAGCCCTAACGCAAATTTTAAAACAAGGCAGAGGAAAAGAAGGGAAGAAAAACGGAAAAAGTGAAAGAAATAGGAAAAAGAAAAAATAGTAAGAGTAAGAAAAGGAAAAAGAAGGTAAAGAAAGAGTAGTAATGTCTAGATATAGGGATAATAAGTGGAGATAGATACATGTAGATGGGACCTTGACTTGTATTAGAATATTCACCCCGGTTTCTATCAGGGAAATAGACATAGGAAATAGGTAAGATTTTTATCTTATATTAACAAATTCACTATTACTTCAATACTTTTTTTCACCAAGGCAAAAGTATTTATACACAGAAGTAAAAATGCCGCTGGTTTTTTTGCGAATTTAAGAATGCTCATAATGAGCTTAAATAAATGGATGTCGAAAAAGGGTTTAGGAGAAATAATGTAAAGACTAATTTATTAAGAGCTACAAAGGACAGAAAATTGTGGAGGACCATGATCGCCTACGCTCCGAGGGAATATGGCACACAAAGAAGAAGAAGAGGAGAGGAGGAGGAAGAGTAAATGTTGATAATTTTTATTATTATATTTCCATTATATAAAATATATAATACATATATTAATATCTCAAACTGAAATAATGTAAATAATAATTTATATATATATATATATATATATATATATATATATATATATATATATATATATATACCGTTTTGGTTGTGATGATATTTGAGTTTAAAATAGATTAAAACACACACACAAATACATACACACGCACACA
>OZ038493.1:71679859-71682359 GCA_964036315.1 Acanthosepion esculentum | reverse complement strand
ATAGATAGATAGATAGATAGATAGAAATACATGAGCATAGATAGATAGATAGATAGATAGATATTCGCAGATAGATAGATAGATAGATAGTTAGATAGATAGATATGCGCATACAAAAAGATAGATAGATAGATAGATAGATAGATAGATGAACATGAACATAGATAGATAGATAGATAGATAGATAGATAGATAGATAGATATGCGCATACAAATAGATACATACATACATATATACATACATACATACGTATGAACAGACCGAAATAGATAGATAGATAGATAGATAGATAGATAGATATGCGCATACAAATATATATATATATATATATATATATATATATATATATATATATATATATATATATATATATATATATACAGACATGAGCATACTTAGATAGGTAATGAGTGAGAGAGAATGTTAAGATGGGAGTTGAAAAGAGGAATGGGCTGTGAAGAAAGGGAACAGGTACAAAATAATTAATATTTAACAACCATGAAATTGTCCCTAATTTCAAAATGATTTATTATCGCTCTTAAGACCCTTCGGATAATTAAACACCTTTTTCTAAGAAACCTTTTGTTCAACTGTCTGAATATTTCTATGGAACTCTAAAACCTACATAGAGAAATGGCTCATCTATAGAATTTGTTTCCAGGAAGTTTTGCCAATCCTTTTTTTCTCTCTGTCTGAGAATCTCCCGTGTCCAGTTCACCGTTTTTTATTGGATGGAAATTTATCGATGAATTTTCTGAATTTGAACCCCTTGAAAGGATGGGTGCTAGCAATATCGACCTTTCCTTCGGTCATCATCAGAGAAAAGACATGGAAGTTGATGACGATGGCCTTTTCAAATATGGAGAATTCAGTTAGAAATTTCCATTCAATATAACACTTTAAATTCGATACGAATAAAAAAAAGGTATCAATAAACATTATCGTCATTCTTCGTCTATTTTTAACAGAACACACGCACTGTTTCATTTTTTTATTGTTTTTTACCAGTTTTCGAATAACTTTTTTTTACATCCGTTTCAAAATTGTAAACTGTCCAAAGTATTTGTTCAAGTATTTTCGTTGGAGATATTTAATAATCAAGAATCGGTTGTTGTCAGTGTGGTAGACATGATTTTTTTTCTACAGCTTGTAATTTTTTTTATAGTGCTTTAATTCGTATCCAGCCAAAGTGAAATCTTGTATAAAGGTCACATGGAGCAGATACCGCACCGGAATTGCATGTATCAAATATTTATATGTATGTATGTGTTATTATTAGTAGTAGTACTATTTGAGAATGTTGGCTCCAATTCACTGTGGAAACAATTACATAACAATTTCCCCTCATCAATTTGTAGACAGTAGCATAAAAATGCATGCTGGGATTTCTTCCTAGCAAATAAAATAGACCAGTTCTTGGTTTCATATGACTCGCTCCCGGTCTGTCTCATCTTGAAGTCAGAACGCTGTGTTCGTTCATCCAAATTGGGAATTTTTTGCCATATTACTATTGCTTTGCCTTATTACTATAAATTTGCCTTGAAAATACTATTTGCTTGTTTGGAAACCTCGAGGCGGTGTAATAGTTAGCAAGCTGGTCTCGCTGGAACAATTACGAATGACTAGTGAGTTCGATCCTCACTGGGTGCCCCATATTTTTCATCTTGTGCTGCATGTGAGCTACGCTTAGAAAATCAACATATTGTTTCCTTGTTTTATATTATTTTTTTCTTCTTCATTTCTTTTCTTTCTTCTTTTTGTTGCTTATTGCAAACATTGTCAATTCTGTTAGTTGCACAATTCTGCCATTTATTTTACATTTAACCATGCATTTGTTTTACAATATAATGCCGGGTTATAATCAATGGCCAAGAGAGAGCGAACGATATATATATATATATTTTTGTTGTTTTTTTCCTTTAATTAAACAAAATAGCTGCTATTAACAATAAGAAAGAATAAATAAATGGTTAGAACTTTTCGCAGACTATGCTGGGCTTGTTAGAACTAATTTTGGATTTCCTGAAGAAATGGTGCACCCGGCATTTTGTTGATTCGTTGAGTTCCTTTCTATTGCAGACCCAAAGCTCCAACCACAGCAGCAACAGTTTTTAATTTTTTCTTTATTTCTATTTCGAGGATTTTGTATTTGCTTAGTATTTTAAAAAGAAAACATCCACCAAGATATCTATCTATATATAGCCGAAAGCGCTCGGATAAAAAGAACATTCGGACAATTTTTATATAATTTGTCATCCGGAAAGAAAAAATTATTAGATCGCACGAGAAATTATATTAAAAACCTAAATATAAAAGCACCTTGTCAGTCGTTTTTAATGAAATGTGCATGAAAGAAGGATTGCTGCCTAAATACACAATATATATATATATATATATATATATATATATATATATATATATATATATATATATATAGAGAGAGAGAGAGAGAGAGAGATAGATAGATAGATAGATCAGGCGTGACTGACCATATATGGC
>OZ038493.1:71624859-71677359 GCA_964036315.1 Acanthosepion esculentum | reverse complement strand
GTGGGACACCTACTTTTGTGTGAAAGGATCTGGAAGCGAGTCCATTCAAAACGAAATTCATTTCACGATCTGATAGGAACGATTAGAGTAAATCAAACAATTATTCAGTAATACCGTAGCCCTAGAGTTTACGTAGAAGACCAGCGTGCCAAACCCTGTTAAACGCCTTCGAGATATCTTGAACCACAGCTCGAGAGCTTGATATACGTATTCAGTGATGACCATAAGCCCATCAGCAGTAGACCTGGCAAAACGGAAGCCATATTGTTTGTCAGAGAGTAGGTCGTGAGTAGTAAGTTGCTTAACCGCTTCAGTATAGATTAAAGCATCGAATACTTAACCGAAAAGTGGTAGGAGACTGATAGTGTGATAGAGGCACCAGAAGCTTTTCTAGAGTTCTTAAAAACAGGAACTACAGAGGAGGAGTTTCAACAAGCTGGAAAGCAGGTAGCAGCGAGGCAATAGTTATAGACTTTGAAGAGAACTTGGGCTAACTCGGGAGCACATTTCTTTAGGACGATGGCTGGTATCGCATCAGCTCCACTTATCGTATGGGAGTCTAATTTAGAAATTAAAACCGAGACCAGTGACGGGATTATGCGCATCTCACCTAGTAGAAACACTATCCTATTGGAGAAATCAGGTTCGTGAACTCCAGATGAGTCGAGTGTTGAGTTGGAAAAGAATTTCCGAGCAAAGCATTTAACCATTATCAGTTGTAGATGCCAGGACTTCGAATTGATTGAATAGAGGAAAGATTGAGGATATTTTGTTGTTCCGGACACTCTTGCAGAGCCGCCAATAATCTCTAGAAGCGAACGTGTGAGATGCTATACATTGGTTTATTCTATCAGCAAACTGCAACTTCGCTTCTTTGAGGACACGCAGGCATTGATTACGAGCAGAGACAAAGAGACATCTGTTGAATTAGACGTATCGCTTTGGTACAACCGGAAGAAGTTCCCAGCCCAGCTCGTTGATGGTCTGCACCGTTTGGGCTGCTGTGTGAGGCTTTGCATTGTCATGATGCAAGATGACTCCTTCTGACTTATGACCCCTGCGTTTGTCCCAACAGATAAGCTTAAAATCCTTGCAATGTTATCCACTGTCACCCTTCTGTCAGACTCAATGATGTCATTGACTGACTCGATCACCTCAGGAGACCTCACTTCTGTGGGGCTCCCAGGCCTGTCTTCATCCTCAATACTGCTCCGCACTTCTTTAAACAATTTAGCCCACTTGTAGACATTTTCTTGGCTGAAACCTGCGGCACCATACACAGTTGACATTCTCCTATGAATTTCAACTGGTTTGCACCCTTCAGCAACCAAAAACGTGATAACTGACCGCTGTTCAATCCTGGAGCATGCTTCTTGGTCGGCCATCTTTGTTAATCGCCAAAACTCTGAAAGTTTTTTTTATCTGCAAAAGAAATTAAATCCATGTCAAAAGAAGTAAAACAAAAAAAGTAAGCTTCTATCTGTATTAGAAGGCCTTATACCGAAAGATTCACCTTATTTATTGAATGACCCTCGTATGTATATATATATATATATATATATATATATATATATATATATATATATATATATATATATATATATATATATATATATATATATATATATATATTTGTGTATTTATACAGCAATCCTACTTTTATGCACATTTCATTAAAAACCACTGACAAGATGCTTTTACTTAGTTTTTTAAACAATTTTTCATACGATTTAATATTTTTCTTTCTTTTCGGATGATAAATTATATAAAAACTGCCCGAATGTTCTTTTTTATCCGAGCGCTTTCGGCTATACATTTAGCCATTTTCAAGGATTACGAATTAAATTAATTATTTATTACAAAAAAATTAAAACCTCTACCTTTATAGTTAAAAATAATAATTCACCTCTTTGAACAAAATTAATCCTTTTTTTAACTCCTCCCCTCCTCCTCCTTCTTCCTCCTCTTCTTCTATCTGCCGTGTTCCTTCTGGACATGGGTGATCATGTCTTGCCAAAACTTCCTCTCTTTTATCGCAATTTGCTAGGCCCCTTCCCGACTCCGTTATGCAATCACACTAGATTGTCAGATAGATGGCTCACAGCCTTTCTCAATCTCTCTTGGAGATTAAGTTTTCCACACACTTTCTCATGACGTGTCCTAAGAATTTCAGCTGTCTTTTCCTGATTCTGAATTTAAGTGTACTTTTTGTTCATATTTTCTTTAATAATTCCACGTTCTTTACTCACTGCGTCCATGGAATTCTCAACATCCTTCTGTACAACCACATTTCTGTTGCCTCCAGTTGTCTCTTCACAAAACGAAAATGAAGTCATATGATTTATTTTCGAAATTCAAAGCAGTAATGATTTTAGACACACGTTACAACACAATAGCATTGCCATAGATTTTAAACACACGTTACAGCACAACTTAATAGTATTCACATTAGATTGTCAGATAGATAGATAGATAGATAGATAGATAGATAGATAGATAGATGTGAACTGAGATAGATAGATAGATAGATATAAACAGTTATATAAATAGATGAGATAGTGAGAGGATTAAATAGGTAAACATATATGAAGATAGATAGACAGATAGATAGATAGACAGACAGACAGACAGACAGATAGATAGATAGACAGACACATAGATATGATAATAGATAGATACATAGAGAGAGAGAGAGAGATGAACCGAGATAGATGTGAACTGAGATAGATAGATAGATAGATAGACAGACAGACAGACAGATAGATAGATAGATAGATAGATAGATAGATAGATAGATAGATAGATAGATTGACAGACAGATATGATAATAGATAGATAGATAGATAGATAGATAGATAGATAGATAGATAGATAGATAGATAGATAGATAGATAGATATGAACTGAGAGGGATGTGAACGGAGATAGATAGATAGATAGATAGATTTATATCCTCTTACTTCTGTCGTCTCTGAACTTCTTAAGAATGAATCAACCTTAATTAACTTCTCGTTATCTTCTTCCATCTTTCACATCTTAAATAAACTCATTCAAAATTAAGTACAGCTCTTTGGCAGGTCTTTGGTTCTTTGCCAAACCTGTGTTTCCGGGAAAACATGAAAGTTGACATTTAACATTAAAATTCTTAAATTTCAAAACTTAAGTAGAATCTTCAGCTTAACCGAAAAAATAAACATCTTACAAAGCCTCTTCAAAAGATTTACAAATTCATTTCGACTTCGTCCGGTTCGGCTCTGACATATGGTAAACACGTCGGCTTTTTTGAATCGGCTTTTTTTTACCACGTTTCCACCATCGTCTGTATTTTCTCCAGTGTCTCTCGAGAGTAAAATATATTGACTTTCTTTCCTCTTTTCGGGAATATATGCTGGAGCAAGTGTTGACAAATATTCGTAGTGAACAGATGATGATATAAATCTATGCTATAGATAGTTATAAATAGTTGGGATCGGAATGATCTTGAACAAAAACAAAATCAACATTCTTTGTGTTACAAGACATGTGAGTTAAGATAATCCTTTCAAAAACAGAAGCTATGATCGGGTGTTGGAATAAAAGCAATGATGGTACCTAAACCGAATCCGTCAGGATGTGAAATTCCGTAATACTAAACACTTCAAATACATCGGTGTATTGTTCTGTTCTAAGTCATTCACAGTGACAGATATGAAAATTGAACATAGAATTGGCTGTAGATGTTTTCCGACACCACAAAAGACTACAAGATCAAAACATTATCCCAAGAACTCGAGCCTTGTTCATCACTAAATCTAGACTTTTATATACCGGGCATAATAGCAAAATTGTCCAAATCGTGTAACAGCAAAATTGACCAATTGATAGGTTAAAGCTTTGAACCGTTGTATCTTAGAAATGCTTGAAGTTATCATACTGGAATTGGCTGAGCTTTTTATATCACTACTGGACTCTCGGCAATAAGAATGTATAATTACTCTCCAAGCTTAACAGAAGACTCGTGAAAAATTCGATCATAAATCAAAATGACATGTTCATCATTAATTATCATAGTTAAGGATCGGAAGCTCATTAAGGATTAATAGAAATGTTCAAATGTTTTTCAGGAGCATATATATATATATATATATATATATATATATATATATATATATGGTCCTGAAAAATTTATTCCGGTTGAGCTCTTCGGGGAGGAAGTGTGGGTTTGTAAACAGTGACTATTACGGCTTATAATGCAAGACTCTTCGGTAAATCGAATCGAGTTCTCTCAGTCACTGTGTGTTTATCTAAAAATAAATACGCTTAAATTCACCTTCTTCTCTGCCGTGAGGCAACGGCTTCAGGGTAAAATTTCCGACTGACGTGAATTCAGCCGGTTTTCTATTCTAGCCAGAGGCAACCGGACGTCTAGCCACACTGATGAGCTGTGATACAGCGAAACAGTCGGTCTGTGGATGACAATATATATATATATATATATATATATATATATATATAGGTGACTATACTCGTGTCGAAAAACCTTCGAATTCTTGATTTAACAATAGCCAAACCAATCTCGAAGGGAAAAAAAGGTTTTAAAAAAGAAAGAGACAGGAACATGAAAGTTTGTCGAAAATAATCGCACAGATACAGGTTCAAGGCCCAAAGAAAAAAAAACCGATACGAGTAAACAACTAACAAACTAAAGAGCTCGATACAAACGTAGAGCAGACCTAGTCGAAACCTAATGAGCCAGACAAACCTACCAAGGTTTCACTTAGGCAGATCGTCTTTACAATTTAAATGGCGAGACGTAACCATATATTCTGTGCTAACAGTTTCATATTTCGCACATCTCGCTTGTGGAATTCTCTTCCAGATTCTTGCTTCCCTGTCTACTTTGATTTTCAAAAATTTAAATACAATGCCAATCATTATCTTCTGTCTTCTTAATTCCTGTTCTCTTATTTTCTCTCTCTTTAAGAATGTTTTTTCTCATATTCTTTCCCAATCACTTGTTAGTAACTCTGTTGCCTTGTCTGGGGTGAAATGATAAAAGATAACGGTGTTTGGTTACCAAGTTTTGCAAATATTGTTCATACGTATATATTTAATCCCGTTTTCAATCACTTTGAGTTATTTCCAAGTATATAAATTGAGCTATTAAGTTCCTGAAATTCAAGAAAATCTAATTTTTACCATCCTATTAGTTTGAAAACATAAACTTAAAATAAAAAATAAAATAAGTTTAGAGATGATAATATTTCCTCTGTATGTGTGCATATATATATATATATATATATATATATATATATATATATATATATATATATATATATATGTATGTTCAAGTTTTCATATATGTAAATAGATTTCCTATATTAATATTCTCAGTTGCACAGGTCGGTTGACATAATTTCGTTTTTCATTTTATGTGCCGTGTCCTTTCAGGACGTAGGCGATGACGGCCCTCCACTTCCTATTATTCCTTGTAGCTCTCAATATGTTTCGTCCTTCTGCCACCTTCCCTAGACCATGTTCTCCCATCCACTTTCTCAAGCTGTTTTCCCGTGTCTCTCTTTCCCTCTGTTCGACCTGTGAGTATCAGGTTCTCCAGGCCCTCCTTCCTCGTTATGTATCCCAGAAACTTCAGCTGTCCCTTCCTGATGTTAAGTACAAGATTCCTGCTTGTTTGCCTCCTCTCCAAGACCTCGTCGTTGCCCACCGGTCTATGATATCCTCATCCTCCTACTGTAGAACCACATCGCCGTCGTCTCGAGTCTCTTCTCCATCTTTGAGGAAACCGTCAAACTTTCGCTGCCGTAAAGGAGGACATGTCTCGTAGCAGCTCAGCAATCTTTTCTTTGTTACCAAAGAAATCCTCCTGTCTCGTAATACTCTGCCTAGCTATTGGAATGCGCCCTTGGCCATCCCGATACGTCTACGAATCTCAGTGTCGCACTTGCTGTCCTCTGTCAAAACCCTTCCCAGATATTTAAACTTCCGCACCTGCTTGATTTTAGTGTCCCCAACCTGTAAATAGCATTTCGGCCTCATGATGACCATGCATCCTGTCTTCTTGTAGTTTATGCTTAGTCCCTTCTTCTCGCTCTCCTTATGTAGGAGATTTTGTAATTTCTTTTCCGTGTCTGCTATCAAACAGACATCAAACACTGCTTAAACACGCGTATCCTCTAAATATTACTTTAAAATTAGATACCACCAAAAATGTTCTAAAAAGAAGCGTACCATGGTGAAAAAGGCCTCAAACTTGATAGAAACAAAGTTTTATCTTCAAAATACAAAGGTTATTATTAAGAGGAAAGTATTTTTTAAATTATTTTATTAAATTTTTTTTAATCATTTCTAGCACTTTTCAAATCTGGGTGATTTTTTTTTGTCTTAGGTCAAAGATTAGTATAGGGGTTTTTAGCATCTTTTTTGCGTTAAAACGCATTGTTTTGGAAATTGTTGCAAAAATCAAATCGATTATAATTAAATTTTCAGGAATTATTCACAAATAAACGAAATTATTTTTGCATTTTCTTTTTAAAAAAATCCAGGAAACATTTTTATTTGTTTAGACTTGTTAATCACCTCCACCACCAACAACTACCTGTAGAGGACCGTGAGTGTTTGTGTGTTGTTGTATTAAAAACACGTGTGTAACTCCTGATAGAATATTAAAAGGTCCAACTAAAAGAAAATGGTTGGACTTGAATTAAGTCCAACTGAAGATAAAGAAGACTGTTGAGGACCGTGTGTGTTTGTGTGTTGTTGTATTAGAATCACGTGTGTAACTCCTGGTAGAATATTAATTAAGTCCAAAACGCTGTATGGGTAATTTAGTGTTGAAATCTTAGATTGGATTTAAACATGTATCAATATGGTGATTTCCTTTCGTCTTTCAACGATAATGTGATTAAGCTTATCAGACAATACGAAAGGCACTTACTTAAAATAAATAGACATAACCTGTCTATATTATTTAATGAAACATACACGAATGAAAAATTGCTGCCGAAATATTCACAATATATATATATATATATATATATATATATATATATATATATATATATATATATATATATATATATATATATATGTATGTATAATTATTTATTTGAAAATTATAACATAAATATGTTATAAAATCACTACAAAAAGAGCCATTTTGTTTCAACACATCTGGTGTTTTATCAAGTGATGATATTGAATGTAGAATACATTCAACATCATCACTTGATAAGACACCAGAGGTATAACATATTTATGTTATAATTTTCAAATAAATAATTATATTTGCTCTACTCTGCATTGAGCACTCTTTTAAGAATAGTATTTGTTGGTTACTGGAATTTATTCCATATACACCAATCCAACATTTGTATATATATATACATATATATATATATATATATGTGTGTGTGTGTGTGTGTGTGTGTGTGTGTGTGTGTGTGTGTGTGTGTGTGTGTGATAGGAATATAGTTTTAATTTTTGCTATATTTATGAGTCAAAGTGCTCGATCTGAGGGATATATCGTATGTAAATATAAAAGTGGACATTGATGTCAACACCTAGCCGCGACAGTCTGTTTATGCCCAAAGCATTCGTCATGCCTGACGATTGCTTTTAAGCAGAAAACAGTCTGTCGCCTCTGGATTTCGACTTTAATGTGCACTTCTATACACACAGACACACAGACTTACAGATATATATGTATATTATATTTTCTGTTCATACTTTATTTTTACAGATACAAGTTTTTAAGTAAATGCTCTGTTTATAACATATATATATATATATATATATATATATATATATATATATATATGCCGTTGCATATGTTGTCAATACAGGTCTTGAAAACTGTTTCTAGAACCTCAATGTAAGCAGCAGAAGTTACTTAGAGACCTTGTGGAAAAAAGGGTGGTGGCATAAAATGTCCTTCATTGCTAACATCACCTAATCAATAAAGCCGTCTGTCATTTCTTCTGTTAAGTTTTTGATCTTGATCAAAATTTTTTTCATCTGAGAAAAGCGAAAATCACATCAGGATTTTTAAGTTTGTTGTTTTAACGGTTTTCTTTTGTTGTTTTTTTTTCAGACATAAATTGATCTCTCTGCATCACATAGTACTTGTATCGAATGTCTTCATGAACACTCCTATTGATTGTTTTTTCGGACACATGCAGCTTTTTGGCAATTGACCTCATTGATTGACCTCGGTTTTCATCAGTTATCTTGTTGACTTCCTAATAAATTCTGATGTTCTTACTTTATCAAAACGTGCAGAATGATTTTTACGTTTTGATACAGATATTGGGAAACTGTCAACGTCTTCTAACTCTTTTCGTATATTGTGGACAAACTCTGAGGAAACGTGCAATATCCAAATCGCCATGATCAGCCTTTAATGCCACAATCACAGTAGGCCTTTTATTCATTTGTTATCATAGGGTTTGCCATTATTGATTTCAGAAAAATAAAAGCATTAGAAGTTAGTGGAAAGCAGCATTAATCTTATATCTGTATGTCCTCAAATACCAGCCGCACCCTATATATATATATATATATATATATATATATATATATATATATATATATATATATATATATTGTTTATACATTATT
Source organism: Acanthosepion esculentum (assembly GCA_964036315.1). Classification (NCBI taxonomy): domain Eukaryota; kingdom Metazoa; phylum Mollusca; class Cephalopoda; order Sepiida; family Sepiidae; genus Acanthosepion; species Acanthosepion esculentum. The sequence continues at coordinate 71,668,744 of OZ038493.1, read as the reverse complement.
TTTATAGATGCATTTCATGTATGTAAATGCTCTGTTCCAAATTAAACAGTATTAATTTTATTTACCGGCCTGAATGTTCAAGGAATTTCCTAGAAAATATGCGTTCTCCGACAGGAATCTCAACTGTATTCCTATATATACGAGGATCATTCAATAAATAACGTGAACTTTTCGGTATAAGGACTTCTAATACAGATAGAAGCTTACTTTTTTTAAATTTTTCAACGTAGTCTCCCAGCACTGTCACACACTTTCACCATCTATGCACAAGCTTCCGTATTCCCTCAGCGTAAAAATCTTTGGACTGATGTCTCAGCCAGTCGCTCACAACACTTTTGACTTCATCGTCACTTTTAAACTTCGTGCCTCTCGTGAACGCTTTCAAGGGACCAAACAGGTGAAAGTCCGAAGGGGCAAGGTCTGGACTGTAAGGGGGATGAGGGAGCAGTTCCCAGCCCAGCTTGTTGATGGTCTACACCGTTTGGGTTGTTGTGCTGTTTGTGCTCTGCAGTAAACATCTTTGGCACCCACCGGCAGCTGACCTTGTGTGCTGTCCCAACAGATAAGCTCAAAGTCCTTGCAATGTCATCCACTGTCACCCTTCTGTCAGACTCAATGAGGTCATTGACTGATTCGATCACCTCAGGAGACCTCACTTCTGTAGGCCTCCCAGGCCTGTCTTCATCCTCAACATTGCTCTATCCTTCTTTAAACAATTTAGCCCACTTGTAGACATTTGTTTGGCTGAAACATGTGGCACCATACACAGTTGACATTCTCCTATGAATTTCAACTGGTTTGCACGCTTCAGCAACCAAAAACTTGATAACTGACCGCTGTTCAATCCTGGAGCATGCTTCTTGGTCAGCCATCTTTGTTAATCGCCAAAACTCTCAAAGTTTTTTCTTTCATCTGCAAAAGAAATTAAATCCATGTGAAAAAGAAGTAAAACAAAAAAATAAAAAAGAGTAAGCTTCTATCTGTATTAGAAGTCTTTATTCCGAAAAATTCACCTTATTTATTGAATGACCGTCGTGTGTGTGTATATATATATATATATATATATATATATATATATATATATATATATATATATATATATATATATATATATATATGAGGAAATATAGTCTTAAAGTGTGTTATATTTATGGGATAAAGTGCTCAATATCAGTGAGCGTGTGTAAATATAAAAGTGGACATGGAAGTCAGCACTTAGAGGTCAGACTAGTGCTGTTATTTTTCTCGGCTATTTATATATATGGGTCAGTGGTGCATTATAGGTAGTCTATTTTGGTGATTACTTTTACCGGAAGTCGCTTAGCTCGGATCTTTTATTTAATAATATTCTTCAAACTTTTACAGAAACACTTCCTGGAATCAAGCACCCTACACAAAATATTCAACAAAAACACAGTAAAAATCAGCTACAGTTGCACCGAGAACATGGCACAAATAATAAAAAAGCACAACAGGAAAATTATTAACAAACCACACGAACAAATTAAACCCACGTATAACTGCAGAATAAAAAACGAATGTCCCTTAAACGGTAATTGTTTACAAAACAACGTAATCTACCAAGCCACGATAAAATCAGCAGATAATGAAGAAAAAGTATATATAGGAGTAACCGAAGGACCATGGAAACAAAGAAATTATGTACACAAAATGTCTTTCACAAATAGTAAATATGCGAACAGCACAATGCTTTCTAAGTATATCTGGGAAATAAAAACAAAACACACACCACACCAAAAATATCTTGGAAAATAAGGAAAAAATCATCAGCCTACAACAACCTATCAAAAACTTGCAAACTTTGCTTGGAGGAAAAATAGCTATCATTACCTTCCCAGATCAAAATAAATTATTAAATAAAAGATCCGAGCTAATCTCAAAATGCAGACATGAAAACAAATTTTTACTACGTAACTTAAAATAGAAAAATAAATAAATATATAAACAAACAAACCAACAATAAAATAAGCAAAATAAATTACTCCAAACAAATTACAAAACCACACCTGTTAGAATATACGAAGTAAAATCAAAACAAAAGAACGGACGAAAGTTATAACGATAAAAAATAAAAAAATTAATAAAAGATAATATACTACGTTACTTAAAAATCGAAGGCCAAAAATATATAGTGTAACAAATAAATAACAACAAGTATAATAAATTGATCTAAATACATCCAAATATATAAATAAACTAACAACCGATTACGATAAACTAGCCGTTTAGAAAAAACAAATAAAGATAATCAACACAAATAGATAAATTAAAAACTGTTCCGACCAAAATAATAGTAAGAACAAACCACAACATCCCACCCCAAAATTCAACAAATAGATTTAATCAATGACAAATAAACAAATATATAAGATAAAAAATAAAAATGAAAATAAATAAAAACAAGCAAAACAATTTGACCCAAATAAATAAGCAAACAACCGACTTCCGGTAAATGGCCGCCATAATAGACTACCAACAATAAGCTATATAAACAAATTTTTTCTACGTTAACAAAAAACACCTATCAAAATAAAAAATAAATAAATAAATATATAAGATAAAAAATAAAAATAAAATTAAAAAAAACAAACAAAAAAACAAGCAAAATAATTTGACATAAATAAATAAACAAATAAGCGACTTACGGTAAAAGTAACCACCAAAATAGACTACCCATAATGCACCACTGACCCTTATATATAAATAGCCGAGAAAAATAACAGCACTAGTCGCCTGACGATTGCACTAGCATGAAACAGACTGTCGCCTCTAAGTGCTGACTTCCATGTCCAATTTTATATTTATATATATATATATATATATATATATATATATAGGTTCTGATCTAGATCTTGTATATATATATATATATATATATATATATATATATAGGTCGGGATCTGGAGGACTTAATCTTGTATATAACACCCGTCTTCAGTGCTAAACTGTATGTCTTGCTCATACTTGTCTACGGATTATTTGGTTTTGTTGCTGCGGTGTTTCGCATCATTTTTGCACAGGCATGGCTGATAATTACCCCAGCTATGGGTTAAATAACAGATCATGTATCCTTCTGTGGAATCACTCTTACCTCAACTATCCTCTTCATCTGTGGTTTTGATTTTGGAATGCTTATTGCAACTTCAGATTTCTGTGACACATTTTCCGCCATCGTTTACAGCACTTCGCAGATTAGACCAGATGCATTAGTAAAATGAATGCAGTGACATGGAAAAAGTATAGAAAGCTGTTTTGATTTTTTGTGGGGTGGGGTCAGGGATGTTACTCAGTGACCGACTGATTCAAAATCAATGACGGCCCCAAAAGTCCCTAGTGAACTAAATGTCCGGGAGACCACAATCAATGATGTCTGCCTCAGCAAACCTCTGTAATACCTTTTTACAACTAATTTGATGATCAGAAATTCAAGTATTACCAAATTGTTAAGATATAAGACAATCCGACCTAAAAAAAAATATAGATTACTAACCTAAACAGAGATACGCCATTTTACTATAAGTAGATTGAATATCTTAAGATAATCTTTGCTTTGCTGTCAGGTGAATCTATACAAATAGGCTACAGCAGCTACTTTTCTGCAATTTTGTTGAATTTGAGGTTCGTGAGTGCTGTGAAACTGTGCAAATAGTTAAATTATATGTATGTGGTTGTTCTGCCATTCCAAATTATTCGTCTTCATTATCGTCAACGATGGAAGCAATCGTATCCAGAGCTGGACACAGATGGTTCCTCTTGTCGATCATCGATTGTCTGAGACACCTGGCTAGTCACACGCTCTATAAGAAGACTCTCAGGTGAGGATAAGTGATTCAAAAATATTTCATGGACCACTATGGATTCATCAAGCTTTTGCTACTCAGGCAATCGCGAGTGGCAAATATTAGAAATCAATTTTTGAACCTAGACTTTTTAGATCAGGCTGTAGTTATAACTTAAAAATAAAGTCATAAATGGATTTCTCATCATCAAATTAGTTGGAAAAGAGGTATTACACAGGTTTGTGAGCTGAATGATTAAAAAGATATATGTGTCGCTTCGGCAGAATCGGCCATCTTGGATTTTGGGCTTTCGAACCTTTAGTTCACGCGGGACTTTTAAGGACTTTTTTGAATCAGTAGGTCACAGAGTAGCATCGCTGAAAAAACAGTTTTCTATATTTTTTCCATGTCCGTCTGTAATGCTCCTTGTCTAGATGAGTAAATGTCGCTACTGCTCAATTCCACCATCTTTAATTCACAGATTTCATCATGCACGCTTCCTCTTGCTAAGCACCATTCATTCTATGTTCTTATATATAACAGTTAACCCTTTCTTCTTGTTTTCCTTTACTGCAGTAAATTTTCTGATATCTTTATCTCCGAATATGCACCGCTTTAGTTTCCTTTCTTTCACCATACGGCCACTTTTAGATCCACTGCAGTAACAGAGTGTTAATCGATTTCGATTATTTCCTTAGATTAGGTCATTTTCAGTGGAGTGCAGTAATATGAATCTATTTCTAGGGTGTATGATTGTTTGGCCTTTAAACATATTGCATCATCCGTGATTGCATCAGATTTTTATCACGCCGAAACACTATTGTCTCGATTGTCGATTAGTTGTCCTTCGGCCATTGTCTGCGATTGATGTTACTCGAAGGGAGCGTACGAAAATTGTAACGCTGCACGAACACAAACCCTTACCAGTGAGCACATCAAAGTACTATCGCCTGGCTCAGAAACTCTCCTGATTTAAATCCAATCGAGAATCTGTGGTCGATCTGCAAGGAAATACTTTGTGGAATGGACATACGAAGTACTAACGTATCCACTGGGTCATGTTTCATTGGAAAATACGAAATAAGTAAATAATAACGGAATTATTTGTTTTGTTTCAGTTAATTTTCACAAGTGTGTATATGTATATATCAATGTGGACGTGTCTTCTTCTTCTCACGGGCAGGCCTTCTCGGCCACAAACGTGGACAGAGAAACACCCCCATCTAACAATGTGATACCCAGTAAAACGTTTCGTGCAGTATTTGTGACAACGTGTTTTGGCCAGTCGGTTGTCTCACTCGGAATCATAAAACTACACGTCCAGATTGTTGTCGGAAGACTTGCTTTTACTCAATGTGGGTTGGCTTCCAAATTACTTGCATATCTTACGAGCAATTGAAGATGTTATCGAAAATGACCTCTAGTAAGTTGTTAACCGGGGCAAGCAATGGATTCCAAAACAAAACTGCTGTCATTTAATCACGATAGGGAACTACTTGTGCCCTTCCTCAGCACGAATGATGCTATCCTTAAGGAGAGCAGCCTATTACACCTTCCTGGTCGCAAGTTTTCTACTGACATGCAGTGAAGTGAATATAATGAATCAATTACTGCTACTGGGGAAGTTTGTCATTCACGGTGTCATTCTAGTTAAGTTTTTGTCGCCAGAAAACGTCTTGCACATTTATAATTCTATCATTCGCCCATGCAGTGAAAATTGCTACCATATCTGGTCGGGTATATCTCGAGACTCATGACAAAATCCACATAAGGGTCTCGAATTTATTTGTTCCCGACCTGGCTAGTCGACTTCAGTCACGTCCCCACCGTCGTGGCAAGGCTTCCTTCTGTCTTTTTCTACAAATGTTTTCATTGTAATTGTTCTGATAAAATTTACTCCTTGCTATTTCGACTGCATGAACTTAAGAGTGCAACTGTTGAACTAACTAGATATCAAATAGTGTCTTTTCTCGCACTTCTTGCCTGTGGAAATAGCTTCCGATTTCTTACTTCCCTGCTCCCTTCAACCCACAAATGCAATGCCAATCGCCTTCTTCTATCTTCCTTAAACATGTTCTTTTATTGTCTTTCTCTTGAATAAAATCTTCTCTTTCTCTTTCACTGTCAGTAACCCTTTGCGTCTTAGTGGCGTTATCACCCGGCTTGGGGTGAAATGGTTAAAAATATCATGAACATGGAAAGCATTCTTAAATGTCAGTTTGGGGTTTATGTGTTATGAGTTAGAGTCGGTCTTACTCGGCCACGAATCGTCTTCTTCATATCTGTGCACATATTCTGTTAATGTTGCTAGGCGCAAATATTAGTGTTTTGACTTTTCTGTGTTGAAGACTAATTTTATTAGGTGTATACCTTTGTTCTTCCATATGCTTTTTCGTGTGTGTGGGGGGGGGAATCCGATATGGCAAGAAACAATTTCTGTCAACAGATGTCATTTGCCTCAGCGCCACGACTGGGCAGGGCGCTAGATTTTCAACGATCTGAGTCATATTATAGGCTGACCGGAGTAATACTGACATATTTGTAAAATCAAAAAAGAACATATTGCGAGAAACGTAAATGTAAGAGAAAAAGGAATCCAAGAATATGTAGTAGGTAATTGAAAAAGAAAGAAAGAATGTGAATCGATGAAAGAAAAAAGAATGAAAGAAAGAAAGAATGAAAGAAAGAATATGAATTGATGAAAGAAAGAAAGAAAGAAAGAAGGAATCTGAATCGAAGAAAGAAAGAAAGAAAGGAAACGAAACGAAAAGATCGCAAGAAATCTAAGAAAACCTAACGTATAAGAAAGGAAAAAAGAAACTGAATTGATGAATGAAAGAAAGAAAGAATCAAACATAGAACGTAAATGATACCAAGGAAGAAAGAAAATAATCGGCATGAATGAATGAATGAATGAATGAATGAATGAAACAAACAAAGAAAGAATGTGAATTGATGAAAGAAATAAAGGATGAATGAAAGAAAGAAAGAATCTGAATCGATGAAAAAAGAAAGAAAAAAGAAAGAAAGAAAGAAAGAAAGGAAGGAAGGAAGGAAGGAAGGAAGGAAGGAGGAAAAAAAGAAAAGAAACAGTACAAAGAAAGAAATGAAAGGAAACGAAACGATCGCAAGAAATCTAAAACATAAGGTATAAGAAAGGAAAAAATAATCTGAATTGAAGAAAGAAAGAAAGAAAGAAAGAAAGACAGAAAAACAGTAAAAAGAATGAAGGAATGAAAAATGAAATTAAGCGAAACGAAACGATCGCAAGAAAACTAAGAAAACATAACTTGTAAGAAAGAAAGAAAAAAAATCTGAATTGATGTAAGAAAGAAAGAAAGAAAAATAAAGAAAGAAAGAAAAAAGAAAGAATCAAACATAAAACGTAAATGATACCAAGGAAGAAAGAAAATAATCGGCATTCGAAGAAAGAAATAAAGACAGAAAAAAAAACCGTAATGCACCGGTTAACAAGCTCATCTTACAGAATATTCAAGAATTTGATTCTGAGAAGGTTATGATGGCCCTAGGCCAAACTGAGCAAACACTTGGTAAGTAATATGACATCATAATAACAGGAATAGCTGCACACTTCCCAGCTGTCCAGTGGGCGGAGATCAATCCCAGGTAAACTCCAGTTTCTGGAATGTTAATTTTTAGAACACCTTACTCCTCTCTTAGTTAGAAGATTGTTGTTATACAATCTTCCCCCGACCTCCTCAATTTTCACTCTGTTGAGCTTTCACTGTACTTAACTAAGCTTAGTAATAACTATAGGCCTGCTACCTCGCTAAAGTGGTCGCGTATATTTCACTGACACTACGGTGTCGATGAATTACAACCCCTTTCCCACAGACGCAACGTCGCAGACCCGTCGCGTCTTCTTCTTCCACTCCTCCTGGGTTATTTGAATAGGAGTAGAGGTTCATCCCTTGTTTTTCGGTTTAGGATTGGGTCTCTGCTTGCTTCTAAATTCTACTTCAATTTTATACGCCTAACGTCTTTGTCTTAAAGGTTGACCTCTATACGTCTAGAATTAGCTGTCTAACTTTCCTGGTATCTTGCCTTTTCTTACGCTAAATTAGCTCCACACAATAACCCTCTACTTTGAGTGGCCCTCGGGCCTTGTATTAGGCGAACATTAGTATAAAAAATTCTACTAGTTCAGACCTTAACACCTAGAACTCGATATGTCATGGGTGAAACATCTTCATCCCTTTCCTATTGCATTGTTAATAAGTTTCATTTGGAAAAAAAAAAGAGCCAGGTCGTTGTGGACAGACTCCCAAGAGTATGCTTCCCCGTTCGTTACAACCTTAATCTACCGTAATTCCTCGAAAATAATACGCATTTTCTTACTGTACATTATAGGTGATAGTAGGGGCGCGTATTATAAATAGGTTTAAACAAAAATATTTTTTCGTTATTAATTTATAATAATAAATACGTACTTTTTTCTTAGCTGAATAACAAAACGCTGAAAATTCAAAAACCTATCTTCGTAGTCATCAGGCAAAAGCTTCTTTCAATAGATATATCTAACCTCTTCATAAAAAGAAAACACTAGTTTGCAGAAGATTTAAATGTGTTTCAATGAATCATGGTTTTCATAAGTTCTTTTACCTTCATCCTTATTTCCACAATACTTATGGAACATCCACTTGATCGTCTTTCTTTCACAAATTCAACTAGACATTTTCTTCCATATCCGGATATAGTGCCTATCTTCCTCTACCTACAGCTTTGGCACTTTCTTAGCTCATTGTATAATTCTTTCTCCATAAACGTATGCTAGCCTCATTCAACTCATTCTCTAACTGCAGCTCTGCTTCCTATTCTTTCTGCTAATTCTGTTACTTTTTGGTTAAAATTTACACGATAACTTGCACGTTTCGACGACATATTGGCGGTAAAATAAAATGTTATATTCATCGGTAAAACCGCTGGTAATTTTAAACTTCATTTTAGCCGCTTCGTTTCGATTTTATTCTTAACGTCAAGGTCGACAAAATGTCTTAGTAATTATTTTCTTTTTGACAAAATTTATAGATGCGTATTATACATAGAGATAGATATATTTCTTAATATTTGGATCATTTGTTGGGGTGCGTATTATTTATGGGTGCGTGTTATTTTCGAAAAATGACAGTAATCAGACCTATCTATTCTACATATCATACTTTACAATTCTTATGTCCATAAAACAATACCGTTCAGTAACCCGCCCCTTGAGTGGCTCTCAAGCCTTGCATTGAGTGAACAATGGCATAAAAACAAGTGCGGTTCAAGAGTAAGTAAAAGCAGGGAATTCGAATACTGATTTGTCAAGCAGGCAGCCATTCTCTACTTAGAAGACTGTCACGCAGAATCTTCTTACTCGTTTTTCATAATGTCTTGAGGTCTAATAACTTTTACTGGTTATTATGAACATCTACTGAGTTCCAAGATCATTCTTCTTTTGAATGGCTGTTGTGTTCACTCTGTTAGGTTATTTTGAGTACATAGTGTACTAGTGATATTTATTCTGTGTAAATTACAGAAATTGGGCACAAGGCCGAAGGGGGGTTTGGGGAAAGGACAGTCTTCTTCTGTCTTAACTATAACTTAGCTAGCCACAAACACTGACCCAATCGTACAAACAATATTCCTTACACCAAAACAACACATTCATACGTACCTTTCTTACTACAACCACCATAATACCTCACTGTCTCTATGAAAATACTAACTAGTCCCCATATTTACAATTCAGTACATAGTATACTAATGAGCAAACCAAAATGAGCTGACTCATTTTATAGTACACCCATAGAAGGTTAACCAATCAGAAGACTAGAAATATTCGACCCGGTGTGCATAAAGGCGGCCATTTTGTTTTCTTTTTCGGAATATCTACTGCTAACCTGTCAACTGAGAACTACGTTTTCCTATTCTTTCCAAATATCCACTGCCAACCTTTGATATGGAAGACCTTAAGAATTCCTGAATAGCTGCTACGAGATATTGGTGCTGTTACATTGGACAAATTACTTCCTACGTCGGATTGCTACATTCAAACTACATTAAACATGTATTACACACTCCAGACCCCAACTGTAACACATATACAATCCATTGCTAAATATAGTGGGAAAATATGCTGGCTCATTATAACGCTCTCGGAACTACCTGCATGATATTCATAAGACGCTGATTAGGTCATAAATTAAGTATTGCTCAATATTTAGACAGAAGCTTCTCATTCCTTACTTTTCAGCCTTCATACGGTTCGAAATCCTTCACGCCGTTCTGTGTGAAATTACTTATTCTTCACTGTGCAAACGTTGCAAGACTATCGCTACTCTATCTACATTCTTCTGTTCTCTCAGTTCAGACATTTACACAGACTTGGGAGGGAAAATCTATTCTCTAATCTGCAACCTCTTTCCCATAGGTAAAACATTGCAAGCCTTTCATTAATCTATCGCTATTTTTATAGCAAATGTTCAGATGATCTCCATTTTTTAGTTCAACCAGTTAAGACATTTACAGGTGCTACATCCACGGAGTCAATTCATCCTCATTCCCCTGCCCCCATGCTAAATGCAAGTGGATAGTTTCACTCAGACAGCTTTTCCTAAGAACTGAATGTCAATCGTTAACCTTGTATTCTCCCCTCCCTAAAATCTCTCTCCTTCCTCTCATACATGTCATTCATCAGGAATATTTTAACTCTAATTTGAGTGGCTCTCGAGACTTCTGCTGGATGCACTTTAGTACTTCAGAATGAGGCAAGGTTATGTTTCGAAACGTCTGACGAAAATCTAAATTCTTACAAACGGCTTGCTCGTTAACCACTACACAGCCGCGTACATTAACGCAAATGAGAGGCTTGATGATATAAGCGGGGATTAATTTCTCATTTACAAGTAAAAAAAAAAATAAAATAGGACAGCACCTTGTCGAATGATGAGAGCCTAACCTTTACGTAAATCTATTGGCCCGACCCACCTGAAACTTGGTTATGTCATCGCACAGGTAAGCACAGATATCGAGTAACCAGGTGTCAAGAAAACAAGCAGCAAGTGCAACAAGGAAAGACTATATAATGGTTGTGTATCTTTCCAATTAATCCAGGCAGTGAGTAGAGAAGGTTGAAATTTTTGTGTCGTGGGTAGAATGAAAAAAATAAAATAAAAATAGCACTTCATGTCTAAAATCAATTATACGCTTAGCACATTTATCGGGGATTGAATTTCGATTGGAATGCAGCTTGCGATCTGGGGGGAAGTATTAATATCGGAAAAGTTTAACTTGGCTTGGCAAGCATGAAGAAAGACTTTTTGCCAGGAAGAATTGCCGTTTGTGGAAACGTCTCATTCTCGCAAATTCTTTGTTTAATTGAGCATGAAAGAAAAAGAAGCATGCTACAAACGCACAAGATATGCATATTCGAAAGTAATGTATTGGGTTGAGTCAAAAGATTCTAGCTTATGCTCTTGTCAAAGACTTTTATTCCTATAAACGGAGAACAACATTATCCAACCATCGATGTGTTTTCTCTTCAATGACCTTATTTTTATGCTAGACAAATTTTCTCGCCAGAATCTGGCTTGCATATTTAAAAGTCATTTATTTATATTCATCATTCACGCATTGAATATTGCTGCCACTCGTTCTCGGTATGACGATAAACTACATCCGCGTCCAGGGTAAGACAATAAACTACGTCCAACAGCAAGGCCTCTGATCAGGAGGTTTTGAGGAGCGTGGAACCACATCTTAATTGCTGCTTTTCCCAGGTCCACCCTGACCCAGGGTGGTAGCACCTGTTAGGGTCCCAGCTATGGGCAAAAAGTTAACACCCAATCTTGTGTAAAAATAGGTTTTAATACCAGTAATACTTTCTATTTCTTTTTAAATTATTACCAGCAATAATTTTTTAAGGAGAAATTATCATCAGCAATAATTAAAATTTACAGTGAAACATATAAAGTTAGAGTGTGTAGATTTTGATCAAGTGCGAACAAAATATTACCAAGTGAGTAATTTAAAAAAAAAACTTTATGAAAATAAAACCATCCAAGATTGTAAATTTCCTAAAAGAAGTTGTATTGTACTAAAAAAATATGAGTAATTGAAAAATGGTTTACATATATATATATATATATATATATATATATATATATATATATATATATACACACCTTTTTTTACCAAACTATCGCTATGATTCTATTTCAAAAATTTTGTTGGCATTAAATGACCCACTGAGGTTGATATGCCATAAACCAAAACAACTAACCAATATTGCTGCCACATCAAGTCTGGTGCTTCTGCCATTTATTTAGAGATTCTTGATGAAATACAAAGAAGAATCTGAAAAGTTATCGGTCGTGACCTGGCATATCGGTTTCAGTCCCTTTCCCACCACTGTGATGAGGTATTATGTACACTATTTACATTATTCGGACTATTGTCCTCATCGTTGTCGCCATATTTATCACAACGTTTCGGCCCTTCAGTATCTATCTATATTTCTAAGAAATAGAGGAGATAAAAAGTGCAGGTTATGATGATATGTAGATAATTATTGACTCTAATCTTAAAGGGGATAATTTTTTAGTGGTCACGGAAGTACATTTCTGGGAGTTTGTTCCAAAAAGTAGCGGTTCTTGGACAGAAGCTTACCAATTGGGATTTTCTTCTTACCAATGTAATAAGAAGCGGGGATAAGGATGATTCAAACCTGTGTAAGTAGCATGACGGGTTTTAGTACTAAAAGTATGAACTGGGGGAAGTAAAGAATGTAACGCTCCAGAACATTTTCACTCGAAATGCCGATAGAACAGCGATAGTCTTGCGATGTACCGCCCGAGAAATGTTTTTTGTTTTTAGTGTGAAGATAATTCATCACTTAAAAGACCACGTAAACGGTTCGACACACTGCCAAACCTAGACATTTGTAGCTATGCACGCTGTTTTTTTATGTGGCTTTTGTGAAGATAAAGCATGGTACAGGGAGTCAAGCATTTTGTGAAGCTGTACAAGGAACCGTCCATTATACCAGAATCTTCGGCAATTGATCGTTCTACGTGAAGGCTGGGGTTAGTTTAATTTCCAGTAGACTTTCAAAGCCAGGAGCCTTCACTAGAGAACAAACATCCACTATGAGAGGCGAAAACTTAACGTTCACCCGTTGATGGTGGAATATTGCTAGTTTGACTATAGAGCAATGATTCTCAACGTGAAGTGCAGGTCCCGAAAGGGACCTTCAATCGGTTGTGAACTGAGGTAGGAATTGGCTGGTTAACTTTAACGAGTCCAAAACAAAACTGCTCTCCATTAATCACCACAAGGATCCTTCCCTGCATCCCATTAGAATGTCTGAAGCTCAACTTCTCGATAGCTCCTCTCTGCGGCTGCTCGGTCTCAGGCTGTCTGCTGACCTGAGATGGAACAAATACATTGAGTCAATTGGTTAATCCACTGCAAGGACAGTTGGCTCCCTGTGCCGGGCCAGGAAATTCTTCTCCCCGGAATCGATCCTCCAAATTTACAAATCAACCATCCGCCCTTGCATGGAGTATTGCTGCCATATATGGTCTGGAGCCCCTTCTGTTTATCTCAAGGTTCTTGATAAGATCCAGAGACGGGTATGCAATGTAATTGGCCCTGATCTGACTTCTCGTCTGCAGTCGCTCTCTCACAGACGCACCGTCGCCTCTATCTGTCTCTTTTATAAATATTTCCATGGTAATTGCTCCGATGAGCTGCTATCGCTGGTTCCCAGGCTTCATGAATTCAAGCGTCCTACGAGGCTGGCATCCCGTTCCCAGCCTTTCACTGTTGAAACTGTTAAATATAGAGGTCTCTTCTACTCCAATAGCTTCATATCTCACGCCTATGGAACTCCCTTCCTCATTCCTGTTTCCCTGATGCCTATGATCTCCCACTATTCAAGTGTAACGTCAATCGACATCTCCAGTTGCCTTGATCTATCCTCTATCCTTCTCCACATCCTTTCCTCTAACATTCCTATTTGCTCTCGCTCCAAATCCTCTGTAACCCCTTGCGTGCTAGTGGCTTCCAGCCTTGCTTGGGGTGAAAAGCTTAAAACAAATGTCCCACTGGTGGCGGATAGTAATATTTTGCTGGGTCATGCGTAGGATGAGCACTCTTCAGCTGATTATAACAACAGGATAAGGGGCGATTCGAGAATGAGTTAGCAACAGTGCTTTATTTTCTAGTGAGTCTGAGTGAGTGTTAATGTTAATGCGTACGTTAATACATACGATGTATATACAGTGTGCACACATAAAAATATTTTGTCTGTATATTTCGTATATAAATGTGAAATTGTCTAAATGTTTTATTTGCCTGGGCGCATTCGCTTTATCAAGGATGATTTTATTTTTACGTTTAACTGAATATAGAGATAATGCAAATAAAGCCCGATTCATATGTAAAACAAATGACTAAAAATAATGGAAATATTAATAAAAAACATTTACATAATTTCAACATAATTTACACACAGAAAAGAAAATTATAAAAACACACGAAAAATTAAATAAAGAAAACTTAACCTTGTCAGTCGTTTTAATGTAACTTGAACACACACACGCACACACACATACATACACACACACACATATATAATTATTTATTCAAAAATTATAACATAAACATGTTATAACATCACTACAAAAATAGCCATTTTGTTTTAACACTTCTGGTGTCTTCTCAAGTGATGGTGTTGAATGTAGAATCTTATTCTGTATACACCGATCATATATATATATATATATATATATATATATATATATATATATATATATATATATAAAGAACAGTAAGATATATAATCCGGTGTTCTTACTGATATTTTTTATTTTATTTTTACATATATTTTTGTCATCCACAGACAGACTGTTTCGCTGTTTCACAGCTCATCAGTGTGGCTAGACGTCCGGTTGCCTCTAGCTAGAATTGAAACCCGAAACATTTGCGTCAGTCTGAACTTCTCCCACTAAGCCATCAGCGTACGGTACTGGATGAGGGTGAATTTTAGCGTGTTTATTTTTAGATTCAGATAAACACACAGTGACTGAGAGTGACTCAATTCTGTCGAAGAGTCGTGCAGTATTAGCTTAAATAGTCACTGTTTACAAATTCACACCTCAAACCAGTGGGCTCAACCGAATATATATATATATATATATATATATATATATATATATATATATATATATATATATATATATATATATATATAGTAGCTTAAAGGCCACCCAATCGGGCGGCATTTAAACTAGCTCCTGTGGTGGGCTCGTTATTGAGCCTTCATCACAATAAATAGGAACAATAAACTACAGAAAATTGGAAATAATAAACCAGAGAAGAACACAAAATTGATCACAGCATTTAGATATTACATTAATATTTAAGGTTAGCTTTTAAAAGTTCAACGATAATTCTTCTGCCACCACTTAATTTACAAAGAACTTGGTATACGTAGGTCCTTACTTTCCGTACAATTATTTTTATTTCATGGGTGACTTTCGCTGCATTTCGCAGTTAACTTCGATTATTCCCAAATTTATTTGCAGGTTATAAAAATTGTTATCAGACAAAAAAATCGTCGTAAAAAATCACGTACAAAAATCGCAATAGTGAAAAAAACCAGACTCTCAGATTGTTTTTAAATCTGCTCATGGAATCGGCCCGATTCCAAAATCGTAAGATATTTTGGGCTACAGCCGCTATGAGTAAAGTTGAAAACACGGAATTTTATTTTGAAATACAGTAATTTAGAAACAGTTATATTTTCATTTGAAATGAGCTATTGAAAGTTAGAGAGTCCCATTAAGTTGAAAAAGTGGGACACACACACACACACACACACATATATATATATATATATATATATATATAAGTTTGTGTGTGTGCGTCTACGTACATATGTATGCCTTCAGATGTATACGAATGCTTTGAGAATTTTCAGAGGCCATCATTATGAATTCGATTAATTCTGTTTTATTATTTAAAATTCGTATAATGCACGAATGTATTTTCTTACATGCCAAGGGAAAAATTAATTGAAATAAAAATGTAAAAAAATTAATAATTGTCGCCTTTCGAAGGACATTCATCGTACAATGGTGTCTTCCGTTCAACCTTGAAGTCATAACACAAGAGAACAAAAGCACGGAAAGAAAGAGAAAAAGAAATAAAAACGTAAAAACGGTAGTAAAAAAAAAAAGCTTGAAAGAAGATTGTGAAGAAAAAAGAATAAAGAAAAAAACTTCCTTTTTATGAATGCTCGTTCGCTGTATGTTTTTCTATATTTTTTTATTCAAAACAGGAAAATTTGAAAGAAACTATTTTTTTTTTTAATTATTATTTTAGGTTCAAATAAATTTAATATGTTAAATTGGAACACAAGCAGCAAATTTTCTGGCAAAATAGAATTGTTACTTTCTTTTTCATCCAAACGTCTCTTAAATCAGTTTGCGTATCGACGGCCATTTTTATAACTCCATATATGGCCATAAACTAAGTAATCTTTCGAAATAGCTTATTAGCTTTTCTATTAACCCACTGTGAGCAGAACGGAGCCTTGTAACAGAATTATAGCCCTGGCTTTTCAAATACCCCATTTAAAATATTACAAATATATAATTTAGTTCTTAATCTACGGGGTGGTACGAAATTCTTGTCACCCCCTACATAATATACTTTTCTATTTCAACGCTCTGTGGGGTATTATCAAAGAGAGAGCTTAACATGAACGATACCAGAATACCCATCAGTTGGAGGACGCCTTTCGGAGAGCATTTGCAACAATCACCAAAGCACAACATGGCGCCGCATAATTTTCTGTCACAAAAATGGTGTTCATATAGACTTTCTCGATGTATGACAATGAAAATGAATAAACCGAATCCAGTAGACTTGCTTTGTATTACTGTATTGTTCTTTTATTGTCCTCTACTTTTTGGTAGGGAGTGACAAGATATTCGGACCACACTGAAACGGATAATGTCTCGGAATTGTTAATCGGAAAACCAA
Organism: Acanthosepion esculentum; assembly: GCA_964036315.1. NCBI lineage: Eukaryota > Metazoa > Mollusca > Cephalopoda > Sepiida > Sepiidae > Acanthosepion > Acanthosepion esculentum. The sequence continues at coordinate 71,651,891 of OZ038493.1, read as the reverse complement.
GTTCCAATTTCAGTCGGGTTCGTTGTATTCACATAAGTGCAAGTAACCTTGAGAAAGCTATGAATCCACCTCTTCTCTCCTCAGCTATGGGTTAATTATGAAAAAATCTATAATTAAACTATTATTATCTCTGTTGTAACCAGGATGTAAGAAAAACGGAAGTACTGTTTCAGTTATTGTTCAGACACGGAAGTACTGTGTCAGCCATATTGTGTATGTGTGAATAAAAAGCAAGAGTATCTCTTCTACAGACAAAAGTCATCGGTCTAAACTGCGTAGTCGTTTTTATCACAGACCCCCTTACAAAGTTGTGACAATCTCTAAAAATAATAAAACAAATCTTAAAATATGAGAATATTTTCGCCCTAACCACCCAAAAGAGTTGATAAGCCATAGAAATAAATCAGTCAAAAAATGTTTTTTTGTTCCGAGTCTTAAGGGTAATATACTCTTGAGGTTTTCTTTACGGTTGAATTTTACGAGACATTGCTCGACTGGGGGAGCTCGAGTTAAAATATATAGTCGAAATCGTTAAAAACCTTTCCGAAGCGTAAAAGTAATTTCGACACTTTACGCTGTAGAAAGAATGGCGTCCTTTCAACGTCGCCAAATATTCTTCAGTCCATACTGGCAAGTTTATTACCTCTTTTCCGCTAATATTTTCAGCCTAATGAAAGTGAATAAACTGAATCAAGTACATGTGCTTTGTATCCCTGAATTACTTGTTCTCATTACTTCTAGTATATTGCCTTTGTTTTTTGTGGGTTTTCTCATGATCCGTTTTATGCTTGCGTGTGGTCACAGTGTCGCTACAGCACCTGACCAGTTCCCTCTACATATCTGGGTCGAAAGCCGAAGAGGCATTCATTTAGCGTCAAATAGATCTTAGTAAAGAAAATGACCACTGCGTCCGCGTTGTAGAACGTAGCATAGAAAATATGCGTCCTCCGACAGGAATCGAACCTGTATCCTATACGGAGCCGTCATATAGCCTGACGTGCTTTTACCCTCGGAGGACGCCTATTTTCTATGAAAATTTCTCGGACATTCAGGCTGGTAAATGTCGTTAATATTGTTTATTATAAACGGAGCATTTACTTAAATATTTGTATCTATAAAAAGAACGTATAAACATAAAAAAAATTGTCTTAAAATCATGAAAATGTCTAAATTCTTTAGAACTATATATATATATATATATATATATGTATATATATATATATATAAAGTTGTATGGATACGAGTTTGTGACACTGGGTGACATTAGACAAAGAGTGAGTTTGTCTGATGACCTCAAAAGCACGAAAAACCCAGGATCACAAACTCATATCCATACAACATTTTATATTAGTTCTATCACTGATATTGTGCGCTTTCAACTAACCAAAATTACGATTCTTAAAAGAGTGCTCAATACAGAGTAGAGAAAATATTGTTTATTCAAAATTATAACATAAATATGTTATAACATCACTTCAAAAATAACCATTTTGTTTCAACACTTCTGGTGTCTTATCAAGTGATGATGTTGAATGTAAAACCCACAAAAAAACATCATCACTTGATTTTTGCAGTGATCTGATAACATGTTTATTTGTTCATATACGTTTTTGGTTCTGATGAAGCCTAGAAAGGCGAAACACGTAATCAAAGCTATGTTAAATGAAAAGTTTTCGTTTGTAAAATTTATTAAAATCTTTGTCGAGATTCTTATTTTAAACACACACACACACACACACACACGCATGTATATACACAGACATGACAGAATTGAATAGACGCTCACAGAAACCGTTTATTTTATTAAACAAGTAATTTATACAAATGAAGTTATTATAAATGGTCATAAATTTAATAACTAATACTTGGTTGACATCCCTTTTGCTTTTATTAATGCAATGACCCTTCTAGGCATGCTAGCAATGAGTTCACGAATATCATCTTGAGGGATTTCTTGCCATGTTACACGCAATAATCCTAAAAGTTCAGGCTTAGAAGATGGCTTCCTGTTCTTTTTACAGAGTTTTCGATCTAATATGCCCCAAAGGTGTTCAATAGGGTTAATATCCGGGGACTGACTTGGCCATGGAAGTTTATTGATCCCATTTTGTCTCAACCAATGTTACGTTGCTTGAGCAGTGTGACATGTAGCTCCATCTTCCATAAATAGGGAGTCAACTTTGCTCATTCTACTACTTGAGAATATTGGAAGGAGCCCTTTCTTTAATATAGAAACATATTTGGTTGAATTAATGTTTCCTACACACTCCACAAGCTCTGAACAGCCATCACTTCAAATTGCACCCCATACCATTTCTGAAATGCCCCCATGTTTCACCGTTGGCTGCAGTCTTTTTAAATCAAACTCTTGACTACAGAGTCTCCATACCCATACTCTTCCACTGTCAGAAAATAATGCGAATCTTGACTCATCAGAGGAAATGACAATGGTCCAAAACGTCACAGGTCTCTCCACCATCTCATGAGCCCAATCCTTTCTGCGTTTGATATTGGCTGGACCGAGAAGTGGTTTCCTTCTCGCAGCTCTGCCATAGTAGCCCAGCTTGTGAAGATACCTGACAGCTGTTCTGGGACTGACATCAACTTGCGTTGCTATGTCAGAGGCCTTGCAACGTGGATCCTGTTCAACATTTCTTTCGACAAGACGCATGGTTCTTTCATAGGTCCCAGGGTGGCCTGGATGAGGTTTTGTGCACTTCTTGCCCTCTCTGGTGAATTGTACGATCACTCTATTAACAGTAGAAAGGGGTATTGAAAGACTTTCAGATATTTTTCATTGACTAAGACCACCTTCATGATACGTCCTCGCTGAAATTCAGATAGGTCTGATGCTCCATTGGTTCGTGGCATGTTCCAGTATTGATATCTGCAATTTTAATCAAATAATCTAAGTTAATTTATCTTGGTTATTAAAAAAAATCAGAAATAAAATGTATCTTGGTGTCTATTCAATTCTGTCATGTTTGTATATATATATATATATATATATATATATATATATATATATATATATAGGTATGGGTATGTGGACAAGTTAGAAAGTTTGCATTCTGGCCATGAGACCCGGGTTCGAAACTCACCATGGCCGATTTGTGAGGAAGGAGACATTGGACTGGAGGGGTCGATCCCAGCGTGCGGCACCTTTGGAAAGTGCCTGAAAATCATACCACCGGTTGATTTAAGCCTTGTGATTGAAACTAAGTAGATGGAACCCATGGGGGCAGTCGATAGCTGTACTAGCACGAAGTCACAAGTCATCGTGGCCGAGGGATTGATCGTACTGGCCTTGTCCAAACTGTTGATCACAGATATTTGCCCACTTTGTCATGCCCACTTTTATATACGATGGATGTGAATGCCGTACAATCTGTTACAAGATGGTCAGTTTTTCGGGATATTCATCACAGAATCTGCATTTGGGGTCAATTATTATTATTATTATTATTGTCATCATTATTATTATTATTTCCTTTGATTGCTGTTCTATACTTGTTTCCGCTCGTGTCCCAAATATAGACCTACGGTCAAAAATGCCATCATGACATTTTCCGTGGGTAGAGAATTTTCGTAAATAAAAAAGGAGGCAACCTAAGATCACACAAATTTTGCGTAGATAAAACTCTTCGTAATATGTAAGGTTGTACTTGTGAGAATAATTTTTTGGATTTCTTTAAGGCATGGGCTGCCAGGTATCCCTTCAGTGAGTCTATTGGAAACTTTTCTAACCGAACTTAGGCCTCCAACTACAACTTAAGAATTATTGATGTCCTCATATGCCACATTTTTTGGATTTCCACTTCAACATCCTTGTATTTTGATAGTTTTTTTGAAGACCTTCAAATACGCATTAGTCTGCAGGGACTGCGATGTTAATAAGAAAACACATTCTGTTTTTGTTGTCTTTGACCACGATGTCTGAGCGATTAACTTTTGATTGTTCTTTTTGTGTTCTCTATTGGATACAATACGCTTTACGTATTTCCTGTTGGTTTTCGTTTTTTGTTTTTTTTTTGTAATTGTTGTTGAGTCTGGATGAGTGCGCGCATTTGAGTGAGACTTTGATAAAGTGATTGGGGATTGTTTCAATTTAATTTAAAACCGCATTAATTTCGCCTGATTAAATTATGTTTCTGTCACAATATAGGATTGTGGTGGGTTATTATTATTATTTTTATTATTAATATTTCCTTTGATTTCGGGGGTTTCCACATTTCTTTCCGGGTCCCGCCCAGAAACCTAAGGTTAGAAATGGCACCATGACTCTTTCCACTGACAAAATCTTTTTTTTTACATAGATAAAGCCCTTCGTAATGTGCGGGCTGTACTTGTCAGAATAATTTTTTGTATCTCTTTGAGGCATGGACTTCCAGGAATCCCTTCAATTAGTCAATTGGAATCTTTTCTAACCAATCCTAAGGCTCCAACTACAACAGGGATTGTTGATGTTCCCATGCGCCACATTTTTGAGATTTCTATTTCAAGGTCCTTGTATTTTGACAGCTTTTTGAAGATCTTCAAAGATACATTGCAGTCTGCAGGGACTGCCATATCAATAAGGACATTTTTGGGGTCTCTAATAACAATGTCTGTGCGGTTGGCTTTGATTGTTCTGTCAGTGTATATTGTGTAGTCCCATACAATTGTAACACGTCCTATCTCCGTAACTAGGTCTGGGTGATGTTCGTACCAGTTTCTTTCAGTTTCATTATTATTATTATTATTATTATTATTATTATTATTATTATTATTATTATTATTATTTTATTTCCGTGTTCCAAACAGAGATCTAAGATCAGAAATGGCATCATGACATTTTCCACTGCGGCTTTTTTGAGGAAATAAAATCACACACACATTTTACACAGATAAAGCTCTTCGTAATGTGTGAGCTGTACTTGTGAGTACAATATTTTGTATTTCTTTAAGGCATGGACTTCCGGGAATCCCTTCAATGAATCTGTCGGAACCTTTTTTAATCAATCCGAGTGCTCCAACTACAACTGGAATTGTTGATGCCCTCAAGTACCATATTTTTTAGATTTCGATTTCTTTGAAAATCCTCCAAGGTACATTACAGTTTGCAGGGACTTTCATGTCAGTAAGAAGGTACATTTTGTTTTTGTGGTCTTTAATCACGATGTCTGGACGATTAAATTTGATTGTTCTGTCTGTGTGTCTTGTAAAGTTCCATAAAATTTATTACAGGTCATTTGTTTGTATTCGGGTTTGGGTGATGTTGAAACCAATTTCTTGCAGTTTCCTTCCCAGTGACAGATTTTTCAGTGCAGATATTGGTCCATTCTGTCATACCGAGTTTTATTATTATTATTATTATTATTATAGAAGGGTGTATCAAAATATTTTCGCTTTGTACATGTTAACAGCTCCAATGAATTTAGATCAGAATCCATCGGAGTCCTAGCCATTATTATTATTATTGAGATATATTTTGCATAAACAGATCAATCTAAGTCTGATTTGATTTAATAAACCTTGTTTCGGGACTTTTAGATTGCAGTTAGAATGCAATCAGCACATGACCAACATCATGTTCAAACGGTTGAGTGCAGGACTTTCTCGATTTTTTAAAATGCTCCCTGAGATTGCAGACCCGGATGTATCGTCACACTTATGCAAATCGTCCAGTCAACCCTTTTCTAATTAACGACGAGGCTCTTTTAATTCTATTCTCTAGTAGTTGAATGGTTCGACCAATATAGTCAGCTTTGTATTGATAATTGAGTGGTATCTGTTATAGAGCCGGTTTTAAGATAGGCAAGACATCTTTATAAATTGATCCCAACATAGGTCGAGAAGAGAACACCATGCGTAAACTGGCCAGAGAATAGTAATACCTGACACTAGTCAAGAATTTGTTTATCAGATCTCACATTATTGATTTGATTTTGAGCGTCTTATCCATATTTTATGGGTTATTTAAAGACGGAAAATATTTTTAGATTGTACGGATTTTTGGAGGCATTAATGATTTTTACTTTGGCAAGTTCGACTAATTAAGTTTTGTCTGGTGAATAGAGAAATGGTGAATCCATACCTTTCTCAAGTGTATTTGTGTGTAAGTGAATATAACGAAGTCGATTAAAATTGGAACACTACTCTCTGATTTCCAATAGCGGATTTAGTAATCGATTCAATAGAGTCTTTCCACTTCAGGCGCAACGAGTCACTTTCTTAGGGGGTTAGCATCAGCCATGTCGATGGAAAACAGCGAGAGAGATCTCAGATTATTCGCAGAGAGTTTTTTTCTTTTCTTGACTTTTCAAAAAATTATCTCCGATTGTTTTTTTTTGTTGTTTTTTTTGTTGTTTTTTTTGTTGTTTTTTTTGTTCGTTTTTTGCTTTTTTTGCTTTGTTTACATTTTATTCGACGGATATATATATATATATATATATATATATATATATATATATATATATATATATATATATATGGTATTGGTAGGTGATTTTATCTTGAAAGGTTTTCAACCCGAAAGTTTTGTTAGTTTTGACCAACCGTGATTAATTAAATCCACAATTGTCGATTCGGTGGATGATAAGAATCTAATCCAGAGAAAAAGATATATCTAGTTCAAGCAAAGAAGCCCTAAATCAAGCAAAGAAACCTAATACAAAGAAAAAGGGAACACTGTGACCCGAAGACGTATTTGGATAACCAAAGATGCCTTCCAAATGCTAAGCAGAGTATTAAGAGAGAGAAAATGTTTCGATGGAAGCAATGAAGAAAGTACTGAATTGTTATATGATATCTATCCTCCTGTATGGCAGCGAATAAATGGCAAAAGTAAAACGTATTATGAACTACAGATGACGGAAAGATCCACACTGAAATTCGAAGACGAAAAGGGATAACCAAGGAAGCATTCCAAAAGTTACGCAGAATACTGAGGAATAGAAAAATTTCGCTAGAAACAAGGAAAAGCGTACTAAGCCACTGTGTGATATCTATATGCCTCTATGGCAGCCAGTTCTGGACAATCTCACAGATGAAGAAGAGACTTGAAGCAACAGAAATGCTGTTCTACAGAAGGATGCTGAGGATACCATGGGCTAAAAATGTGAACAACGACGAGCTTTTGGAGAAAATGGAAACAAAATGGTAACTTATATTTAACATCAGGAAGAGGCAGTTGAAATTTCTGGGGCTTGGGAAATGTGATACTCACAGGACAGATTGAGGGAAAGAGGAAAGCTTCGTGTGGCATAGATGATGGGCTTGTGCAAATTGATGACAAAACAGATTTTGTGAGTAATAGAAAAAATGGGCTACAAGGGACAGGAAGATGTGGAGGGCCATGATCGCCTACGTCCTTTGGAAGACGGCAGATAAAAGAAGATATTGAGTGTCAAAATTTCTGACTCTTTGCGTTACTCTATTCGGCGTTGTTCTTTTTTAGAAGTCTCCTTATGCATAGCAACGGACGAGGTTGGAAATGCAATGCAATATAGAGAAAAAGGAAAAAAAAACTGGGAAAATACAGACACGTGTTAAAGAATTTGCTGATTCGACTCCAGGGACAGAAAAAGGAAAGAATAAATTAGAATTTTCTCTTGAGTACCGAGTCAGTTAGGCTTGTTACTCTGTGAGAAGGAAAACGAAAGCTTCTCATTTTAAACCTGCAGGAAATACCAGCATGTATCAAAAGTATTTTCGTTTTTTAAAGAGTTTTCTTCTTTTTTTTTTAAATGTCATTTACACATCTAAAAACACAGTGGCTTCAAATTATTATTATTATTATTATTATTATTATTATTATTATTATTATTATTAATAAGACTACAACTACTAGTAACAATAATAATACTATTATTAACATTTAGAGAAAAGAGCGATTTAAGAAAACGAAAAAGAAAAAAAACAGCAATGTTTTTTTTCTTTTCCTTTTCTGAAATAGCGCTCTACTCTGTTGGAAAATACTGGAAGAATTATGCCAATAATGTTTGCTATCATTATTATTATTACTATCTTTATTGTTGTTAATAATATTCTAAGCATGGACGAATGGTAGACTTATAGATATGCAAGACATATTCTGGAGAGAAAAATTGTCTCGCCCGGTCCGGTGAACCGATTTTCTTAGCAGCTGAATTATCAATGGATTAAATGGAGTTTTTTCACTTCATGTCAGCCGAAAATGTTTGCCTAAGAAGGCGCAACGAGTCACTTTCCTGGAGGTTAGCATCAGCCATATGAAGAACATAAGAACTGTATTTTGAAACATAAAAGGAACATGAGGATTGGTTCTTGCAAGATAAGAAATGCACTGATAAGTTCTTATTTTAACATAAGAAAATAAGAACTGTAGTCTGAAACATAAGAAGAACGTAAGAACTGTATTTCGAAACAAGAATAACATAAGAACTGTATTTTGAAACATAAGAAGGATGTAAGAACTGTATTTTGAAACATATGAACTGTATAGGTTCTTATTTTAATATAAGATCCTCTCTCTCTCTCTCTCTCTCTCTCTCTCTCTCTCTCTCTCTCTCTCTCTCTCTCTCTCTCTCTCCACCCGTACGCTCACATATTTGTGTTTGGCGATTTCAACGCCCACCATAACAAGTGGCCTAAGAATGCTTCTAGCGACCTTGCAGGCGCACACACATTTAACTTTTCAGTTTCTCAATCCCTCCCGCAGAAAATTGACTTCCGCGCGTTTTGCATACAACCGGGACGGGAAGACCTCTCTTCTCGACCTGTGTTTTACCTCCATCCCCGAGTCTTTTAGTACCACGCAGCTCTGCCCACTTGGTAACTCTGATCATGCGGTAGTGTCTATTAACATCTCCTTCAACCCCACCCCCTGCAAAGAGCCTGCTACTACCCGAACCTCGTTCTGCTACCAACGAGCTGACTGGGACACGTTCCGTGATTTCCTCCGCGATGTCCCTTGGGATGTTGTATTTAAGCTCCCCTTTCAAGAATGTGCTTCAGAGGTCACATCTTTGGTTAAAGCTGGAATTGACGCTTTCATCCCCTCAAGGAAATTCAGGGTCAATTGCGCTCCTCCCCGTGGTTTTCCGATGCTTGCTCAGCCGCCATTGCCCATGGGAACCACTTCTTCCACCTATTTCGTAGCGATATGTCCGACTGCAATAGACGCCACTTTGCCTCCGCCCGTAACGAGTGTAAGCGTGTCCTCAACGAAGCTAAATCACTATTCGCTGCTCGGATGAAGGAACGTATTGCATCTCGCAAATTCGACTCCAAGGATTATTGTCATCTCTGCAAGAGCGTTCTGAACAATTGCAAACCCTCTATACCTCCTCTGTTCAACCAGTTTGAGGTCCTGACCTCCTCAGCCGACAAGGCTCGGATTTGCTCAGAAATTTTCCTTCATTTCAACGCTTGACTCTTCCGGTGTACCCATACACGATTTCCCTCTCAGAACTGGGGCCCTTTTGAGCGGGTTACACATATCCCTGGCATTGGTATTGGGCATTATCTCTAATTTAGACCCCCACAAGGCTAGTGGTGGAGATGGGATTCCAGCCATTGTCTTGAAGAAATGCGCGCCTAAATTGTCGCCCGCCCTCTCTAAATTAGACTACTACTGCCTCAAGGAGTCTTGTTTTTGTGACAGCTGGAAGTCCTCATCCATTGTTCCTTGTGTTTAAGAACTCTGGCGACCCCTCCGACCCTTCTAATTACCGTCCTATCAGTCTCCTACCCCTCTTCGGCAAAGTCTTCGAAGCCCTTATAAATACCGAAGTGGTTAACTACCTTACATCACATGATCTGCTCTCAGACAAACAATATGGATTCCGCTTTGCCCGATCCACAGCTGATTGCTTACGGCCATCACTGAATTTGTCTAACAAGCTCTCCATAATAACAGAGAAGCTCGCGCCGTGGCCCTTGACATCTCCAAGGTGTTTGATAGGGTTTGGCATGCCGGCCTTCTTCGCAAGCTTCAGGGATATGGTATTACAGGCCGATTATTGAACCTAATACAATCATTCCTGTCAAACCGTGAATTGAAGGTCGTTCTCAATGGATTCTCCTCCAGCTCCTATCCCACGAAATCAGGTGTTCCGCAAGGCTCCATCCTAGGTCCTACCCTGTTCCTTATATTCATAAATGATCTTCCTGATGCCATTGATTCCCAAGTCGACATCTACGCGGATGACACCACAATTTATTCCTGCCTCAGAAACAAATCTATTGCCGCTGACAAAATTAACCTGGCCGTTCGTCTCGAAAAGGACCTTCAATCGGTTGTGAACTGGGGAAGGAATTGGCTGGTTAACTTTAACGCCTCCAAAACAAAACTGCTCTCCATTAATCACCACAGGAATCCTTCCCTGCATCCCATTAGAATGTCTGAAGCTCAACTTCTCGAGACCTGCATTGAGTCGATTGATTCATCCACCGCAAGGAAAGTTGGCTCCCTGTACTGGGCCAGGAAATTCTTCTCCCCGAAATCGATCCTCCAAATTTACAAATCAACCATCCACCCTTGCATGGAGTATTTGTGCCATATATGGTCTGGAGCCCCTTCTGTTTGACTCAAGGTTCTTGGTAAGATCCAAAGACGGGTATGCAATGTAACTGACCCTGATATGGCTCCTCGTCTGCAGTCTCTCTCACTCACAGACGCACCGTCGCCTCTATCTGTCTCTTTTATAAATACTTCCATGGTAATTGCTCCGATGAGCTGCTATCACTGGTTCTCATGCTCCATGAATTCAAGCGTCCTACTTGGCTGGCATTCCGTTCCCACCCTTTCACTGTTGAAACTGTTAAATGTAGACGTCTCTTCTACTCCAATAGCTTCATATCTCGCACCTCACGCCTATGGAACTCCATTCCTGATTCCTGTTTCCCTGACAACTATGATCTACAACTATTCAAGTGTAACGTCAATCGACATCTCCAGTTGCCTTGATCTATCCTCTATCCTTCTCCACATCCTTTTCTCTAACACTCCTATCTGCTCTCGGTCCAAATCCTCTGTAACCCCTTGCGTGCTAGTGGCTTCCAGCCTTGCCTGGGGTGAAAAGCTTAAAAAAAATATCATAAGAACTGTATTTTGAAACATTAGAATAATATAAGAACTGTATTTCAATTCAAGTTCATAAGAACACTAATTTGAAATATAAGAACTGTATTTTGAAACGTAAGTAGAGCATAAGGACTGTATTTTGAAACATAATAAGAACATAAGAACTGTATTTTGAAACATAAGAACTGTATATTGAAACATAAGTAGAACATAAGAACTGTATTTTGAAACATAAGAACCGTATTTTGAAACATAAGTAGAACATAAGAACTGTATTTCGAAACATAAGTAGAACATAAGAACTGTATTTTGAAACATAAGTAGAACATAAGAAATGTATTTTGAAGCATAAGTAGAACATAAGAACTGTATTTTGAAACATAAGAACTGTATTTTGAAACATAAGTAGAACATAAGAACTGTATTTTGAAACATAAGAACTGTATTTTGAAACATAAGTAGAAGATAAGAACTGTATTTTGAAACATAAGTAGAGAATAAGAACTGTATTTTGAAACATAAGAACTGTATTTTGAAACATAATTAGAACATAAGAAATGTATTTTGGAACTTAAGAACTCTATTTTGAAACATAAGCAGAACATAAGAACTGTATTTTGAAACATAAGTAGAACATAAGAACTGTATTTTGAAACATAAATAGAAAAAAAAACTGTATTTTGAAACATAAGTAGAACATAAGAACTGTATTTTAAAACATAAGAACTGTATTTTGAAACATATGAACTGTATTTTGAAACTAAGTAGAAGATAACTGTATTTTGAAACATAAGTAGAGCATAAGAAATGTATTTTGAAACATAAGTAGAACATAAGAACTGTATTTTGAAACATAAGAACTGTATTTTAAACATAATTAGAACATAAGAACTGTATTTTGAAACTTAATAACTCAATTTTGAAACATAATCAGAACATAAGAACTGTATATTGAAACATAAATAGAAAAAAGAACTGTATTTTGAAACATAAGTAGAACATAAGAACTGTATTTTGAAACATAAATAGAAAAAAGAACTCTATTTTGAAACATAAGTAGAACATAAGAACTGTATTTTGAAACATAAGAACTGTATTTTGAAACATAATTAGAACATAAGAACTGTATTTCGAAACATAAGTAGAACATAAGAACTATATTTTGAAACCTAATTATAACATAAGAACTGTATTTTGAAATATAAGTAGAACATGAGAACTGTATTTTGAAACATAAGTTGAACATAAGAACTGTATTTTAAAACATAAGAACTGTATTTTGAAACATAATTAGAACATAAGAACTGTATTTTGAGACATAAGTAGAACATAAGAACTGTATTTTGAAACATAAGTAGAACAAAAGGACTGTATTTTGAAACATAATTAGAACATAAGAACTGTATTTTGAAACTTAAGAACTCTATTTTGAAATATAAGTAGAACATAAGAACTGTATTTTTGAAACATAACTGTATTTTGAAACATAATTAGAACATAAGAACTGTAATCTGAAACTTAAGTAGAACATAAAAACTGTATTTTGAAACATAAGTAGAACAAAAGAACTGTATTTTGAAACATAAGAACTGTATTTTAAAACATGAGGACTGTATTTTGAAACATAATTAGAACATAAGAACTGTATTTTGAAACTTAAGAACTCTATTTTGAAATATAAGTAGAACATATGAACTGTATTTTGAAACATAAGAACTGTATTTTGAAACATAAGTAGAACATAAGAACTGTATTTTGAAACTTAAGTAGAACATAAGAACTGTATTTTGAAACATAAGTAGAACAAAAGAACTATATTTTGAAACTCAAGAACTCTATTTTGAAATATAAGTAGAACATAACTGTATTTTGAAACATAAGAACTGTATTTTGAAACATAAGTAGAACATAAGAACTGTATTTTGAAATATAAGTCGAACATGAAAACTGTATTTTGAAACATGTGATGTCGATTTCCGAGATAATAACAGAAAAAACCTATCGAAAACAGTCACAAACACGCCAAATTAAGAAAATAAGTCTACAGAGAAAAATATGCATGGGACCAATGAAATAAAACTGGTATTCAGTGATGTATCAAGAATTTACATTGATTGGGAAACTTTTGAATGGTGCCATCGAAATGAAACACATAAAAATGATTAAATAAATTTCGAATGTCATTTATGATATGTTCGTTGTATGTTCTCGAGAGTTCCTCTTTGCGACTACTCGGCCTCACATTGACTGCTGACCTGAGATGGAACGAATACATTGAGTCAATAGCTTCGTCCACCGCAAGGAATGTCGGCTCCCTGTACCGCGCCAGGAAATCTTTCTCGCCGGAGTCGATCCTTCAGATCTACAAATCAACCATTCGCCCTTGCATGGAGTAATGCTGCCATATATAGTCCGGGACCCTTCTGTTTGCCTCAAGGTTTTTGATAAGATCCAGAGACGGATATGCAATGCAATTGGCGCTGATCTAGCACTCGTCTGTAGTCGCTCTCTCACAGACGTGCCGTTTGGCTCCCTCTGTCTTTTTACAAATACTTTCATGGTAACTGCTCCGAGGAGCTGCATTCGCTGGTTCCCACACTTCATGAATTTAAGCGTTCTACTAGGCTGGCATCTCTCTCGCACCCTTTCACTGTCGAAACTGTTAAATGTAGCCGTCTCTTCTACTCCAATAAATTCATGTCTCGCACTTCTCACCTGTGGAACTTCCTTCCACATTTCTTGCTTCCCTCCAACTATTCAAATGTAATGTCAATCGACGTCTCCAGATGTCTTTATCTATCCCTATTCTTCTCTTCATCCTTTCTTCTATCACTCCTATTTGGTCTCACTCCAATTCTCTGTAAACCCTTGCGTGCTAGTGGCCTCCTGCCTTGTTTGGGGTGAAACGCTTAAAAAAATGTCACACGCGGTGATAGCAGTTATTGCAACAATTATTACCTCAGCTGTCAATACACATATGTATATGGAAACTTGAATACTATTCTCAATTCATTTGTCAGGTGATGAGGTTGTACTATTTCAGGATGATAATATAACGTCTCACAGTACAAAGGAGATTAAATCTTTTCGCCAGGAAAGGCATTTAAAATAAATGACAGGCCATCGATCAGTTCCGACCAGAATCCAATTGAAAATTAATGGTGGAATATTTTTTAAAATGGTCCATGGAAAATAATTCAAATAATTTAATTTACATTATTTACATTATTCGGACTATTCCCCTCACCTGTGTAGCCATATTTATTACAACGTTTCGGCTGTTGTACGCTCCGGCCTTCTTCAAGTGGTTGGAATGTCGAACTGAACCCTTTATTTCGCTCACTGGGGTAGACTGTTCTAGTTCCACGTGCCATGTTTTTAATGGATGTCAGTTATCTGTTATCTCCTGTTAATTTCCATCTGAAAGTCCTCCACTGCCTTAACCTGGTATTGAACAAAAACTCTTTGGGTCCTATCACTGGATCTAACTAACGCCTTTATCCACTGTGCCATGTGTCCTTGATTCCGAATAATGTAAATAATGTACATAATACCTCATCTCAGAAATATAGACAGATAATTTAATTTAGTTTGCCTTTGGTATTTTAATCATTTCACCTTAAACATGGCAATAAATCCACTATGACACAAGGGGTTATTGAGTGTTATGGAATATGAGAAAAATCCGATTAAAGCGAGAGAACAATAAAAGAACAAGAATTAAGAAGACAGAAGATAGCAATTAACATTGTATTTAAATGTTTGAAGATCAAAGTTGACTGGGAAGCAAGAAGCCGGAATAGAGTTCCACAAGAGAAGAGATACTGTTAGCATAGAAGTTATATGCTACCATGTAAATCTAAACTGATGAGACCTTGCAGCCAATCTGGTACTGCGCTTAAATTCATAGAGTCTAGGTACCGTAGAGGAAAATTTGTCAGAACAATTAACATGGAAATATTTACAATAAAGGCATAGATAAGCTACATTACGGCGGTGGGAAAGTGACTGAAGACGGATTGCCAGATCAGGACCAATAATATTGCAGATTCTTCTTTGTATTCTATCAAGAATATCTAAATAGATAGCAGCAGCACCAGATCACGTGTGGCAGCAATATTCAAAGCAAGGAAGAATCGTAGACTTATAAAAACAAGCCAGAATGTTCAGCTATTAACTAAAAAATATTTTTCGTCATAAACGTGATTAGTTTTTCCACTGCTAAATAAAAATCCAAGTCGAACATCCTCTAAGTGTGTTAATTCCATAATATTTCCAGGGATTGTATATATTTAATTAATTTATAAGGTTTCTTAGCGGACAAAAGAAATGTCGATCATTATATAGCAAGCGCTTCTTCTAAGATAAGATAAGAACTATTCTTTTTCACCAACTCGATTCATTTGTTTATTTTTTGGTTTTTATCTTCTATTACTAAAAATTATTTTCCACTCGTGCAATGACTTATCAAGTTTCCATTGTTTACGGTTAGGGGAAAACATTTTTGAAAGACTGAACGGATTTAAAAGAAAAAAGAAAAAAATCATAAAACTGACGTACAAAACTGCATTCTCAGATTCCATTGTTTCTGTTATATTCTATTATCAGGTATATAATATAACGATTTTTTTCTTCGTCTTTAGTGACATCTGCGAAGGCGTAGTGGTTATCAGTACGAAAAACAAAGTATTCATTTGACGCAATATGCAACCTAAAAACAACTACTTGACTAATGGTACTTATACATTAATTTACTTGATACTTATAACCGTCAGTTACGTTATCAACTATAATACAACCAGTTTCGTCTACTAACTTCCGCCATATTTTTTCAGCAATATTTTGGATTGAAAAAAAAATCCTTCAGTTTATTAAGTAAGAAGACATTTAATATTTCCAACATTCACATTATTGAATATCATACATACTATTTTTTTTAATTCCGCGGTCTTCTGCCAGCTTTCATTTCAACAAGGTTTTTGGGTTGACATGAAAGTTTGTTCGTTTTTTTAAATAAAAATAAAAGATATCTGTCTATATTTCTGAGATGAGGTATTATCTACACTATTTACATTATCGGACTATTGTCCTCATCTTTGTCACCATATTTATTACAACGTTTCGGCTTCTCAGTATCTGTCTACATTTCTGAGATGAGGTATTGTGTACATTATTTACATTATTCGGACTATTGTCCTCATCTTTGTCACCATATTTATTACAACGTTTCGGCTTTTCAGTATCTGTCTATATTTCTGAGATGAGCTATTTTGTACACTATTTACATTATTCGGACTATTGTCCTCATCTTTGTCGCCATATTTATTACAACGTTTCGGCCTTTCAGTATATGTCTATATTTCTGAGATGAGGTATTATGTACACTATTTATATTATCCGGACTATTATCCTCATCTTTGTTGCCATATTTATTACATTGTTTCGGCCTTTCAGTATCCATCTATATTTCTAAGATGAGTTATTATGTACATTATTTACATTATTCGGACTATTGTCCTCATCTTTGTCGCCATATTTATTACAACGTTTCGGCCGTTGTACTTCTTGAGGTGGTTGGAATGTCGAACTGAACCCTTTATTGCGCTCACTGGGGTAGACATGAATATTTTCAATATTCACTTTATGGAACATCACAAATACTATATCTTCAGTCGGCTTTCATTTCAATACGTTTTTGGGTTGACATGAAAGTTTGCTAAATAAAAATAAAAGAGATTTATAAAGTAAAAATAAAAGTAGTTTATTATTTCCAAAATTAACTTCATTAGACATCATATTTACCGTCTTGTTTCACTGACTTCAGTCTTTAGAAGACTAAATTACATCAATAACCTTTCTAATGGATTTTCAAAGGACGTATAAATCGTAGGTTAATCAATATGGAAGATTCAAGCGAGAAGCATTGTCTGTCACAACACAGCTGACGTGACTAGCAGAAGACCTAGCAGTTGATTCAATAAATAAAGGGATGAATCAATCTCAGCTACGGGTAAATAGCATGACTGAGGGTGTCCAATAGTCTGGTGTGACAATCACTGTAAAATGACAACTCTAAATTCAAAACCCACAACTATGAATTTAAATAGTAGCCCAAATGGAGCTCTTTAGCTTTGGTTAGCAACCCGTCTAGAAAATGAACAACTTTGAATTCAAAACCGTATATAATCCCGGAAAAGTACTTGCTATGCATCTAAGGAAAGGATCGTGGATTTCACAGTGACCCTATAATCTCGACTGTAGTCAGCCTTCGTTGTGCTTGTACTGCTAAATATGTTTTGAATGAAAGAAAAACAGTTACTACTTTTTGACCGACATTCTCCATTGAAATGTAAGATTAGATTGAGGATTAGATTTTTAATTTTGGTTCATTTGTTTATGTTTTGTGTGTTTTTTGTTATTGTTGTCGGCACCCGCACATATCCGATCATCGGGATCGTCATCCCCTCTCCCTCTTCTCTTTCTCTCCCCTGATGGAAATGGCGGCGGAGATAACTGTGAATCGAAGAGAGTTTGACGAGGCCATTCGCGTGAATCTGATCCTTCCTCCGCGACCTTACCGCCATGGGTGGCCCTACAAAAATTGGAACTCCAGACGGCTTCGCTTTTGGGTTCACTCGGACACGCAAAACCTCTACCATGACAAGGAACAACCATGTATATTTTACACATGATGTCGGAGTGAATAGTTCGTTATCAAATGTACCAATCTGACTTATTATTACTTTAATGGCGATAATAGAATCGAACCAATAAATAAGAAAAGAATAAAAGTATAAAATGATCATTAAATTTATGAGAACATTTTTATTATTGTTGTTGTTGCTAAAATAAATATCTTACAGATAAATAATAAAGAAAGAAATTCACTACTGAACAAAAAAAAACGTTATGACTCGAAACGCTTTTCCGACACATTTGAAAATACGTTCTCGTCCATAAAAATGTTACTACAATCAATGAATAAGAAAATAATAACAGAATAAATTTATTAGTAAATTCTGTTAAAATGTTTGAATGATAAATGATAATGATAGAAATCGACAATACTGAACTAATAGCCAATGATAAACAAAAACATTACGACTCGAAATGCATTTCCTATAAATTCGAAAATTACATAAAAAAGAGAAATGTTACGCTTAAATATAAATATAGAATTATTTATGCCAGTTTATAAGTAATTTAGTAAATACAGTGCATTAAATGTTCGTCATATAATAATTCGTAATGTTAATTGACATTCTTAATAAAGTACGTAAACTTGTTAAAACACTTATTTTAAAAATAAAACAAAAAACAATCGATGTTTCCATCGACTTAGAAATACGTATTTTAATAATTATATATTGTAAATGCGTAAGAAAATTACAATATAATAAATAAAGAAAAATATAAGAATAAAAAAAAATGATAAATTAAAGACATCCCTCTTTTTAAAATACGACATCGCTTTCTTTGAGAACCGAAAAACATATCTGTTTACTCCGGCATTAACGTCTAAAGCTCTTTTATTATTAAATATGTGGTCATTAAAGAAGCACATTACTTTTCGACCGACACTCATATCCGGACTGAGAACAAAAGTGATGTTGAGAACTAAATTTGAAATTCTAAGCTTTCTTCTTCATTTCTATTTATTTTGTCTGCCTCAAATATTAAATATGTTGTAATTAAAGTACAGGCATTATTTTTGAATGACGGCCTTCCTCGAGTATATATTGATCTTGAGAATTACGAACTGAACACTTTATTTAATCTACGGGGATAGATTCTTCTAGTTCCACTGCTCACGTCTAGGAATATCGTCTAATTCTTGTTTTTATTTAGTGCGTATTGGGATGGCCAAAGACGCATACCAAAATCTAGGCAGAATATTACGAGACAGGAGAATTTCTTTGTTAACAAAGAAAAGAGTACTTACTTGCTACGTGATAGCTGTCCTTCTTTACGGCAGCGAATGTTGGACGGTCTCCTGAAAGATGAAGAAGAGACTCGAGGCAGGGGAGGTATGGTTCTACAGAAGGATGCTAAGGATGCCATGGACCGAGAATGTGTGCAATAATGAGGTTTTGGAGAGGATGCAAAAGAGAAGAAAGCTTATACTTAACATCAGGGAGAGTTAGCTGAAATTTCTGGGACACGTAATGAGAAAGGGGAGCTTGGAGAATTTGATACTCACAGGGCGGATAGAGGGAAAGAGAGACAAGGGAAAGCAACGAGTGACATACATAGCGGGCTTAAGCAAGTGGATGACAGAACATGCCTTGGAGGAAGTAGCAAAAGGACAAAGAGAGCTACAAGAGATAGGGAGAAGTGGAGAGCCATGATCGTCTACGACCTGAAGGGACACGGCATATAAAAAGAAGAATGTTCTGATGAAGTATTGGAGAGGATGCAAACAAGGAGGAAGGTCATACTTAACATCAGGAAAAGACAGCTGGAATTTTGGGGACACGTAATGAGAAAGGGTGCTTGGAGAATCTAAAACTTACAGGGCGAATAGAGGGAAAGAGGTACAAGGGAAAGCAACGCGTGACATACCTAACGGGCTTAAGCAAGTGGATGACAGAACATGCCTTCGAGGAAGTAGCAAAAGGACAAAGAGAGCTACAAGAGATAGGGAGAAGTGGAGAGCCATGATCGCCTATGTCCTAAAGGGAAACGGCATATAAAAAGAAGAAGAGTGTTCTGTTATTGCTCGCCCGCGTGCAAGCATACACGGCCCGACCCAGGGATTGAATTCACAACCACTATATCACCAAATTCATAAACCAACGGTTTTATCCACCGTAGTGAACTTGCAGCTTTAAACCTAACCTGGGTGCATTTCAACTGCTGATGTCTGTCATGTTTTAATTTGCTGCTGCCCGTATTTTGATTACTGCTGCTGCGGTTGAAAACTTGTAATAACAACGACAAAGATGAGGATGATCGTCTGAATATAAATAGTGTAAATAATATCTCCTCATCGTAGAATTTCAGGCGGAAGAAGACCATGTTGAGAAACAGATTAGACCTTTGTATTCATATGAGGATGTTTTCAGATCTAATGCCATTCAATCTAATAGATAAATAAAAACAGGCACAGTGTTTCAAGCAAACCTCGAAGACGGAACGTTTGATTTGATTTGTTTTACAGCATATCGATCTCAATGGGTCATTAAATACCGACAGCATTTTTAGGAGAGATTCGTATGAATAGAATATGTATTCTTTGGTTTAGATTGGTTTGGTTTATTTTGTTTAACGGCATATCAACCTCAATGGGTTATTTAATGTCGACAACATTTTTAGGATAGATTCGTATGAATAGAATATGTATTCTTTGGTTTAGATTGGTTTGGTTTATTTTGTTTTACGGCATATCAACCTCAATGGGTTATTTAATGTCGACAACATTTTTAGGATAGATTCGTATGAATAGAATATGTATTCTTTGGTTTAGATTGGTTTGGTTTATTTTGTTTTACGGCATATTAACCTCAATGGGTTATTTAATGCCAACAAAATTTTTTATTGCTGGTAATATATTTTTTGGCAAAAATGTATTTCTGGTAACAATTTTTTTCTTCAAAAATGTATTGTTGGTAATATTTCTTTTTTCAAAAATATGTATATTTTTTAAGCGTTTCACCCCAAGCAAGGTGGGAAGCCACTAGCACACAAGGGGTTACAGAGAATTGGAGCGAGAACAAATAGGAGTGATATAGGAAAGGATGAAGAGAAGGATAGGGGATAGATTAAGGCATCTGGAGACATCAATTGACATTACGTTTCAATAGTTGGAGATTATAGCTATCAGGGAAACAGGAAAAGGGGAAGGGGTTTCACAGAGGTGCGAGATATGAAGCTATTGGAGTAGAAGAGACGGCTACATTTAACAGTTTCGACAGTGAAAGGGTGTGAGCGAGATGCCAGCCTAGTAGAACGCTTAAATTCATGAAGTGTGGGAACCAGCGAAAGCAGCTCATCGGAGCAGTTACCGTGATAGTATTTGTAAAAATGACAGAGGGAGTCGACGACACGTCTGTGAGAGAGCGACTGCAGACGAGATGCCTGGTCGGGGCCAATAACATTACATATCCTTCTCTGGATTGTATCAAGGACCTTGAGACAAACAGAAGGGGTTCCAGACCATATATGGCAGCAATACTCCATGCAAGGGCGAATGGTTGATTTGTAGATTTGAAGGATCGACTCCGGCGAGAAACATTTTCTGGCGCGGCACAGGGAGCCAACTTTCCTTGCGGTGGCCGAAACTATTGACTGTATTTGTTCCATCTCAGGTCAGCAGACAATGTGAGACCGAGCAGTCGCAAAGAGGTGCTCTCATGCAGTTGAGCGTCAGACATTCTAATGGGAGGCAGGGGTGGTTCTCTCTGGTGAGTAGTAGAGAGCAGTTTTGCTTTTGAAGCATTAAAGTTAACCAGCCAATTCCTGCCCCAGTCCACAACCGATTGGAGGTCCTTTTCGAGACAAATGGCCAGGTTAATTTTGTCAGCGACACTAGATTTGTTTTTGAAGCAAGAGTAAATAGTAGTGTCGTCCCCGTAGATGCCTACTTGGGAACCTATGACATCAGGAAGATCGTTAATGAAGATAAGGAACAGAGTAGGGTCAAGGATAGAGCCTTGGGGAACACCTGAGTTCGTGTGATAAGAGCTGGAGGAGAATCCGTTGTGAACGACCTTCAATGTACAGTTTGACAGGAATGATTGTATTAAGTCGAACAATCGACCTGTAATTCCATAACACTGAAACTTGCGAAGAAGGCCGGCATGTCAAACCTTATCAAAGGCTTTGCCGATATCTAGAGACAAGGCACGAGCTTCTCCGTTATTATGAAATGCTTGGTAGACAATTTCAGTTATGGCCGTAAGCACGTCAGCTGTAGAACGGCAAAGCGGAAACCATATTGCTTGTCGGAGAGCAGATCATGGGATGTAAGGTGGTTAACCACATCGGCGTTGATTAAAGCTTCAAAGACTTTACCGAAGAGTGGTAGGAGACTGATATGATGGTAATTAGAAGAGTCAGAAGGGTCTCCAGAGTTCTTAAGACAGGAACAACGGATGAGGACCTCCAACAGGCTGGAAAACAAGATTCATTGAGGCAAAAGAATTCAGCCTTGTCGACAGAAGCGGTCAGAACATGAAAATGGTTGAATAAAGTAGGTATAGAGGGTTTGCTATTGTTAAGTACGCTCTTGCAGAGACGCCAATAATCGTTGGATCCGAATTTGCGAGATGCAATACGTTCTTTCAATCGAGCAGCAAATAGTGACTTTGCTTCATTGAGGACACGCTTACACTCGTTACGGCCAGAGACAAAGAGACATCTGTTGCAATAATACATGTCGCTACGATATAGGTGGAAGAAGTGATTCCTATGGGCAATGGCAGCTGAGCAAGCAGCAGAGAACCAAGGGGAGGAGCGCAATTTGACCTTATATTTTCTTTGAGAGGATGAAAGCCTCGATTCCAGGTTTAACACATTCTTGAACGGGGAGCGCAAAGACAACATCCCAGGGGACATCGCGAGGGAAATCCAAGTCTGCTTGTTGATAGCAGAACAATGTTCTAGTGGTAGGAGGTTCTTTGCAGGGGCTGGAGTTGAAGGATTGCTGGTAATAGTTTCTTTTCTTCACAAATATTTTGCTGATAATAATTTTTTACAAAGTATTTCTGGCATTAAAACCTATTTTTACATATTCAAAATGTTTTTATCCCAGTTTCTGGGTTAATTATTTGCCCGTAGCTGGGACCCGAACAGGTGCTACCACCCCGTGTCAGAGTGGACCTGGGAACATCAGCAATTGAGAGGTGGTTCCACGCTCCTCAAAACCTTCTGATCAGAGGCTTGTTGCCGGACGCAGTTTATCGTCTTACCCAGGACGCGGATGTAGTTTATCGTCATACCCAGGACGGTCGAAGACGGAATGATTTTATGTTGAGGACTATACGTAGAATCTTATGATATTTGTGTTCATTTTCGTAAGCTTTTGTAAACTTGTACTATAAAATCTAGAAGACAGAATGCATGGTTGTTAGCGAAAGGGGCAGCCCAAAATGCGAATTGCAAATCGGAGATACCAGAATCAAACAAGTGCGCAAATTTAAATATCCGGAAAGTGCTTTAACAGAAGACGGAAAGAGCGACACCGAAATCCGAAGGCATATAGAGATAGTCAAGGAAGAATTCTAAAAGCTAAGCAGAGTACTGAGAAATTAGAAATATTTCGGTAAGAAAACAAGAAAAAATGAACTAAACAGCTATTAGTCCCCAGTATAAGTGCTGGGCGATCTCCTCAAAGATGAAGAGGAGACTTGAAGCAACAGAAATGTGGTTCTACAGAAGGATGATGAGGATACCGGAGACCGAATATGTGAACAACAACGATGTTTGGAAGAAATAGAAACAAAAAGGAAACTTATACTTAACATCAGGAAGAGACAGTTTTGGTTTCTAGGGCATATAATGAGGAAGGAGGGCTTGGAAAATCTGATACTCACGGGACAGATAGAAGGTAAGAGGCACAGAGGAAAACAAGACATATAAAAACTTAATGAGCTTGTGTGGGACAGGCTTTACGAGAAATAAAAGAATGAAAATGTATCTGTCTATATTTCTGAGATGAGGTATTATGTACACTATTTACATTATTCGGACTATTATCCTTATCTTTGTTGCCATATTTATCACAACCTTTCGGCCGTTGTACGCTCCTAGGCCTTCTTCAGGTGATTGGAATGTCGAACTGAACCCTTTATTTCGCCCGCTGGGGTAGACTGTTCTAGTTCCACGCGCCATTTCTAATGGATCTCAAGGACACATGGCATATTGGATAAAGCCATTGATTAGATCCAGTGACAGGACACAAAAAGTGTGGGTTCAATACCCGGTTAAGGTAGTGGAGAACTTGCAGAGGGGAATTAACAGGGGATAACTGATAACTGTCATCCATTATAGTCTACCCCAGCGGGCGAAATAAAGGGTTCAGTTCGACATTCCAACCATCTAAAGAAGGTCGGAGCGTACAACGACGGAAACGTTGTGATAAATATGGCAACAAAATGAAGACCATAGTCCGAATAATGTAAATAGTGTACAGAATGACAAAGTTTATTACTTCAACAAGCCACAGGAAGGTTTGGAAAGCCATGATCGCGTACGTCCTGAGTAGTTAAAGAATGAACAGTCATTTCCTTTTGACTGACACTCGTATCATGATTCAGAGAGAATGATATATTTCGAATATGATTTGAATCTTCTGCTATGCCATGTTCGTTTCTATTATTAAACGGCCGAAACATTGTAATAAATATGGCGACAAAGATGAGGACAATAGTCTGAATAATGTAAATAGTGTACATAATACCTCATCTCAGAAATATAGACAGATACTGAAAGGCCGAAAAGTTGTGATAAATATGGCGACAAAGATGAGGACAATAGTCCGAATGATGTAAATAGTGTACATAATACCTCATCTCAGAAATATAGACAGATACTGAAAGTCCGAAACGTTGTAATAAATATGGTGACAAAGATGAGGACAATAGTCCGAGTAATGTAAATACTGTACATAATACCTCATCTCAGAAATATAGACAGATACTGAAAGGCCGAAATGTTTTGATAAATATGGCTACAAAGATGAGGTCAATAGTCCGAATAATGTAAATAATGTACATAATAACTCATCTCAGAAATATAGACAGATACTGAAAGACCGAAATGTTGTGATAAATATGGTGACAAAGAGAGTACAGAATGACAAAGTTTATTAAGAGCAACATGCCACGGGGAGGTTTGGAAAGCCATGATCTGAGTAATTGAAGAACAGGCATTTCTTTTTGACTGACCCTCGTATCATGATTCAGAGAGGATATATTTCGGATATGATTTGAAATCTTCTGCTACGCCTTGTTTGTTTCTATTATTAAACATGTTGTAATTACAGAACCGGTGATACATTTCATTCGACTTTCTTATGATAGCCGGTTTGCTAAATCTGATACAATCCAGTTTTTCTCCGCTTAGCCAGAAAACCGTGCATGCGAATCTTGGTCTGTAAAAATAAAAGCTAGTAGTGATATATAGCGAATTGGATACTAATTATAATCTATATCCAGAGTTTGGTGCCAGGTGTTCGAAAATTTGGAAATTACTGATGATGATTGCATTCCAAATGTTATTAAAATAATAAGTTCACTACGCAACAATATAAGTGATAGATTGTCTGCAACTGTTAGTGAGTACAGTCCTCTCTCGTTTGTCGCGATTAATCTCTTCCAGACCCTACCGCGATAAGTGAATTTCCGCGAAGTATGATTCTTTATTTATAAATCGAATATTTTTTGTAGTTAGAGCATAGAAAACCTGTTTACAACCTTCTAAATACTTTTTTGACTATAAGAGCTTTCTAGACATAAAATAACAACCCTGTACTCACATTTACACTAATATTACCCTAGGCAATATTAGACAAAATAAAACAATACATATTAGGCGTTAGAAATATATTATTATTATTGTACATTAAAATCGCATCCAATGTTCTTACGTGTACATTGCTTCATCGTCGAACAAGTTGCATTATTTTCCGAGGTTAGTGAGAAACTAGGAAAATAATGCAACATGTTTGATGATGAAGAGATGTAGTGAACAACAAAGGTTACTGCTCGTCTAAAGCACGATTTCATTACAAGAGTCTTCAGTTGGTGCGTCGTTTTCTCCTGCTGAAGGCATACTCGGCCTAGGCGGTGGGTGTCTGAGAGCGCGGCTGAAAAACATCGCGATAGGCAGTTGCTGGCGCTGTCTTTTCATCTGCGTGAGGATAGCTTTTGTAGGGTTTCGTCGCTCCATCAAGTGCATACCGGAGCTGAAAAAAAAAACATGTACGCGAAGTGGCGTGGGACGACTGTATTTGCCAAGTGGTCGTTAAACATCGTCGCTAATCTCATCAAAAGATGATGACGATTTCTCTTAAGGAACGGCGTCTGTGCAAATGGATTTTTCTACTGTAAGAATTAATTAAACCAAAGAACACACGAAAACAGCTGATTTTGATGAAAAATCTATAAGATAGATTTTTTATCAAAATCAGCTGATTCCTTTTCTCCAAAGTTTCTCTACTCGCACAAAGAAGGAGTAGACAGTTTTAACTATCATACAGGTGACACTTCGCCCCGGTCTTTTGAACAGGAGTAGAGGTTTAACCTATGTTCCTCTTTCAGGATTGGGTGTCTGGTTCCTTCTCAAGTCTTCTTCAACTTCTAACGTCTCCGCTTGAACTCTGAAATTTTATTCAGTAATTAAATCTTGACCTCTTCAAATCTATAGTTAGCTATCTTTCCTATGATCTTGCTCTTTCTTACGCTAATACAACTCCAAACAGTAACGCTCTACCTTGAGTGGCCCTTGTGCCTTGTATTGGATGAACATTAGTAAAAATAAAAAAATTAATTACACATGACTTTATCAGTAGATATTCTTTAAAACAGCTAGAATCGCGACGACTGAAATGCTTATAGCTCTTATCTACGCACGCCAAGAGCCAGTACCAGTAATTCTTTAGTAGAAAAGTAAACATATTTTCTTTTTTATATATATATATATATATATATATATATATATATATATATATATATATATATATATATATATATGATCGGAACAGCTCCTAATTTGTAATGGTTGCTGAGTGATCGGTTTCCTGACCGACATGTCGACAAACCTTTAGTCTTTTGCGGATCGTGAATAACTCACAATTCTTGAAACTCTCCCAAGAAGATTGTTTTCTGACGGCGAAACCTTATTTCGTTACAATGGAACTTACTACGGCGCCAATCTTTTGGTCTCTTATCTGTGCATGGATGTAGATTCAAAGAGATGGCTTTATACGCCCCCTTTTTATCTGCTTATTTATGTATTCATCTATTAACTGGTTTAGTTAAGTGTA
>OZ038493.1:71607359-71619859 GCA_964036315.1 Acanthosepion esculentum | reverse complement strand
TTAAAAACATTTTATTATATCTGTCAGTTTCAGTCTCCTAACAACTTCCAAAACAGATGCAATATATGCATACAAGAGGAAATTATAATGAGTAACCTTGTCAGTCGTCTTTAATTAAACTTGTGTGTGTATATATATATATGTATATATATATATATGTGTGTGTATGTGCATTATTTCTCTTTCTATGTATTATGAGAGCTCTCTCTCTCTCTCTCTATGTATATACAGATAGATAGATAGATAGATAGATAGATAGATAGAGCTCTAACTATATATAGAAAGAGAGAGAATGCATACACACTCACACATATATATATATATATATTTATATATATATATATATATATATATATATGTATATATATATATATATATATATATATATATATATATATATATATATAGGCTAAGCAGAATTTGGTAATCCGTATAGGTAGTCCCGAAAAGGATGTAATCCTGAGAGCTCAATGTAAATCCAGAGCTGATAATTTAAAGGGAAAACAGACCACTTTAAGGCTCCATGTAATAATTTATTTCGCCAAGCCCTTTATTAAAGGACACTGGCTCATCAGATTCCACTTCCAAACGGTGAAACGAAAAATGATAAATGAAAATTGAAATGAACTTATACACTTTTGACGGGTAGTATGAAGTTTCTGTAATTTAACCCCCCTTTGTTAAATTATGGTGCGTTATTCACGAAGAAAAGTAACTCTTTTCGCTTTCTCTAGATCAGTGGGTCCCATCTGATTTTGAGGCGTGCCTCACTTTGATATTTCTAAAATTCTGGTGCCCTCCTGTAATATTTAATACTTACATATTCAAAATTTTACTGCAATTCACGTGAAGGAAGCTTAAAAGGCTATTAACTTGGTCTCTAAACAAGCCTCCAAATACCATGGCGTCCATGAAAGAGAAAAATTAAGAAAACAAAAAGACAGTTAAATATATATAGTTTCAAAACATATAATAGAGAATTGAAAGGCAGGAATATAAAATATTTGAATGAAAGCTTATTCTATAATTGATGTGGACCCGAAGTAGGGGCCGCGGAAGGAAAACACGGAACACGGGTTAGCGGTAAGAAAGATATATTAAACAGAATAGTTACAAAGAATAGTGTAAGGATAAGCAGAGCTAAAATAATGAATAAATAAATAAAAGAATTAATAAAATAATATTTCAGTTATATTGAAATAATAAAATAATATTAAATAAAATAATAAATAATAAAATAAATAAATAAAATAACATAATAATATAATAAATAAAATAATATTTTAGTTATAAATAAATAGTTATAAATAATAACATAAATAAAATAATAAATAAATAAATAAAATAATATTTTAGTTATATTGAAATAATAAAATAATATTAAATAAAATAATAAAATAAATTTTAGTTATATATCCTTTAAACTATAAAGACCTCCTTCGGCATTTATAAATACCGTAAGATAATATATCCTTGTTGGCTAATTAAAAAATATATTCCGAATGTTAAAACGATCCCTTCGAATAAGCTCTGGGTGGTAATCTTTTGTATACGACAAGCTATATTGAATGGACAAACTCTCTGAGTCTCTTTTTGCTATCTTACAAAGAGGTGTTTGTTATTACGCTTAAAATATATCAGATTACAGGAGAGAAGTTACTTTTATTAAAACAGTGAATAAACAGGGCTATATCAGTTCCCCTGGGGTTAGTTAGAATAAGAAGCCGATGGGATGGTACGCAGAATAAAATTGCAAAACATGTGGCAGAAGAAACGGATGTGTAAAGTAAAAGGATATTTGGAGATAACAAGGTTGGATTTTTAGGGATTCAATCCACTTGTTGGGGACGGAAACAAAGTGTTATAAACAATGAAAACGTAGATGTTCAAGAGATTGTGTGTCAAGTGTGAAATGAATCACAATGGCCCGTCGCTAAGGTCAATCTTTATCCAAAAATAGGATTTGAAGATTGGAAAGGGGAACACAGCGGTGAAAAAATTCATATCCCAGTTCGTGATCAAAAATTTGATACCGGAAAATACCATTTTAATAAAGATACCTGGAAATTTGATACCTGGAAAATACAGTTTTAATAAAGAAAAATACAGGGTGTCCATAAAGTTCGTGTACACTTTAAAAAATTTATAACTTTATTTGTATTTGCGATAGAAATAATCTGTAAAAAATGTTATAAAGTTTAATGTACCTAGTTTTAAGTATAGCTAAAATACCTAATGTCATTTCAGGCATTACTGTAAATCAGTTTTAAGTATAGCTAAAATAACTAATATGATTTCAGGCATCACTGTAAAATCAGTTGGCAAATGTTTTCTGTGAACTTCAAAATCGTATTACCCTTTGTATTGCTAATGATGGAGGACATGTGGAAACTTAAATAAAATTTCAATAAAGCTTTAAAAAATATAGATTTACTTCTTTCTTATAATCCTTTTTACAAATTTTTTTTTTTTATTTCTATCGCAAATACTAATAAAGTTATACATTTAAACCAACTTTATGGACACCCTGTATATAGAGTGGAACCTCAGTTGACGAATTCAATTCGTTCCTGAAGTTCGTTCGTAACCCGAATTGTTCGTAAACCGAAAGTATTTTTCCAATAGAAATCAATGTAGAAAAAAATGTCACAGTGCAATAAAATTGACAAAGAAAAGCACGCCACAGCACACGAATGTATGCAACACAGCGGTCGACTCAGACATTATTCCGTTCGAGTTAACTCGGTTCGGCAATGTTGTTCAAGAATCGAAATTTTGTTCGATAACCGGGGGAAATTTCATCTCGAATTTTCTGTTCGAAAAAAGGGATTTTTCCGACATGCGAGACGTTCGAGAACTGAGGTTGCACTGTCAATAGAATTTACTCAAACAGAGATGGCCTTGAACCTGCTACTGTCGACGAATGCTCTATGACTAACATAAGATTTCAGTTTATTACTTTGTCTTAATGAATTCTAACTGAAAGAATGTACATTCAATCGTAATCGTAAGTGGCAAAGGTGGAATAATGGAAAGTGGCTTGGATTGAGGAATGGGAGAGCCGAGTTCGAATTCATATTGAATTCACTGCATTCGCTTACTTACTAATACCCTCAGTGTAAATCCAGATCATCTCTCCCCAGCCTCTGTGTAACTAGCAGAACAGACTGGCGTTCTATAGCATTAACTGGCAACTAGTCTAGATAAAGGAAAACTCTGAATTCAAAGCAGGCGTGTCCAAACGCCTGCTTTGAATTCAGAGTTTTCCTGGTTTCTTGCCCACGACACACCACTGCTACTACGGCTGGAGTACATGTGATGACCCTACGACCCTGATTGTGATTATAAGGAAGCATTCGATTTACGTTGACCGAGCAGCCAGTGTTCATTGGCCCCCCCACTTAACTTTTGTTCCATTTTCTTTAGTTTAATCGCCCTCCCCAGTAAGTGTCAGATATGTCAGTTCTCTATTGGATACAATACGCTTTCCGTATTTCGTATTGTGTTTTTTTTTTTTTTTTTTTTTTGTGTGTGTGTATAAAAGAGTGTGCGCGTTTGAGTGAGACTTTCGTAAAGCGATTGCGGATTGTTTCAATTTAATCTAAAACCGCATTAATTTCGCCTGATTAAATGATGTTTCTGTCACAATATAGGATTGTGGTGAGATATTATTATTATTATTATTATTATTATTATTATTATTATTATTATTATTATTATTATTATTATTATTTCCTTTGATTTCTGGGGTTTACACATTTCTTTCCAGGTCCCGCCCAGAAATCTAAGGTTAGAAATGGCATCATGACTCTTTCCACTGACAAAATTTTTTTTTTACATAGATAAAGCCCTTCGTAAAGTGTGGGCTGTACTTGTGAGAACAATTTTTTGTATTTCTTTAAGACAAGGGCTTCCAGGAATCCCTTCAATTAGTCTACTGGAATCTTTTCAACCAATCCTAGGGCTCCAACTACAACAGGGGTTGTTGATGTTCCCATGTGCCACATTTTTGAGATTTTTATTTCAAGGTCTTTGTATTTTGACAGCTTTTCGAATATCTTCAAAGATACATTGCAGTCTGCAGGGACTGCCATATCAATAAGGTGGCACTTTTTTTTGTTTGAGGTCTCTAATAACAATGTCTGGGCGGTTGGCTTTGGTTGTTCTGTCAGTGTGTATTGTGTAGTCCCATACAATTGTAACATATCTTATCTCTGGGTCTGGATGATGTTCATTTATTATTATTATTATTATTATTATTATTATTATTATTATTATTATTATTATTATTTTATTTACGGGTCCCAACCAGAGATCTAAGGTCAGAAATGGCATCATGACATTTTCCACTGAGGAATTTTTTAAGGAAATAAATCACACACAATTTACATAGATAAAGCCCTTCATAACGTGTGGGTTGTACTTTTTTGTATTTCTTTCAAGCTTGGCCTACCAGGAATCCCTTTAATGAGTCCATTGGAATATCTTCCAATCAATTCGTGGACTCCAACTACAAATGGAGTTTTTGATGTCCTCATGTGACACATTTTTGGGATTTCGATTTCGAAGTCCTTGTATTTTGATATTTCTTTCAATTACAGTTAAGATTAAGATAAGAAAGATTTAAGACCAACCTTCCCCCTTTTGGCCTTGTGCTGCATTTTTTATTATAATAAAATAAATATTACACTCCTGTTTGGTACCCCGATCTCTTGAATTTAAGCGTTGTACTAGATTTCGTCGTACACTGCTGAAATAGCGAAGTGTATATCGTAAATTTTTGTTTTAATAGTTTCTCTTCCCTTACTTATATAACTACTACCTCAATAAATCTTGTTTTCCACCCTGTTGGAAGTCCTCATCCGTTGTTCCTGTCTTTAAGAACTCTGGAGACCCTTCTGACCCTTCTAATTACCATCCTATCAGTCCCCTACCACTCTTCGGTAAAGTCTTCGAAGCTTTAATCAACGCCGATGTGGTTAAGCACCTTACATCCCATGATCTGCTCTCCGACAAGCAATATGGTTTCCGCTTTGCCGTTCTACAGCTGATGTGCTTACGGCCATCACTGAAATTGTTTACCAACCCTTCATAATAACGGAGAAGCTCGTGCCGTGGCTCTTGATATCTCCAAAGCGTTTGATAGGGTTTGGTATGCCGGCCTTCTTCGCAAGCTTCAGGGTTATGGAATTACAGGTCGCTTGTTCGACTTAATACAATCATTCCTGTCAAACCGTGTATTGAAGGTTGTTCTCAACGGATTCTCCTCCAGCTCCTATCCCACGAACACAGGTGTTCCCCAAGGCTCTATCATAGGCCCTACTCTGTTCATTATCTTCATCAACGATCTTCCTGACGCCATAGATTCCCAAGTAGGCATCTACGCGGACGACACTACAATTTACTCCTGCCTCAAAAACAAATCTAGTGTCGCCGACAAAACTAACCTGGCCGTTTGTCTCGAAAAGGACCTCCAATCGGTTGTGGACTGGGGCAGGAATAAGCTGGTTAACTTTAATGCCTCAAAAACAAAACTGCTCTCTATGACTCACCAGAGAGAACCATCCCTGCCTCCCATTAGAATGTCTGACGCTCAACTCCACGAGAGCACCTCTTTGCGACTGCTCGGCCTCACATTGTCTGCTGACCTGAGATGGAACGAATACAGTGAGTCAATAGCTTCGTCCACCGCATGGAAATTTGGCTTCGTATGCAGCGCCAGGAAATTTCTTTTCACCGGAGTCGATCCTTCAAATCTACAAATCAACCATTCGCCCTTGCATGGAGTATTGCTGCCATATATGGTCTGGAGCCCCTTCTAATTGTCTCAAGGTACTTGATAAA
The DNA here is from genome assembly GCA_964036315.1 of Acanthosepion esculentum. Classification (NCBI taxonomy): domain Eukaryota; kingdom Metazoa; phylum Mollusca; class Cephalopoda; order Sepiida; family Sepiidae; genus Acanthosepion; species Acanthosepion esculentum. The sequence continues at coordinate 71,614,015 of OZ038493.1, read as the reverse complement.
ATCCAAAGACGGATATGCAATGTAATTGGCCCTGATCTGGCATCTCGTCTGCAGCCGCTCTCTCACAGACATGCCGTTGCCTCTCTTTGTCTTTTTTACAAATACTATCACGGTAACTGCTCCGATGAGCTGCTTTCGCTGGTTCCCAGACTTCATGAATTTAACGTTCTACTAGGCTGGCATCTCGCTCACACCCTTTCACTGTCGAAACTGTTAAATGTCGCCGTCTCTTCTACTTCAATAGCTTTATGTCTCGCACTTCTCGCCTGTGAAACTTGCTCCCCTTTTTCTGTTTCCCTGATAGCTATAATCTCCAACTATTCAAATGTAACGTCAATCGACGTCTCCAGATGCCCTGATCTATCCCCTAACCTTCTCGTCATCCTTTCCTTTATCACTCCTCTTTGTTCTTGCTCCTACTCTGAAACACTTTGCGTGCTAGTGGCTTCCCGCCTTGCTTGGGGTTGAAGTCTTAAAAAAAAACCCCAAAAACTTGATGTTGATCATATATTATCTTTTCTTAAAGTCCGTAGTTAGTTTCTTTTCACTCTGTTTCAATACATCCTCTTAAAATTGCGTATTAAAAAAGCACGCCATGAAATAACATTCACTTCTAGAACCACGTGACTTGAACTCGACATCGTTTGTAATTAAATTGCACAGCATTAACTCCAATACAGGAAATTAGATATTAAATTTTAGTCCAGTCCGTTTCATCTCCCTTTCTTATATCATTTAATCACAAGAACAAAAAACTAAATCTATTGATTGGGAATTCTTGTTAGTAGAATTAGTTTACCAATCTTTACTGTTCAAACATAAAACGAAGACTTTCACTGACCTGAAACATAACCCCGCGTTTCGTCTCTATTACCATCCGCGTCGGTGTGCCCAGAAACTGGGATATGTCCGCCGTATATTCACAAGGGCAAAGAAACGTAAAATCAATACCACGGTTAGTAGCGAATATACGAATCCTGTTTTCAATAATTTGGTTCATTATTCAGTGATTCACTTGAACGGAAGGCTGGGTCACACTCCGCTATGACAGATGAAAGATCGCATCTTCCTTTCAAATAGCCGAAACTCCGATTCTCCTCCAAACTTTTACCCTTTTCAGCATTACGACCAGTGGCTTGTAGCTCTAACACGCAGGATCGAAACTCACTCGACGGACAGCTTTGCCACGTCAATAGGCGGTCCGGATCGATATTCATGTCTATCTCGTGACTGTATATATAAGGCTGCGAACTGAATTATATTAACTTCCAACTATTTACCACTTGACCCCAAAAGTTTTCATTTATTTATTCTTCCCTTTTGGTCAAGTAGGTCTCTACTTTTGAAACCTCACTTCGCAGACTCTCCTCCTGGTCATAGGAAAACACAGAACACTTAGAACGTTTTGAGGCTAGTTGAGGCATTATAACTGCACGACAAAGCTGCCATGTTAATCTCTACGTTTAGTGACGTCTGGGGAAAGGCAATTAATAAGAAAAACCTACATCTACTCAAAACTCGTTAGAGTAGTAATTATCTACGGGAACAGATGAATAATGACTAACCATTTCTCCGAGAGAGGGCATTATATTCAATTTATATTATATTCACTTTTATTTTCTTTTTTCTTTTTCTTTTTCTTTTTTTTTTGTATACTGTTTATCTCGTTCAAGTTATTGTTCACAAAGCTTTTCTATTTATATATGAATGACTAAGAAATGACCAAGATTAAACGCGCTTTTAAAACATCCATTGCTCAGTGGAAGACGTACAAAGAATTAAGTCTCGCTCTCATGTCCCAAAAGAATTTTGTATTAACAGGAAATGCCAAAGAAAACGACCAGTAAACATTAACAAAAAGAAGACACTAGATTATTTTTTTTAAAGAAAATCGACATTTTTCGGAACGACAAGTGTTTACCAAAGAATATTCTTACCAACTTAATACACGAGTAAATAAATAGTTCTTTCACCACAAACATACGCATATATATATATATACAAGTATATATATATATATATATATATATATATATATATATATATATATATATATATATACATATATATATATATATATATATATATATATATATATATATATATATATACGAAAGTGGACATATATATTCATATATATATATATATATATATTTAAAAGAGGACATATGTATATATATATATATATTAAGTTTTACATCTTTATATAATTGTGTATATATATATATATGTATATATATATATATATATATATATATATATATATATATATATATATATATATATATATATATATATATATATATATATATATATGAATATGAATATATATATGAATATAAATATATATTTATATATATATATCCACTGATATATAAGCAGTAAATTTGACATTGCCGAAGCGATCGATCCTTAGTGGCCGAAACGGTTAAGGCACGTCAGGCTATATGACGGTTCCGTATAGGATACAGGTTCGAATCCTGTCGAGGACGAATATTTTCTATGAAAATTTCTCGGACATTCTGGCCGGTAAATGTTATTTAATACTGTTTATTATAAACAGAGCATTTACTTAAATACTTGTATCTATAAAAAGAATGTTAAACATAAAAATGTCTTTAAATAATTGTCGGACTTTGTCCATTTCATAATATGTATATATATATATATATATATATATATATATATATATATATATATATATATATATATTCATATATATATAATTATATAAAGATGTCAAACTTTATACATATATATATATATATATATATATGAAAAAGCAAATTTATCTTACTCAACGCGTTTCGTCCTCTGAGTGACTTTAATAAGTATTTATATACAGGAGCAAAATATTTTTATTGATTTTCAATATTTTTTAATATTAATGCATGTTTAAAAGACGAAAGAAAATCACCATATTGATACATGTTTCTTAATCCTATCTAAGCTTTCAGAGATGAAAATTACATTACAATAAATTAAACAATACACATACATAGCAACAATGATAGTCTGTTTTGTTTGCATGGGAGACTTCCAAGCAACGACAAACTCGTGCATACGAGCCACTGGAGACGTAGATAGGATTAAAAACATGTATCAATATGGTGATTTTCTTTCTTCTTTCAATGATAATGTTATGAAGCTTATCAGACGATATGAAAGGAATTTGCTTAAAATAAATAGACAAAACTTGTCTATATTATTTAATGAAACATGCATTAATGAAAAAATGCTGCCTCAATACACACAATATATATATATATATGTATATATATATGGTATAACAAAAAGTATTTTTTGCAAACAATGGGGCGGCTTTCTCGCACCAAAACAGGGACAAGTTTATACATTAATTGTAAAGTGATGTTGCTATCTAGACTGTATTGTACAATAGGCATTCCGATCCGACCGTAAATGTTGACCGTAAATGAGCGTAAGACAAATTTTCTTTTTCATATATATATATATATATATATTTTAAGCGTATCACCCCAAGCAAGGCTGGAGGCCACTATCACGCATGGGGTTATAGAAGGGTTGGAGGAAGAGCAGATAGGAGTGGTAAAGGAGAGGATGTGGAGAAAGAGAAAGACAGCGGGTCGATCAAGGCAAGGGGGTTACAGAAGATTTGGAGCGAGAGCAGATAGGAATGAAAGATGAAAGGATGTGGAGAAGGGAAGTGGATAGATCAAGGCAACTGGAGATGTCGATTGACGCTACACTTAAACCGTTGGAGATTGTATTTGTCAGGGAAACAGTAATAGGGAAGGGAGTTCCATAGGTGAGATGTGCGAGACATGAAGCTATTGGAGTAAAAGAGACTTCTACATCTAACAGTTTCAACGGTGAAGGGGTGGGAATGGGATACCAGCCTCGTAGGACGTTTAAATTCACGAGGCCTAGGGACAAGCGAAAGCAGCTCCTCGGAGCAATTACCATGAAAGTACTTGTAAAAAAGGCAGAGCGAGGCAACATCGCGTCTGTGAGAGAGCGACTGCAGACGAGATGACAGATCAGGGCCAATCACATTGCCTATCCGTCTTTGGATCTTATCAAGAACCCCGAGGCAAACAGCAGGGGCCCCAGACCATATATGGCAGCAATACTCCATGCAAGAGCGAATGGTCGATTTATAGACTTGGAAGATCGATTCCGGGGAGAAAAATTTCCTGGCTCGGCACAGGGAACCAACTTTTCTTGCGGTGGATGATGCAACTGACTCGATGGATTTGTTCCATCTCAGATCAGCGGACAGCGTAAGACCGAGCAGCCGCAGAGAGGAGCTCTCGAGAAGTTGGTCTTCAGACATTCTAATGGGATGCAGGGATGGATCCTTGTGGTGGTTAATAGAGAGCAGTTTTGTTTTAGAGGCGTTAAAGTTAACCATCCATTTCTCGCCCAGTTCACAACCGATTGGAGGTCCTTTTCAATTTGAGCTACCAGGTTAACTTTGTCAGCATCACTAGATTTGTGTTTGAGGCAGGAGTAAATTGTGGTGTCCTCAGCGTAGATGCCGACTTGGGAGTCTATGGCGTCAGGAAGGTCGTTTATAAATATGAGGAACAGAGTAGGGCCTAGGATGGAGCCTTGAGGAACACCTGCGTTAGTGGGATAGGAGCTGGAGATGAATCCACTGAGAACGACCTTCAATTCCCGGTTTGACAGGAATGATTGAATCAGGTCAAACAATCGACCTGTGATACCATAGCCCTGGAGATTGCGAAGAAGGCCGGCATGCCAAACTCTATCAAATGCTTTGGAGATGTCAAGGGCCACGGCACGAGCTTCACCGTTATTATGGATAGCTTGGTAGACAAATTCAGTGATGGCCGTAAGCACATCGGCAGTAGATCGGGCCAAGCGGAAACCATACTGCTTGTCTGAGAGCAGATCATGGGATATCAGATGATTAATCACTTCGGTGTTGATAATGGCCTCGAAGACTTTGCCGAAGAGGGGTAGGAGACTGATAGGACGGTAATTGGAAGGGTCGGAGGGGTCACCAGAGTTCTTAAAGAAAGGAACAATGGTTGAGGACTCCTTGAGGCAGCGGTTGTATAATTTAGAGAGGGCAGGCGCCAGTTCAGGAGCGCATTTCTTCAGGACAATGGCTGGTATCCCGTCACCACCAGTAGCCTTGTGGTGATCTAAGTTAGAAATAATGCCCAATACCGACGACGGGGTTATTGCAATCCGTCCAAGAGGGCCTCAGTTCTGGGAGGGAAATCGGGCAAGGGTACCCCGGATATCAGTGGATATATATATAAATATATATTTATATTCATATATATATTCATATTCATATATATATATATATATATATATATATATATATATATATATATATATATATATATATATATATATTAAATAAAAACAGACCACTTTAAGGTTCCATATAATAAATTATTTCACCACAGCCCTTTTAAAGGACAGCGGATCATCAGATTATATTTCCAAAGGTTGAAACGAAAAATGAAAAGCATATATATATATATATATAATTATATAAAGATGTCAAATTTAATATATATATCAGGTCATCCCATAAGTTCTGTCCGAATTTTTAATAAAGAAAACAAGTGACCAAATGTTACATTTAATTACAGATTCAGTCAACAATGTATTTTCCGTGATTCTCTATGACTTCCTTCCATCTATTAACAAGCTTACTAATTCCATTACTGTAAAATTATTTTGGTTTTGATTCGAAGAACTCACAAATGTCAGTTTTAACCTCTTCCTGTGTTACAAAAGCTGTTTCTTCCAAATGATTCTGTAAGCTACGAAACAAATGTAGTCTGAAGGAGCAAGGTCGGGAGAATAAGGTGGATGAGGAATTTTCTCCCAACCAAGTTCTTCGATCTTTTGTGACGTGATTCTTGCTGTGTGTGGTCGCGCATTGTCCTGATGAAACATCATCAGTTTTCAGTTCACTAGAGTAAATCTTTTTTTCCTCAAAGCTTGGTTCAAAAGCTCTAATTGCTGACAGTATATTTGAGCATTAATTGTTGCAATAGGTGGTAAGAATTCAAAGTGGATTATTCCTTGGCAATCCCACCAGATTGAAAGAAGAACCTTTTGCCCATGAAGATCCCTTCTCGGCTGTGGCTGGGGTCCTTCTCCTTTACCAAGCCACTGTTTACGACGCTAAACATTTCGATAAAAGATCCATTTTTCATCGCCAGTCACAAGTCTATCCAAAAAAGGTGAAACAAGTTGGCGAGAATGGAGAGAAGAGCCGATGTCAACTCGGGATTTGAGGTTGTTTTCAGACAATTCATGAGGCACCCATTTTCCAAGTTTAGGAACTTTTCCAAGTTGTTGAAGATGACGATGAACAGTTGTATGGTGTGAATTGAGAACTACTGCCAATTCCTCAACTGATAAAGCAGGGTTTTCTTCAAGGGCTGCTTCAAGAAGCTTTTCATCAAACTCAATTGGACATCCGGTTCGATCTTCATCTTCAAGTGTGAAATCTCCACCTCTGAATTTTGCAAACTATCTTCTGCAAATTCTTTCATTCACACATTCCTCTCCATAAACTGAGTGAATGTTTCTAGCCGCTTCGGCTGCTGAGTTTCCTTTCTTGAACTCATAAAGCATTATGTGCCTCAAATGATTCTTGGGTACTTCCATGTTAGCAGGGT
>OZ038493.1:71447359-71604859 GCA_964036315.1 Acanthosepion esculentum | reverse complement strand
AGTGTGGCTAGACGTCCGATTGCTTCAAGCCGGGATCGAAGCCCGAATGATCTGACATCATTCAGATATCTTACCTCTAGGCCATCGTCGCACGGCAGAAAGGAATGAAATTTTAACGTTTTTCTCTATACGAAATAAGCCAGCGGCTCGGAGAAGTCAGTTCAATTTACTTGAAGTGTAATGCTAATATATATGCTAATATAATATATATCCATGTAAAATGAGAATGAATAGAATCCAATTCCGACATCCGTAACATTCAATTTAAAAGATGGCTCAATACAAAAGTAGAGCAATATTCTTTAATTTAGTATATTACATAAAAAACATGTAAAAAAAAAACGCTACACAAATGCAATCATGTTTCGATGTGTATTAACAAATCTCATCAGGCGCTAGTAAATGACTGGTGAGTGAACAATTTATAGACATTTTAAAACAAAAAACCCCCTCTTTACATGAGAAAAGGAAGAAAAGAAAAAGAGTAAGAAAGACACAAAATGCACACTCTTTTTCCGAGAAAAGGAAGAATAAGAAAAAGAGTAAGAAAGAGAAAAAATCCTCCTTGGGTGAGTTTCTAACGCATGGTTTATCATCTCTCAGTTTCGACTCTGTCTTTGGACAGAGTGCACTCAGGGGCAAACTCCGTCAAAGGCAAGTGGGGCAACTGAGGAAAATAATACAGAGCGGTGCCCAGACCTGGGAAACAGCTGCCCGAGGCGGCGCCATCCCATTGCACCAGAGGGAGGGACTGGTGCTTGCACCAAGGCCAGCGCACCGACGGTTGCGGGGGCTGAGGGCAATTTTTGTACCTGTCCCGGGTATACGCGCTCGGGTTCCCACCTAAAAATAGACCTCGTGTCACATCTCGTCCTAACACCGAGTAAGAAAGAGAAGAGAGGGGATAGCAGCAGGATTTGTTTTGCTTATATTCAAATCAACCAATCGGAATGGCCTACGCTAAGTCCAAAATAAGGGGAAAAAATGAAAGAAGCAATGATGCGTAAAAGGTCATGACCGACAGATTTAAAATTGTAGACGACATTTAAACGTCATATTCGGTTTGAATGTAAATTGGCTACAAAAGTTATGCATTAGACGAGTGTCATTTCCTCTGGGAGAAGAAACGTAATTTAACAAGGTACTCGACAAACTACATACCATGTGAGTTAAAAAAAAATTAAAATTTCACATTTTTATAGTTGGTAAATAAAACAACCCTTTAAGAAGTCAAAGGAAAGTTTAAATAAATCTAACAAAATTATTAAAACATTTAGATGAAACGAAATTATTTAAACATATAGATCTAATAAAATTATTTAAACATATAGATGAAACGAAATTTGTTGTTGAAGAAATCGCCAAACTAGTCACTTTGGAAACATCTTAGTTTTAAAATATTCTATTTCACTTTAGGAGTTTTATTTTCATCTTTCAACCTCCAAAAATATTTTGAAAGTGAAGTATTATTTCTATAAGTATTATTAATAAAATTTGTACAAACTCAAGGCAATCATGGACCAACATCAATGCCAATTTTCTAAATATTTCTATAATACTTATAGAAATAATACTTCACTTTCAAAATATTTTTGGAGGTTAAAATATGAAACTAAAACTCCTAAAGTGAAATAGAAAATTTTAAAACTCGCAAGGACACGTAAATATTTATAGGAACCTTGTTTTCTGTGCTTACAGGAAAAAATTGCAGGTTACCAGGTTTTTGCATAGTGATGCTTTATTAAATCAAACATTAGAATTAACGGTTAATTGTACACATATAAAAAGTCTTATCTATCCTACTATTTAACCCATAGTGAGTAACAGAAAAGAGATGGATTCGGGCCATTACAAAGGGCATTTAAAGTGGCCCTGAATTTCAACTCGGCTTACCAATTCCTTGTTCCTAGAAAATAACCGCTACTCTACCCATGCATTGCCAAAGCTATCTCCAATATTTAATTAATACAAATTTTTATAATAAAACACCCGGGATTTTTTAGGGGCCATGTTTGAGGGATCACTTCCCTTTTCATGATTGACTTGACAGAAGGTAGTAGGCTACCTTTAATTTCAGCGTCTGACTGGTTACCAACCAAGGCTATACAACCGATTCTGTTCTGTTATTTAACCCATAGCTGCGGGGTGAAGAGATGGCTTAATACCTCTCCCTACGGTATTTGCTGTGCAAGCGAATGTAACGAAACTCGACTGGAATCCGGACTCTGATCTCTGATTTCTTCTCTGACTTTTTTTTTATCCATTATATCACTAACAGATCGAAGCTTACAACACCTGCTCTTCTCAAGTACTCATCCATATAGACACTGACCAACCAGTTGTTTAACTGCGACGATCGAACAAAAACCGATGTTTTCACGTGATCTGGCCTGGGTCCTGAGACGACCAGCTCTTTCAATTAAGATAGCGAATGTTTGCTAATTGCATTTCTAAATGGTTTTGTTTTGTTTCGTTCAGCTATTTCGAAATTGTTTTCCTTTTCTTTTCTTTTTTCTTTTTTTTTTTTTGAATAAAGGCAGTTAATATAGATAAGTTAGATAAATATTTACATATTATTAACAGAGAAACGCAATGTTCTTTTTTCTCTTGTTTTCTTATTTAATCAACTGCAGATAAAATAAGTAGTGAAAAAATATCAACGTTTCTGACTTGTTTATCTGGAGAAAAAAAAACGCAACAAACATCTCCAAGAAAATGTTTAAGGTTCTATAATTTAATCACATAGGCTCTCGTGCTTTTTATCTCTTCTCTGCTTTCACACATTCGCTCGCATTCATATACTGAAACGCCGTGCAGTAGTTGTTTGTCGGTTTTATGTAAATTTTCATTATAATGCAAAATAATTGTTTGCGTTGAGTCTCGAAAAACTAATTCTTATAGACTGAAAGACAGATGGCATAATCAGAAAATAACACGCCCCTAATTAATAACACAGAGAATTATTCATTTGCCCGAATTTCTAAGATAATGCAGTGCCATTATTTTTTTTTTTCTTTGCTTTGTTTTCTTTCTTATCATTTCACCCCAAGCAAGAGAACAAAGCCACACAGAAGTATGCTGACTGCGAAAGAATATAAGAAAAAAAACATTATTAAAAGGAAAGAACAATAAAAGAACAGAATTTCAGAAGACAGAAGATAACGATTGGAACAATTTCCTTACTCATTATCTGGAAAGTAACGGGACTGGTGTCCCAATTTATTTCAATTCCAGACAACAAATTAGAGACGAAGACGAATCTCCAACTGCAGAGCGGCAGACGGTATGTACCAACTGGCTCACGCAGTCAGATAGGGGACAAGGCCGAATTTAATGTGGGGTTCACAAGCTCGTCAGCTCAGCTAAAAATTCCCCGTAGACCCTGTATAAAATGTGGTCGGGTAGGTATTTCCCGAGACGAGCCTCTGTCCTTAGGCATAGCCCTGTCTGGTGATGCTGTCTGCCCGGAGACAGAGAATGTAACCAGCCCAGCTGAAGACGAAACTCCAACTGCAGGCTAACCGACTAACACATACAGTATTCACCACTGTATTTATGGGTATGGGGGAATACTCATTATCGTCCGTGGCTATGCTACAACAGTTATATATCTCGACTTTCTCGACAAAATGTAAAGAATGATCTGTAATTTTATTGGTACTGACCTGGCACCACAAATTTGGTCAATTTCTTACCGCCATGGCTGCCCTGTGTCTAATCTATGATTATATCCATGATAGTTTTTCTGGTGAGCTTTCTTCTTCGGTATATAGACATCATGAATTAATTAATTAAGCTAATTAAACCTCTCATCTACGGACACCCGCCATCAACGGACAAAATCTGCATGCAAAAATAAAATAAAAAATCTGCATGAAAAAAATCTCCCAAATCATCAGCGATGTATTTCAAAATTTGCGGGCTTAGCGGAACGAGTCGTATTAGTTCTCAAAGTGACCGCTTGGCGGCGGTGTGTGTGTGTAGGGGAACTTCAATTGTCAACAAAGACGAGTGTACAGTATATAAAGTACGATACTTTCGCGCAGGCATGAGAAAAATAGCTGTGAGAAATCCATTATTTTTGTTATTTTGATTAATATATCTATATTAAGTATATATTTATTTACGCCATATATACATGTTTGCAGTATTTACAATATGATCATAACTACTGGTTGTTACTAGAGTGGTTTTATAACTAAAAAATAATCCCTTCCCTTCTACGGACAATCGGCTTTAAAAGTCATCAATCCACCCTGTTAGTCCGTTGATGAGATGTTTGTCTGTATATGATTTCACCTTCAAAGTAATCCTTCTCGATTCTAATGCACTTTTTCATCCTTCTCTGCCATTATTCTATACACTGCCCGGGGGATTCTTCTTCGATGCCCCTCAGCTCCGTTGCCTTCAAAACGACCCCCCCTGGATGACCCTCTTGAACTTGGGAAAATAAAATGTTACAACGAGCAAGATCATGTGAATAGGGAGGTTATTCCAGTACGGCGATGTTCTTTTCGGTCAGGATGTATCGGATGTTCAGGGCGTTGTGAGCAGGTACATTGCCGTGGTGAAGCAGCCACGATGCCCCATTGCATTCAAAACGTGTCCCCTTGTTCACCCCCTTGAAATTAGGGCAAAGAAAAAAGTTATACCTAGTAAGATCATGTAAATACGGAAGTTGTTCCAGTACGGTGCCGGGTGCTCAGGGCATTGTAAACAGGTTCATTGTCGTGGTGAAGCAGCCACCTTTTGTCCTGCCACAACTCCAATCTCTTTCCGCGTACTGAGCTAAGCAAACACCACCAGTTCTATATGTAGACTTACTGATTCATCGTATGGCTGTGTGGCTTCTTCTTTCTGTCTGATGACAGAATACAGTGACAACTCTTATTTTTGTAGGATAGACGGGTCCTACTAACATCTGTTATTTTCTGTTTTACATTCGTTTTATTTGTTGGCTATTGGGATTCATAGGATCCTCACAACCCTCATTACATACCATCTTCAGATTTATACACACACACGCACGCACACATACACACACACACACCTACAGACACACACACACACACAGAGACACACACACACACACATATATATATATATATATATATATATATATATATATATATATATATATATATATATATATATATATGTGTATTTAGGCAGCAATCCTTCTTTCATGCACATTTCATTGAAAACGACAGACAAGGTACTTTTATTTAGTTTTTTATACAATTTCTCATGCGATCTAATAATTTTTTTCTTTTCGGATGATAAATTATATAAAAACTGTCCGAATGTTCTTTTTATTCCGAGCGCTTTCGGCTATACATTTGCCTATTTTCAAGGATTATATTTTAACTGTTAAAATAAGAAATACTTTGTTGTATATATGCTCGATAAAATGTTTTCATTTTTTTGTTTCAAAACACGGTCAAGATATTATGTCCATGTTCAAAGTTAATATTATTAAGTGTTGGTTTGTTTGTTTTTATTAATAAGGCTGCCATTATTTTTTTAATATATTTTTTTATATATTACGAACATTTACATATAGGAAATTTGTACATAAGAAATGTTTAAATCATGGGATTTATTTATGTAGGTTCCTTTTGTATATGGGGTATTATGGTTTGTATAAAAGTTGAACGATGTCTTCCTTTGGTATATGTGTTTTTTGTATTGAATGAATGGGTCGTGAATCGGATTAGCTATTTATAGGATAGTTAATGATGACAAGCCTCTCTCTACTCTCTTCATTTTGGCCATGTGCCACGATTATTGTAATTCACAATAATAAATATTTACATCATTAGCAAATTGAAAAATAATGCTTCTGCAAGTCTGCAATTTTTTATGCTATAGGTAGAAACTGATAAACGTGTTAAAAATAAATACGTAATATCCAAATACATCATTAGCGAATTGAAAAATAAAGCCTCTGAAATATTTTGATTGTTTACCTTCATTGCATATCTGATAAAATCCAGTTTTCGGTTTGGGGGTGTCCTTTTTCAGGAACTAAAAAAAATTAATACCGTATTCATTACTTTTGACCAAAAATTCATCAAAAAATATTTCATTAAAAACGACTGACAAAGTAATGCGATTAGATTTTTTATTTAATTTTCTTCTTTTCTGGACCTAAATTATTTAGAAATTTTCAGGAATGTTCTGTATGTCCGAGAGGTTTCGGCTATACTTTTAACAAGGATGATTTTATTTTTTTATCAAGGATGATTTTATTTTTACTTTTAACAGAAAGTATGGATTTATATATATCTAATATTATAGGAATGTTTTATTTTCCAGACACGGTCAGTACATTGTGACCGTGTTCATAGAGAATATTATTGAGTGTTTTTGTTTTTCTTAATCATGCTTTCATTAATTTTAGGCTTTTTGTGCGTATGAGATGAGGCTATTATATTTGTATTATCAATGAGTATGTTGTGGATAGAGTTTGGTAGGTCTCCATATGTATTTAAATGATACCTGATTGAGCTATGGTCAGAGAGATGTAATGTGAATCTTCTTATTAGGTATGTTGTAGAATATCCAATATAATAATAATATATATATATATATATATATATATATATATATATATATATATATATATATATATATCAGAAATAAAAGTGTGAAGCTTGATCTTACTAAACATATTAAAAACGGGCGAAGAAAGCAGTTTCGCTCCCGCTCTTCAGGCTTCCAACGGGAGATTTAATTTAAATTAAAAACACAAAAAATGTGCAATGAAAAAGAAATGTGGAGGAGGAGAAAAAAAATTATGAACACAAGGCGCTCGAGACAAATGACAGCGAGTCCCAACAAACACTGATTACGCAAGGAAGGCTTGCGGGACCCGATGTAAAGTGCCTCCAGCACCTTAAGGTGACATAAAGAGTGTAACCGGGACAACACAGTGAACCGGTCGACAATAAAATTAGCTGCACACAATCTGCTCCTTAATAGGTGCTCGTATATGGCGGAACCGTAGGTGTTTGGGAAGAGTCCATTCAACGGCAAGGTGTGGTTCCTGATTTTGGTAGGAACCTGCTGTATAATTCTCATGTCCAGGCGTTGTGTCGTCCTCTCTATGTAGTCAGCCCCGCAACTACAACCGTATTTATAAATTATAGAATTAATTTGATGAGGAGGGAGAACGCCATGAGCAGATATGAATGTACGTGAGAGAATCGTGGAAGATTGTAGTTTAAAGACAGTAAAATCGACCTTTGCTAATGAACGCTCCTCTGTGGCCAAATCGGTTAATGGCACGTCACGCTATATGATGGTTCCGTATAGGATACAGGTTCGATTCCTGTCTGAGGACGAATATTTTCTATGAAAATTTCTCGGACATTCAGGCCGGTAAATGTTGTTTAATACTGTTTATTATAAACAGAGCATTTACTTAAATATTTGTATCTATAAACATAATGTATAAACATAAAAATGTCTTAATATATATATATATATAAGTGAACATTGAAGACAACACTCAAAGGCGACAAATTGTTTCATGCCTAACGCAGTCATGATTGCGTTTAGCATGAAACAGTCTGTCGCCTAAATATTACATACATTAAAACTATATATATATATATATATATATATATATATATATATATATATATATATATATATATATACCCGGGTTAGTTAGAATATGTTGCAGTTTGTGCATCATTGCATTTTTTTGCCTATATTCAGCCAAATGATATCTGTTGATTCCAGATGATCTTTCAGAAGTCTTGTGTTACCTACATATAAGCCATCTGCCCGTCAGAAGGATAAAGTTATCAGTTCAATTTGAGAGGTGGGTAAGCCAAATAAGATAAGATATCAAAAGTGTTGCAATTCTAATACATTCAAGACAGACATGGAATTATAAAAACTGAAAAAAGAAAGATTCGCTTGCAAGATCAGACGAAATTAAAGGCGGGTAACATTACCTTACACGATCACGTAAAAGGGTTAATACATTTGATTCACATAGGAAAAATTAATCAAAGATTATTTTTGAAAATTCCTCGAATATCTGCACATGCTGAAGAAAATAAATTTGCAATCCCAGCCGCTTAAAACACGTTTTTTAAAAATCTTGAGAAAATGAAAGCAAGATATAAAACACTAAAATGTGGCATCAAAAAGAAACAACATCACCCTTTGTTATTCGGGTCTTGGGAATTTTATCAAAAGTGGCAAATTCCTGGCAGCCCTAAAATATCTGAATTGCAAAAATCATATTCATGGGTACCTCTCATATATTGTGTCGATTTCTTTTCATGCAACATAATCCTGGGTATGACGGTAAACTTCATCTACCATCAAGGTGTCTGATCGGGAGATTGGAGATTTTTAGACGCGTGGAACCATCTCTTAATTGCTGCTCTGCGCAGGTCAACCCTGACTGGGATGGTATCATTTGTTAGGGTCGCAGCTGTGGGCAAATAGTAAACCCCCAAACAAAAACAAAACCCTATGAAAGTATAACAGTTTTATAGTAAAAATACCAGCAATACATTTTGATATAAAAATTACCATCAATACGTATTTATAGTAAAATAACCAACAATATATCAAGCAACAAGAAAGATCTTTTTCATGACATTAGTCCGTATAATATCCTACAATATCCAATATATCGCTTCAACAAAATCACAACATAAACAGACATCTCACCGCCTCTCGTAATCATGGTCCTTAGGCCCTATAGGAGAATTGCCATTTAATTGATTGATCTTGTCCAGCATGAATAAAGCCTTCGGTTCCAGCTTTTAATTCTGCACTAGGCAACCACTCATCGGCATGTGGTTTGTATATATCAGCTTGTTTGGCACTGTCAGAGTATTGATCGTGCAGAGGTTTACCTTGCCATCGTTTCTGCTTTTTTAGAGTAAGCTTTGAATCGTTGTATCTTAGAAATGATTAAAGATATCTTACTGGAATTTGCCAAGGTCTTTATAACACAACTGGAGTCTCCTTTGAGCAATAAGAATGTATAATTACTCGCTAAGCTTAACAGAAGTATAGTGATGAAATCGATCATAAACGAAAATGACATGTTCATCATTAATTAATCATAGCTAAGAATCGGAAGCTCATGAAGTATTGAAATATTCAAATCTCTCTCTCTCTCTCTCTATATATATATATATATATATATATATATATATGTGTGTGTGTGTGTGTGTGTGTGTGTGTGTGTGTGTGTGTGTGTGTGTGTGTATTATTCCAAGGTCATTTTCTTACTTATTCAAGATGATCCTCGGCCTCTCTAACCTTCTAACTTTCTGTCCTGGAGCAACAAGTTGCCTCGCACTTTTCACGTACGATTTTATTTTTAAGTCTTTGGGCTGTCAAAGCTGAAACTTCTTTTTCATATGTCAAATAGGTTATGAACTGAGTTGGATCTTTTCTAATTGATTTCTTTACCTCTAAGTTGAAATAATGATCCCTCTTGCTGTTGTGACTTCCTGATCCAGTTTTCCTCTCTACTGTTCCTTCTTTTTTTTAAATTATTCACCGTTCTCTTGATGGTTCTTGAATGAAAGCCAGAACATGAATGTTGGTACCATTACTGAAAGCCTGAATGATCCTTTTCCTCTCATCATTGCTCA
The DNA here is from genome assembly GCA_964036315.1 of Acanthosepion esculentum. Classification (NCBI taxonomy): domain Eukaryota; kingdom Metazoa; phylum Mollusca; class Cephalopoda; order Sepiida; family Sepiidae; genus Acanthosepion; species Acanthosepion esculentum. The sequence goes on along the minus strand of OZ038493.1, from coordinate 71,595,224 downwards.
CCATTGCTCATTTGGGAGTACATAGTGGGGCTGACTCAAGACGATTTTCACCTGTTCTATTTCTAGCTGAATAACTAAAAGGGTTTTATGAAACGTCTTATTTGAAAACCTGGAAAAAAGAAAGTCAGTTTGATTCTTGTTTTAGATTTTAAACATTTTGTGGGATGGACAACTTTGCTGTTACACCCGTTATCAGTTTGGGAGGGATCCATGTTTGCGTGTTTAAGGCTATTTCAAATCGAAACACCGGTTCTCGACCTATCACCGAAGTTAAGCAATGTCGAACCTCTGGTCAGTATTGAGATGGGTGACCGCTGGGGAATAGCCGGCGCTGTAAGCTTGGTATTCGAGTCTTATGGATAACGGCTGGTAAACTCAGACGAGTTCAAATGACATTCGAGTTCGCTACCTATGCGCAAATATCCATCTCTTCTTCCCACCAGCTATGGATAAATAGGAGAAAAGCTGAGCGCTATGGCCTGGGTTGGCAACCAGTCTAAGTGAGCGGAAACTCTGAATTCAAACCAGCCTGGAGGGGGTTAGCAAAGAGCGGATGAATTTCTTATAGGAGCCAACGGCCAAAATGCAGCTAGATGGAAAACAAAAAACGCTACAAGTGTAGCATACTGAACACCAATACATGACATAATGCTCTAATGGAGAGAATGTGTATTGCAGGGCATAGGCGACAAGTGGTGCGTCAGGCTGGCGAAGGGCAACGCCTGGGTGGTCCTATTGAAAGACGAATGCCCTCCCATTAGCTGTACATCCATGTTTTGACGAGCTCTTGCAGGACATGTCCTTGACAACCTCGGCAATGATCTCGGGCGCCCTGGTGGTACCAGATACCTTTTTATGAAATTGGCCTTGTCGCCTGAGGCCCCAGTGAATCAAGGATTTCTTTGGCTTCATTCCGGCTTGACTTCAGTACCTGTTGTCAAACAAGGACTATTTGGATAGAAGGTCACATTCCGTGTTTAGGGGAATTTCGAGGAATTTTTTTTTTTTTGAGATTGTCCGAGAGGGTCATGCTGTGAACAACTTTATGCTCAACCTCTGCAGCGTGGATATGATGCTTTCAAAGCCCGCTACCCGGCATTGGGCAATCTGAAACGCGCACTCCTACGCTATGAAAGTTCTTCAGCGCGCGCTGTCAATGTTAACAAGCGTAAACTTGAGAAACATGAGAAGATTGAATATCTGCCTCAACCTGTCAACAGTCCAGAAAATGCAGCATCAGATTTCAACCTTTTCCAAGCCATGGCTTATTTCCAGCGCAAACGAAGGTCAACAATGTGGATGAGGTTGCAAACGATCGCAGAGTTTTAGTTTACTTCTAAACCAGTCAAGTGGTATGAGCCTGGAACTAATACTCTAGTACAACGATGGCAATAGATAATAAAATATATATACGAGGTCGGTCTGAACGTGAGTTCTTGCCACACCACCATACGATGAATCAGTAAGTCTACATATAGAACTCGTGGTATTTGCTTAGCTCAGTACGTGAGAAGAGACTGGAGTTGTGGCAGGACAAAAGGTGGCTGCTTCACCACGACAATGAACCTGTTTACAATGCCCTGAGCACCCGGCACTTCCTGGCCGAGAAGAACATCACCGTACTGTAACAATCTCTCTATTTAAATGATCTTACTATGTATAACTTTTTTATTTGCCCCAATTTCAAGGGGGTGATGAAGGGGACACGTTTTGAATGCAATGGGGCTAAGGGGCATCGTGGCTCCTTCACCGCGACAATGTACCTGCTCACAACGCTCTGAACATCCGATACCTCCTGACCAAAAAGAACATCGCCGTACTGGAATAACCTCCCTATTCACATGATCTTGCTCGTTGTAAAATTTTATTTTCCCCTAAGTTCAAGAGGGTCATCAAGGGTGGGGGTCGTTTTGAAGGCAACGGAGCTGAGGGGCATCGAAGAAGAATCCCCCGGGCAGTGCATATAATAATGACAGGGAAGGATGAAAAAGTGCATTAGAATCGAGAAGGATTACTTTGAAGGTGAAATCATGTGCAGACAAACCTCTCATCAACGGACTAACATGGTGGATTGATGACTTTTAAAGCCGATTGTCTGTAGAAGGGAAGGGATTATTTTTTAGTTATAAAACCACTCTAGTAACAACCAGTAGTTATGATCATATTGTAAATACTGCAAACATGTATATATGGCGTAAATAAATATATACTTAATATAGATATATTAATCAAAATAACAAAAATAATGGATTTCTCACAGCTATTTTTCTCATGCCTGCGCGAAAGTATCGTACTTTATATACTGTACACTCGTCTTTGTTGACAATTGAAGTTCCCCTACACACACACTCCGCCGCCAAGCGGTCACTTTGAGAACTAATACGACTCGTTCCGCTAAGCCCGCAAATTTTGAAATACATCGCTGATGATTTGGGAGATTTTTTTCATGCAGATTTTTTATTTTATTTTTGCATGCAGATTTTGTCCGTTGATGGTGGGAGTCCGTAGATGAGAGGTTTAATTAGCTTAATTAATTAATTCATGATGTCTATATACCGAAGAAGAAAGCTCACCAGAAAAACTATCATGGATATAATCATAGATTTGACACAGGGCAGCCATGGCGGTAAGAAATTGACCAAATTTGTGGTGCCAGGTCAGTACCAATAAAATTACAGATCATTCTTTACATTTTGTCGAGAAAGTCGAGATATATAACTGTTGTAGCATAGCCACGGAGATTCGTTGGAGATTCGTCTTCAGCTGGGCTGGTTACATTCCCTGCCTCCGGGCAGACGGCATCACCAGAGAGGGCTATGCCGAAGGGCAAAGGTTCGTCTCGGGAAATACCTACCCGACCCCGTTTTATACAGGGTCTACAGGGAATTTTTAACTGAGCTGACGAGCTCGTGAACATTAAATTCGGCCTTGTGCCACATCTGACTGCGTGGGGAATTTGGTAGATGCCATCTGCGGTCTGCAGATGGAGATTCATTGTGGAATTCACTTGATTCACTTCGAGCAGTTGACTACTTCTTCTACGCACCGCTGGCGAATCTTATATGCGTTGTTCTTGTCCTAAGTATTATCGTTCATTACCAACCTTCGTGTGATTATTCTATTCAGTAATCTTTCAATAGCATCAGACCAGATATTTAATGCAATATTCAATGAACGGACGAATGTTAGATTTCTAAATCTGCAAAATGGATTCTTACAAGAAATAGTGTCTGGTCCGATACAGTGACCTCGCCTTCTTCGTAGTAGACCTATCAATTGAGGAACAGAAGTGTATCCCTGGTTTCCTGTTTAAGAATTTTTTCGGTTCCTGCTAAAGCCTACTTCTATAATTCCAACGCCTCCACCTAAAACTCTGGAATTTTATTTACTATTTATTCTTTTTCCTTCAATAGGAGTAGATTGGTTCGCCTACCGTCCGGAGAAGAGTTTTATCCCTTATTTCCTGTTTAGGATTGGTTTTTCAGTTCTTTCAAAAGTCTTCTCATTCTTTTTTCCCAGCTAGTAGCCTCCCCCCACTTGGGTCTTAGTGGTGTTATGGCCTTGATTGTGGTGAATTGATTTTAAAAAATCGCTTCCTTTCATGTCATTAGATAACGTGAGACCAAGAATGTGCAATGAGTCGTTCTCCTGGAGGTTAGCATCAGCCATTCTGACGGATGGAGGAATGGTTCTCTATGATGGCCTAGTGGATTAAAACATTGGTTTGTGAATTTGGTAACATAGTGCTTCTGATTTCAATCCCTGGGTTTGTCAGTGTGTTGTTGCACTCAGTAGAAACGGGCAAGCAATAACTATGCAGTACTAAAAACAGGAGCTAGACGATATCCCTAAATATAGGCAGTGTAACGAGAACAGCCCATCCTCGTAGATTGAATAAAGAGTGCAGTTTAGAATTCCTTGAAAGTTACCCAGATTAATGCACATCTGATGAAGTCCGGAGTGCTCAACGGCCGAAACCTTGTGATAACGATGAGGACAATAGTCTGAACATTTGAGCAATTTTCAAAGGATTTGCATAAAAATTTACATGCACATGCTCCAAGTTAGCGGGAAGGTCAATACCGACTTTGCATTTCCCAACTCCCATTGATAGTGGAAATAATCGATTTTTTCATGCTTCTACGGCACTTTTCATGTAGTTTGCGGCCATTTTCTACTGGCCAGAGTGAGAGCCTATAGGTGGCTGCCACGAATAGGCAGGAAGATTCTATTGGCCAGCGTGAGAGCCAACAACTGACTGACACGAATGTTAACTAGCATGCAAAAAAATCGATAGCTGCATTCGTCACAAGTGGGAAAAATTTAATCTAAGTAAGGCATGTAGCAACATCAGCACGGCAAAGGGCACTCCTTTAAAGGCAAGGAATGGCAAAAATATTTTAAGTCAAGTGATAGCAATTGCTGTATGAGTCGTATGATTTTTGAATCAAACACGGGCAACGCCGAGTCATGCTGCTAGTATATATATATATATATATATATATATATATATATATATATATATATATATATATATATATATATATATAGTGTAAGTAAGATGACGCAACGGCATTTGATAAAGTACGCCACAAAGATCTGTTGCAACTGCTCAACAACCTTGTTATATTTGGAAAGGATATGAGTATAATGAAGAATCTATACTGGCAGCAAACTGCCTGCATACGGATAGAAAATAAGTTAAGCATATAGCAAAATAGAACGGGGTGTAAGACAACGTTGTGTCTTCTCACCGGACTTATTCAACCTATACTCCGTGGCGATTCTGAGAGAATTATAAGTCCTATCAGGATTCATTATTGGCGGCCACAGTCTTAACAACATGAAATATAAAGATGACGCAAAGTTGATGGCAGATACGGAATGAAAACTACGAAAGACTCCTACAGAAGGTAGTGAAAGAAGGCGCGAAGAAAGGACTAACCATCGCTTGCAAGAAGACGGAATGCATGGTTGTTAGCAAAAAGATGAACCCAAAGTGAGAAATGATGGTCTGGAGCCCCTGCTGTTTGCCTCGGGTTCTTGATAAGATCCAGAGACGGATATGCAATGTAATTGGCCCTGATCTGTCATCTCGTCTGCAGTCGCTCTCTCACAGACGCGCCGTTGCCTCGATCTGTCTTTTTGAGAAATACTTTCACGATTAATTGCTCCGATGAGCTGCTTTTGCTGGTTCCCCGGCCCCATGAACTTAAACGTCCTACGAGGCTGGCATCCCGTTCCCACCCCTTTACCTTTGAAATTGTTAGATGTAGACGTCCCTTCTACTCCAATAGCTTCATGTCTCGCACATCTCGCCTGTGGAACTCCCTTCCTTGTTCCTGTTTCCCTGACAAATACAATCTCCAACTATTTAAGTGTAACGTCAATCGACATCTCCAGTTGCCTTGATCTATCCACTTCCCTTCTCCACATCCTTTCTCGCTCCAAATCTTCTGTAACCCCCTTGCCTTGATCGATCCAATATCTTTCTCCACATCCTCTCCTTTACCTCTCCTATCTGCTCTTCCTCCAAACCTTCTGTAACCCCTTGCGTGCTAGTGGCTTCCAGCCATCCTTGGGGTGATAAGCTTAAAAAAAAAAAAATGAAACAAATCTTTAAATATCTGGGAATTGTTTTAACAGCGGAGGGAAAATGTGACACCGAAATCCGAAGACATATTGGGATAGCCAAAAATGCCTTCCTAAATCTAAGCCGAGTATTGAAAAATAGATACACTTCGCTGTAAACAAGGAAAAGACTACTGAACTGCTACGTGATGTCCTCCTAAATGCTGATGAGTACTCGACAATCTCCACAAAGATGAAGAAGAGGCTTGGAACAACAAAAATGTGGTTCTACAGAGGGATGCTGAGAATACTATGGACCGAACAATTGAGCAATGATTACGCTTTAGGAAAAATTAAAACAAAAAACGAAACTTATACTTAACATCAGAAAGAGACAGTTGATATTTCTAGAGATTATAATGAGGAAAGAGGGCTTGGAAAATATTATACTCACAGGAAAGATTGAAGGCGAGCGGAACAGAGGAAAATACATGACATACTTAGTGTGCTTGATTAAATGCATGGCAGAACAAGGTTTAGAAGAAATATCAGAAAGACTAAATTTATTAAGAGGTACAAGGGAAAGGAAGTTGTGGAGATCAATGATCGCCTACATCCTGAGGGTACACAGCCCATAACGAATAAGATATATATATATATATATATATATATATATATATATATATATATATATATATATATATATATATATATATATATATATATATATCACAGCAATAAACGTATGAAGCTTGATATTACTAGACATATTAAAAACGGGCGAAGCAACCGGTTTCGCTCCCGCTCATCAGGCTTACAACGAGAGATTTAATTTAAATTAAAAAACACAGAAAATGTACAATGAAAAGGAAATGTCAAGGAGGGGGGAAAAAATTATGAGCAAAAATATACATTTATTGCTGTGATAAAATTTTGTACCTTCAAAAATATCTTATATATATATATATATATATATATATATATATATATATATATATATATATATATATATATATATATATATATATTATGAAATGGACAAAGTCCGACAATTTTTATATTTAACATTCTTTTTATAGATACAAGTATTTAAGTAAAATATAAACAGAGCATTTACTTTAAATGTCTTTATATATATATATATATATATATATATATATATATATATATATATATATACATATATACCCAAGTTTAGGATTGGTATATACGGAATGAAATCCAATAACCAACAATCAATATTCTTTAAAGAGTGCTCAATACAGAGTAGAGCAGATATAATTATTTATTTGAATATTACAACATAAATATGTTATAAAATCACGACAAAAGTAGCCATTTTGTTTCAACACTTCTTGTGTCTTGTCAAGTGATGATATAGAATATAGAATAAATGGTTTTAAAAGTTTCAAATTAATCAACGATCCTTAGCTAAGAGTAAACGCTGTTACGTAAGCCAGAGTGGCCAATCAAAAAGCAAGTATAGGATGATTCGAAAAATTTGACAACTAAGCAAGGCTATCTAGATATTAAAAGATTTATAAAATTTGAAATTAAAATTAAAAGTAAAAAATTAAAATTACCTATTAAGAAATCTAAATCAGATCTCTATTAAGTTTTAAATTGTAAAATTACTAAGGAGAAAAAAAAAAAAAAAAAAAAAAATATAAAATAAATCTAAAAATAAAAATAAAAGATATATATGCTATTTAATTTATATTTTCATTGAAATTAAGTTGAAAGTTGTATTTAGAGTCCCAGACATAGATGTATACATTTTTCGTTACATTTCAGCATGTTAGTCGCCTCTCACGTGAAATCACTCGAACAACGGCATGCCAAACGCTCGGACGCATCTAGATATATACACACACATACAAAAAAGCAAACCACACATAGGCAAATGCACTACACCTACACACACACATCGATACACACAGGCACACACATCTACATTCAATATGATCCAGACGGTCAAATGTCGAAGCTATTCGTGGCTTAATATGTTATTAAACGAATTTAAACTTGAAAAATTTAAACAAATAACCATATATAAATATATATATATATATATATATATATATATATATATACATATATATATATATATACATATACACACACATACACATATATATACATATATACATTTTTGAAAACATATAGTTTTCGACACATTTACAGACAAAAGTAAATAACCACCTCCACATATAATTGAACACTCGCACATCCGCATATAAATTAATACATGCACCCGCATAGACACATATAAGGATAATAGGTACGCATACACAGACCTACGTACATAAACATACACATAGATAAGCACATATAAATATATTGACCCATACGTCGACGCAGAAAAGTAAATAAGGCAAGTGAAGAAATACATATAAAGATGCAACCATATACAAGCACACACATACATACATACACATCCAGATGTACATACATAAGCACGCATGCATATATGTATATACACTAAATATATATATAGACATTTACAAATACAAGTGTATACATGAAAAATTAAACAAACGTAAATTAAAACGACATGAGTATAAAAATGCATATACACATCCGCTAGTACATATATATACACACATACATACGCAACTACACATAGATATATACACATATATATCTACAGACAAACATATACATACATACATACATATTCACAAATATACATACGCATATATACACATATACATATATATATATATATATATATATATATATATACATACACACATAAACACACATACACATATACATACACACACATACACATATACGCACACACACATATACATATACAAACACATATACATATATACATAAACATATAGACACATGCATAAAAAAGGAAAAAGAAATAAGCATACATAGACCAACTTATATTCTAATAATATTCCAACAACATTATGATAAAATATATTAAAAGTTAATCATAATTTAAGAAAAGAACAAAGGTCTGTAAGCAATTAAAGGTACTTTATCAACAAAAGTAGATTTTAGTTTGTATCTATGATACATTCCAAGACACTAAAGCCTACATACAAATACACATACAATGACACACCAACATATATATATAAATATCTAATCCTATATAAATACCCATATCGACACATCCAGATAAACAATACAGAGACAGTCGAGCTCAACCATATAATCACCCACACATACATATAAATATACACCCATATACAAACACATATACATAAACATATACATATTTAAACATACATATATATACATATATATGCATATATAAACCTATACATACACATAGAAACATACATACTACATATATATATATATATGAACAAACTACAACAATCAACCCCTAAATTGAACAAATAGCTTTATCTTCCCAAACAAAAACAAAACTATTAAATACGCTATATAAACAAATTTTTATTACGTTAATAAAAACACCGATCAAAATAAAAATAATAAATAAATATATAAGATAAAAAATAAAAATAAAAATAAATAAAAACAACCAAAATAATTTGACCCAAATAAATAAATAAACAAATAAACGACTTCCGGTAAAATAACCGCTAAAATAGACTACCCACATTGTACCACTGACTCGTATATATAAATAGCCAAGAAAATAAAAGCACTCGTGGCATGACGATTGCATCTAGCATGAAACAGACTGTCGCCTCTAAGTTTTGACTTCTATGTTCACTTTTATATATATCTATATCTATATCTATGTATATATATATATATATATATAGTATAAAGTACATGAAGATTAATTCATAACTAGAATTTTCATAGCACCTGTGCCGTTTGCTAAATATGTAATAGGACTACGACATTTTATTTTCATGACGAACTGTATCGACAAAATTCCAGCATGTCTGCTATTGAGATGGAAAGGCGTTAATGCCTGAGGTCAGTCATTATTCGACTTTTCATACATCTTTCAGTAACGTTATATCCAACACTCTGATTTCAATGACATTACTAAAAGTTATAAAACTTTGATTACGACGATTAAAATTTTGAATTTTTCTACATTCTCACCATCGCTAATAAAATGCAAATATTTATATGAGTTTTATTATTATTATTTGTTTTGTTTTTTGCTGTTGGTTCTTTTACATTATATATCAATTCGTTTTTTTATGCAACGTGTGATATCACAGGTAGGATTTATTAAACAAATGCGCCAAAACTTTAATTCTCTCAAAAATAACGAGTGGAATTTAGTAAACTAATGTGTGAACATTTTCATTTCCTCTAATGATTAAGCGTCAAGCGTTTGTGGATAGTGCTGTGGATGAACTTACTGCAAGTCGTTGGTTTCGAAAATTCAAGTCGGTAGATTTGTCTCTCCATGATGAGCCTCGCAGTGGACGGCCACAGATCTTGAATGACGGAGTCCTGAAGGCAGCCACTGAAGAGGACAGTAGTCTAACGTGTGGTGAACTTGCAAGACAGTTCAACGTTTCCAATGAAACAGTTAGACTTCACCTGCACCGCCTAGGTAAGACGTACAAACTGAGCAAGTGGGTTCCAAAAACGCTGTTGGAGGTCCACAAGAGACAACGAGTGGCATCCTGCGTATCACTGCTTTCTCGCCACCGCACCGCATCCTTATTCAATCGAGTGCTTACCAGTGATGAAAAGTGGGTTCTGTACGAAACTTCCGAGCGTTCTAGATATTGGTTGTCTCCTCAGGATGCTGTCACTCACACCGCACGACCGCCTATGCACACACGCAAGATTATCCTTTGTGTCTGGTGGACAGGTCGTCAAGTGGTTTATTATGAACTGCTACTAACGGGCCAAACAGTCACTGGAGACCTATACTCGCAGCAATTGAAACGTGTGCAACAGGCATTGCGCCAGAAGGAGCCACCACTGGTGAATCGCAAAGGTGTGCTTTTCCTCCATGACAACGCCAGGCCGCATGTCGCGCGAGTGGTCAGGGATACCATACAGCAACTTCGGTGGGAGACTTTATGCCATCCACCTTATTCACCTGACCTTGCGCCATCCGATTACCACCTCTTCCACTCCCTGGATAATCATCTTCGTGGGTAATCCTTCACCAATGAAGCAGACTTGCGCAAAGCCCCCAGGGACTTCTTTGCGTCAAAACCCCCGTGTTCTACCGCAAGGTATACACGTTGGCAGAAGGTGCTGGATGCCGATGGCGATTACTTCGAAGACTAAATATAAGTTACACATACTGTGAAGCGTTTTCTTTTTTTCCTTTAAAAACGGACAGAACTTTTTTGGTTACCTTGTAGTTTGGCATTTCATTTTGTTTTTTTTTATTCTTGGTACAATCTCTTACTGCTTTATTAGCCAAGACCGAAGGTAAGATATATTAGTAATATAATGTTTTCTGTGCCTTTTTTTATTCTGCCTAGTGTTTCAGTTATTATTGGAATGACAGTATTTCACCAATATGTTTTCAATTTCAATTCAATATCCTTATATTTATTTGTGTCGTAATATCCTTTAACAGATATGTTTAACTAATGCCACTACCATGTCAATGGGAAAGCATTTCTTGTTTGTAGACTTTAATATCGATGGCTGTTTTATTAACTTGTATATGTCTGTCACGGAGGCACGATGGAGTAATGGATAGCGGCTCGGTTTGAGGAATCGGAGAGCCGAGTTCGAATTCCAGTCGAATCCATTACATTCATTTACGTGCTAATAGCCATAGGAAAGGTATGAAGCCTCTTGTTCTCCCCCCAGCTATGGGTAAATAACAGGACAGACCGGGTTCTATAGCCTTGGATGGCAACTGGTCTATCTCCCTCGTCAATATTGAAAGATATATGATCGCCTAAGCATGTATCACGAATGGCACATAACTGACTAATATGTCTGTCAATATGTAATAGTAATGTGCTCCAAAACAGTGACCTTATTACCATCTCCGGGTGATATAGACACGAGCATATACTAACATATCTTCTAATGAATATTTCAATTTAATCATAGAGATTTGTGTTCCATCGGTGTCAGATCTGGACAACGAAACCATGAAGTGTTTAATAGTCTCAATATGCTATAATCAATTCACAATTCTTTATTACGTCTGTCTGATAATTCCTCGTGAATAGGTGTTGGTCATATAGCGCCATTATTAATACCTCTTTCTCTCCTTTTAGCCTTGTAATTTTATGCCCTTTCCACTGTCCAATAAAGCCCTTCGTAAGGTGTGGGTTGTACTCTTGAGTACAATTTTTTGTATTTCTTTAGGGCATGGGCTTCCAGGAATCCCTTCAATGAGTCTACTGGAATATTTTCCCCACCAATCCCAGGGCTCTAAGAAGTATTGTTGATGTTCCCATGTGCCACATTCTTGAGATTTCGATTTCAAGGTCCTTGTTTTTGATAGCTTATTATTATTATTATTATGATTATTATTATTATTATTATTTCCTTTCGTTTCTAGTGTATTCTCACTTCTTCACTGGTCATAACCAGAGACCTAAGGTCAGAAATGGTATCATGACATTTTCCACTGAGCAATTTAAAAAAATACACACACATGCGCGTGCGCGCACACACACACAATATATATATATATATATATATATATATATATATATATATATATATATATATATATATATATATAGAAAAAGCCCTCTGTCAGGTGTGGGATGTACTCGTATTTCTTTAAGGCATGGGCTTCCAGGAATCCCTTCAGTGAATCTATTGGAATCTTTTCCAACTAATCTGAGGGATCCAACTACAACAGGTATTGTTGATGTTCTCTTTTGTCAAATTTTTGAGATTTCGATTTCATGGTCCTTGATTTTGATAGCTTTTTGAAGGGCCTGGGCGGTGCTCATACCAATTCATTTCAATTTCCTTTCCAGTGCAGATATTGGCCCAATCTGTCATGCCGGGTTTTATATTCAGTGGGTGCCAATATCGTGCAACCTGATACAAGATGATCAATTGTTTCTGGATATTTATCACAGAATCTGCATTTTGGGCTAACACAGTATTTTAGTATATGTGCTTGATAATTTCTAGATAATAAGCATTTGTTCTGTGCAGCAAGAATAAAACCGGTTTCAGCTTTTAACCCTCTCACTACATAGCCTGTGATGTGTACAGGGCTTGTCTACATCAGTTTGTTTGGTACGGGCAGAGTATTGGCCATGAAGCGGTTTATCTTGTCATTGTTTCTGTATCTGGTCGGTTGCATTTGCTTTTGCTTTCTTTTTTTAAGTATTTTGCTGTTTCAGTCGGTGTATTGTGCTTGTATTTCTTCACCCATTTGAAACTCCATTTTGAACTTGTTGGCTTCCTTTATTGCGGAATAAAGTCGCTTGCTACTTTCGTGTTCTTTGACACATATCATCATCCAGTCTTCTGTAGATTCCCAGTATCTTTGGAGGCCAATTGTTGTAGTTTTGTAGGACAGTTCTAGTTGAACTAATCCTCTGTCTCCTTCGATTCTGGGCACATACAGACGATCAACATCAGCTTTGGGACGATGCATGCGGTAGCAAGTGAGAAACTTTCTATTATTATTATTATTATTATTATTATTATTATTATTATTATTATTATTATTATGCCTATAAGCTATAACTTAATTCCGTTCGGTCTAAACATTTATTTCGTCCGTTGAAAGGTATATATTGATCATTTATATGTGACTCTTTCAGCATTTAATTGATTCAAGCAGAAATATTAGACGTTTATATTATTTGATTGTATATTTACTTGGTTCGCAGTTAGGTAAATATTGGTCGTTTATATTCGAGTTTGTAGATGTTTACTTGGTTCAAGGTATTGATTATTTATATTTTAGTCCGTAAGCATTTACTTGGTACATGGATACGTAAATTTTGGTCGTTTATATTTGAGTAAATATAAGTAAATATATTATTTTAATTTCTTGGGTAATGATCCGGCCAAGGAATTATTTTCCTTGTTTTAATCCATAAGCGTTCGACTGGAAGAAGCTGCGCCCTAGGAACGAACCTGGTGTCTGTTCTGAGCTACAACGCTACAAGGCCTGTATTAATGGTGTCGTGACCAACGTCAATCAGCGATTCGACGACTCCAGTCGTGAGAAGACCGTTCACCCACGAATAATAAAAATAAACAAAAAAAAACACCAATTAGACCGTTCGCCTACTCTCCTCTCTTCATTTTTCGTCGCTATCCTGCAGAAAGATTGTCGGCTGCCACAATTTTGTCTCAGGATTTTTATTTCTTCGGTAATGGTCTGACCAAAGAATTATTTTCCTTGTATTAATCCACAAGCTGGACTCTGAGAACAAACCTGGTCTGAACTGCCACACTATAAATTCCTCAAAACTGAATCTGAAACCCGCTTTTATTTTGCCAATTTCATTCATCATTTTATGTTCTTTTCTAATTCGATCCTTTTTTTCCTCAAATATTCGTTTCAATTTTCCTTTTCTGAGTAGCATTTGCCTGGGGCAATGCGCCTAATTCGATATCTGTGCGAATAAAAAAAACCTGCAATTATTTTTCACACGCGGCTCAACGACAGACCTGAGGAGAGAATTCGTTTAATCTGCATTTTTATTTATTTCGAAGACATACAAATCTCACGCCATAAGTAAAGTATGAGTATATATATATATATATATATATATATATATATGTGTGAAATGGACAAAGTCCGACTATTATTTTAAGACATTTTTTTATGATTATACATTCTTTATATAGATACAAATATTTAAGTAAATGCTCTGTTTATAATAAACAGTATTAACAACATTTACCGGCCTGAATGTCCGAGAAATTTTCATAGAAAATATCCGTCCTCCGAACCTGTATCCTATACGGAACCGTCATATAGCCTGACGTGCTTTGGCGTGATTTAACCAGAGAGAAGCTTTTCGGTTAGCAAGGTCGATTTTACTGTTTTTAAACTACAATTCTGCATGATTTCCTCTCGTACATTCATATCTGCTCGATTGTTGGACTTTGTCCATTATATATACACTCCTGATCAAAAATTTAAGACCACTTGAAAATTTTTTTATAAGAGACTGTTGGTACCTTTACTGAAGGTCTGAATGATCTTTTTTCTCTCATCATTGCTCAGTTGGGAACATGTAGTGGAGCTGACACAAAACGATTTTAACCTGCTCTATTTCAATCTAAATAACTTAAAAGGTTTTTCAGTTATTCTTACGACAAATGGTGTCGAGATAGCTAAATGTCATATCTGAAAACTTTGAAAATAGATATTGAATTAGTTTAGTGTTTTTTAGATATTAAACATTTGTGGGATCGACACACTTTCGCTGTTACACCAAGTATATATATATATATATATATATATATATATATATATATATATATATATATATATATAAAAACATATATATATATATATATATATATATATATATATATATATATATATATATAAACATATATATATATATATATATATATATATATATATATATATATATATATATATAGTATTTCATTATAAATTTATTGACAACATCCTGCGGTAATGTTTAATTTAATTTTTCTTGTGTTCTTAGAATTTTCATCTTCATCCGTGATAATGGCTAAAAGTATAGTCGAAAGTGTTCGGACGTACACACCATCCCAGAAGAAAATTATACAAGAAAAATTAAATAAAACCTAATCTCAGAACCTTGTCAGTGGTTGTTAAAAAAACTTGTACAAAAGAGGAATTGCTACCCAAATACAAAATTATATATATATATATATATATATATATATATATATATATATATATATATATATATATATATTAATGCTTATCCAATGCAAGACCCGAGAACCACTCAAGGTGAAGCGTAACTGTTAAAATGGGCTACAATAATGAGGTTTGCTATGAGTAAAATAGGAGATGGTTGGAATGAATAAGAGAATAAAGAGGACTTATAAGGGTAAGGTTGTAGTGCTTTAGGGAGCAGGAGTCTGTCTACAAAAAAAACAGTTCTTGGGAAAATGCAATCTGACTGAAACTCTCCTTACATTTGGAATATGGACAAAATGAGTCTGATTTCATTCCGTGAATGTCGCATTCCGTGTTAAAGTAGTAATGGCCTGAACTGAGAGAAATGAAAACGAGAATTCATCTGAAGGGTCGACAATGGAAATAACGATAGTGGTGGCCATGTCATGTTGTCTCTGCAGAGTGAATAATGAGCCCCCATACACAAGACTGTAGAAACAATTGAAAACCAACAATGCTGGAAATATAGGAGTGACCTACTCCAGCCCATTTTCTCCATATTTGGTCTAATCGATGACGAAGAAGCATATAACTAAATAAAAGACAATATATAATTGCTAGATGCAAATTTAAAGACAGCAGAAGTGTTTCTGGGTCCAAATTTAAAGTATTGATACATTTGCTTATTATATAATTTTAAAAAGAAGATACCCCAATTTAAATTCGGCTTTGTGCGATTAATACAATAGTAAATACTGTATGTTGGTCTGAGGCTATGTTGGAGGACAGAGTCTCGTCTCAGGAAACAGCTACCCGGCCCCGTTTTATACGGGGTCTACGGCAAATTTTTGAACGATCCTACGGGCTCGGATACCTCACATTAAATTCGGCTTTTTTGCCACGTCTGACCACGTGGGGTGGTTGATAGATATCCTGCAGTTGTAGATTTGTCTCCAGCTGTACTGGTCAAACTCTCTTCCTCCGGGCAGAGAGAATCCCCGGACGAGGCTATGTCGAAGGGCAGAGTGTCGTCTCGGGAAACAGCTACCCGACCTCATACGGGTTCTACGGAAATTTTTTGGCAGAGCCTACTAGCTCGGATATCCCACATTAAATTCTGCCTTGTGCCACGTCTGACCGCGTGGAGCGGTTAGTAGATATCCTGCAGTTGGAGACATGCTATATTTGCTGGATGTAAATTTAAAAGACAAGATATATTTGCTAGGTGCATGTAAAGAGGGAAACACAGAGAATGACCATGTGGTTGGAAAAGACAATGATATGGGTTGATAAGTGTCGAGAAGCACATGCAATTCTCAAAAGAAGGCGACACTAAACAGTTGTTACCATTTCAAAAGAGTAATATTGTCACCTTAAAGAAAACTGCATTGCCATTGCGCTAAAATTGATTTTATTGGGCTGGTAACGTCGTAGATGTTGGACAGAGGTTGCAAATTGATTCCAGGAAATCAGCCTCGGACACATTTCGCACTATATAAGAAACCTTTGTTGGCACGAGCTAACAGTCTTGAAAAATGTTGAACTCAAATCGTTCAATTAAAAGTTGTTTTGAATAAGAATAATTAAATTAAATGTTTTGATTAAAAGTAGTTCGATGAGAGCCGTTTTGATTAAATGTTCCGTGAAAAATCGTTTTGAATAAAGATTTGCAATTACAAGTCGTTTTTTTTTTTTAAATGTAGTTCGATTAAAAGTTGTTTTGATTAAAGGTAATTCGCTTAAAAGTCGTTATAATTAAAAATCGTTTCAACGAAAAGTTGTTCAGGGGAAACTTTACCGAGGAAATGTTTCAATGTGAAATTTCTCATTATAATGTTTCGATGTTAATTCGTTTCGATGATTATTTGTCGTACCTCAGTTGTTAAATAACACTGGTCAACATGATTTTTGGTGCCAAGAAACAAAACACATTTATTAGGCTAATTTGCTGGTGCTGATTCCAAAAATGACCTTAGTTATTTATGGTTAGCTACCGTTTTTGCTGTACGGAAATTGCTGATATTTGGAAGAAATATCAATTTACGACCTTGGCTGATCGCAAAATTTACTTAATAAAGAAACCCATCATTTTTCAGGTAAGCCGAGCATTTTATGCCAGCCACCTGAAATAAACTATTTATTGGTTTAAATACGAATTCAGAGGTTTCTACGATTTTATTTTGAGAAATATTATCATCGGTCAATATTATAACAAATGAAAAAATGAATCATTTCTGTATAGCAAAAACGGTAGCTAACTAAGAAAAAGTAAGGCTATTTTCAAATTCAGCGCCCTCAAATTAGCTAAAATATTTTTTGTTGACCAGTGTAATCAGATAGATAGGTCTGAACTGATAGATAGGTCTGAACTGGTGGGACTGTAGAATGAAATTAATCTGAACCTTTGCCATGGAAATAGATAGATAGATAGATAGATAGATAGATAGATAGATAGATAGATAGATAGATAGATAGATAGATAGATAGATAGATATGAACACAGGAGGATGTAAAAAGTGAAGATTATTAGGATAAGGAGGACAGATAACGATTTGTCCTTGACATGTAGAGGTCGAGATTACGTAATGACAAGGGTGATATGAAGGTAAGAGGAGGATGTTAGAAGTGATTGTTATGAGGATAAGAAGGATATATAACGATTGACTCTTGACATATAGTTGCCATGAATATGTAACGAATAGCACGATTTGAATGCAAAAGGAAGATGTACAGAATGAGGATAACGAGGAGAGGTAAAGATTGGCCCCTGACATGTAGAGGCCAAGATTACTTAATGACATTGGGTGATATGAACAGAAGAGGTGAATTTACGAAGTGAGGATTATGAGGAAAAGGAGGATAGATAATGTTTGACTCTTGACGTTCTGAAGCCTACATTACTTGATGAGGAGAGCGATATGAATGTAACTTGTGGTAGAATGAAGCGAGGATTATGAGGATAAGGATGATAGATAAAGATTTTTCTTTAATTCGAAGATTTTTCTTTAATTCTAGCATTTAGGAAGGTAATCGACACAGGAGTCTCTTTTACAAATTAGCAGTTATTTAGAAAAAGATATCTAGGTGGAAGGCTCTCCTAATTTCGACATGAGATGAGGATTATTCGATTCTGTGGAAGTGGAATGCAATTTTCTAGTTGAAAACGCCTGAACTGGTGGAACTAAAGCGTAATGGAGCTAAAGAGGCTCATCTGAACAGCTACCATTGAAATAGCGACAGGTTATGGAAAGGTCTGCAATGCATCGCCTATGCGAAAGATTGGCGAATAACTCTTCTCTCTCCAAAGTTATGGAAATGTCCAAGCTGTAAAGGTCTGAACTGGTGGGACTGTAGAATAGAATTAATCTGAACAGTAGCCATAGAAATAGCGATAGATTAATTAAAGGCTTGCAGAGACACGCCTATGGGGATAGGCTGTAGACTGGCGGAGAACTCCTCTCTCCCAGGCCCTAGCTGTAAAGATAAAAATTGGGGTGGGGGCTGTAGGATAGAATTATTCTGAACATTTGCCATGGAAATAGCGACGGGCTAGCGATGTCTGCAATGTATCGCCTATGTGAAAGAGGCTGCAGATTGACGTATAACTCTTCTCTCCCAAGCCTGTCTAAATGTCCGAGCTGTAAAGGTCTGAACTGGTGGGACTGTAGAATGAAATTAATCTGAACATTTGCCATGGAAATAGCGATAGGGTGGCGATCGGTTTACACTTTTGATAAGAGGCTGCATCGTGGTAAAAAATATTCCCGCTCACAAGATCGTGTACACAATTTTGAACACTGTCAAAGTAGGGAAGTGAAGATTGAGAATCTCCAGTCCTTGTTCTGATGTAGTCCTCTATTTTACATCTAATCTGCCTCTTGTAAAGACAAAGCATGACAGAAAGAATTAAAGAATTAGGTAATACCGAGAGAGAGAGAATGAGACAGACCAATGTGTTATGAACTAATAAAAAAGGATTTACCCTGAGGTTTTAATATCTTAGTTTTAATCGTTAATCTAGAGCCACGCCTTAGAAGGGTCAATATAAAAACCGCGTCGAAGGAGTTCGGATGAACGGTATATTATTTGCAAAATGAACGAAGCGTGTTCACACACGCGCAGTTCACGTTCTGTGAAAGGTGAAACGCGACTGAAGTCGTGAGGGACAATCTAGGGGTCAAATCCCAAGAACAGAGCAAATGTCATGACCTAACCGGTTGTCAATGCACATTGAATTTCGGTTGATTCAGTTGGAAATTAAAATATTATTTTGTCATTTGTTCAATTGAAAAATGTTTATTCTATTGTGTGATTTACAGACGGAGTCGTTTTCCGCGAGAGAATTTTAGAAGACCGGACAGATAAGAGGGCGGATGGATACAAAGAAGGACTTAAGGAGAAACAGATGAAACATATATATATATATATATATATATATATATATATATATATATATATAGACTAGGAATGCTGAAATATATATGTATGTGGGTGCGTAAAGACAAAATTTTCACACACACACACACACACACACACACATATATATATATATATATATATATATATATATATATATATATATATATGGGGGGGGGAGTGAGGGTGGAGAAGGATAAGTATGAAATAAATAAATTGAGAGAGATATAAACAGTCTGATAGATAGATATGATCAGACTGAGATAGATAGATAGATAGATAGATAGATAGATAGATAGATAGATAGATAGATAGATAGATAGATAGATATGAACGGACTGAGATAGATAGATAGATAGATAGATAGATAGATAGATAGATAGATAGGTAGGTAGATAGATAGATAGATAGATAGATAGATAGATAGATAGATAGATAGATAGATAGATAGATATGAACAGACTGAGATAGATAGATAGATAGATAGATAGATAGATAGATAGATAGATAGATAGATAGATAGATAGATAGATAGATATTAAAAGACTGAGAAAAAAAGAAAGAAACAAAGGGAGAGGAAAACAGGAAAAGAAAGAAAGAAAGAAAGAAAGACAGACAGACAGAGGGAAAGAAAGAAAGAAAGAAAGTGACTTTCCTATCAATCTCATGAAATATTTCAGTCTTTATAGAAATATTTCTCCTTCTCGTGTGACTATATTCATCAGGAGTCAGGAAGAAATACTTCTGGTGAGCTTTACGATCGTCGAACTATTTCAAGAATGTCTCTCAAGTATTT
This sequence comes from Acanthosepion esculentum, assembly GCA_964036315.1. Taxonomy (NCBI): domain Eukaryota; kingdom Metazoa; phylum Mollusca; class Cephalopoda; order Sepiida; family Sepiidae; genus Acanthosepion; species Acanthosepion esculentum. The sequence goes on along the minus strand of OZ038493.1, from coordinate 71,574,723 downwards.
TTTTTCTTTCGTTTATTTCATTTACGCGTTCGTCTGCAAGGCTGCGACCGTGCCTCGTTTGTTTACTACGGTAGCACTTTTCTATGTACTGAATGCAATTCAGTATAACCTTAGCCTTATTCTTGGATGAACCCAACCCCCGTCTTCTTCTTGCCACTCTTATAAGCATCAAGAGTAAAGTATTCCGATGTAAACTGGCTTTTCGCTTATTTTTTTGTTTTTTTACTGTATACTTCCTACACTTTCTCTAAGTTTCATTTCTTCCGGCTTTTTTTTCCTAGCCTCTTCGAATTCATTCCCGGTACTCCAACAACGACTGGCGTAACTGCCACCTTCATGTTCCAAACCTTTTCTAAGATCTCTAGCAAGACCATTAATACGTATTTTCATTATTATTTCAATTTTATTCCGTTGTTTACCAAGGCAGCACAATCCAGGATCTAGCATGTTTTATTTTTCTTAGTTACGTCTCTCGTATCAATTCTGATTAAGGTTGAATCTGTTTGAATCTCAGTGCTGCATCTGGTCTAGTGACTCTCTTCTGCGACTAGTGCAGCGTTTTGCAGCCGGTGCGCTCTGGAGGGTAACCAGGTGCACCCCAAATTGACACAAAAGTAATTCATGAATAATTTTTCTATTTAAAAATCTTTATATAAAAACATTCAGTGACTTCTGTTCGTCCGTCACATCCTCTAAAATGCCCATTTCTTGAAAGATCGAAACCAAATTTTGGGGTGTAGTTCAGCTAGGTAAGTGGGCACAAAGTGTAATTGCTTTTACTAGGGTTGGTTTGCTTTACGGCATATCCACCGCAATGGGTTATTTAATGCCAACAAAAATTTTATTGTTGGTAATATTTTTTTCCAAAAATCTATTTCTGGTAATAATTTTCCCTTAAAAAAACTATTTTTGGTAAAATTTTTTCCTTCAAAAAATCTATTGCTGGTAATATTTTTTCCTTCAAAAAACTATTTTTGGTAATATTTTTTCCTTCAAAAAATCTATTTCTGGTAATATTTTTTCTTCAAAAATATTATTTTTGGTAATATTTTTTCCTTCAAAGAACTATTTTTGGTAATATTTTTTCCTTCAAAAAATCTATTTCTGGTAATATTTTTTCTTCAAAAATATTTTTGGTAATATTTTTTCCTTCAAAGAACTATTTTTGGTAATATTTTTTCCTTCAAAAAATCTATTTCTGGTAATATGTTTTCCTTCAAAAAAATTTATTTCTGGCAATATTTTTTCCTTCAAAAAAACTATTTTTGGTAATAATTTTTCCTTCAAAAAACTATTTTTGGTAATATTTTTTCCTTCAAAAAATCTATTTCTGGTAATTTTTTTCTTCAAAAATCTGTTTCTGGTAATAATTTTCTTTCAAATATGTATAGCTGGTAATTCTTTTTTCAAAAAATATATAGCTGGTAATGTTTTTTTTATATATATATACAAAAATATATTTCTGGTAATATTTGTTTTTCAAATATGTATTGCTGGTAATAATTTTTACAAAGTGTTTCTGGTATTAAAACCTATTTTTACACTTTCATAGTGTTTTGACCCAAGATTGGGGGGTTAACTATTTGCTCATAGCTGGGACCCTAACAGTTGCTACCACTCGGATTAGGATGGACTTGGGAACACCAGCAATTAAGAGGTGTTTTTTTACGAGAGTGCGTAGCTTAGTACAATACATTTTCATTCATTTGGGGGGGGGGTAAAAGTTTCATTTTTTATCATACTACATACTCACACTATTTTAAAAACTATTTAATGATTAAAATAAAAAAATACTTATTTAATAAAAATGTAATATTGTTTTTTGCGTATCTTTTCTTTAAATCTTTATATATAAAAAATCCAGTTTCCCTTTCGCTCTATAAACAAATCACAAGGCGAAAATGCCTCGAAATTTTAGAATTTGGCTACAGAAAGAAATATTTACGCATGACTAGATGAGTAAGAAATTCTAAGCATTTCTTCTTTGTTGTTAAAAAGGATAATAGAAAAAAATATGTTTTTCTTAAAAAATATTGTTTACCATTAAGTCCTGTAAAATTAAATTAAAAAAGTATATTAAACTGCGATGGAGGGTATTTGTCAAAGTATTTTGCAAAATAGATCAGCTTATTCAAATTTCATTCATTGGTTTACGAAATTGAACGAAAGGCGAATAGTTATGTGCCACGCGTGATACACGCCTAAACGATCATGTATCTTTCGATATATGACTGTCGCAGATTTTTTCCCGCAGTAGGATGCCATTTATTTCTGCGGTAGACCAGTTGCTATCCAAGTCTATAGAACCCGGTCTGTCCTGCTATTTACCTATAGCTAGGGAGAGAAGACGAGTATTCATGCATTTCCCAAAGCAATTTCCAAAATTAGTACGTAAGTGAATATAATGAATTTGACTACAATTCGAATTCGGTTCTCCGAATCCTTAATCCGAGCCGCTAACCATTATTCCATCGCAAATATCAATAAAAATGCTAGCGATAACTTCAACAATACTAAACATTGTGAGAATTCTATTTTGTTTTAAATCTAGAAGCACCAGGCACATGCTTAAGTCAAGTCTTTGTCATTTGATATTTTAAACTTGATGCTAAATTCCTTAATATTTAAGACGGAGTGGATAATCCTTTATTGTTTGCCTTCCTCGGGGAGTTAAATACGTTATTGTCAGCCTCACTAAAAAATTGCAGATTCTTCACGAATACATTTAAAGGAAAACTGTACCGCTAATCTTCATTGGGGATGCGAAACCAAAAATACCAACTATTAGTGTAATTTTATTCTTTGCCAAAAGCACATCAAGCACAGATTTCACACAGGCATGCTTAAATATAAAATGTAATGTCTTAAAAACTGCTTATTTCAAGAGACTTTTTTTTATCATTTTAGTATTTTCAACTATCATTATTTTTTTCCTTGAAAATATGAAGTAAACCTAAAAGGGAGATTCTTTCGAGCCACTCTAGAGATGCCAGCCTAGTAGAACGCTTAAATTCATGACATTTCGGAACCAGCGAAAGATTAGGGGATAGATGAGGGCCTCTGGAGACGTCGATTGACATTACATTTGAATAGTTGGAGATTATAGCTATCAAGGAAACAGGAAGAGAGGAGGGAAATCCACTGGCGAGAGGTGCGAGACATGAAGCTTTTGGAGTAGAAGAGACGTCTACATGTAACAGTTTCGACAGTGAAAGAGTGTGAGCGAGATGCCAGCCTAGTAGAACGCTTAAATTCATGAAATTTCGGAACCAGCGAAAGCAGCTCCTCGGAGCAGTTACCCTGAAACTATTTGTAAAAAAGACAGAGGGAGGCGACGGCACGTCTGTAAGAGAGCGACTGCAGACGAGATGCCAGACCAGGGCCAATTACGTTGCATATCCGTCTCTGGATCTGAATTATAATCTTTATTAATAAAATTGCAGTTCTCATTAGACTGTCGATCTTTTTAGCATAACAACCCAGCAGAAATCAAAAGGGTGATATTCATATCGCGTTAAATATTTTATAGAGTGTTTTTTCTTTATATAGTAAGTTTCAAGGCTAGTGAGCTATTAAATGTAGAGGTTTACTGTTAAATGATACATGAGTGCGGATGTAAATTAAAGATGAGGTATTAAGCTGTGACATGAATTCATAAGGTCAAACCATCAAGGGTCAACGCAAATAATCGCAGGAGAATCAATAAAACCTGTCGAATCTTTTATATACCTAGGAAGCGAAATAAATTCTACTGAAAAGGATAGGAAAATTCGCATAGCTAAAGCCAAGGCCGCCTTGAATAAAATGGATGTCATCTGGAAATCTGATCTAAAGACAACCTCAAAGGGAGATTCTTTCGAGCCGCCCTAGAAGTGGTGTTAATGTGTAGTGCTACTGCCGCCTGGGCATTAACTAAAACCCTTCAGTCTAAGCTTGATGGAAGCTAGACTCGGGTGCTGAATGCTAAAATCTCTTGGAGACTACATCCAACTAAATCACAGCTCTACCCATCCCTTAATGTCCGTCTGAGCGTGATGCTATCTAATCCCTATTGCAGACGCTTGCTCAGGCGCATTTTTGCCCACCTGTTGTTTAGTCTATACTGCAACTATGCGAAACAGACCTTAGTTGCAGTTTCTGTAGAGAGCATGTTATCTAGTGTGATCAACAATTTGAACAAGGCCATCACGCTCAAGCCCTCTGCCATGATGACTTGTGATGTTTGGGTCAACCCGTGGTATGGTTTTTAGGCACTTTCCAAATAGACAAATCAACCATGATGTAGATTCGAACCCGTGTCTCATGGTCAGAATGTAATCGTTCTAACTAATCGGCCTCGTGACTCTCTCTCCCTCCCTCTCTCTCTCTATATATATATATATAGAGAGAGAGAGAGAGACAGACAGACAGACAGAGACAGAGAGAGAGACAGAGACAGAGAATAAAAAGTCTACAATCTTGAATACGCTCTGCAGGGCACTGCTCGCGAGCAAATCTTGCGAGGGATCTACTGCTCTTGACTCCTAGCCATGACTCAAAACGGGTTGCTCACCTAGCAATCATCGACATTGATCAACTATGAGACAGAATTCTAAGTTAATTAGTTAAATTTCAAGTGAATCCGAGAGGTTTAGTTAAAATTTAAAGCAATCCTGAGTGATTTAGATAAATTTAAAGCGACAATTTTTAATAAAATACATTAACCTCGATCCCTGTTTATAAATTCCAGTTGTATAAGGTCTTTTTTTACTACAAGCTTTCGATTGTTCATACAATCATCCTCAGCTTGTAGTAAAAAAGACCTTATACAACTGGAATTTATAAACAGGGATCATAATATTCATCAACGGGTTCGAGGTTAATGTATTTTATTAAAAATTGTTTGCGAGAGTGATTCTTGACATTTATATCATAAACTTCACTATCTGCTTTTTGTATGAATGATTCATGTAATGTAAATTGAACTGCACCACATACTTGATATATATATATATATATATATATATATATATATATATATATATATATATATATATAGGAATTATTTTTATTTGTTTTTTATTTATTTTTATATATATTGTTTATTTTGTATATTTTTATTTACTCTATTTGGTTTTCGATTTTTGAATAACTTATTGATGTTTTTTTATCGTTATATAATAATTATAGCTATTTTTACGTCCAATTTTTGGATTGGTTGTTGTAATCTATTCTGATAGTTATTTTAGAAATCCCACCAAAATATATATAAATAGACGGGGGGAAATCCAACATTCGCAGCCTGACGATTGCGCCTAGCATGAAACAGCCTGTCGCCTCTGAGTGTTGACTTCAATGTTCACTTTTATATTTATATTTACATACACTCTATCTGATATGAGCACTTTATCCTATAAATATTGCAGACCTTAAAACTATGTCTTCATTCATCCACACACACACACACACACACACACACACACACACACACACACATATATATATATATATATATATATATATATATATATATATATATATATATATATAGCTGGACACTTGTATTCGAGGATACCAGTCTTCTAGGGCAGCTAGCCAATCCCTATTGCAGACACTTCTGCTCAGGCGCATTTTTGCCCACCTATGTTTTAGTTTTCACTGCTACTATGTGGAGCAGACCTTGGTTACTGTTTCTGGTAAAGAGAGTGTTATCTAGCGTGATCAGCAATTTGAACAAGGCCAGTACGCTCAAGACCTCGTGCACGATTAATTGTGACTTTGTGCTGGAACAGCTATAGACTGCCCCCAAGGGTTCTGTCTACCCAATTTCATTCACAAGGCTTGCGTCAACCCGTGGTATGGTTTTCAGGGACCTACTTGGATATTTTTTTTAAAAGTGCTCAATACCCAATTCAGAAAATTTGAATTTATAGATCCGGATTAGGTCAAAACCCACGCGCAACGCACTACCCGGGTTTCGAAATTACGGTCTCATCAGTGCAGTTAGTCGTGGATAAAATATATATCTGGTCAGATGAAATGAATATGCTCAATTTCATCGAAATAAATTTATTACTGACTATGGATCTTTAAAGTTTGCTTTTCCTAAATATTATAATTTACACTCTATCACACATTGAGCTCTCATATACACTGTAAAGTCCTGTATATATATATATATATATATATATATATATATATATATATATATATATATATATATACACTTTATTTTAGGATATTACATCGGAAACAAGTCAAAATCGGTACACAATTACAGTCGTGTTTCGATGCGAATTACAGCGCTTCTCATCAGGCGATTGTAATTTACTCGCCAGTAATTTTCAATTGCCTGATGAGATGCACTGATACGCATCGAAACACGACTGCAACTGTGTAGCGATTTTGAGCCTTCTTTTAAATTAAATGTTACGAACGTTGGAATTGTACACTCTCGCTCTCATCTAAACTACACACACACACACACACACACACACACGTATATATATACACACACACATTCGAATAGCTATTTCTACCAACAAGAAGAGCTATATTGGCATTGTCAACTCAGAAGTTGACAATACCAATATAGGATTGTGGTTTCTATTCTATGCAATTTATATGCTTTGTTTTAATATATACACTGAGCTGTTTTTGTGGATCAGTTTTAATATTTTATATTATTAGGATCCACTTAGATTATATACCAATGGATTTGTTAGCTTTACTATATATATATATATATATATATATATATATATATATATATATATATATATATATATATATATATATATATAGTATAATCGACCTTGGTAACCGAACGCTCCTCTGTGGCCGAATCGGTTAAGGCACGTCAGGCTATATGACGGTTCCGTATAGGATACAGATTCGATTCCTGTCGGAGGACAAAAACTTTCTATGAAAATTTCTCCGACATTCAGGCCGATAAATGTTACTAACACTGTTTATTATAAAACAGAACATTTACTTAAATATTTGTATCTATAAAAAATAAAATATAAAAAAAATTTAAAAATAATATATATATATATATATATATATATATATATATATATATATATATATATATATATATATATATATAAAAGCATATATTGTTAAATATAACAGACAATTATAACTATGGTTCTGTTGTTAATATTTCAGTTTCTCACGTGGTACGACATCTTAGAACCGCATCATGAATTTACGGCCTGCGTCTGTTATTCCGCGACCGTTATCTTCCATACCAATCTTCTATGTCAACCTAACTGAATATCATGTTTGATGGTGAATATCGTTATTAAAATGCCCGTATAACCACTTTGAAGATGGCTCATGTGATCTGAAAGCTTAGATCAAGGGACAGAATAATAAAAATATTTCCAAATGTTGGACAATTTTTGTCTTTAATTTGACCATAAATTAAAGCAAATATACGAAGTTGACTGTTATATATATATATATATATATATATATATATATATATATATATATATATATATATATATATATATATATATATGTATGTATGTTTATGTTATATATATGTTTAAATAATGATCTGCTGCCCCAATACAATATATATGTGTGTGTGTGTGTGTGTGTGTGTGTGTGTGTGTGTGTGTGTGTGTGTGTGTGTGTGAGTTATGTGCTATGCGGGATACATGCGTAGGCAAACCTGTACCTTTTAATTCATGACTGACGAGGCAGATATTTTCCGGCAGTAGGTTGCCATTTCTTTCTGCGGTAGACCAGTTGCCATTCAACGCTATAGAACCCGGTCTGGCCTGCTATTTACCATAACATAGAACAAGAGGATTCATACCCTTCCCAGTGTATTAGCACATAAGTGAATGTAATGGATTCGACTGGAATTCGAACTCGATATATATATATATATATATATATATATATATATATATATATATATATATATATGAAACAAATATAATAGCTTTAATCATACACGGTAATATATAGCGGCTCGCGAAAGGTATGAATCCTCTTGTTCTCCACCCCCCGGGTAAATAGCAGAACAGACCTGGTTCTATTGCTTTGGATTGCTGTCTACCGCAGAAAGAAATGGCAACCTACTACGGAAAAAGATTTGCTTTGTCAGTCATGTATCGAAAGATACATGATCGTCTAAGCTTGTGTCACGCATGGTGCATAACTGACTGGCCGTATTTTATGGGTAAAAGCACTGAATACCAGAGATAGACGTATATAGCCACTGAGATCAACACAAGCAGTGATAGCCTGTTATATTTAACAGCTCTCCCACCAGGGATGTATAGGGCACAAGGCCGAGTTTACTGTGGGTTTTCCGAGCCCGTAGGCCCTGCCAAAAATATTTCCTTAAAACCAGCATAAACGTGTTTAGGGCCTGTCTACCTCCCCGGACGAAACTTTTCCCTTTGGCAAAGCCTCGCCCGGGTTCCTCTCTGCCAATGGCAGAGAGTTCGACAGCACAGTCCGAACAGATCTGTTCGGCTGTTTCCGCGGTGATAGCCTGTTTCATTCTTGTGTTTTGGCTTGATTATTTATATACGTTGGCCAATGGCGCATTTCTATTGTACTATCGTTACGGTTACTGGGCAGGCGGTAATTATTTTTCAAATTATTCTAGAATGAGGCTATTTGCAGCTATTTCATTGCTATTTCTGCCGGCTCCATTTTAATGCTACAACCGCACTTTTGCCGCTAAAACGATCCATGCTACGTCAACAGAATCAACCTCATGATTTACCACCACCCCCACACACACGCATATATATATATATATATATATATATATATATATATATATATATATATATATATATATATATATATATCTGTGTATATATATATATATATATATATATATATATATATATATATATATATATATGCAGAAATATAGTCTTAAAGTGTGCTATATTTATGGGGTAAAGTGCTCAATATCAGAGATAGAGCGTGTGTAAATATAAAAGTGGACATGGAAGTCAGCACTTAGAGGCGACAGTCTGTTTCATGCTAGTGCAATCGTCAGGCGATTGCACTAGCATGAAACAGACTGTCGCCTCTAAGTGCTGACTTCCATGTCCACTTTTATATATATATATATATATATATATATATATATATATATATATATATATATATCACATATATATATATCACATATATATATATATATTTGTTTTTTTGTTTTGTTTTACGGCATATCAACCTCAATGGGTCATTTAATGCCGAAATGAGGTTACGGTATGAGGTAACGGTTTTTTTAATCGGTATCAACCTACGCAAGGCAGTAAAGCCACTAACACGCAAGGGGTTAGAGGATATGGTATAAGGAGCATAAAGATTAATAATGAGCGGTAAGAGAAAAGTGAATATCTTGAAAATAAAATCAAGATAAATGGAAATATTTGCATTTGTCATGATTTTATTTTCAAGGTATTCATTTTCAAGGTATAGCACTTTAAGCAACAGAATAAAAATTTTCCTTTTGCATTTTCAGGTAAATTCTCATTGATTAGATAAGTTCTGATAGATCGTTCTGATCGATTTAGTAAGTTGTGTTTATCTAGAAATAATACCGATTTTCTCCTCCAGACAGAGTTTACAGTTGGATTTACTGTTATAGGCTAGTAGCGTTTTCCTTATTTAAATGATATTTTGGAGGGATTTCGTTTTGGTTCTAATTTCCCATATATGTTTAGAAAGCGTGTTCACAAATTCTATAGGGTTGTTTCTTTTAACCATTTATACCATTGATTATTATATGTTTGTTTTTTTTTTACAGTAAGAGTCAGCTTTTACAAAGGCCAGGGTGTGGGGTCACTTTGTTACAGTTTTTGGGTACCTTATATACTAGTGAGCCAACCAAAATGAGCTGACTCATTTTATAGTTCACTAATAGAAGGGTTAACCAATCAGAAGGCTCAAAATATTCAATGATATGTGTATAAAGGCAGCCATGTTTTTTCCCGAATATCCACGGCCAGCCTTTGATATCGAAGACTGAAGAATTACGAAACAGCTGCTGCTGCTATTGGCAATATAGTCAGATCCAGTAGAATGTCTGACTCGTGAGTGTTAATCTTTAACGTTGTTTCATTGAACAGATTACGTACTGCGCTGGATTCTATATTCATAGACTATGACGAACATGATTAACACACTGGAGGTAGAAAGTTACTTTAGGAAGCCATTTGTGTGTACAGATGAGGAAGATAACGATTAACCCTATCCTTGAATAGGTTAAGATTTTAATTCTAATCATACTTGTTACAAGGGTCAGATGAGGCCGAAAATGGAATATTAATGCCATATATGGGATTTACATTCAAGTCTTGATAGAGTCCTTAAGCATCTACGCGTGGGTGATGAATGATTTTCCAGCTGACAACCCCTTCCAACATTTTCCATGGAAAATGTTCAGTAGTTCTCCCAATTCTAACCCTCCCAGATAAGGGCATCCACATCGTGCACGTTGACGTGAACTCGCATCCACATTCCCTTCATGTCCCATTGGTAAGAAGTTCCACTCGAAGAGCTTCACCTGAAGAACTGCTGATTTGTGAAACAAACTTAAATAATTTAAGTTTAGATCGAACCGTCATCTTTCGCACGTATCCTCATAAACTGTGTTACTGTTACCACTCACGTCGCAACTGTCTTCGATTTTACTCTACCTTGAATGGCTCTTGCGGTCGTGTATAGAGTGGACACAATAAAAATTTTTTTTAAAATACAAGATCTTAGCAACGCCAGCATACGATGTTTTATTTCATTATGAAGTCAAGACAAAACGTCTCTCCATTTTATTTTCATGATCAGGTGTCAGAAGACGTGACAACCACTGAGCAGGAACCTTCGTCCTGCCAAGTTCATTGTGCAAAATATTCGCAACTCTCTCACGGGATATGCTAAAAGTATTGGCTATTTGATTTATAGTCAATCGCCTGACATCCATCACCATGGGATGAGCACGCTCAATGTTTTCTTTGGTAGTGGTATTTCGAGATGCACATACCTTAGGTCACCTTCAAGACTATCCCTCCCGCTCCAAAATCCACACTGTTGATGAAGGTGGAGCATCATCTCCTGATGTAGCAACCATGTCAGCATGAAAGCCATTGGGGCTAACCCATTTTCTGCAGGTACTTGATAACACCACCATGCCAAATTTAGTACATTTTCAAAAGAAGTCGCTACACGTTACATTTGAAGTCAGACGTCAGTTTACTTGGAAGGAAACAATGCAGTTATTAATAAGAAGAGTTGAAATGAACGCATAAAAGATTTCACAGCTCCAGCATCATTCCTTCATAGTCAGCCTAGGAATATATAAGTCCACCCTTGGACACAGACATAGTCACGCAGATAGATAGATAGATAGATAGATAGATAGATAGATAGATAGATAGATAGATATACTGTATGAATGAAGAGACAGACAGACAGGTAGACTGAGATAGATAGATAGATAGATAGATAGATAGATAGATAGATAGATAGATAGATAGATAGATAGATAGATGGATAGATAGATAGATAGATATACTGTATGAATGAAGAGACAGACAGTCAGGTAGACTGAGATAGATAGATAGATAGATAGATAGACAGACAGACAGACAGACATACTGTATGAATGAAGAGACAGACAGACAGGTAGACTGAGATAGATAGATAGATAGATAGATAGATAGATAGATAGATAGATAGATAGATAGATAGATAGATAGATAGATAGATATACTGTATGAATGAAGAGACAGACAGTCAGGTAGACTGAGATAGATAGATAGATAGATAGATAGATAGACAGACAGACAGACAGACAGACAGACAGACATACTGTATGAATGAAGAGACAGACAGACAGGTAGACTGAGATAGATAGATATATAGATAGATAGATAGATAGATAAATAGATAGATAGATAGATATACTGTATGAATGAAGAGACAGACAGACAGGTAGACTGAGATAGATAGATAGATAGATAGATAAATAGATAGATAGATAGATATACTGTATGAATGAAGAGACAGACAGACAGGTAGACTGAGATAGATAGATAGATAGATAGATAGATAGATAGATAGATAGATAGATAGATAGATAGATAGATATACTGTATGACTGAAGAGACAGACAGTCAGGTAGACTGAGATAGATAGATAGATAGATAGATAGATAGATAGATAGACAGACAGACAGACAGACATACTGTATGAATGAAGAGACAGACAGACAGGTAGACTGAGATAGATAGATAGATAGATAGATAGATAGATAGATAGATAGATAGATAGATAGATAGATAGATAGATAGATATACTGTATGAATGAAGAGACAGACAGACAGGCAGACTGAGATAGATAGATAGATAGATAGATAGATAGATAGATAGATAGATAGATAGATAGATAGATAGATAGATAGATAGATAGATATACTGTATGAATGAAGAGACAGACAGTCAGGTAGACTGAGATAGATAGATAGATAGATAGATAGATAGATAGATAGATAGATAGATAGACAGACAGACAGACAGACATACTGTATGAATGAAGAGACAGACAGACAGGTAGACTGAGATAGATAGATAGATAGATAGATAGATAGATAGATAGATAGATAGATAGATAGATAGATAGATAGATATACTGTATGAATGAAGAGACAGACAGACAGGTAGACTGAGATAGATAGATAGATAGATAGATAGATAGATAGATAAATAGATAGATAGATAGATAGATAGATAGATAGATAGATAGATAGATAGATAGATAGATAGATATACTGTATGAATGAAGAGACAGACAGACAGGTAGACTGAGATAGATAGATAGATAGATAGATAGATAGATAGATAGATAGATAGATAGATAGATAGATATACTGTATGAATGAAGAGACAGACAGTCAGGTAGACTGAGATAGATAGATAGATAGATAGATAGATAGATAGATAGATAGATAGATAGAGAGACAGACAGACATACTGTATGAATGAAGAGACAGACAGACAGGTAGACTGAGATAGATAGATAGATAGATAGATAGATAGATAGATAGATAGATAGATAGATAGATAGATAGATAGATAGACTGTATGAATGAAGAGACAGACAGACAGGCAGACTGAGATAGATAGATAGATAGATAGATAGATAGATAGATAGATAGATAGATAGATAGATAGATAGATAGATATACTGTATGAATGAAGAGACAGACAGTCAGGTAGACTGAGATAGATAGATAGATAGATAGATAGATAGATAGATAGATAGATAGATAGACAGACAGACAGACATACTGTATGAATGAAGAGACAGACAGACAGGTAGACTGAGATAGATAGATAGATAGATAGATAGATAGATAGATAGATAGATAGATAGATAGATAGATAGATAGATATACTGTATGAATGAAGAGACAGACAGTCAGGTAGACTGAGATAGATAGATAGATAGATAGATAGATAGATAGATAGATAGATAGATAGATAGATAGATAGATAGACAGACAGACAGACATACTGTATGAATGAAGAGACAGACAGACAGGTAGACTGAGATAGATAGATAGATAGATAGATAGATAGATAGATAGATAGATATACTGTATGAATGAAGAGACAGACAGACAGGTAGACTGAGATAGATAGATAGATAGATAGATAGATAAATAGATAGATAGATAGATATACTGTATGAATGAAGAGACAGACAGACAGGTAGACTGAGATAGATAGATAGATAGATAGATAGATAGATAGATAGATAGATAGATAGATAGATATACTGTATGAATGAAGAGACAGACAGTCAGGTAGACTGAGATAGATAGATAGATAGATAGATAGATAGATAGATAGATAGATAGATAGATAGATAGATAGATAGATAGATAGATAGACATACTGTATGAATGAAGAGACAGACAGACAGGTAGACTGAGATAGATAGATAGATAGATAGATAGATAGATAGATAGATAGATAGATAGATAGATATACTGTATGAATGAAGAGACAGACAGACAGGCAGACTGAGATAGATAGATAGATAGATAGATAGATAGATAGATAGATAGATAGATAGATAGATAGATAGATAGATAGATAGATATACTGTATGAATGAAGAGACAGACAGTCAGGTAGACTGAGATAGATAGATAGATAGATAGATAGATAGATAGATAGACAGACAGACAGACATACTGTATGAATGAAGAGACAGACAGACAGGTAGACTGAGATAGATAGATAGATAGATAGATAGATAGATAGATAGATAGATAGATAGATAGATATACTGTATGAATGAAGAGACAGACAGTCAGGTAGACTGAGATAGATAGATAGATAGATAGATAGATAGATAGATAGATAGATAGGTAGATAGATAGATAGATAAAGAGGAAATACGAGCAACAAATTGAGAGAGTGTGAAAGAGAAAGATACAGATTTCGATCCTTACAACCTCAGATATACTCACACACACACGCATATTTGTTTGTGTGTGCGTGCGTGCGTGTGCGCGTGTGTGTGCGTGCGTGCGTGCGTGTGTGTGTGTGTGTGTGTGTGTGTGTGTGTCTGTGTGTGCGCGCGTGTGTGTGTGTGTGAAAACTCTTCACTTATGTCTGAAATCTGACTTTCCCTCTATCACATACCATCTCTCCCAGTTGGGCATACAGGGTGTGGCAAAAATAAAAAATTTGCTTCGCTGATTCAGATAAAAAAATTCCTTCATATTTTTAATAACTTGAAAAGTTTTGATCGTATTTTCTGCTTCTAATGCACTTTACTGATGCAAGGAACATAGCACTGAATTCAATCTATCTATCCCCATCCACACACACGCGCGCGCAAACACACACACACACACATATATATATATGTGTGTGTATGTGTGTGAGTGAGTGAGTGTGTCTACAATTCTATATATATATATATATATATATACATATATATATGTATATATATATATATATGTGTGCGTATGTGTGTCTCTGTGTGTCTACAATACTTTATAGTTTTGGTGTTTGTTTTCAAATTTCTGACATATTTCTTTAACATTTACTCTTTCATCTAAATTACTACTACTACTAATAATAATAATACTAATACTAATAATAATATTCGAGAAACTGTCAAAATACAAGGACCTTGAAATAGAAATCTCAAAAATGTGGCACATGGGAACATCAACAATCCCTGTTTTAGTTGGAGCCCTTGGACTGGTTGGAAAAGATTCCAGTAGGCTGATTGAAGGGATCCCTGGAAGTCCATGCCTCAAAGAGATACAAAAAATTGTTCTGACAAGTACAGCCCACACTTTACGAAAGGCTTTATCTATGTAATTATATATATTTTTTTTTTTGCAGTGTAAAGGGTCATGATGCCATTTCTAACCTTAGGTCCCTGTGCAGGACCCGGAAAGAAATGTGTAAACGCCAGATATCAAAGGAAATAATAATAATAATAATAATAATAATAAACGCATTTACAATTGGTGCAAAATTCTAGGGAGGAGCCAGTTCCCAAAATCAGCTTTCTGCTGTTTGGTCATTGAAAGACTAACTTTGAGAAACCAGTCGGACCGTTAATTTTTCTGCACCCCCTTCCAATCTATTAATTGAATTATGTTCTGAAATTACCATTATAGAATATCCAAGCTCTACGATTAGCACAGAAACACCGTGCCAAATACATCGAAAAATAGTTTACATTGAAAAATAAATAATTGTTGTATTAACTTTAGATTACGAACGTAATTGGTTTACCTATTGTCATTACTTATCAGGGGGTACTGAAAAGTTCTCGACCTAACCTGCTAGCCGAAATAAAATATTCTGAACTTTTACCATAACGAACTGACTTTTGGAAGTGGGTTTAACTTTTCAGCAAATTCACATATCGTATCTTTTCGGCTGTTTTAATCAACGTTTAGTGAAAGAAAATGTTTTCAGATATTTTTTAGACAAATAATGTTTATTTTTGAGTTCAGAGGATTCAGAAAGAGTTGGGTGTATTTAATGGTAATTACGGCAGCACGGAAAACTCATTCTGATAAGAAAATAATTTCCGAACTCAACACAGCGGACTAGATCAAGTGCCATGAGGAGGTAGTGATGTTCCTGGGTCAAGAGGTGGCTGCTGGAAGACCCTTTGTCTGGCAACAGGACTCTACACTATTCCAAACAAACAGGAGAACCTCGTCAAGGCTGTCAGACAATTTCTGCGGCCACATCACCCCTTACATCTGCCCACCGAATTCCCCAGACTGCAAACCTCTTGAGTATTATGCGTGAGGCGCAGTTGAGCGAGAGAGCAACAAAACTCTTTGTAACACCAAAGATGTGGCCGTGGTTGAAGGCAATGGCGATTTTATTGAATAAATTTACTCTTTAGTATTTAAAGATATTTTCTTTTGTAATTTTAGTAAATGTATCTCTTAAAATGAGATGTCAGTGTTATTTTTATTTCTGCGTAATTTAGACGACAATTTATGCATCGCACCATGGATACATACATACATACATACATACATACATACATATATATATATATATATATATATATATATATATATATATATATATATATACATATATATATATATATATCTTAAATGCCGCACTATCGGGCTACATTTAAGCTAATTCCAACGTAGAGTTCTTGATTGGGCTTTCATCACAATAGGTATAGAGGATGTAGATGTGACAGGCATCAATAAACTACAGAAGAACTCAAAATTGATCGCCTCATTTAAGTATTGCTTTAATATTTAAGTTTACTTTTTAAAAGTTCAATAATTCTTCTGCCGCCATTTAATTTAAATACAGTTTGATGTAAGTAGGTCTTTACTTTCCGTACAAAGAATTTTTTTTTCATGGGTGACTTCCTCTAGATTTCGCAATTAATTTTTATTACTACC
Source organism: Acanthosepion esculentum (assembly GCA_964036315.1). Lineage (NCBI taxonomy): Eukaryota > Metazoa > Mollusca > Cephalopoda > Sepiida > Sepiidae > Acanthosepion > Acanthosepion esculentum. The sequence goes on along the minus strand of OZ038493.1, from coordinate 71,557,775 downwards.
AAATTTATTTCCAAGTTGTTATGAAAATTATTATAAAAATTGTTATTGTACATGTTGTGGATTCCGGGAATGGAATCCTGCACAGATAAATAAACAACGCCAGTAATGGAGATAGAAAAATAAGTGTATTAAACGTAAGAATACAGACTTGAAGTGAAGATTAGTAGTCCAGGAATGCGGGTTAGTAGAAAGTATATGTACAAGTCTCTGTAAGTGAAGCCATAATTCTCTCTCTCTCTATCTATCTATCTATCTATCTATCTATCTCTCCCTCCATCCCTCCCTCCCTCCCTCTCTCTCTATCTCTCTCTCCCTCTCCCCCTCTCTCTCTCTCTCTCTCTCTGGACTCTCGTATAACTCTCTGTGAACACCCTGACTCAACGTATCTCCATCCGCAGGTATTCTCTCTGTCAGTATAAGTATACTTTGGACGAGTCCATCTTGTGTAAAAGGGGTCTGCCCCACAACAGTACAAAAAATTTGTTACAAAAAAAATATATATATATATATAAAAATATCTCAGAAAAACTATTTCAGTGATGAAAATTTGGCAATCCAAAATTTCAGGACTTGCATACGGATCCGGCTCGGAATGTTTTTAATTTGCTCACGGAGTCGGCCTGATTCCAAAATGGTATATGGTCGCCTCTGACCTCTAGGAATACAGTTGTAAACACGGACAGTTTTATTTTGAAACGCTGTAATTTGAAACAGTATTTTTTTCATTTGAATATAAGCTATTGAAAGAGTGTTGAATCCCTTTAAGTTGAAAAATTGTGAAACTAACCTTTGCATTTATTATATATAGGAGTTATCATAAAATTCATGGAGTATATTCTTACATTGCATACTTTCAACTTCAATGGAGCACACTACCTGCAAGTATGAGGCTGTGCCATAGGCACCATTGCAGCTCTATCATATGCTACAATATTCATGGGAAAATTTGAGAAGGTCCATATCTATACCCTCATCGGTAGCGACTGCGTCTTCTATGCAAGATATATCGACGATATCTTATTTGTATACACGGGCAGTGAAGATAAACTCACTCAATTCCTCATGACCTGAACACGGTACACGACTCAAATAAGTTCCACAAGATCAGAAACATTTTTAGACACCCGCATTTACATAGATAAATGTAGAAAACTACAAATGACACTACATACTAAAATCGCCGAGACTCACAACTGTCTACACTTTAAATTTTCCCACCCTAAACACGTCAATGAGAACCTTCCCTATTCACAAGCACTTAGACTCAGAAGGATATGTTCCAACAATGAATAACTAAATAAACACACTAAAAATCTCGTGCATCAATCCACAACACGGGGCTATAAACAACACCTAATCAGGGAACAAATTAATAAAGCAATTTCCACACCTAGAGAAGATACCCTAATGTACAAAATTAAAAATAAACCCAGCCGCATCCCTCTAGTAACCACTTTCAACCCCACTCTTCCTTATTTCAGATAATCAAAAGTCACTGGGAAATACTTAATCTCAAACCAGACCTAAAAATTTGTTTGAGGAACCCGGCCTTCTAGCATATCGTAGTTCTAAGAACCTAAAGGAAATTATAGGTAGTAACCACATTTCCGCGGATAAGGTAATCCGTAATAAACCAAAAACAAAAACAAGAGTTTTCCTAGCGATGTAACAACAAAAGGAGCTTGTGCTGCAACCACATTAAACACACCAATTCGTTCACTAACTCAGTCATTAAATCATTAAAACGAATGTCAAAATCTACCACAACTCTAACTGTAGAAATCATAACATAATTTCTTATAGAACGCACACTATGCCAGAAACAATATGTGGGAAAATCTGAATGGCCCTTTCCCTACAGAATGAATAATTATCGCAATCGAATTAAGTTGGCTTCCCACGAAAGATTGTTACCTGTAGAACAACATTTCCGCATAGAAAAACATGATTTTAAAAGCCATGCCAAATTCACTATAATTGAAAAAAGCTGAAAATGACAGAAAAGATTAACATTAGAAAAATTCTAGAAATTCCGTTAACCTGAAGATTACCTTACAGATTTACCACCTATACTTCCACATGAAACTTATAGACGCGAATAACAGCGACATTTAAGTACTATTGTTCTCATATTTTATTTTTTATTTTTTTTGTTTTACTTCTTTTTCACATGGATTTAATTTCTTTTGCAGATTAAAAAAAAACTTTCAGAGTTTTGGCGATTAACAAAGATGGCCGACCAAGAAGCATGCTCCCGGATTGAACAGCGGTCAGTTATCAAGTTTTTGGTTGAACCGTACGATTCATTGCTTAAATTCGGTGATAGGTCCGTTAACCTGAAAATTATCTTACAGCTTTATACCTATACTTCCACATGAAACTTATAGACGCTAATAACAGCGACATTTAAGTAATATTATTCTTATATTTTATATTTATTCTGTATTTATTTCTAATATTTCTCATATTCCAAGATGAAGGTAATAATAAAAAGTATAAGAAGCAAAGGAGGTTATAAATGTTTTTTATGCCCCAAAACACTCCATCCAGACGGGCTTAATCACAAATGTATCAACATTGATAGTATTAATATATAACCCCATAAATCAAGCCCTGCCCACATTTCTGACCCACACAAGATAGATATGCTTGCGAAGGTGTTGAGGTCTCACACTTATACACACACCCATACTAATATATATACTTACACACACCATACACACACCCGAAGAACTAAATGATAATATACACTTAACAAAGACACATCCCCTTCCCCGGAACCAATAAAAATGCCAAAATGACCAAGGGAATTCAGAGTTTGTATGAATTTCTACAACCTGTATCTTAAAAACAACGTCAAAGAGGCCGTTTGACCAACACAAGGACGGATCAAAATTAACGATAAAAAAAAAAAAACAAATGGAAACTACAGATAAAGTTTGTTTTCTTCGGAAATTCATTCATTCCTGTAGTTCACTGCTACTAACAAGCAGAATGTTTTTCTCCTGATGACGGCCATGCTAGCCGAAACTAGTCGAGGAATCTAATTGAAATAACAAAACAAAAAATATTAATATACAACCAGTGTGTCTGAAGGTTTTAATTTTTCAATATTTTTTATTGTGTGTATATATATATATATATATATATATATATATATATATATATATATATATATCTTGACCAAGAACAGCACTACCTCCTCAAGGCACTTGATCTAAGCCGCTGTGTTGTGTCTTCAATAACAAATTCGGGAATTATTTTCGTATCAGAATGAGTTTTTCAAGCTGCCGTACCTTCGTAATTGCCATCAGATTGATTCAACTCTTTCCGAATGCTCTGCACTGTCCCCAAATTGACACCCAAACACTCTGAAATGTTCGTATTTGAGCTTCCGGTGCGAATGCCAAGCAGTACAGTACCTATATATATATATATATATATATATATATATATATATATATATATATATAACTATGAACTTAAAGAGCCAAGCAAACCTACCTAGGTTTCACCTACGTGGATCCTCAGGGTACGCCGGCTAAAGAGGTAATAAGAACAGAATATAAATAGCCTACAGCATGTTCTTATTACCTGTGTTGATCCGCGTAGGTGAAACCTAGGTAGGTTTGCCTGGCTCTTTAGGTTCATAGTTAGATTTGCTCTGCTTCGTGTTACTTTTCCTTTACTCGTGTTGAAGGTTTTTTTCTTTGGATTCTGAGCTTGGATTTTGGGCGATCGTTTTCGCCTGAATCACATGTTCTTAGTTTTCTTTTTTTATCCCTTATTTTTCCCTGGGTATTGGTTTGTTTATTTATGAGCCAAAACACCTAAGGTTTTTCCAGACGAGTGTAATTACTCATATATATATATATATATATATATATATATATATATATATATATATATATATATATATATATATATATAATATGGAGAAAACAACTGAAAAGTTGCAAATTAAAATAAATTGAATGTTTTTTTTGTGAAAGTATTTATATACATATATATATATATATATATTTGATATTTCATTTTTATATACCGCGATCTTTGGTCATAAAAAAATTAAATAACAGTATTCAGAAGTTTGTTTACAAGTAGCGTCCGTTGCGAGACGCGGACGTCACGTGATGTGGAATGCAACTGTGTTTGAATATTTCTAACGTACATCTAACGATAATATTTTAGATGTTGTTTAAAAAGTTTTTTTTTTTAACCATATCTAAAATAAAATCTTTTATAACTATTGAAATATTTATACAGATTTAAAATTCCCAAGTCTTTATCTATGCATAGGTAGCTAACATAACGGTTATCAGCACTGAAAAAGAAAATCGAAGTCAGGTGAAATTCTGACTAGTGTGCATTTCTTTTCATTTCTTGAGAAGGCATGACTCTTGGGCGATCTGTAGGCTAAATAGTAATATAAACTGGAATCTTTTATTGTAAATGGAAGGTGGTCTGGAGGACGGGAAATATTCAAAGATACCCTACCCTGCGGGCATTATCCAAACAAGGAAATGGTTTCTGAAGTCAGGCATCCGGAGAGGAGTACCATCTGGCTTTCAAGTTGTCAACACTGACCTCCTTCGGTCAATTCCTGTAGCCACGTCCGATGTTTCCCGTGTATACTGATAATGGCGTCACTGACAGTGGCGTAATGATGTTGGTAACAATGATGACACATTTACAATGACAAGCAAAGGTGTGCAAAGGAGGAGAGAATAAAGATTACACTGACTCAAATGAACGAAAAAAAATTCGAAAAATGTCTCATTCTAGAATGAAGATAACATTGAAAAGGTCAAATTCTTCTGGTCAAATACCAGACATCTTGTTAAGTTGCGAAAAACGAGAAAGGGAAAATGTTTTACACATCATATTTTTGTTCTAAAAAAACAAGACAAAAAGCAAGAATTGTACAAACAAAATACATTGTCTTGAAGGTAATAAGTTTTTCTGCAATTGGTGTTTTCTTTGGGTGTTTTACAAACGTAGTACTTGGTTGATTTGTAATGTTTGTCGCTGCTTTTATGAATTAACATAACTTTAATTAAATAAACTGTTCAAAGATATAAATTCAAACATTTTCCTTTAACCTGCAGGGGGTAGACTGATATAAATAAACTGCTAGAGATAGACAGGGAGAGAGAGAGAAAGAGATAGAGAGAGATGTATAGACTGCGTTAGTCATAAATCTATAGGTTAAGATAGATAGATAGATAGATAGATAGATAGATAGATAGATAGATAGATAGATAGATAATGAACAGACTGTAAGTAGGTAGGTAGGTAGGTAGATAGATAGATAGATAGATAGATAGATAGATAGACTGAATGAAGTGACTAACAGATAGATAGATAGATAGATAGATAGATAGATAGATAGATAGATAGATAGATAGATAATATATAGACTGAATGAAGCGACTAACAGAAAGATAGATAGATAGATAGATAGATAGATAGATAGATAGATAGATAGATAGATAATGAACAGGCTGTAGATAGATAGATAGATAGATAGATAGATAGAGAGAGAGAGAGAGATAGATAGAGAATGAACAGACTGTAGATAGATAGATAGATAGATAGACAAACTGAATGAAGTGACTAACATATAGATAGATAGATATATAGATAATATATAGACTGAATGAAGCGACTAACAGACAGACATATAGATAGATAGATAGATAGATAGATAGATAGATAGATAGATAGATAGATAGATAATATATAGACTGAATGAAGCGACTAACAGATAGATAGATAGATAGATAATGAACAGGCTGTAGATAGATAGATAGATAGATAGATAGATAGATAGATAGATAGATAGATAGATAGATAGATAGATAGACTGAATGAAGTGACTAACAGATAGATAGATAGATAGATAGATAGATAGATAGATAGATAGATAGATAGATAGATAGATAGAGTAGGTTACCATCTCGGTCCCACCCATTCACTGTCGAAACAGTTAAATGCAACGGCCTCTTCTACACCAACAGCTTCTTCTGTCTCACTTCCCGACAGTGGAACTCCGTTCCTCTTACTTGCTTCCCTGATGAAAAGATAGCTAGATTGATAGATGGAAATATAGCTAGATAATGTACAGACGATACATAGATAGATAGATAGATAGATAGATAGATAGATAGATAGATAGATAGATAGACTGAATGAAGAGACTAACAGATAGATAGATAGATAGATAGATAGATAGATAGATAGATAGATAGATAGATAGATAGATAGATATGAACAGACTGTATATATATATAGGGATATACATGCGAGTGGTGACCGCTTGTCAATCCAAAATTCCCACGGACACACCTCACTATTTTCTTGTCCGAATGAATACGTCCTCTGCGACGGTTGGTCAGGTTTCGTGTGGATGTGACGTCAAAAGGATCTCATTGTTCTATAGGGGGCGAAAGGAAGTAAGTATACAGAGAGATAGAAATGTACAGATTGAGATAGATAGATAAATAGATAGATAAATAGATAGATAGATAGATAGATAGATAGATAGATATGATTATACTATCTATCTAGCTAGCTATTTCTCTCTCTCTCTCTCTCTCTCTCTCTCTCTATATATATATATATATATATATATATATATATATATATCTTTGATTACATGTGGACGTATAGATGGTAATTTTTTTTTTTTTTTTAATCAATTCACCCCCAGGCAATGCGATAATGTCGCTAAGACGCAAGGAAAATACTTTAGAAGGAACCGGAAACCCAATCCTAAACAGGAAACAAGTGATAAACCTCTACTCCTGATCAAGAGACCGGGAGGAACGTGAACAGTACGATTCATTGCTTAAAATCGGTGATCTTACGGGAACCGGTGTTTCAACATGATATGGCCGTTAACCTGAAGATTATCTTACAGCTTTAACACCTATACTTCCACATGAAACTTATGGACGCGAATAAATGCGACATTTAAGTACTATTGTTCTTATATTTTATATTTATTCTGTATTTAGTTATATATCTTATATTTTATATTTATTCTGTATTCATTTTATATCTTAAATTTTATATTTATTCTGTATTTAGTTTTATATCTTTTATTTTATATTTATTCTGTATTTATTTTATATCTTAAATTTTATATTTATTCTGTATTTATTTTATATCTTAAATTTTATATTTATTCTGTATTTATTTCCATATCTTATATTTTATATTTATTCTGTATTTAGTTTTATATCTTAAATTTTATATTTATTCTGTAGTTATTTCCATATCTTAAATTTTATATTTATTCTGTATTTATTTCTATATCTTATATAGTATATTTATTCTGTATTTATTTTTATATCTTATATTTTATATTTTTTTATATCTTAAATTTTATATTTATTCCGTATTTATTTTTATATCTTATATTGAGCGCTATATTTACAGCTTCAATGAATTTTGCTTTTATTACGCAATTTGAGAAAAACCTATTTTTCTAAAAAGATTTTTAAGGGAAAGATTTTATAAGTTTCAACCAAAAGCAGTGTTGGCTGCTCGGCCAGTGAATGACAAACGTTTCCTTGCAGGGAAACAGCTGATATTGCCATTACGCTGTGTATATGATTGTGTCTCTAGGATAAGCTTCTTCAATCAGGTGTTGGTATTCTTGGAAGTTGGCGACGGAAGATGCGAAAATTTGAAAGAGAGCAAAGAAATCAGTCTCCGAGGATAATGTTAATGCCTCGTGTCGATCAATTTTCGCAAATCCATCTAATGATTCGCTTTCGTTCTTCTCTTTGAAAATTGCCAATGAAAACAAACGAATTGAAGTGAGACATTAAAGGTTGAGATTTTGTTGCTGTTGTTGTTTTACGTCTGCAGCCATTCAAGAATGTAATAGGTTGTTTATTTGTTGTACATATAAGAAAAAAATTGGGGAAATGCAATTCTCCAAAATGGCGTGAATGACGTGGTCATTCATGCAAGAGGAAGAAATATTTACACTACGGCTTGCAATTAAGAACAAATTCTTTCTCTTTATCTTTCTCTTCTCTAGCACAATCTATCTATCTATCTATCTATCTATCTATCTATCTATCTATCTATCTATCTATCTACAGTCTGTTCATTCTCTATCTATCTATCTATCTATCTATCTATCTATCTATCTATCTACCTACTTACAGTCTGTTCATTATCTGTCTATCTAAGTCTGTTCATATCTATATATCTATCTATTTTAGTCTGTTCATATCTATCTATCTATCTATCTATCTATCTTAGTCTGTTCATATCTATCTATCTATCTATCTAACTATCTTAGTCTGTTCATATCTATCTATCTATTCATCCATCTATCTATCATAGTCTGTTCATATCTATCTATCTATCTATCTATCTATCTATCTATCTATCTATCTATCTGTTCATATCTATCTATCTATCTTAGTCTGTTCATATCTATCTATCTATCTTTCTATCTAGCTATCTATCTATCTCTGTTCATTATATATCTATCTCTGAACATTACCTATCTATCTATATTATTTAAATTATTCGGACTATTGTCCTAATCTTTGTCGCCATATTTATTACAACGTTTCGGCCGTTGTACGCTACGGCTTTCTTCAGGTCGTTGGAATGTCGAACTGAACCCTGTATTTCGCTCACTGGGGTAGACTGTTCTAGTTCCACGTGCCATGTTTAATGGATGTCAGGTATCAGTTATCTCCTGTTAATTTTTCCCTCTGAAAGTTCTCCACTGCCTTAACCGGGTATTGAACTCACACTCATTCGGTCCTTTCACTGGATCTAACCAACGCCCTTATCCACTGTGCCATGTGTCCTTGTTGTTGTAATAAATATGGCGACAAAGATGAGGACAATAGTCCGAATAATGTAAATAATCTACATAATACCTCATCTCAGAAATATAGACAGCTATCTATCTATCTCTGTTCATTATCAATCTGTTTATTTTATTCTGTTTATTATCTATATAAAACAGATACGGTACTACGATTAAGCTTTTTATTTTTATTTTTTAAATTAAACAGATTAATAGTAGTACCTTGTCTGGTAGTTTTAATGAAACATATATATATATATATATATATATATATATATATATATATATATAAGATAATCCTAAGGAGCCAGGCAAACCTACTTTGGTTTCACCTAAACGGATCGTCAGGGCGATCCGTTTAGGTGAAACCTAGGTAGGTTTGCCTGGCTCCTTAGGATTATCTTAGGTTTTGCTCTGTTTCGTGAATTGAGCACTTTACGTAGTTGCCTTTTACTCGTTTTGGAGGTTTATCCTTGGACTTTGAGCTTGAAGTTTGGACGATTGCTTTCGCCTTAGTTTAATGTTCTTGGTTCTTTCTTTTTTATTTCTCATTTTTCCTTGGGTACCGATTTGTTCTACTACAAGTCGAACTATCCAAAGTTTTTCCAATCGAGTAGCACCATTTATATATATATATATATATATATATATATATATATATATATATATATATATGTGTGTGTGTGTGTGTGTGTGTGTGTGTGTGTGTGTGTGTGTGTGTGTAAGCAAAGTGGAAGTACGCAAGGCACTATAGAGAGTGTAAGTAAGGGAAAAGACTGGGTATAGGATGGTGAGGAAAGCAATTTTAAAGCAATTCGCAAGTTTGCATCTACGCGGACGACACCATAATTTACTCCTTCCTCAAAAACAAATCTAGTGTCGCTGACAAAATTCACCTGGCCGTTCGTCTCGAAAAGAACCCCCAATTGGTTGTGAACTGCGACAGGAATTGGCTGGTTCACGTTAACGCCTCAAAAACAAAACTGCTCTCTATTAATCACCACAGAGATCCTTCCCTGCATCCCATTAGAATTAGATACACAGATTCATATATATACACACACACACATATATATACACACACACACATATATATATATACACACACACACATATATATATGTGTGTGTGTGTGTGTGTTTATATATATATATATATATATATATATATATATATATATATATATATATATATATATATATATATACCGGGTGTAACAGCAAAATTATAATCGTTCATCCCACAAATTTTTTTATATCTAAAAAAAAACATTAAACTAATTGTGTTTCTTTTTCCCAGATTTTCAGATAAGTCCATTTCACTTTAACAGATATATACATATAACAAAAACATTTCATGGCTTTATATCTTTTCAAAATTCAAACAAAATTCTCACTTCATCAATTTGAACATGAACTCTAGGGTCGCGGCATCGAACGCTCCAAAACATATATTCAACTGTCAACAAATAGCATAATTTCAAAAAAGAAAAAACATCATTCGGTCTACACATATTTCGTCTTCAGGGTGAACGTGGACCGATTTTAAATGTGAATTAAGTTTAAGCGTCTATGGATATTTTTTCTTTTTCTTTCAGATTTAACAACTTAAATCTTTGGCAGTTTCAACCATGGAAAGCTAATCCAGATCTGACGGACAAGATTCAATGGTAAAATTGGATACGTTAAAAGATCCGCGCCATTCATTAGTTTCGTATTTTCATAGAGAGTAGATAAAAATAATTTCCTTATATTATGAAAACAAAAGTCATTGAAACAAAGCAAGTTCAGTCGACCAATGATGACAATTCCAGAACAACGTAACTATAAACAATTTTTTCTATCCTCTGCCAGCCGCTATGATGGAGAAAGCATTACCCCGAACCGTCGCCAGTGAGACACGCTGCAAGAGCCACTCCGTTTCGCGAGGCTCGTTCCTTAATCGAGATGCAATCGCGCCAATCCTCCGAAAGAACGCCATTGAACGAGGGCCAATAACCCCTGAAGTCTCAACTGCCACAGGAGTAAAAGAAAAATCTATCAGCAAGAGAAGAATATTTAGCTATTTTTTTTTATCTCTGCGTCTCGGGCGACGAACTCCGGCTCAACCGCGGACCTGATCAAATTATCGGCCGAAAATGTATCCGCACAGGTCGCATCCCAAATCAACGACTTACCCATTTTAAAAGGGAAGATGGTAATGCCATCCGACCGCTTTCCATCACCACGGTCGAGGCCTACAGGTTCGATTTCTTTATTTTAAATATATCTGGTCATTTTACAATATTCTGTTAAATAAAGTTGCAGGACGTTCCGACATTTTTAAGCTTTCATAAATCTTCATCAAATTGAAAGTTGCTTTTTGGTGGCCTTTATTCAAAAGTTAAGTGTAGCAATACGAGAATGTTAAATCTTAATCTTTGTCAGGTGGCTATCAAAAACGGTTTTCTTTGTTGAATAAACCAAAAAGGTTCAAAATATCTCTATTTTCACGCAAAATGTTCAATTTTAAAAATGACTGTAATTTATTGTGTGTCATACGGTATATATTTTTTGTGATAATATCTTTACTTTTTTTAAAGTTATTTCACTATAGAAATACGAAGCTGACAAATCTTAATTCATTTTCACCTATTCAGTCGCCCGATTCAATCTCTGCGTCTTTTTCTGAACCTTGTCATCTCAATACTTGAAGCGTAACGAATCTAGAATGCGAACATTTCGTGGGCGAGTATATGCTTTTAAAACAGTTTTACACCGCATATAAACACTCCTTAGGTTACCATTCATTCACTTACGCATTCACTCATTCATATATATATATATATAATAGAAATTCAAGAAGGTAATGTCTGTTGGCAAGGTTATGGCTTCTGTTCTGGGTGAATTCGGAAGGCGTAATCATGATAGACTAGTTGGAAAAGCGAAAAACTATTAATGGACAGTACTATGCATCATAATTAAGACAACTGAAGGAAGAAATCAAGTTGATACTCAGAAGGGGTGTTCTTGCTCCAGGATAATGCGTCCATTCATACTGCTCCCTTCCCTATTCCTGTTTCCCTGATAGTTATAATCTCTAAGTATTCAAATGTAATGTCAATCGACATCTCCAGTTGCTTTGATCTATCCACTATCCTTCGCCACATCCTTTCCTCTATCACTCCTATCTGCTCTCGCTCCAAATATTCTGTATCCCCTTGCGTGCTAGTGGCTTCCCTCCTTGCTTGGGGTGAGAAAAAATCACCCTAAGCAAGACGGGAGTGCCTCTAGTACGGAAAGGGCTACAGGAAAAAGATTGGGTAGAAGTGAGTGAGGAAAGGATAAAAAGAAGAACGGGGGTTCAAGTCGACAGAAGATGTCGATTGACATTACATTTAAATTTTTTAATATTATAGTGATCAGTGAAGCAAGTAAGAGGAAAGGAATTCCACTGTCGGGTAGTGCGAGAGAAGAAGCTGTTGGATTAGAAGAGGCGGTTACATTTAAAATACTTCAAGTGAGTTTTTTTTCTACGTTTTAAGAAGTCCCTAGTAGTATCTAGTACAAAAATTAATGTAAAAATAATCGAACATTGTATATATATATATATATAGCTTTGAGTAGCTGAATCAGTCAACTGTGGTGTTGAATTGCTACCCCCACCCCCGATCATGACTCTCCAAACTTCATCTGACGTCTTCCTGTTTCGAATCCTACCTTGTGTCGCTATTTTGGAAACGATGATGAGATCATTTGTGCTGTTCAGGAGTTTTTCGAGGAACAGAATGCCACCATCTTTCGTGATGGGAATGCAGTGCTTAAGCAACGTTGGACCAACTGTATTGATATGAAGGTGGGGAACTATATTGAAAAATAGTGGAAAAAATTGTCTTGTTTCTCCAATTCCTTCTCAGTGAAGGTTAGTACTTTTTGAACGACACTCGTATGTGCCACTTTCTTCCACGAGATTTCGCCGTGTTTGAGACAACTTCATTATTCTATCCTCACTGATGTTGGCATATGCCTGGGTGATGAACTGCTCCGTTTACAGGTTCCTAGAAAATTTAAATCCTTCCACCCAGAGTAATGTGTTTGGATCGTGATCAGGTAAATACGAATGTAGTAATTCATTCTAGCAAAGATATAGCAATGTTTTTGGTCGTTGTAGAGGATTTACTTATCCCAGTGATCGCAAGAGTAAAGCCGTCTGGAGTTCCAGCGCCAGTAGGGCCACCCGTGGCGGTAAGGCCGAATAGAAAGGACCAGAATGAACGTGACCAACTCCCGAAGACTCCAACGGTGGAATAGGCAAAGATCTACACGATCTTAACGGCAACACAGGCGGAAGAGGGCAGTGCCAGTCAGGCTGGCGTGACCAAGGCGGACATTGACAAACCTAGAATCCGACAGCCCGATGCAACAAGGTTTTGTGTGGGTATGTGTGAATGTGCGCGCGTATGTGTTTGTGTAATTACAATGAAAGAACGTCCCAGGAAGAGTGATCCCCACCTCCGTGTTTATTTCTCGTCTCATTGAAAATCTTTCTCTTTGTGATTCAATTTAGTCAAAAGTACTATAAATATAAATTATAAAACATATATATATATATATATATATATATATATATATATATATATATATATATATATATATATGTAAATATAAAAGTGAACATAGAAGTCAACACTTAGAAGCGACAGTCTGTTTCATGCTAGATGCAATCATCGGGCCGATGATTGCGTCTAGCATGAAACATACTGTCGCCTCTAAATGTTGACATCTATGTTCACTTTTATATTTACACACGCTCTATCTCTGATATTGAGCACTTTATCCCATAAATATAGCGCACTTTAAGACTATATTTCTTCATATATATATATATATATATATATATATATGTAATGAATGCGAATATCAGTGTGTCAATGTGTCACACTTTTTCAATTAAAGGGACACAAGTCCCTGACTAACTATGCTACAGAAATTTTGGATTACCAAGTTTTCATGACTGCAATTGTTTTCGACGATTTTTTACGTGATTTTTCCGACAAATGTTTTGCGCGATAACAGTTTTTCTAACTAGGAAATAAATTTGGGAATAAATGAAATTAATTTCGAAATCCAGTCACCCATGAAATAAAAATAATTGTTTGTATGGAAATTAAGGACCTTCGTACTTCAAATTTTCTTAAAATTAAGTGGATTACCGTTGAAGTTTTAAAAGGTAAGCTTAAATAATTATGCAGTACTTAAATGCAGGAATCAGTTTTGATTTGTTCTGGAATTTATTGTTGTCTATCTCATACGGCAGCAGTATGGCTCGCAGGAAGAAATCTTCATCAAAAGAGGGCCAGATTGAAATCAAAAGAGCCAAGACTGCAGCTAGAAAAAGAAAATCCCGTGCAAATGAAAAGCCAGATCAAACGGCAGCCAGGAAATCTTGCAATGTTGAGAATATGCAAAGACTTAGGGACTCTCAAACTCCTGAACAAGCTGAAGACCCATTTCAGATCCCTTCATAGAACGGCTTTAAGCTAATATATAATAAATATCATCACTCTTATTGCCAATATTGGTATCATTTTGTTGGCTTTTTAATTCAATTTCATTAACGGGCTTAGTAAATCTATACACACACGCACACACACACACACACACGCACACACACACACACACACACACACATATATATATATATATATATATATATATATATATATATATATATATATATATATATATATATATAAATGTTGGTACTCGCTTGGAAAAACTTTGGATAGTTTGACTTGTAGTAGAACAAATCGGTACCCAAGGAAAAATGAGAAATAAAAAAAGAAAGAACCAAGAACATTAAACTAAGGCGAAAGCAATCGTCCAAACTTCAAGCTCAAAGTCCAAGGATAAACCTCCAAAACGAGTAAAAGGCAACTACGTAAAGTGCTCAATTCACGAAACAGAGCAAAACCTAAGATAATCCTAAGGAGCCAGGCAAACCAGGTTTGTCTGGCTCCTTAGGATTATCTCATATATATATATATATATATATAATGGTCGATTTGTCCGGAAGGAGACTTTCTGATGTTATCGGACTGGACGGATCAATCCCAAAAGGCAGCACCTTTTAGAAGTGCCTGAAAATCATACCATCGGTTGACCCAAGACTCGTGAGTGAAATTGGGTATACGGAACCCTTGGTGGAGCGTCGACTGCTGTGCTAGCACTAGGTCACAAGTCATCGTGGCCGAAGGTTTGAGCGTGCTGGCCCTCTTCAAATTGTTGATCACGCTAGATAACACGCCTTTTACCAGAAACCGTAAATGAAGTCTGCTCCGCATAGTTGCAGCATAAACCACAGGTGGGCTCTGTGCGTATTGAACACACACAAATGCGCCTGAGAAAGCGTCTGTAATGGGGATTGGCTAGCCGTCCTAGAAGACGGGTCTCCTCGAATACGAGTGACCAGTTGTCAGTATATATATATATATATATATATATATATCTGTGTGTTTGTCTGAGTGTGTGGGTGTGTGGGTGTGCACCATAATAACTTTCTTCCACACTAATTCTTTTGTTTTTTAAATACATTCTTTCATTCTGTTTTTCTTCTGTCTTTCTTTCTTCTTCATCCGATTTTCATTCATACATTCATTCATTTTCTCTTTTCTCCCTTTGTTTATGACTTTCTATCATCTGGGGTAAATAGCAATAGAGTCGTTCAGATCCAGAAAATCATACGCCCGAGGTCGTAATTCCAAGGGTCGTGAATCAGTCTCGCAAGTTCAACATTGGAATATTCTGAGGGAGAGAAAAACAACTGGGTCAAAGATCCATATCACAATGCACAACTACTTTTTTTTTTCGCCGCGAAGATCCAAGCATTCTGCCTGTCGTCCAAAGTAGGGTTCTCTTATTGGGGTAAGGAAGGTTGAGATGGGTTGCGACTGTCAGGAAATCGCAAACAATTACTATATTTTAAGACCTACTAAAGTTGACCCGATCTTTATTCTGATTTTCTTTTTAGACAGACAGCACAGAGAATGCGAATTCTTTTTCGACACAAGACTCGGTCTTTTTCTTCGCTGTTAGAACATCTTTAACTCAATACTAACATTCTCATTTTTTACCACACTCTACGCAAATTCTACTATATGTCATTTCTACTATGCGTCTTTTGTCTGATTTTTTTATATTAAACTCGATTTCAATCCTCCATAAACCCCTTTACTCTTTACAGAGCGTCCACACCGGGAAGGAACAACTCAACACCGCCGACTCAACAACGCCGACTAAACAACGCCTTTTGAGCGCAGGGACAACTCGTAAATTATTAAATTATTTTTTATAAAAATATTTTAGAATGTCGATTTACTTTATTAAAAAATAAATTTCTTTACGATTTACATTATTAAAAATAATTAAAACCAAAAAACTTGTTTAAATTTTACATAATGCCTTTTCAAATACCTTTATTTGAAGAAAAATATTCACTAATTACGGTTTTAATCCTTAATAAATTACTTTTATTCAGTGATAAAAAAAACTCGGTACGGAGTTGTCTCGGGCCCGAATTGTCTCAGTCCTGAGTTGTCTGAGTCTTGAGTTGTCTCGGTCCTGAGTTATCTGAGTCCTGAGTTGTCTCGGTCCTGAGTTGTCTCAGTCCTGAGTTGTCTCGGTCCTGAGTTGTCTCGGTCCTGAGTTGTCTCAGTCTTGAGTTGTCTCGGTCCTGAGTTGTCTCGGTCCTGAGTTGTCTGAGTCCTGAGTTGTCTGAGTCCTGAGTTGTCTGAGTCCTGAGTTGTCTGAGTCCTGTGTTGTCTGAGTCCTGAGTTGTCTGAGTCCTGAGTTGTCTCAGTCCTGAGTTGTCTCGGTCCTGAGTTGCCTGAGTCCTGCGTTGTCTCAGTCCTGCGTTGTCTCAGTCCTGAGTTGTCTGAGTCCTGAGTTGTCTGCGTCCTGAGTTGTCTCAGCGATCAGTTGGCGGCGCTCAGTCGGCGGTGTTGAGTTGTCCTGCACGATTCCACACTACCGAATCATCAATCATCAATCATGTAGCGTTCTTGCAGTGGAATGTTTTTAAAATGTTCTATCGATAATCGGTGTATACTTACAGGACATTCTGAGACATAACCTACCAGTGATTAATTATTTCAGGGGAAGACTAGTACTTGAAAGCGGAATACGCTCTCAAAGTCCTTCTCTGTGCCATGTCCCTTCGGAACGTTGGCAATCATGGCCATCCACAGTTTCCTGTGCTTTGTAGCTCTTATATCTTTCAAAGTACTGTTTGAAAATTCTGCAATTGCATTGGCCGCGTTCGTGTTATTCTGATAATAATGATCTCATTTTTAGTTCTTTTAAATAAAGCAGTTTTTTTCTAAACTCTGACATCATATCATTCCTCCTATATGACAGGAATTACAATCGCTTCGCAGATAAAAAAATAAACTACAAACAACAGAAAGGTAAAGAACGATTCGGAGAATACCGTGGATTTAACAAGGGAATAACGATTTTTTAGACAACTAAAATATGTAGGACGTATAAAAAGGAAAGAAGGCTTGGAGAATTTGAGACTCACGTGACATATTAAAATCAAGCCGAGTAGAGGGAATCAAAAAGTGTTGTGGATTCTGGGTAATCCGATATCAATGAATAACAAACGCCAGGAATGAATAAGGAAAATAAATGTATTAACGTAATAATACAAACTGGTAATACGGGTTAGTAGATCCAGGAATGCGGGTTAGTAGCAATAATATATATACAGTCTTGGTATTGAAGTATCGCGGTATGACTCCTTACTGAGTCTAGGTGCTCGCTAACTGTGACTCTTGTGCTACCCTCCTCTATTACAGACAGTATTTACTGCCACCCACGAGGGATAGATGTGGCACAAGGCCGGGTTTAGTGGGGCATTCCCGAGCCCGTAGGCTCGGCCAAAAAATGCCCGTAGATCCCGTATAAACGGGATCGGGTTGGTCAACCTGCCCGAACGAAACTCTGCCCTTCGGCGGAGCCTCGTCCGGGTTCCTCTCTGCTCAGATGCAGAGAGTTCGACCGTCTAACAGAGAAGACGTCGCCGTCTACTCTATTACAGACAGTATTTATTGTCCCCCCAGGAGGTATAGATGTGGCATAAGGCCGGTTTTAAAGTAGGGTATTCCAGAGCCCGTAGGCTCGGCCAAAAAATGCCCGTAGATCCCGTATGAAAAAAAAATTTGAAAATTTTATGATTCAGATATTAGCATGACCGTAAAGTTCGTTGTACAAGTCGACATCAAGATTTATACCTAAAGTTAGTCCTATATCTACCGTATAGATCGATTCCCAAACATACAATAAGCTACCAGTGGTCTAAAACTTAAGCCGATTGGTAAATGAAGTTAGGCTACAGTATACGATAACCTTTACCAAGACTACATAAGGTCACACCACTTAACTGTATATTGAGACAAAAACGGTTATATATATCTATATGCGTTGTACAACAAACAACTTATATCGCACGTCGATAGGTACTGTATATTGTATCGGTATAACATTTAAAATTGTCGGCGAACATTTAAAATATTCAGGTCTATTGATAAATACATAAAAGTCAACATCAGCTCCTATAAAATATTAATACTATAGATTACACATCATACCAGGTAGTGTTTTTATATAGTATTGCTATAATGTAATGTTATTGTAAAACATACTATAACTCATCCGCCATTTGTACCAATGACGTAAACATGGCCGCCTGAGTTCAATGTTTACAGTTAGTGTATTAATTGTTGAACGTGATGTGTACTGTAGCTCTAATAGACTACTGAATTTTGTTACTATTTTATTATTTTATGTTAATTTATGTGCTGTTATGTAAATATATTGACCAAATATTAGTGGGATATATTTATGGCAGCCTGATGGTAAGTGGTGTACAATAATTGCTAGGAGATATGTCTCGTTTGTTTAGAACTCGGTGGTAAAGGTTTGAATTTTATGTCCGCCATATAAGTCGACTCCGAGTTTTGGAAATATTTTTTTAAGCTTGAAACCTCGACTTGTACAGCGCAATTTACCGTAGTTATTATCTAGCAGGGTTTTTTTTAAATATTTTTATTTGCTCATAATAATTTTACC
This sequence comes from Acanthosepion esculentum, assembly GCA_964036315.1. Classification (NCBI taxonomy): domain Eukaryota; kingdom Metazoa; phylum Mollusca; class Cephalopoda; order Sepiida; family Sepiidae; genus Acanthosepion; species Acanthosepion esculentum. Next base: position 71,538,821 of record OZ038493.1, on the reverse strand, counting down.
CCAAGCAAATGTCATGAAGCCAATCAGACAGAATTAGTTAGTGAGGAGGAAGGAAACAGAAAGAAAAAAAAAACATTAATGAGGGGAAAGGACAATAAAAGAACACGTTTCACGGAGACAGATGGTGACGGTTGACGATGCATTTGATAGTTTGGATATCATAATTGTCAGGAAGGAAAGAAGACGGAAGAGAGTTCCACAAACAAGAAGTTAGTAATGGTTTATAAAACAATATCTCCCCTCTCACTCACTCACTCACTCTATCTCTCTCACTCTCTCTCTCTCTCCCTCTCTCTCTCTCTCACCTCATGAGTGATCTATGTGTGTGTGTGTGTGTGTTTGTCAATTCCGGGCGTGGGCGGTCATTGTTCAGCAGTTTCCTGCCTTTAGTTGCAGTCAGCAATATCTGTGATGTCGCAAACCCTTCTAGCGTCTGTTGTACTGTTTCTGCTATCCATTTGCTCAAATCTGTCAATTAGACTCACTCACAACTTTCCCCTGCTCGATGCGTCCTGTGAGTGCTAAATTCTACCAGGCTTCTTCATATGTCTCTAGAATTTCACTTACCTGATATTAGATTTTTTTTTTGCGGGGGGGGATAGTGTTCAATGGGTTTTGTTAAAATTTCCGAATTTTGGACATATTCATTCGTGGTATTCTTCATAGTCTTCGAGAAAATAAAAATAAATCTAGATTGCTTGATGAATCAAGATCGGATTGGCTTTTGTCGGCCCGAATAAATGGCAATTGTTTGTGTCTCCCTAGCAGAAAAATGAAATAACCGAACAAGATAAAATATTCAAAAGAAGGAATTGAAGAAATCAAATTAAGTGGAAGAAAAATGAAGCAAAAAGAAAGAGAGAAAAGGGACTAAAGAAGAAAGGAAAGCAAAGAAGAAAGAAAATAATGGAAGAAAGTAAGAAATCAAAATAATTAAAAAAGAAAGAAAGAAAGAAAGTGAATAAAAAAGAAAGTAAATAAACAAAGGAAAAATTAAGAAAATAAAGAAAGAAAGAAAGAAAGTGAGAGCAAAATTAGGAAAAGAAAGAAAGAAAGAAAGTGAAAGTAAAAATAGGAAAAGAAAGAAAGAAAGAAAGAAAGAAAGGGAGAGGAAAAACAAGAAAGAAAGAAAGAAAGAAAGAAAGAAAGAAAGAAAGAAAGAAAGAAAGAAAGTGAAAGTAAAAATAGGAAAAGAAAGAAAGAAAGAAAGGGAGAGGAAAAACAAGAAAAGAAAGAAAGAAAGAAAGAAAGGGAGAGGAAAAACGGGAAAGAAAGAAAGAAAGAAAGAAAGAGAGAAAGAAAGAAAAGGTAAAACATGTCGGAGAAATGAGAAAGAAAATCCTAGTTATGAAAGGACGAAAGACAAGTAAATTAGAGATCAGGAAAAAGTAAAGATATGTCACTAGGAATAAAAGTTTCGAAAAAGGCAGCCAGCGAAAGTAAAAACAAAGAAAAAAATTCATATATGTTACTGAAATTTAAAATTAGATGGACGACAAAACAACCAAAGGAAGAAAAAGAAAAGAAAGCCGAACATTTTATCAAAATTTATAAATAGAAATCAAAGAAAACAAGACAGACAAAAAATGAATTTTTTTTCCATAAAAGAAAACGGAATTCAGGAGGGTAAAAAAATAAACATGGGAACATTCAGAGGAATCCCCTCGACTCTTGTTAAGCAAATGTTGATTTCCTTCAAACATGGTTTTTGCAGTCGGCCCCGCCCTTTCTTTCTTTCTTTCAACTGATTCTTGTACAAACTTTTTTTTCAAATCAATATATTTTTATCGATTTCATTTACTACGTCGGTTTTTCATATTTACTTTCAATCCCAAAAAGTGTCTTGTTTGATAATTGACTGCTGCTGCTGCTGCTGCTGCTGCTGCTGCTACAAAAATGCGCAGGAGAAAAACTTTTGATGCTAAAGTTTGAAGTCGGCTAGTACTTGTAAAACCTTCAGTATGCACGGGGTACTTCTTTCAATGACTCTGTTCTTTTTCTTTCCATTTCCAATATTTTATTCCTATTTCTTTCTTTTCCTTTCTTTCTCATTTCTGCTTTTCCAGTCTTGTCGTTTTTCCGACTTTCAAAACTTCCTGCCCTTTTCAAGTTTTTTTTCATTTTGAGTTCTTTCTTTCTTTCTTTCTTTCATTCTTTCTTTCTTTCTCATCTTCGCTTTTCCAGCCTTTCCCCTTTTTTCGTACTTTCGTAACTTTCTGCCGTATTCAAGTCTTTCATTCTAAGTTCTTTTTCTTTCTTTGCTTCATTTTTTCTCTTTCTTTCTTTTTTTCTTTCTTTTTTTCCTTTTGTAGTCTTTTCTCGCTTTCTTTTCTGATTTTATATCTTTTCTATCTTTTCTTTCCGTAACTATCTTTTCAAGTTTCTTTCTTTCTTTGTCTGTCAATTTATGTTCCTATCTATCTATCTATCTATCTATCTATCTATCTATCTATCTATCTATCTATCTATCTATTCCCTCTGTTCCGATCTGTCTGTCTGTCTGTCTATCTATCTATCTATCTATCTATCTATCTATCTATTTCAGTCTGTTCAGATGTACCTATTTTTGTTCTTATTTCAATGAAGATTTCTTTTTTCTTTCTTCATTTTTCTCTTCTATCTTTTCGCAGTATGTTCTTTATTCTTTTTCCTTTCTTTCCTTTCCGATAATGTTCCCTCTTTCGTTCTTTCTTTCTTTCTTTTTTCTTTCTTTCTTTATTATTTTCCTTCTTGCTTTCTTTCCTCCTCTCTTTCTTTCCTTCTCACTTTCGTTCTTTCTTTCCTCTTTCTTTCCTTCACTCTTTCGTTCTTTTTTCCTTTACCTCTTTCGTCCTTTCTTTCCCACTTTCGTTCTTTCTTTCCTTCCATCTTTCGTTCTATTTTCTTTCTTTCTTTCTTTCCCTCTTTCTTTCTTTCTTTTGTTCTCCGCTCAGCTATATTTTATTTTTAATCAACAATTCAATAAAAAAACACACATTTATAACTTCAAGGTCTTCTTTGTGGTTGTACAAAACCGAAATCTGGTTTCGAGCACAAAAACGATAAAAAAATCTAACTTTCTCTGACGGGACGAAGAAAAGAAAAGAAATCTCTACTGACATTAGAAGAGAATTAAGGAGATAAACTGTTTGTCTATAGTTGTTTGTTCGGAGAGGAGGGCATTATTGTGATGTCAACAAGTAATCGACAAGGAAAAGAGAAACAAATAAAGAGAAGCTGTCTTTTTACGAATGCGTCACCAGTTGGCGCTTATGGAACAATAAATGCTAGATATATCTACAAAATATAAACTCCTACATATTAATGTACACAGCCACTCATTCATCTGTACACACCATCAAAAACAAAATGAGACGTACTTACTTATGGTTAGATTTAAAAAAAAAAACAACGAACATCAATCTATATATAACACGCCAAAGTATCTAGAAATCAGTTCAAATCTGTTTTCAACCCATGGAGCAATCAGTTCAGATCTGTTTTCAAACCATGTAAAATTCAGTTCAAATCTGTTTTCAAACCATGTAGCATTCAGTTCAAATGTTTTCAATCCATGTAGGAATCAACTCAAATCAGTTTTCAACCCATGTAGCATTCAGTTCAGATCTGTTTCCAAACCATGTAGCATTCAGTTCAATTGTTTTCAAGCCATATAGCATTCAGTTGAAATCTGTTTTCAAACCATGTAGCTATCAGTCAAATCTGTTTTCAAACCTTGCAGCATTCTGTTCAAATCTGTTTTCAAACCATGTACCAATCAGTTCAATTCTGTTTTCAAGCCATGTAGCAATCAGTTCAAATCTTAGTAACATTTACGTGTTAGCGTCTTTATCGCCTTGGAATGGAATGATTATTTAATAGCAATAGTTATTACTAATTAAAAGATGGCCTCACCTCACCTAAAATAAGAGAAAACCTGGTAACTATATAAACACGACTGATGTCAACTTTCGGTTTCAGCTCGAGCCTACTCGATCGATATTAAATTCTTGGTTCTAGGAAGTGTTTTAACAGACAACGGAAAATTCAGAACATTGACAATGCTAAACATATTACTAAGAAACAGAAAAAGTTCGTTAGAAGCAAACAAAAATCTGCTGAACGGTTACGTATTATCAATCTATTTATAGGGATTTTCCAAGCGTATCTTAGATGTGCCACAAGGCCGAAAGTACGGGGCGCCCAGTGTGGATCGGACTCACAACTCAGTCTTAATTGTTTTAGCTAGACAAGCTTGCTAACCATTACACCGCCGCAGGATGCCTTATCAATCTATTTATATGATAGTGGACGCTGGAAACTCAAAAGAGCAGGCGAGTGTTAAGAACAGAGCAATTTTTCAACGTGGAAGATTTTGAGAAAATAGGAAGAAATGGGTCATTTATACTTAAAAATCAGAACGAGGCTGTGTTAGGAAGTTCAAATAACACTCATAGTTGTTGGCTTGTAAAAACTGTAAGAAAAACATTGGAACAAAAGTTTTGAATAAAGAAGTGTTTAATCACATGCGAACATGGACTGTAGTTCAGTTCAAAAACGCACTTTTTGCCACTGTTCCATGAGCAAACGTTCTATTCATAGCTGTTGTTTCGATAATAAGTGTAGAGAAGGTTAATTAGTAATTCCACACAACAAAGCGAAAGGGAGAAAGAAAAAAGAATAAAATAGAAAAGAAGTCCAATGGTATGCTCAGCATCCAACTGTAGAACAACATTTTTGATGCTTCAAGTCTCTTCTTGGAATTGATATTACCGTTCAACAACCATTTCTAGGTTTCTAACAAAATTTTCACTTTTTTTAGAATTTTGCTTAGTTTTTGAAATTCCTTCTGATTTCAGTGCCATATTTTCCGTCACCTGTTAAAATGCCAGGATGTTCAAAAATCTGCACTTGTTTATTTTCCGTCACCTGGATGTTCAAAAATCTACACTTGTTTGATTCCTGACATTTCCAATATATAGATTTTCGCTTCGTGTTTGTTGGGTACTTTCAGGATAAATTTGGCTCCGACTTTCATTTCTCCCCTCGGTTGAAAAACAATTAAAATTAAATGAAAGAAATCTTCGTCTATGTGCGATGTTCCTTCCTGATACGGGCGATCATAGCTCTCCACAACTTCTTATCCCTTTTATCTCTTAGTAACATTTGTCTATTTGCCATAACTCACACCCACCGATCCGCCATTCACTCACAGAAGGTCGTCAAGTAATTGAACTACTGCTACAAACTGTTACTTTTGCCTTCGATGTGCCCTGTGAGTATCTAAGGTTCCAAGCCCTTCTCCCTCATTATGTTCCAGAAATTTCAGCAGTCTCTGATTTTGAGTATAAGTGCCTTGTTATTTTTAATTTTCACGACGCGTTTCAACTATGGTATTCTCATCATCCTTCTGTAGATCCACATTTCTTTTGTTTCCTGTCTTCTCTGCATCTGTGTTGAAATTCAGCATTCACAATATCATTGATATTGCATAGCAGTTCAGCACCCTTTTCTTTGTTTCTAACTAAGTTTTCCAGTTCCTGTGAGCTTTGCTTAGATTTTTAGTGTTTATTTTTGCCATTGCCGTGCGTGTTCGGATTTCGGCGTCAGATTCTCATCCACCCTTAAAGTACCTTCCATATTTTGAACAACTCACTAAAACCATTTTCCTTGTCACAAAGAATTATTGTAAATAAATAATTTAAATCGGTTTCAATTTCACAGAGTTCTTCGGATTTTGTTGTGATATTTTCCTTCCTCTGATAAATCCCCATATACTTACGCTTACACATTTGCTTGATTCTCACATCTCTAAATCGTACTTCACAGCTTGGGGTTTCATTTTGCTAACACCCATAGACAATGTCTTATTACAACTGATGCTTAGTCCTTTCTTCTAGCTTTCCTTTACTACCTTTTCAAGAGTGTTAAATTCTCCAAGCCCTCCTTGCTCATTATATTTTTAAAAGAATTCAACTGTCTCTTTCTGATTCTGAATTTACATTTTTTTTTGTTTCCATTTTCCATAAAATATCGTCCATGGCATTCTCAGCATCCTTCTGTAGGACCACATTTCTTTTACCTCCAATGTTCTTTTCATCTGTGAGAATATTGTTCAGCTTTCGTTATCATACAAGAGGACAGATGTTGCATGACAGTTCAGGATTCTTGGCAATTTTCCCGTTTCTGAGAACTTACATTTTGGAATTCGTTATTTTTTTTATTCCGATTCGTGTTCAGATTTAGGTGTCACACTTTCTATCCTCCGTTAAACTATGGTGAAAAAACAAATTAGCAACTTTGTTTTGGTACACAATTTCAGATTGGGCGTTTCTTCGCCCTACACCGGTTTCTCGGTATTTTTCATTGTTCTCTTTCTTCTATCTGCTTTGCCGATTCATTCCTTCTGTGACAACTGTAAGTACAGTACGACATAACCGCGACAGAGGGTATTTATTTCTGAAAAACCAGAAAATGTGGTACAAGGCCGAAATGGGGAAGGGGGGAGTGATCGGTCTTCTGTCTTAACTTTTAAACTTAGCTAGCCACAAACGCTGACCCAATCATACTAACAATATTTCTTGCACCAAAACAACACATTCTTACGTACCTTTCACACCACATCCACCATAATACCTCAATGTCTCCATGAAAATACTAACTAGTCCCCAAATGTACAATTTATCGTCTGTGGAGGGAGGACATACCCGCGACAGAGACGTCTCTCATCTCCGCGATGGTCTACTTATAATTGGGAATCACCAAGCACTCGCCCGGATGATAGACATATTTGGCACGGTGATATAGACCGTTCATTACTGTCAAACTCTCTGACTCGGCAGAGAGGAACCCGGACGGGGCTTTGCCGAAGGGCAAAGATTCGTTCGGAGAGGTTTATACGGGTTCGAAGGGAATATTTTTGGCCAAGCCTACGGGCTCGGAGAACCTACGATAAACTCGGCCTTGGGCAACATACGACCCACGTGGGGGGCCGTTAAATATAACGGATGATAGACATATTAGACCTACGGGTACCTCAGAATAGAGCACTAACACACTCGGATGTCCCTCCACAATTCCATCCAACCACGCTAATATTATACACAGTTGCTAATGAACCAATTTCTTGTGGGACAACAAAGAAGAAGGGACTCTTTTGACGGAACAACATATTCACCTTCTCTCAAATCGAAGTCCTATATGTCAGATAAAGACGAACTTTTCTTTTGTTGGGAATAAGGCAAGTCCTGTTCACCATTTTTGCCATTCGACTCCGGTTGTAGTTCACTATGTCTGCCGCACTCCCTTCTTGGTCTCATGATCACACAAATAACAGCACGGATGCAGTCTTTTTTTTCAGATGCACCTCCAAAGGGGAATTGTCTGAACTTCTTCCTCGGTGAAGCTCTGAGAAGAGTTATCAGAACTCTCAAGATTATTAGTTGGGTTCTCAGGTGAATCGTCAATCTGACATGGTTTGGGCTCAGTCAGCAACTCGCTTTCACATGATTGGTTCTCTATCACACTTGCCAAAGGTTTTGGTTCAAGAGCAAAGATGGCATGGGATTCCGTTGACCAATATTGAATGCTTACTGAGAATATCAGTGACACACCCTTTTTTTTAGCTGGTGGTGTTATTGGGAGGCATTACCCAGACGGGGTCCTCCATACTCTGTGGTCTGCGCACTTCTCTTTGATCAGACACATACACGCCATTGATCCCTTTGACTCGTACCCAGTAGTTGCAGATCACATTGGCAAGTGCACTTGTAGTAGACACATTGATGTACTTATAATAGGGAATCACCAATCACTCGCCCAGATGATAAACATACTAGACATACGGGCACCGCAGAATGGAGCACTGACACACCCAGATGCCCCTCCTTGATTCCATCCAACCACGCTAATATTATAAACAGTTGCTAATGAACCAATTTCTTGTAGGACAACAAAGAACAGTCTCTTTTGTCGGAACGATGTACTCGCCTTCTCTCAAATGGAAGTCCTACATGCCAGACAACGACGAACTCACTTTCGTCGACAATAAGGCAAGTCGCGTTCACCATTTCTGCCATTCAACTCCGATGCTGGTTCACTCGGTCTGCCATATAAACATTTTTCATATTTTCAACAATTCTCTAAAACGACTCTTTTGTTCACATCAGGAATTATTGTAAATCATTTATTTCGTATTCAGTTTCTAGCTGAGCCCTTTTTTTTACTGTTCGTTTAACGACGTGATAATTGATCTTTTGTTTCTTTTTTTTCTTTTTTGTACGTAGAAAAATCCCACTTAATTCACAGGTTAAAAAGAAACGGGAGCATAGCGCTAGTGATATTCGACCTGGAACTACTCGTAACAGAAAAGATTCTCTGTCTCGTTGTTATCGGTTGAATGGATGTGCGGGTGGTGTAATGGATTGCTGATCAGAGAATCGAATTCCAATCGAGGTCATTAAGTTCACTTACGTGCGAATACCCTTTTAAAAGGCATGAAACCATCTCTTCTGCACTATGGGTTGAATGGTAGGACTTGTACCTGGAAAAATCCTTCTTATCTACTAAAAATTGTTAATGCAACACCCACTTGTCACAAAAGCGAACATTATACTTGCAATCCAAAATCTTACCCTAGGGACGCTAAATGCAGCTATGGCTAAAGTACATCCTTAATGGCTCACGGCGTGGGTGATCTTTTACAGGTGCAAAAATGGCAATTTGTTATACGGGAATGGTGAGTAACCCAGATCTTTGAGATTCTAGCCAGGAATGCTCTTCAATTCTTTCTTTCGTTCTTTATTTATTTCTCTCTGTCTCTGTCTCTGTCTCTCTCTGTCTCTCTGTCTCTCTCTGTGTGCTTCTACTTTTCTGTCGATACCGATTTACATGATTATTCTTCTTTCTGCATTCTTTCTTTCGATCTTTCTTTATTTCTTCCGTTCTTTCTTTCTCTCGCCCTCTCTCTCTCTCTTTCTCTCTCTCTCTCTCTCTCTCTCTCTCTACTTCTCCTTTTCTGTCGTTTCTGATTTACTTCATTTTTTATTTCTTCCGCTTTCTTTCTTTCTTTTTCTTTCTTTATTTCTTTCTTTCTTTATTTCTTCCGTTCTTTCCTTCTCTCGCCCTCTCTCTCTTTATATCTCTCCCCCTCTCTCTATATCTACTTCTCTTTTTCTCTCGTTTCTGATTTACTTCATTTTTTATTTCTTTCACTTCCTTCCTTCCATCCTTCCTTCCTCATTCTAGCTGTTCTATCTAAATTTTCACAATACGTTGTTTTTTGTATTTCTTTCTTTCGCATTTCCCCCTCTATCATGGTCTCCTCTCTCTCTCTCTCTCTCTCTCTCTCTCTCTCTCTCTATATATATATATATATATATATATATATATATATATATACCCCCTTCCCCTTTTCTGTCGGTGCTGATTTACTAGTACATTTTTTTTATTTCTTCCCTATTTACAAACAATATTCTTCCGCTGTCTCTCTTTTTCACTTCATCAGCCTTTCTTTCTTATCTATTTTTAAAAAATATATTGTCTACTTTTTCCTTCCTTCCTTCCTTTCTTTCTTTCTTTCTTTCTTTCATCCCTATTTTCTTTATAGCAATATTTTCTTTCGTTATTTCTTCATTTTTTTCCTACCTTACTTTTCAATTCTTTTACAATATATTCTTTTTCTTTCTTTCCTTCTTTCTTTCTTCATTCATCCCTTCCATCTTTCCATCGTTCATTTGTTTTTCTTTCTTATCTACTCTTTTAACAATATCTTTTTTCTTCCATACTTACTTATTTAATTATCTATTCTTTTATAATATGTCGATTTTACTTCTTTTTTCTTCTTTCCTTCATTTCTCCCATCCTTACATACTTATATCTAACTTTCCTCCTCATCTACTCTTTCACAATATGTTATTTTCTTCTTTCTTTCTTTCTTTCTTTCTTTCTTTTTTCTTCCATTCTTCAGCTTTCTTTCTTTCTCTCCTATTTATTCTTTTACAATATTCTTCTTTCTTTTCTTTTCAACAAATAATCGACAAGGAAAAGACAAAAAAAAAAGGAAGAGTCTTTTTTGCGAATGTGTCACAAGTCAGCGCTTATGGAAGCATAAAGTTGTATATATCTCCAGAATATTAAAATCCATACAGGCCTGACACACATTTCTCCGTCAGAATAAACGATTTCTTTTGTAAGCAACTTTGTACTTTTACAAGTACGCGCCTTCTTTAATTTGGGTGCAAGCCTCATTACTCAAGTTGCTTAAATATTTTTTTTATGCTTGTGTTGAATAGAAATGAATGACATTTCAATGATATTTTAAATCGGTCTCGCCCCATGCAAGGCAATAAAGCCACTAAGGCACAAGCGGTTACAGGGTGTGGAAGAATTAGGAACATAAACATTAATGATGAGCAAGAAGAGGAAAGAGTAATCAGGAGGACAGTAGACAGCGATTGACATTGCATTTAAAAGGACACTTCTCCTGAACATTCGGAAGAAACATATGTAATTTCTGGATGCATAATGAGGAAAGAGAGCATTGAAAATGTTATGCTCACAGGACAGCTTGAAGGTAAGTACTGCGATTGAATTCATATAATCTATGTACCATAGCTAAGAGCTCATCCAAATAATTACCATGGAAGCATTGATAGAAAAGACACAGGGAGGCAACTTTACGGCGGTGGAAAAGTGACTGAAGCCGATCCACCAGATCAGAACCAATAATATTCTTTTTGGGATTTTATCAAAGAACTCAAGGTAAATAGTAGGGGCACCGGACCATATGGGGCAGCAATACAGTGATACCTTAAGTCGTTTCGAGTTACGTCATTTTCGAAAATACGTCGGTTTTTCTTAAATGTTAAATGGAAAAATAAAACTCGCCTTACGTCGTTTTACTCGAGTTTACGTCGGCCGTTAAAAATATTAGAAACGTCAAAACAGTAAAATAACAATGAACACATTAATGAATCTTATTTTCCAGACTGTTGGAAGTCCTCATTCATTGTTCCTGTCTTTAAGAACTCTGGAGACGCTTCTGAACATTCTAATTACCGTCCTATCAGTCTCCTACCCGTCTTCGGCAAAGTCTTCAAAGCTTTAATCAACGCGGAAGTGGTTAAGCACCTTACATCCCATGATCTGCTCTCCGACAAGCAATATGGTTTCCGCTTTGCTCGTTCTACACCCTGATGTGCTTACGGCCATCACTGAAATTGTTTACCAACCCTTCATAATAACGGAGAAGCTCGTGCCGTGGCTCTTGATATCTCCAAAGCGTTTGGCATGCCGGCCTTCTTCGCAAGATTCAGGGTTATTGAATTTCAGGTCGATTGTTCGACTTAATACAATCATTCCCGTCAAAACGTGTAATGAAGGTCGTTCTCAACGGATTCTCCTCCATCTCCTATCCCGCGAACGCCGGTGTTCCCCAATGCTCCATCCTAGGCCCTACTCTGTTCCTTATCTTCATCAACGATCTTCCTGATGTCATAGATTCCCAAGTAGCCATCTACGCGGACGACACTACAATTTACTTCTGCCTCAAAAACAAATCTAATGTCGTTGACAAAACTAACCTCCAATCGGTTGTGAACTGGGGCAGGAATTGGCTGGCTAACTTTAACGCCTCAAAAACAAGACTGCTCTCTATTACTCACCAGAGAAAACCGTCCCTGCACCCCATTAGAATGTCTGGCGATCAACTTCTCGAGAGTTCCTCTTTGCGACTACTCGGTCTCACATTGACTGCTGACCTGAGACGGAACAAATACATTGAGTCAATTACTTCGTCCACCGCAAGGAAAGTTGGCTCCCTGTGTCGCGCCAGGAAAATTTTCTCGCCGAAGTCGATCCTTCAAATCTACAAATCAACCATTCGCCCTTGCATTGAGTATTGCTGCCATATATGGTCCGGTGCCCCTTATGTTTGTCTAAAGGTTCTTGATAAGATTTAGAGACGGATACGCAGTGTAATTGGCCCTGATCTGGCACCTCATCTGCAGTTGCTCTCCCACAGACATGCCGTCGCCTCCCTCTGTCTTTTTTACAAATACTTTCATGGTAACTGCTCCGATGAGCTGCTTCCCTCACTTCATGAATTTAAGCGTTCTACTAGGCTGGCATCTCGCTCACAACTTTTCACTGTCGAAATTGTTAAATGTATCCGTCTCTTCTACTCCAATAGCTTCATGTCTTGCACCTCTCGCCTGTGGAACTCCCTTCCCTCTTCCTGTTTCCTTGATAGCTATAATTTCCTACTTTTCAAATGTAATATCAATTGACGTTTCCAGATTCCCTGATCTATCCCCTATCCTTCTCTTCATCTTTTCCTCTATCACTCCTCTTTGCACTCACTCCAAATCTCTGTAAACCCTTGCGTGCTAGTGACTTCCCACCTTGCTTGGGGTGAAACGCTTAATATATATATATATATATATATATATATATATATATATATATATATATATATAAAATCATATTTAAATAAATTTAAAAAATAATATCATGTATACTACATATATATATCATAAAAACAAAAAATTAGCATAAAGTATGTTCAAAAGATATTCTTATTTCAAATTCCTGCCGACAGGCGGCACTCATGCATTGTTTCTGCTCCAACATCAATTTTGAATTCAGACTTGTTTACATCTGTGCTCTGTCGTTGACGTTCTTTCAATTACATTTCAATTATGGTTGATACTAAATTTTTACCAATGGCTCCAAAGAAAAGTCGCAGTGCAAGTGCTAATGCTAAGCGTAAGGTTATATCGCTGGAAAATAAGGTGGAATTTAATTATTTTACTTAGAATATTGTACGTGCATATAAATATTGTACTAGGCAATGGGGAGTGCTTATTTGCGGTTTATAGTGTGGTTATTTCCACTTAAGACATTTTTCGACCTAAGTCGTGAGCTCTGGAGCTAATTAACGACATAGGGTGAGGTATACCTGCATTTTAAGCATGAACGAATGTTATGTAATTAATTATTGAATAAGATATAAAATAACGGTTTCAGTATCAGATTTGCTTTAATTTAAATTATTTTATCGCTAATATTCATATTGGATTTTACTGTACTCTTTATACAATATCGACAAAGTAATCAAAATTCATGGCTAACAAAAATATATACCTTAATATATGATCCACTAGTGAACCAAACAGCAAGACTAGTTTTCGTCCGATCATTGAAGTTAAGCAACGTCGAGCCTAGTCAGTACCTAGATGTGTGACCGCTTGGTAATTCCAGGTGCTGTATGTGTGGGTGGTGTAATGGATAAAGACTAGGTATTTGAAATCAGAGAGCCGTGTTCCAATTCCAGTCGAGTTCGTTATATTCATTTACGTGCAAATACTGTTGGGAAAGATATGAATTCAAATCTTCACCCCGACCCAGTTATAGGTTAATTAGCGGGACTTTCATCAGTAAATCATTATTACCCACACCACAAAATATATATATATATATATATAATCTTACAATCTTTATATATCTAATATATATTTTCTGGCTTTAAAATATTTTTAAAAAATTTGATAATAAAATAAAAGTTTAAACTACACAGTCATAGAATCTCTCGAAGTTTTTCATATTTGCAGTTTTGTATCTATTGAGGGGGGGTCTCCCCTTTTCACACAAATGGACTCACCCGAGGTATACATATACTACTACCAGTGAATACCCGGACAGTCTGCAACAGAGGAGACGGTGACGTCTTCTCTGTTAGACGGTCGAACTCTCTGCCTCTGAGCAGAGAGGAAACCCTGACGAGGTTCCGCCGAAGGGCAGAGTCTCGTTCGCGGAGGTTGACCAACCCGATCCCGTTTATACGACTTCTACGGGCATTTTTTGGCCAAGCCTACGGGCTCGGGAATACTCCACTTTAAACCCGGCATTGTGCCACATCTATCCCCCGTGGGGGGCAGTAAATACTGTCTGTAATAGAGGAGGGTAGCACAAGAGTCACAGTTAGCGAGCACGTAGACTCAGTAAGGAGTCATACCACGATACTTCAATACCAAGACTGTATATATATTATTGCTACTAACCCGCAATCCTGGATCTACTAACCCGTATTACCAGTTTGTATTATTACGTTAATACATTTATTTTCCTTATTCATTCCTGGCGTTTTTTTATTCATTGATATCAGATTCATCCCGGAATCCACAACAGTATCCAAATGTAAACAAAGAGAATTTTAGAATTTTTTTTTTTATTAATCCGAGTAATTTTTATCGCTTTAAACATTAACCTGACCAGTTGTCCTCCGTGGTAAGGCATACCGGCCTACACGGTAGCTCTCTCTGCCCAGGTTCGTATTCCTGTCGGAGAGCGCACATTTTTCTTTTAATAACAATTCTCGAACATTCAATCCGGTAGACGAAAATAAATAAGTATATTGTTTAATAAATAAACGGGACGTCTACTTATATACGAGTATCCACTAAAAATAACGTTTAAAATGGTAAAAAAAACACACACACATATATATATACACACACACACACATATATATACACACACACACACATATGCACACACACACACACACACACACACTCGTGTTACGCGTGATTTGGCCTATCGTGAGCTGACACCCAAATTTTCACGTATTTTCATGTATCTCGTGTATCATGCAAGTTACTATTTTGAGAGACGAAATTACAATAGACTAAACTCTTTTCCTCTATCTCTTTATCCCATCTTCTAGTTAAATAAGTTAAAAAAGTAAAAGCCAATGATAAAAGTATCGTTAGTAAAGATATACTCGTTGCGTAAACATGTACAGCCATACACAACCGAACGAGAAACAGCTAAACATTTTATAAACGTAAACAATAGAAAAGATGCATATTCTCTATGTTTGTATTTTATAATACGATATTCATATGTGAATATTACATGCATTATTATTGGATACAGTTAAGTAAAACTATTTACATTATTCGGACTATTGTCCTCATCTTTGTCGCCATATTTATTACAATGTTTCAGCCGTTGTACGCTCCGTCGAACTCAACGCTTTCTTTCGCTAACTGGGGTAGACTGTTGACACATGTTACAGTGGATAAAGGCGTCAGTTAGATCAAGTGACAGGACCCAAAGAGTGTGAGTTCAATACCCGGTGAAGGCGGTGGAGAGAGGGGAATTAACAGGAGATAACTGATAACTGACATCGATTAGACATGGCACATGGAACTAAAACAGTCTACGCCAGTGAACAAGATAAAGGGTTCAGTTCGATATCCACTTTATCCACTGTAACATGTGTCAACAGTCTACCCCAGTTAGCGAAAGAAAGGGTTGAGTTCGACATTTCCACCACCTGAAGAAGACCGGAGCGTACAACGGCTGAAACATTGTAATAAATATGTGGCACAAGGCTGAAACATTGTAATAAATATGTGGCACAAGGCTGAAAGTACTGAGCACCCAGTGAGGATCGCACGTGGGAAATCTATGCTAAAGTGCTACTGAAAGTTTGAAAATGCATTTCAATTGCTATGTTCGCGAAAGCATTTCAAATAGATCCACCCACGCGACTTGCCATGACTCGACTTTGAGATAATTTTGTAGCAGATGGAACTGCCCAGGTGGTCCGCACGACACGTTCCAGAAGACCGTGAATACCGATACGCCCCCGACAAAGTAAGAAAGGCTATTTGAAACGTATCTACAGAGTTCAAGAAAACTTATGCGGCAAGTGATTTGTGAGATAAGAATTTCAAAAGAATTCAAGAGTATTTTGAGGATGACGAGGTTTTTTTATTTTTTTAATTATCTAGCATGATGGAGACACCCCCATATTACGATAGTGATGTAAGATTCCCGCCTTGTTGAGATTCCGGTAAACAGGCGGATTGCACGAAGTGGTTCTGTAGAAGACCATCCCCGTTCACCAGATCCTTACGCCTCTCGCCCCCTTTTTTTATGAAGGATACTTAAAAGATAAAATTTACGGTAAAAAAAAAGAAAAAAAACGGCAAAGGTCGACCAATGGAAGATAGCCATTGAACGAGAACGCGCACAAATACAGAACAAAATCTTTCTTGTTTTTTTTGTTTTTTTTTAATTTCATTGCTTCGCATTATCGGTAGTTCCTAGGCAAGAATGGCACCCAGTTTCAAAAGAAGCGATGAGAGAAAAAATAATTAAGTCCTATTAAAACAAAATAAAGAAAAAACATTTGTACATTCTGGGTAAGACGATAAACTACATCCGGGTCCTGGGAAAGACGATAAATATACGTCCGAAAGCAAGGCCTCTGCAGATTTTGAGGAGGGTGGAACCACCTCTTAATTTCTGGTGTTTCCAGGTTCACCCGGATCCGGGGTAGTAGCACCTGTTAGGGCCAAAACTATGGGCAAATAGATAAACCCCAAACTGGGGTCCAAACACTATGAAAGTGTAAAAATAGGTTTTAATACCAGCAATAAATTTTCTTAAAATTTATTATCAGCAATACATTTTGAAGAAAAAATGTGACCAACAGTACATTTTTACAAGACAAAACAAAACAGACTTTAA
Source organism: Acanthosepion esculentum (assembly GCA_964036315.1). NCBI lineage: Eukaryota > Metazoa > Mollusca > Cephalopoda > Sepiida > Sepiidae > Acanthosepion > Acanthosepion esculentum. The sequence goes on along the minus strand of OZ038493.1, from coordinate 71,522,300 downwards.
TCTGAATTTATGGATGAGGGGTTATCAAATTTTAAATTGTTTATACAGTAGAGTAATGGATAGCGGCTCGGATTGTAGGAATCGAAGAAACAAGTTCGAATTGCAGTCGAATCCATTATATTCATTTATGTGCTAATACCCATTGGAAAGTTATGAATACCCGGGTTCTGTCACGTATGGCACATAACACACTGACTGATATTCGGACTATTATCATCATCTTTGTTGTTTTCATAACATTTCTGCCGTTATGCTCTCTGGCCTTCCTCACGTTCGGAACTGAACCCTTTATTTAACAAATAATTGGAGGCTCGATGGAGTAATGGATAGCGGCTCGGATTGAGGAATCAGGGAGCCGAATTCGAATTCCAATCGAATCCATTAAATTTACTTACGTGATAATACCCTTGGGAAAGGTATGGATCCTCTTCTTCTCCCTCCAGCTAAGGGTAAATAAATAGGAGGACAAACTGGATTCTATAACATTGGATGGCAACAGGCCTTGGAGAAAGTAACTCTGAATTCAAAACAGTATGTAGCACTGGCGTCGCAGATTTTCAAGCAGAAAATTAGAGCATTAATCTGAAGATTGAAAGAAAAAGGGACGTATTTATAAATGAGGCAAATGAGACATTTAATTAGATGGAAAAAAGGGGTGTTACGGAGGAGAGATTTAAGCAGAAGAGAGAAAAAGAAGAGATTTAAGCAGAAGAGAGAAAAAGGAGAGATTTAAGCAGAAGAGAGAAAAAGGGGAGATTTAAGTAGAGGAGAGAAAAAGGGGAGATTTAAGCAGAGGAGAGAAAAAGGAGAGATTTAAGCAGAAGAGAGAAAAAGGGGAGATTTAAGTAGAGGAGAGAAAAAGGGGAGATTTAAGCAGAGGAGAGAAAAAGGAGAGATTTAAGCAGAAATGAGAAAAGGGGGAGATTTAAGCAGAAGAGAGAAAAAGGGGAGATTTAAGCAGGAGAGAGAAAAAGGAGAGATTTAAGCAAATATAGAAAAAGATAGATTTAAGCAGAAAAGAGAAAAAGGATAGATTTAAGCAAAGAGAGAAAAAGGAGAGATATAAGCAGTGGAGAGAAAAGGGAGAGATTTAAGCAGAAGAGTGAAAAGGGGGAGATTTAAGCAGAAGAGAGAAAAAGGAGAGATTTAAGCAGGAGAGAGAAAAAGGATAGATTTAAGCAAAGAGAGAAAAAGGGATATTTAAGCAGAAGAGAGAAAAAGGTGAGATTTAAGCAGAAGAGAGAAAAAGGAGAGATTTAAGCAGAAGAGAGAAAAAGGAGAGATTTAAGCAAAGAGAGAAAAAGGAGAGATTTAAGCAGTGGAGAGAAAAGGGAGAGATTTAAGCAGAAGAGTGAAAAGGGGGAGATTTAAGCAGAAGAGAGAAAAAGGAGAGATTTAAGCAAAGAGAGAAAAAGGGAGATTTAAGCAGAAGAGAGAAAAATGAGAGTTTTAAGAAGAGGAGAGAAAAAGGTGAGATTTAAGCAGAACAGAGAAAAAGGAGAGATTTAAATAGAGGAGAGAAAAAGGTGAGATTTATGCAGAGTAGAGAAAAAGGAGAGATTTAAGCAGAAGAGAGATAAATGGGAGATTTAAGCAAAGAGAGAAAAAGGGAGATTTAAGCAGAATAGAGAAAAAGGTGTGATTAAAGCAGAAGAGAGAAAAAGGATAGATTTAAGCAGAAGAGACAAAAAGGGGAGATTTAAGCAGAGGAGAGAATAGGGAGAGATTTAAGCAGAAGAGACAAAAAGGGGAGATTTAAGCAGAAGAGAGAAAAGGGGGAGATTTAAGCAGAAGAGAGAAAAGGGGGAGATTTAAGCAAATATAGAAAAAGATAGATTTAAGCAGAAAAGAGAAAAGGAGAGATTTAAGCTGAAGAGTGAAAAGGGATAGATTTAAGCAAAGAGAGAAAAAGGGGAGATTTAAGCAGGAGAGAGAAAAGGAGAGATTTAAGCAGAGGAGAGGGAAAGGTGAGATTTAAGCAGAGGAGAGAAAAAGGAGAGATTTAAGCAGAAGAGAGAAAAAGGAGAGAATTAACCAGAGGAGAGAAAAGGGTGAGATTTAAGCAGAAGAGAGAAAAAGGAGAGATTTAAGCAGAAGAGAGAAAAGGGGGAGATTTAAGCAGAAGAGAGAAAAAGGAGAGATTTAAGCAGAAAAGAGAAAAAGTAAAGATTTAAGCAGAAGAGAGAAAAAGGAGAGATTTAAGCAGAAAAGAGAAAAAGGAGAGATTTAAGCAGAAGAGAGAAAAAGAATAGATTTAACCTTAAGAGAGAAATAGGGGGGATTTAAGCAGAAGAGAAAAAAGTGGAAATTTGAGCAAATATAGAAAAAGATAGATTTAAGCAGAAGAGAGAAAAAGGAGAGATTTAAGCAAAGTTAGAAAAAGGGGAGATTTAAGCAGTTGAGAGAAAAAGTAGAGATTTAAGCAGAAAAGAGAAAAAAGGATAGATTTAAGCAGAAAAGAGAGAAAGGATAGATTTAAGCAGAAGAGAGAAAAAGGAGAGATTTAAGCAGATTAGAGAAAAGGGATAGATTTAAGCAAAGAGAGAAAATGGGGAGATTTAAGCAGAAGAGAGAAAAAATGGGGGATTTAAGTAGAAATCAGGAAGATGAGACATTTATTTAGAAGTGATAAAGAGAGATTTATGGAAAAGAGAAAATGGTGATATTTATGGTAGAGAGAATGGCAAGTTTTAAACTGATTAGAGTAAGCAGAAAGATTTTTAAAAAAGGGAGAAAATGTGACAGTTAAGAGTAATAAATGTCGATCCCGACTACGGTCGAATGTTGATGATGTGTTAAGAAATATATTATGTAAACAATTCATTTCAGAATTCCCTGTAGTTTACTCTGATCGATATTCTCTTGAGGAAGGCCGGAGTTCACAACGGCTGAAACGTTGTGATAACAACAACAAAGATGAGGACAATAATCCAAACATAAAAAGCGTAAATAAACACCAACTTTATAATCATTAAACTATGTGTGCCCTTTTTGGGACACTTTGTATTCATCTATATTTCTGAGATGAGGTAGTATGTATACTATTTACCATTATTCGGACTATTCTCCTCATCTTTGTCGCCATAGTTATTACAACGTTTCGGCCTTCTTCGGGTGGTTGAAATTTCGAACTGAACCCTTTATTTCGCTCGCTTGTGTAGAGTTTTCTAGTTCCACGTCCGTGTCTAAGAGATGTCAGTTATCAGTTATCTCCTGCTAATTCCCCTCTCCAAGTTCTCCACCGCTTTAACCAGGTATTGAACTCACACTCTTTGATTCCTGTCACTATATCCAACCAACGCCTTTATCCACTGTGGAGAACTTGGAGAGGGGAATTAACAGGAGATATCTTCAGGGTAATCTGGCTACAGATTACCATGAAGATCCGTTTAGGTGAAACCTAGGTAGGTTTTTCCTGGCTCTTTACGATTTATTTTATTTATCCCAGGTCTGCTTAGCGTATTGAGCACTCTACATTTTAGCTTTTACTCTCTTGCTTTTTTTTCTTTGAACTAAAAACTTAAGGAACTGGACGATTCGTTTCGCCCTGTTCAGATGTTTCTAGTCCTTTTTTTTTTTCAATTTTTCCCTCGGGTACGAATTTGTTTTAATATACTAACAAGTTGTGCTATCCGAGGTTTTTTTTTTCAACCGAGTATTACAAGAAGTAAGTTAGAAACTACTAACTTGTTCTTCCACTGAATCCGTAAATGTTGTAGCTAACCTAGTGGAAAAAAAATAACATCAAATTTGATTTCATTCTCTATTTTTATTAAACGTTTATCGCTTGCAGAATATCAGTGGGGTTTTGCGCATGCGCCAGTATCTAAAAAGAGAGTCGGCAGCACCATAACCTGTATTTCTTGTTCATCTGCTTTTGAGACAGCAGTTTAAAAAACCGCTCGTAAAAGTTAATTCTCTGCCATATATCTTCATGTCTTTCAAGTCAAGGGAAAATAGAGAAAGTAGACGAGAATCATTTGATGTTTCGCTTTGTGTGTTTATTTCCACGATCTAAATCAATTATTTATTTATTTACTTATCTAACTGCTGAGGTGTATGCCAGTTGCAGTGAACCGTTTGGTGATGAATTTTCTGAAAAGCATATGCAAAACTTTTATCTTGTAAATACTCTATATACCAGTGCACTGGATCTAATGAGTAGTTTTCGTCGTTATTCTTGTGTTCGGATACCATGGGCCGAACACTGTGCGCAACGACAAGGTTTTAGAGAAAATGGAAACAAAATGGAAATTTATTGTGAACATCAGGAAAAGGTAGTTGAAATTTCTGTGGCAGATAATAAGGAGGGCGTGTAAAATCTGTTACCCAGTGAAACACGGACCGAGGAGAGCAGCGTGTAACATACTTGATGAGCTTGAGTAAATAGGCGTTAGAACAGGAAATGAAAATAAAAAATTATTAAGAGCTACAAGGGACAGGAAGATATGAATGGTCATGATGGCCTAGGTCCTGATGGTACACGGCACGTAACAGAAGAAAGAAAAATTTAACCTCCCGCCTACTCTTAGCCAAGCATTTAGGCGAGTAAACATAGATTGTGACCAGAGACTGAGGTTGTGGAAAAGTCCAGTTAAGTATGGCAAATATTATGGATGAGGAATTAAAAACCAGTGTAATGATTTCCGAAAACTGATTAGACATCTTTCTCAGCATTGAATTTGCATCGAGACAAATTCGAAGGTTTAAAATACTTGTTTCAGCTTCGTTGTAATATAAATATAAGAAAAAAAAAACAGTTACATTCCATCACCTCTGATTAGAGCCTGGATTACCGCCATTCACGAAGAGCAGATGATCCATGAAGGTGGCACTGTGACTTGAGAGAATACTGGTCCTCAAACACACACCCGACATCAAGTGGAACTCTTACATAAGATCCATCACCAAAGATGCAGTTAAAATGATCGGATCATTTTACCGTCCCAGTAAGTACCTGACTCCTATCTTTATAAGAGCCAGATAAGGCCGAAAATGGAGTACTGTTGCCATAAATGGGCGGGAACTGCCCAGTCCTCATTTTCCCATTTTGATAGAGGTAAAATGCGTCTCCGAATTCTTGATTGAGAAGAATTACTTTCCACCGCCCAACGTCTCTCTCAAAGGCGGGATGTGGCGAGCGTCTCACAGGTCTATCATTACTTCAATGGAAAGTGCTCGGGCGAACTACATTTCCGTGGTTCCACCAGGTCTAACGTTCACGGCCAGGACCCGACATGCCACTGACATTATAGCAAAACACCCACATTCCCTCCGTATTCCATCGGGGAGAAGTAAGTTCCACTCGAACAGCTTCTTCCCACGAACCACTGCCCTGTGGAACAGACTTCCAAGAGGATGTTTCACTGATCACTACAATCTTAATGTGTTCAAGTCTAGAGTCAACCGTTGTCTTCCCCTCCTATACATATAATCTAACCCTTAGCGAAACCCTCCACCTGGGCTGGCCCCCGAGCTTTGTTCAAGGTGACCATTACTTGTCTCTTAATGGGGACACGTGAAAAAGCTAGAGCGATTTCATCAGCAAGATCTACGCCGTATATTTGGGCAAATATCAGGGAGTGACGTTGATGCCTTCACACGCAATATAAAGTCTCTGTTAATTCAGCGCTGGTTGTGATAGAGGGGGCCATTTGCGCAAGATTCCTTGGTTCCCCCAGGTGTTACGTTTACAGCAAGAACCGGACATATCACTTACATTGTAAGAAAAAAAAACACAATTTCCCTCTGTATAATATCAGTGAGGAGTAAGTTCCACTCGAACAGCTTCTTCCTGCGAACGACTGCTTTGTGGAAACAAACTCACAAGAGGATGTTTCGCCGATCACTACAATCTTAATCTGTTCAAGTCTGGATTTAACCGCTGTCTTCCCCTCCTATCCATATAATCTAACCTTTAACGAAAGCCTCTAACTCGAGTAGTCCCCGGACTTTGTACATGGTGAACCTTACGGTAAGAAAAAAAAGGCTTAGGCCTCTTAATGGAGACACATGAAAAAGATAGAGCTATTTCACCAACAGTGTCTCCGCCGTATATTTGATATCCGATAGGAAATATACGTGAGTGACGTTGATGTCTTCACACGCAATAAAAAGTCTCTTTTAATTCAGTGTTATGATAGAATGGCCATGTGGTCAAGATAATATAAAAGTAGAGAGGATTGATATCTAAAAGAGAGAACTGTTCCCTAAACTCATAGACAATATTTTGATATGTAAAAGAACCAATTCCTGAAAGTTTTAATCCTATCAATTCTATAATATCTAACTTTTTGTCGTAATAGAGTTATCTCCTTACATTGGTGGCTTCAAGTTTCACAGTTGTCACTATTGCACTGACGACGATAATTGGCAGTGTCTTCGATAGAATAATAGTAGATTGTTCCAAACTATTTATGTAATTGTGAAAAAAACAAATAGAAAGAAGTCGGTATCTATGCGAACGACACCACAATTTACTCCTGCCTCAAACACAAATCTAGTGATGCTGAAAAAGTTAACCTGGCAGTTCGAATAGAAAAGGACCTCCAATCGGTTGTGAACTGGGGCAAGAAATGGATGGTTAACTTTAACGCCTCTAAAACAAAACTGCTCTCTATTAACCACCACAAGGATCCATCCGTGCACCCCATTAGAATGTCTGAAGACCAACTTCTCGAGAGCCCCTCTCTGCGGCTGCTCGGTCTCACGCTGTCCGCTGATCTGAGATGGAACAAATACATCGAGTCAATTGCATCATCCACCGCAAGGAAAGTTGGCTCCCTGTGCCGAGCCAGGAAATTTTTCTCCCCGGAATCGATCCTCCAAATCTATAAATCAACCATTCGCCCTTGCAATCGACATCTCCAGCTGCCTTGATCTATGCACTTCCCTTCTCCACATCCTTTCATTCCTGTCTGCTCTCGCTCCAAATGTAACCCCCTTGACTTGATCGATCCACTATGTTTCTCCACATCCTCTCCTTTACCACTCCTATCTGCTCTTCCTCCAAACCTTCTGTAACCCCTTGCGTGCTAGTGGCTTCCAGCCTTGCTTGGGGGGATAAGCTTAAAAAAATATATTTTTTTGTCATTTTCAGGGAATGTTCTGTTATTAATAATGGGTAGTTTAGAATAGAAACTGAGACCAAAATAATCTTTTTTCAATTTATTGTATACTGTATATATATATATATATATATATGTGTGTGTGTGTGTGTGTGTGTGTGTGTGTGTGTGTGTGTGTGTTGCAATAACATGATAATTTTTGTCAGTACATATTTTGGTCGATATGTCGCGCATTCAACCTCCTGGCAAAGAGAATTGGTAGAACATAAGATTTCTGTTGACAGCAGTGAATGATCTCACCTCGGTTTTTTCATTCGGCCAGCGATCGCCAATCGTTTCGGTTCGGCAATGATAGATTTGAACACAGAGAACTTTAACTATTTTTATTAATCATGTCGGCATCTAAGTTATCTAACTATCCAGTGGGGCAGGGGACTCTCACTGGGGAACCGTTTCGGACACGAAAGAGAACGTTTACGCCTCTTGATGACTAAAAAACAACTCCCTGAAACCTTTTCTCTTGTCTATCTTTCTCCGCTAGCTCCGCTAATCAAAATCGACTTCCCTATTATGTCTTACATTTGACCCCAGCTGTCAGCCTCCAGAAGTCAGAACCGAAATACACTTCCTCTAAAGATAATAATCTGCTAAAGTATTATTTAACAAAGTCACCACAGAATTGTACAGAATGACGAGGTTGATAGGAAAGGCCAGGCAAATCGATCAAGCTTAATTGTGAAAAATATTATGTTGAAAAAAAAGCCTCGTGAGAGTTGCTACAATTCCAAACGCAAAGAAAAACAGATCTTTGAAACACGTTGCGAAACTACGTAATTACAAGGGCCTCAAGACAGAAATCAGAAGAATGTGGCTTCTCGAGACAAACGACATTTAGAAATGTTGTAAATGGGGTTTGGGGAATGATGGCAAAAGGAGCAAACAAAAATCTTCGCAGTCCCAAAATATTTGAATTACAAAAAAAAAAAAAAAATGACTACTTGTCACATCTTGCATAATTTTCTCGCCATACAATGGCAACAATTACATTTTTTCTCTCTGACTTCGTCGAACCCCCACCTGTTTTATATTCTGGTGCAAAAGCTCGTCTCTTGAAATCTCTACTTGAGGCAAAACACAATAACAATAGTAATATCGTGAGGTATTAAATAACGCTTAGATGTCTACATGAAACCAAATTAGAATATGTCCAAAGAATCGAAAATACATTTCATACAAACTAATATATATTACAAGCTTAAAACCGCCCTATTTAAGCTAGCTCCTGTGGAGGGCTCTTAACTGGTCCTTCAGCTTGTTCAGGAGTTTGAGCGTCCCTAAGTCTTGGCATATTCTCAGCATTGCAAGCTCTCCTGGCTGCCGTTTGATCTGGCCTTTCATTTGCACGGGGATTTCTTTTCCTCGTTGCATCCTTTGTTCTTTTATTTGCAATCTTGTCCTCTGTTGGCGGAGATTTCTTTTTGCCAGGCATGCTGCTGTTGTATGCGATAGGCAACAATAAACTACAGAATAACTCAAAATTGATTGCTGCAGTTAAGTATTGCATTAATATTTAAGCCTACCATTTAAAAGTTCAATAACAATTCTTCTGCTAACGCTTAATTTAACGATAATTTGATGTACGTAGGTCCATACTTTTCCTAGAAACAATTATTTTTATTTCATAAGTGATTTTCGCTGGATTTCGCAATTAATTTCGATTATTCCTAAATGTATTTCCAAGTTATAAAAATTGTTATCGCAAAAAAAAAATTCGTCGCAAAAAATCACGTAAAAAGTCACCGAAAACAATCGCAGTAATGAAAACTTGGGAATCCAAAAATTTTAGGATTGCGGGTGAGGATTCGGTCCGAGATGTTTTTAATTTACTCAAGGAGTCGGTCTGATTCCAAAATAGTATGATATATTGGGCTACGGCCTCTAGGAGTAAAGTTGAAAAGTGTGACACAGTGACACACTGGCATTCGCATATATTTAAATAGGTTTCACCGTCTTTCACTGTCGTTTCTTTTCATAACGTGGATGATTACGGCACTCGATGTCTTTGTCACTTCTGCTGGCTTACTGATTGTTTGCAGAGTGAAAAGCCTTTTTTTATATCAGGAAATATTTAGAAAATGTCCATATTTCTTGATGACGAACGTGTTTCTTTTCATTTTTTTTTTTGTTAATTTCTATCAAAACACTTAGCCGTCTGGCATTTCATAGCGCAATTGAGCAAACAGCAAAAATCGGAAATAAAAAAAGATTAACAGATTGATAAGGTTTGAATCTGCATGTTCTACAGTTAGGAGTCTGTCAAAACGAGACACCGTCTTACTAACCAGTATACTTAAGTCAGTCAGTAAACAGCACTCAAATTTCTTCATCTGCTATTTGTTAATAGCCATTTTCACCAAAAAAATATTGCTTGCTTATACTTTGTGGTCTTAAGAGTCATACGGTTTCACATGTCTAAATTTTGTTACACGAAATATTTTCATTATTCATTGTTAACTAGTGTGCTTTCTTTCATCTTATTTCTATTGCTTGTTTACACCTAGTAGTAGTAATAAGACGTAATAGTCTTAAGTTGTCTGAATTTCTTAGATGAAGCATTGTCATTATTATTCATTTTTCACTCGTCTTTCTTTCATCTTATTTCTATTGCTTGTTTACACCTAGTAGTAGTAATAAGACGTAATAGTCTTAAGTTGTCTGAATTTCTTAAATGAAGCATTGTCATTATTATTCATTTTTCACTCATCTTTCTTTCATCTTATTTCTATTGCTTGTTTACACCTAGTAGTAGTAATAAGACGTAATAGTCTTAAGTTGTCTGAATTTCTTAGATCAAGCATTGTCATTATTATTCATTTTTCACTCGTCTTTCTTTCATCTTATTTCTATTGCTTGTTTACACCTTTTAGTAGTAATAAGACGTAATAGTCTTAAGTTGTCTGAATTTCTTAGATCAAGCATTGTCATTATTATTCATTTTTCACTCGTCTTTCTTTCATCTTATTTCTATTGCTTGTTTACACCTAGTAGTAGTAATAAGACGTAATAGTCTTAAGTTGTCTGAATTTCTTAGATGAAGCATTGTCATTATTATTCATTTTTCACTCGTCTTTCTTTCATCTTATTTCTATTGCTTGTTTACACCTAGTAGTAGTAATAAGACGTAATAGTCTTAAGTTGTCTGAATTTCTTAGATCAAGCATTGTCATTATTATTCATTTTTCACTCGTCTTTCTTTCATCTTATTTCTATTGCTTGTTTACACCTAGTAGTAGTAATAAGACGTAATAGTCTTAAGTTGTCTGAATTTCTTAGATCAAGCATTGTCATTATTATTCATTTTTCACTCGTCTTTCTTTCATCTTATTTCTATTGCTTGTTTACACCTAGTAGTAGTAATAAGACGTAATAGTCTTAAGTTGTCTGAATTTCTTAGATCAAGCATTGTCATTATTATTCATTTTTCACTCGTCTTTCTTTCATCTTATTTCTATTGCTTGTTTACACCTAGTAGTAGTAATAAGACGTAATAGTCTTAAGTTGTCTGAATTTCTTAGATCAAGCATTGTCATTATTATTCATTTTTCACTCGTCTTTCTTTCATCTTATTTCTATTGCTTGTTTACACCTAGTAGTAGTAATAAGACGTAATAGTCTTAAGTTGTCTGAATTTCTTAGATCAAGCATTGTCATTATTATTCATTTTTCACTCGTCTCTCTTTCATCTTATTTCTATTGCATGTTTACACCTAGTAGTAGTAATAAGACGTAATAGTCTTAAGTTGTCTGAATTTCTTAGATCAAGCATTGTCATTATTATTCATTTTTCACTCGTCTTTCTTTCATCTTATTTCTATTGCTTGTTTACACCTAGTAGTAGTAATAAGACGTAATAGTCTTAAGTTGTCTGAATTTCTTAGATCAAGCATTGTCATTATTATTCATTTTTCACTCGTCTTTCTTTCATCTTATTTCTATTGCTTGTTTACACCTAGTAGTAGTAATAAGACGTAATAGTCTTAAGTTGTCTGAATTTCTTAGATCAAGCATTGTCATTATTATTCATTTTTCACTCGTCTTTCTTTCATCTTATTTCTATTGCTTGTTTACACATAGTAGTAGTAATAAGACGTAATAGTCTTAAGTTGTCTGAATTTCTTAGATCAAGCATTGTCATTATTATTCATTTTTCACTCGTCTTTCTTTCATCTTATTTCTATTGCTTGTTTACACCTAGTAGTAGTAATAAGACGTAATAGTCTTAAGTTGTCTGAATTTCTTAGATGAAGCATTGTCATTATTATTCATTTTTCACTCGTCTTTCTTTCATCTTATTTCTATTGCTTGTTTACACCTAGTAGTAGTAATAAGACGTAATAGTCTTAAGTTGTCTGAATTTCTTAGATGAAGCATTGTCATTATTATTCATTTTTCACTCGTCTTTCTTTCATCTTATTTCTATTGCTTGTTTACACCTAGTAGTAGTAATAAGACGTAATAGTCTTAAGTTGTCTGAATTTCTTAGATCAAGCATTGTCATTATTATTCATTTTTCACTCGTCTCTCTTTCATCTTATTTCTATTGCATGTTTACACCTAGTAGTAGTAATAAGACGTAATAGTCTTAAGTTGTCTGAATTTCTTAGATCAAGCATTGTCATTATTATTCATTTTTCACTCGTCTTTCTTTCATCTTATTTCTATTGCTTGTTTACACCTAGTAGTAGTAATAAGACGTAATAGTCTTAAGTTGTCTGAATTTCTTAGATCAAGCATTGTCATTATTATTCATTTTTCACTCGTCTTTCTTTCATCTTATTTCTATTGCTTGTTTACACCTAGTAGTAGTAATAAGACGTAATAGTCTTAAGTTGTCTGAATTTCTTAGATGAAGCATTGTCATTATTATTCATTTTTCACTCGTCTTTCTTTCATCTTATTTCTATTGCTTGTTTACACCTAGTAGTAGTAATAAGACGTAATAGTCTTAAGTTGTCTGAATTTCTTAGATGAAGCATTGTCATTATTATTCATTTTTCACTCGTCTTTCTTTCATCTTATTTCTATTGCTTGTTTACACCTAGTAGTAGTAATAAGACGTAATAGTCTTAAGTTGTCTGAATTTCTTAGATCAAGCATTGTCATTATTATTCATTTTTCACTCGTCTCTCTTTCATCTTATTTCTATTGCTTGTTTACACCTAGTAGTAGTAATAAGACGTAATAGTCTTAAGTTGTCTGAATTTCTTAGATCAAGCATTGTCATTATTATTCATTTTTCACTCGTCCTTCTTTCATCTTATTTCTATTGCTTGTTTACACCTAGTAGTAGTAATAAGACGTAATAGTCTTAAGTTGTCTGAATTTCTTAGATCAAGCATTGTCATTATTATTCATTTTTCACTCGTCTTTCTTTCATCTTATTTCTATTGCTTGTTTACACCTAGTAGTAGTAATAAGACGTAATAGTCTTAAGTTGTCTGAATTTCTTAGATGAAGCATTGTCATTATTATTCATTTTTCACTCGTCTTTCTTTCATCTTATTTCTATTGCTTGTTTACACCTAGTAGTAGTAATAAGACGTAATAGTCTTAAGTTGTCTGAATTTCTTAGATCAAGCATTGTCATTATTATTCATTTTTCACTCGTCTCTCTTTCATCTTATTTCTATTGCTTGTTTACACCTAGTAGTAGTAATAAGACGTAATAGTCTTAAGTTGTCTGAATTTCTTAGATCAAGCATTGTCATTATTATTCATTTTTCACTCGTCCTTCTTTCATCTTATTTCTATTGCTTGTTTACACCTAGTAGTAGTAATAAGACGTAATAGTCTTAAGTTGTCTGAATTTCTTAGATCAAGCATTGTCATTATTATTCATTTTTCACTCGTCTTTCTTTCATCTTATTTCTATTGCTTGTTTACACCTAGTAGTAGTAATAAGACGTAATAGTCTTAAGTTGTCTGAATTTCTTAGATGAAGCATTGTCATTATTATTCATTTTTCACTCGTCTTTCTTTCATCTTATTTCTATTGCTTGTTTACACCTAGTAGTAGTAATAAGACGTAATAGTCTTAAGTTGTCTGAATTTCTTAGATCAAGCATAGTCATTATTATTCATTTTTCACTCGTCTTTCTTTCATCTTATTTCTATTGCTTGTTTACACCTAGTAGTAGTAATAAGACGTAATAGTCTTAAGTTGTCTGAATTTCTTAGATCAAGCATTGTCATTATTATTCATTTTTCACTCGTCTTTCTTTCATCTTATTTCTATTGCTTTTTTACACCTAGTAGTAGTAATAAGACGTAATAGTCTTAAGTTGTCTGAATTTCTTAGATGAAGCATTGTCATTATTATTCATTTTTCACTCGTCTTTCTTTCATCTTATTTCTATTGCTTGTTTACACCTAGTAGTAGTAATAAGATGTAATAGTCTTAAGTTGTCTGAATTTCTTAGATGAAGCATTCTCATTATTATTCATTTTTCACTCGTCTTTCTTTCATCTTATTTCTATTGCTTGTTTACACCTAGTAGTAGTAATAAGACGTAATAGTCTTAAGTTGTCTGAATTTCTTAGATCAAGCATTGTCATTATTATTCATTTTTCACTCGTCCTTCTTTCATCTTATTTCTATTGCTTGTTTACACCTAGTAGTAGTAATAAGACGTAATAGTCTTAAGTTGTCTGAATTTCTTAGATCAAGCATTGTCATTATTATTCATTTTTCACTCGTCTTTCTTTCATCTTATTTCTATTGCTTGTTTACACCTAGTAGTAGTAATAAGACGTAATAGTCTTAAGTTGTCTGAATTTCTTAGATGAAGCATTGTCATTATTATTCATTTTTCACTCGTCTTTCTTTCATCTTATTTCTATTGCTTGTTTACACCTAGTAGTAGTAATAAGACGTAATAGTCTTAAGTTGTCTGAATTTCTTAGATCAAGCATTGTCATTATTATTCATTTTTCACTCGTCTCTCTTTCATCTTATTTCTATTGCTTGTTTACACCTAGTAGTAGTAATAAGACGTAATAGTCTTAAGTTGTCTGAATTTCTTAGATCAAGCATTGTCATTATTATTCATTTTTCACTCGTCCTTCTTTCATCTTATTTCTATTGCTTGTTTACACCTAGTAGTAGTAATAAGACGTAATAGTCTTAAGTTGTCTGAATTTCTTAGATCAAGCATTGTCATTATTATTCATTTTTCACTCGTCTTTCTTTCATCTTATTTCTATTGCTTGTATACACCTAGTAGTAGTAATAAGACGTAATAGTCTTAAGTTGTCTGAATTTCTTAGATGAAGCATTGTCATTATTATTCATTTTTCACTCGTCTTTCTTTCATCTTATTTCTATTGCTTGTTTACACCTAGTAGTAGTAATAAGACGTAATAGTCTTAAGTTGTCTGAATTTCTTAGATCAAGCATAGTCATTATTATTCATTTTTCACTCGTCTTTCTTTCATCTTATTTCTATTGCTTGTTTACACCTAGTAGTAGTAATAAGACGTAATAGTCTTAAGTTGTCTGAATTTCTTAGATCAAGCATTGTCATTATTATTCATTTTTCACTCGTCTTTCTTTCATCTTATTTCTATTGCTTTTTTACACCTAGTAGTAGTAATAAGACGTAATAGTCTTAAGTTGTCTGAATTTCTTAGATGAAGCATTGTCATTATTATTCATTTTTCACTCGTCTTTCTTTCATCTTATTTCTATTGCTTGTTTACACCTAGTAGTAGTAATAAGATGTAATAGTCTTAAGTTGTCTGAATTTCTTAGATGAAGCATTCTCATTATTATTCATTTTTCACTCGTCTTTCTTTCATCTTATTTCTATTGCTTGTTTACACCTAGTAGTAGTAATAAGACGTAATAGTCTTAAGTTGTCTGAATTTCTTAGATCAAGCATTGTCATTATTATTCATTTTTCACTCGTCTTTCTTTCATCTTATTTCTATTGCTTGTTTACACCTAGTAGTAGTAATAAGACGTAATAGTCTTAAGTTGTCTGAATTTCTTAGATCAAGCATTGTCATTATTATTCATTTTTCACTCGTCTTTCTTTCATCTTATTTCTATTGCTTGTTTACACCTAGTAGTAGTAATAAGACGTAATAATCTTAAGTTGTCTGAATTTCTTAAATGAAGCATTGTCATTATTATTCATTTTTCACTCGTCTTTCTTTCATCTTATTTCTATTGCTTGTTTACACCTAGTAGTAGTAATAAGACGTAATAGTCTTAAGTTGTCTGAATTTCTTAGATCAAGCATTGTCATTATTATTCATTTTTCACTCGTCTTTCTTTCATCTTATTTCTATTGCTTGTTTACACCTAGTAGTAGTAATAAGACGTAATAGTCTTAAGTTGTCTGAATTTCTTAGATGAAGCATTCTCATTATTATTCATTTTTCACTCGTCTTTCTTTCATCTTATTTCTATTGCTTGTTTACACCTAGTAGTAGTAATAAGACGTAATAGTCTTAAGTTGTCTGAATTTCTTAGATCAAGCATTGTCATTATTATTCATTTTTCACTCGTCTTTCTTTCATCTTATTTCTATTGCTTGTTTACACCTAGTAGTAGTAATAAGACGTAATAGTCTTAAGTTGTCTGAATTTCTTAGATCAAGCATTGTCATTATTATTCATTTTTCACTCGTCTTTCTTTCATCTTATTTCTATTGCTTGTTTACACCTAGTAGTAGTAATAAGACGTAATAATCTTAAGTTGTCTGAATTTCTTAAATGAAGCATTGTCATTATTATTCATTTTTCACTCGTCTTTCTTTCATCTTATTTCTATTGCTTGTTTACACCTAGTAGTAGTAATAAGACGTAATAGTCTTAAGTTGTCTGAATTTCTTAGATCAAGCATTGTCATTATTATTCATTTTTCACTCGTCTTTCTTTCATCTTATTTCTATTGCTTGTTTACACCTAGTAGTAGTAAGGAGACATCATTGTCCTAAGTTTTCTTAATATTTTTGTTGTAAATTCTCAAAAGTAAAAAAAATTGTATATTTCACTTTTTCCTCCTTTACATTTTATTAGAGTTATAATCCTCGATTTTTAAAACAATAAACATTGTCGAGGAGTGAAGATAATTCAAATATTACCGGTGTCAAGTGAAAGAACGTTCTTTTGACTCTCCGTTTTTTTTCCGGACTGTTCCTTTGTTAATTAATTTGTTACTTACGCATGTCCATTATCAGAGATAAAAAAATGGGCTCTTCCTGTTTAACCGCAAGGATAGATTGGAGAAAAGACTTATGAAAGGCGCTGTTAGGTATTACGGAAAGAAAGGAAAACAGAATAAAGAATAAAATCGGTAAGATACAGGAAAAGTTAACGCTCTTATAAGCTTAACATTTGCTTCAGTGAAATGGAAAATCTTCGTATTTTTTAAATCTTTTCATTTTTGCCCTCTTAGTTCTTTAAATAATTATTATTGTTAACATTATATTTTTCTATAAGTTTTAATCTCAAATATTTAATGTGGCCATACGAAAATTTCCATTTTTATCACTGTGAAATTTGCAAGGGGCCTATTCAATCGTTAACTTAAGAATAAAGATTTATTGCAAAATTTAAATAGGAAAGCCGGTTTGTGTGTCACATGCCATATGATGTTACCATCCCAGGCTTTATAGAACTATTAAAATACATAAACCTAACTTCACTCTCCGTCCTATCATATCCCAAACCCCTACTCCTGTTTATCAACTAACCAAAGTTATCAATCACCTAATTACTACATATATACCCAATAAATACAGCATTAAATCAACACACGAACTGCTCCAAATTCTAAAAACTCAAAAACCTAATAATTAAACCATAGCCTCACTTGACATTGAAACTTTATTCACAAACGTCCCAGTCAGGGAAATGATAGATATAATCATTAAGAATATCTATAACAATCCGTCTCTCCTGTCCATTAAAAATTAGTGATAATATTTTAAAATTACTCTTTATGTTCACTACAGAAGTACCTACAAATGTACCTTTCTATGACCATCAAAATAACATATATGGACAATGCTATGGTGTTCATATGGGCTCCGTCCTGGGAGCAACCTTCAGCCACTTCTGCATGACTTGTCGTACATTGATCGGCATCTGAAATTTAAATAGGAAAGCCGGTTTGTGTGTCACATGCCAGATTATGTTACCATCCCAGGCTTTATGGAACTATTAAAACTATATTCGAAAGTAATATATAAATTCCAACGTCCAACTTATTTAATACCACAAAAAAAACTCCATTTACGTAAAAAATATAGACGAAATGCATGAAACATAAAAATCTTTCAAAAACTCCGTACTTAATGTCACAGAAACTTAATGGCCACAATAAAATCCCGTTACTTGATGTATTGATAGGCACTAATAATAATACATTTACTACCCCTCATACGAATTAAACAATACGTGTACTCTCAACTATAAAAGTGAATGTCCTATTACAAAATAGCTATTAACGAAACTTAATAAACCGTGTAAAAGCAAACTCTTCAACAAGAAAGATTTTCTATACTGAATTAAAAAAATATTAAACAAACCCTCATAAATAATGTCTTTCCTAATTACATCGTTGATGAACAAATTAGACGATATATTGGCAATATTAACGTTAATAAAAATGAACATAAAACATCCTCAGGTAATGGTAAACATATTAAACTACTATACTGTAATCAAATGCATTCTAACTATAAGCAGAAGGAAAAAATTCTAAAAATTTTAGTTTTTGCTTATTATTATCTTGATGAAGCACTGATGTATTTTCTACTGATATCCGTCTAAACTGTGAATGTGGACATGAGTGTTCCTTGAAATGCTGTGATATTGAACTATGCTCATCCAAACGGAACGTAAGCGTTTTTGTTAGCATCGTTGTAGTAAAATCAACATACGTAATAACATTTTTTTCAGAGATAAAATCTCCTCAGCATTTAAACTGATATACAATGTTCGCCTTTTGTAAAATGCTAGTTGACAGAGAAGAATTGTTTAGGACAACTAGGTTGGTTGTATTAAATTTAGTATAGTATATAATTAATTTTATTTTTTTTTACTTGGATCAGGGGGGATATATTAATATTTATGAGTCTTTTTAATTTTTTTCCTCCAGCTTATTGTTAGAATGCATTTGATTACAATATAGTAATTTGATATGTTTAGAGTTATTTGATGATGTATTGTATTCGTTTTTACTTATGTTAATATTTCTAACAGCTCGTCTAATTTGTTCATCAACAATGCAATGTAATTAGGGAAGTCATTATTAATGAGGGATTGTTTAATTTTTTTTTTAATTCAGAATAGAAAATATTTCTAAATTATTTAACCGAACCCGATTGAATCTATATATATATATATATATATATATATATATATATATATATATATATATATATATATATATATATATCAGATGTGATTAGAACGAAAGTAATATATAAATTCCAACGTCCACAGCATTAATCCAAAAGAGGTGTCGATACCGATAGTAGAGCGATAATTATTTATTTATTATAATTTTATCATATAGACAAAACCATTTTACTCACTACAAAGATGCAACTTCGTTTCAGTGCATTTCAACTGCACTTCGACGGGTGAGAATCGAAAATCATTACTATCATTAATCATTTTCCATTCTCACCCGTCGAAGTGCAGTTGAAATGCACTGAAACGAAGTTGCATCTTTGTAGTGAGTAAAATGGTTCTGTCTATATGATAAAATTATAATATATATATATATGTATATACTTTGTTTTCCTCACCGGTAGCACAATGCTGACTTTCAAGAACGATACAATAATCAGATGCCGATCAATGTACGACTATATATATATATATATATATATATATAATATATATATATATATATATATATATATATATATATATATATATATATATATTTCCATGCCTGAGGATGGCTCAATGTACAGCCGAAAGTACTAGCAGAATAAAAAAAGACCTTATACAGCTTGTAGTTATTAAAAAAAAGGATGATAAAATTCAGCGAGTAGTTCGTAGGTTAATGAAAGTTTAATAAATTTGTTTGCGAAGATGTTTTTCACCATTTATATCATTAACTTTACTACTCTACCTTTTGTATATATATATATATATATATATATATATATATATATATATATATATAGAGAGAGAGAGAGAGAGAGAGAGAGAGAGAGTGCGTGTGTGTGTGTGATACTGAAACTAAAAACTGACTTATGGGAGAGGGAAAAAGAGAATTCAAAGACAGTGTGAAATTCTTCAAATCTTTTTTTAAAGTCCTAATATATTTCTTATATTTTATTTATATGCGTGCCTTTTTGTATGTCCGTCATATTCAGAATTAGATATATATTTATAATGCATAATTTCTTGACTGTCTCCTTTGATGCTCTCAGACTTGTCACCCGAACGAATGTCTGGTGCATGAGGATTAATTTGGACCACGCCCGCATTCATTAGGAAGCCCATCTTTCAAAATAAGTTCATTATTAGACGACATTTGTTAGACAACAACTGAACCCATCGATCGTGACTCTCTTGTAAAATCTTCAATGACACAAATATCAGGCGATGTAATTTCATGGTTAATTTAATAAACAAAGCTCTAGAATACATTTCCTACTTATAATCTTTATGGTTTTAAAATTCCATTTTTTTTATTTTGGTCTTGTTTACGCCTGGTTTTTATATTATTATTATTATTATTATTATTATTATTATTATTATTATTATTATTATTTCCTTTGATGTCTGGTGTGTACACATTTCTTTCCGGATCCCGCCCAGAGACCTAAGGTCAGTAATGACATCATGACGTTTTCCACTGAGCAATCAAGAAATTTTTTTTTTTACAGAGATAAAGCCCTTCGTAAGTTGTGTGCTGTACTCGTGAGAACAATTTTTTTGTATTTCTTTAAGACATGAGATTCCAGAAATCCCTTCAATGAGTCTATTGGAATCTTTTTCCAACCAATCCGAGGGCTCCAACTACAACGGGGATTGTTGATGTTCCCATGTGCCACATTTTTGAGATTTCGATTTCAAGGTCCTTGTATTTTGACAGCTTTTTGAATATCTTCAAAGACACATTGCAGTCTGCAGGGACTGCCATATCAATAAGGAGGCACTTATTTTGTTTGTGGTCTTTAATAACAATCTCTGGGCGGTTGGCTTTGATTGTTCTGTCAGTGTCGATTATTATTATTATTATTATTATTATTATTATTATTATTACTACTACTAATACTGCTACTACTACTACTATTATTAATATTATTTTTACTTCTACTACTTCTATTATTATTATTATTACTACTACTATTATTATTACTACTACTACTATTACTACTAATATTATTATTATTACTATTACTACTACTATTATTATTATTACTATTACTACTAATATTATTATTATTATTACTACTACTACAATTATTACTACTACTATTACTATTATTACTACTACTACAACTATTATCATTATTACTGCTACTACTACTTTTATTATTATTACTACTACTACTATTATTACTACTACTATTATTGTTACTACTACTACTACTACTATTATTATTACTACTACTATTGTTATTATTACTACTACTACTACTACTATTATTATTATTATTAACACTTAGAGAAGAGTGTGATATAGGAAAAGAAAAAAACAAACAATATCCAACAAGATTTCGACAGTATGTCTTCAAGTTACAGACAAATATTACATACAAATATAATTTTTTTTTTTTTTTAATCTACAAAAGTTATAAAAAGTCGCTTGTCTTGAGAAAAGCGGTTGTACTGGTAATCATCGCGTCAAAATGAATGAAACGCATCCAGCGTGAGTGGTATGCAACTGAAACTTGCGTAATCGGATGCTTATCGTGCTCATCTTGGAAAACACCAGTTTTTTTTTCTCAAAGCAAGCGACTTTTGAACAAAGACTTATCAATTTGTTTTTATATGTTTATACTTGCATACAATTGTTAAACCTAATTTGATGAAAACAGACGTACCGTGGAAATGATGGCAAACACTGTGTCTTTTCCTTTTCTAAAATTGCGCTCTTCACTCTGCGTTGCTAAATATTGGAAGAGTTACGGCTGTCATTTTGTTTGTTTATTATTAATATTATTACTTTCATTAATATTATTATTACTTTTATTAATATTATTATTACTTTTATTAATATTATTATTATTTTTATTTCCTTTGATTTCTGGCGAGTACATATTTCTTTCCGGGTCCCGCCCAGAGCCCTAAGGTTAGAAATGGCATAATGACACTTTCCACTGACAAAAAAAATTACATAGATAAAGCCCTTCGTAAAGTGTGGGCTGTACTTGTCAGAACAATTTTTTTGTATCTCTTTGAGGTATGGACTTTCAGGAATCCCATCAATTAGTCTACTGGAACCTTTTCCAACAAATCCTAGGGCTCCAACTACAACAGGGATTGTTGATGTTCCCATGTGCTACATTTTTTGAGATTTCTATTTCAAGGTCCTTGTATTTTGACAGCTTTTTGAAAATCTTCAAAGATACATTGCAGTCTGCAGGGACTGCCATATCAATAAGGAGGCACTTGTTTTGTTTGTGGTCTTTAATAACAATGTCTGGGCGGTTGGCTTTGATTGTTCTGTCAGTGTGTATTGTGTAGTCCCATAGAATTGTAACAGGTCCTATCTCCGTAACCGGGTCTGGGTGGGGTTCTTACCAGTTTCTTTCAGTTATTGGCCCACTCTGTCATGCCGGGTTTTATATTCAGTGGGTGCCAATATCGTGCAACCTGGTACAAGATGATCAATGGTTTCTGGATATTTATCACAGAATCTGCATTTTGGGGTAACACAATATTTTAGTACATGTGCTTGATAATTCCTAGTTAACAAGCATTGGTCCTGTGCAGCAAGGATAAAACCTTCCGGTTCAGCTTTCAACCCTGCACTACGTAGCCACTGATGGGTACGGTTCTTGTCTACGTCAGCTGGTTTGGTACGGGCAGAGTATTGGCCAGGAAGCGGTTTATCTTGCCATTGTTTCTGTATCTTATCGGTTGCATTTGGCTTTGCTTTCTTTTTTAAGTATTTTGCAGCTTCAGCCGGTGTATTATGCTTTAAATATTATTATTATTATTATTATTATTATTATTATTATTATTATTATTATTATTATTTTCTTTGATATCTGGCTTTTACACATTTCCTTCCGTTAGAAATGGCATCATGACACTTTCCACTGAAAAAAAAATTATTACATTATTATTATTATTATTATTATTATTATTATTATTATTATTAAAACATGTTTTTGATTGGCATTTGTTTTATTATTAAATGCCAGATCATAACTAATTTCGTTTGGGAACTTCGACGTGGTGTAATGATTAGCTAGTTTGTCTTGCTAGCTCAATTACAATGAATAGTGAATTCGATCCTCACTGGATACCCCATACTGTCGGTCTTGTACCACAGCTGAGCTACGCTTAGACAATCACCATAACCAGTGACGTAGGCCAAGCGAAGGGTTGTGATTTTTTGCTTTTTCCACTTAATTAAAAAAAAGATATTTATTAACATAAATGAAAACCCAAATGATCAAAGATCTTCGCAAATCATGGACGTTGTTTGTTATGACTATATTTTCTTCCATTTGTTGGGAAGTTAGTGCAGCAAGGATTTTGTTGATTTATTGTTGAGTTCCTTTCTTTACCAGACCCAAAGTTCCAACCATAACAGGAAGAGTTTTAGTTTTTATGTTTCAACGTTTGACTATTTAAATTTTCTGATGAATCATAATTCTTAAGTTACTGATTTAATAAGCTACATGCAAGTATCTCCTTCTTTCCTCGTGACATCTTTGAGCTTATCATACTTTACAAAATATCACAATAAAAATCATAAGCATGAATGCAAGTCAGTTTTTTAAACAAGTAAGAGGGTACAAATGAAAATATTTAAAATTGAAAAGTTTTCCCATTTCACTGAAGCAGACTGATTGATAGATCATGTCAATATACTTATGGGTTATTTAATGCCGAAATGTGATTTTCTTGGGAGTTTTTATTTGTTTTGTTTGCGCCTGTGATTGATGGGATTGGAGAGCCGAGTTCGAATTCCAGTCGAATCCATTATATTCACTTAAGTACTAATACCCTTGGGAAAGATATGACTACTATTTTCTCCCTCCCCCCAGCTATGGATAAATAGCAGGACAGACCGGGTTCTACAGCCTTGGATGGCAACTGGTCTACCGCAGAAAGATATGACAACCTACTGCAGGAAAAAAAATCCACCTCGTCGGTCATGTATCGAAAGATCGTGCATGGCACATAACGGAATGACTGATATTCGGATTATTATCATCGTCTTTGTTGTTGTTTTGATAATATTTCTGTCGCTATGCACGGTGGAGTAATAGGTAGCAGCTCGGATTGAGGGATTACGCATGCCTCAGAATCGACTAAGAATAATATCCAGCTATCCCTAGCCGATCAGTTTACCTACATGATTATTTAGTTTTTCTTCAGACTTTATATCACTACACTTTTCACCAATATATATATATATATATATATATATATATATATATATATATATATATATATGTGCGTGTGTGTGTGTGTGTGTGTGTGTGTGCGCGCGTGTGTATGTGTGTGTTGGGTATACGACAAATACACGAGCAGGACGGCTTACATTACACATGTATGACCATTCGTCCATTGCGACACATCTACAACATTCCTGTCAGCATTCACAATATAAAAACTTACTAATTGACAACACAACTGTCCTACACCATGAAAACAACAAATCTAGATTACAAATACTAGAAGCAATTTATATTAAAAATTAAAACCGGCACTGAACAGAATCAACTCTGAATACTGCAGTAATGTTCTGAAATGCCTGTGAAGGAACATTATTTTCATGCTTTATTGCGCGCGTAATCATGACATTATAACCTTGAGAGAAAAAAACTCCATAATGGATAATTTTTTCACGTTCTAATGAACCCTCAGTACATTGTCAGCCGTTTTGCATTTAAAAGCAGAATGAAAAATGTACGGTAATGGATAACAACGCACAACTTTGTATAAATACGTATATTAATGAACAATATATAGTTTTGTACTACTTGCACCCCTGAAGATGATCTTGAGAGAAGATCGAAAGTACTTGAGAAATGAAAATAAAAGAAATTTAAACAGCTATGGCACATTTCTCTCATCCTTTAACATCAATACACGGAAGGTGATACGTTGGTCTGAACGGATTTTGTTAAAAATTAGCAGACATAATATCTGTAATTTATTCAATCAGACATGCCTAAAAGAGAATTTGCTGCGTAAATACATATACATATATATATATATATATATATATATATATATATATATATATATATATATATATATATATATATATATATATATATATATCTTTTATCTATACATTTCTAATGTTATTTTTAAACTTCATCATCTTTTAGTTTTAAATTAATATTTCATTCTTCATATAAACCCAAATTAATGCGATAAGGTTAATATTCGGGTTTAATTTTATAAAACTTCTTCCCTTTAAGACAAATACCTTTCAACCTCCCGTGTCCCCAGTCTCGGGCATTTCGTCTTACTGAAATCTTGAAATGGATAAATTCTGTGTTAATTTTTCGACGGTTTTTTTTTTTTTTAGCTTTCACAGTTAAATTTCTATTTCTGAAAGAGTCACATCGCGGTTGAAAAGGAAAACAACCGATACCTTCGTCTACCGAAATAAGCATTTCCTCATATGAGGTGATTTAGAATTTTATTGTATTATATATATATATATATATATATATATATATATATATATATATATATATATATATATGAAAATGATGTACCAATGTCGAAAAGACACGTTTCGCTGAAGAAAAGCTTAGCTGATGTTCTGGATTTGGTTTTATCAGTACAGTCAGTCAGTTATATGCCATGCGTGATATACGCTTAAGCTATCATGTATCTTTCGATATATGACCGACGAGGAATATTTTTTCAGGCAGTAGGTTACCATTTCTTTCTGCGGTAGACCAGTTGCAATCCAAGGATACAGAAGCTATTATGGGGGAAGAAGAAGAGGATTCATACGTTTTTGTATTGGTTTCTACAATAAACCTGTTACTATTTATGCACCGTGTTTGTCCATTCCATATTCCTATTACTTCCATGCTTGTTGTACTGGTTTCTACAATAAACCTGTTACTATTTATCCTCCGTGTTTCTCCATTCCATATTCCTATTACTTCCTTGCTTGTTGTACTGGTTTCTACAATAAACCTGTTACTATTTATCCACCGTGTTTCTCCATTCCATATTCCTATTACTTCCTTGCTTGTTGTACTGGTTTCTACAATAAACCTGTTACTATTTATGCACCGTGTTTCTCCATTCCATATTCCTATTATTTCCTTGCTTGTTCTAATTGTTTCTACAATAAACCTGTTACTATTTATGCACCGTGTTTGTCCATTCCATATTGCTATTACTTCCTTGCTTTTTGTACTGGTTTCTACAATAAACCTGTTACTATTTATCCACCGTGTTTGTCCATTCCATATTCCTATTACTTCCTTGCTTGTTGTACTGGTTTCTACAATAAACCTGTTACTATTTATGCACCGTGTTTGTCCATTCCATATTCCTATTACTTCCTTGCTTGTTGTACTGGTTTCTACAATAAACCTGTTACTATTTATCCACCATGTTTGTCCATTCCATATTCCTATTACTGCGTTAATTGTTGTACTGGTTTCTACAATAAACCTGTTATTATTTATCCACCGTGTTTGTCCATTCCATATTCCTATTACTTCGTTAATTGTTGTACTGGTTTCTACAATAAACCTGTTAGTATTTATCCACCGTGTTTGTCCATTCCATATTCCTATTATTCCTTGCTTTTTGTACTGGTTTCTACAATAAACCTGTTAATATTTATCCACCGTGTTTGTCCATTCCATATTCCTATTACTTCCTTGCTTGTTGTACTGGGTTCTACAATAAACCTGTTACTATTTATGCACCGTGTTTGTCCATTCCATATTCCTATTACTTCCTTGCTTGTTGTACTGGTTTCTACAATAAACCTGTTACTATTTATCCACCATGTTTGTCCATTCCATATTCCTATTACTTCCTTGCTTGTTGTACTGGTTTCTACAATAAACCTGTTACTATTTATCCACCGTGTTTTTCATTCCATATTCCTATTACTTCCTTGCTTGTTGTACTGGTTTCTACAATAAACCTGTTACTATTTATGCACCGTGTTTGTCCATTGCATATTCCTATTATTTCCTTGCTTGTTGTACTGGTTTCTACAATAAACATGTTACTATTTATGCACCGTGTTTGTCCATTCCATATTCCTATTACTTCCTTGCTTGTTGTACTGGTTTCTACAATAAACCTGTTACTATTTATCCACCGTGTTTCTCCATTCCATATTCCTATTACTTCCTTGCTTGTTGTACTGGTTTCTACAATAAACCTGTTACTATTTATGCACCGTGTTTCTCCATTCCATATTCCTATTATTTCCTTGCTTGTTCTAATTGTTTCTACAATAAACCTGTTACTATTTATGCACCGTGTTTGTCCATTCCATATTCCTATTACTTCCTTGCTTTTTGTACTGGTTTCTACAATAAAACTGTTACTATTTATCCACCGTGTTTCTCCATTCCATATTCCTATTACTTCCTTGCTTGTTGTACTGGTTTCTACAATAAACCTGTTACTATTTATGCACCGTGTTTCTCCATTCCATATTCCTATTACTTCCTTGCTTGTTCTACTGGTTTCTACAATAAACCTGTTACCATTTATGCACCGTGTTTGTCCCTTCCATATTCCTATTACTTCCTTGCTTGTTGTACTGGTTTCTACAATAAACCTGTTACTATATATGCACCGTGTTTGTCCATTCCATATTCCTATTACTTCCGTGATTGTTGTACTGGTTTCTACAATAAATCTGTTACTATTTATGCACCGTGTTTCTCCATTCCATATTCCTATTACTTCCTTGCTTGTTGTACTGGTTTCTACAATAAACCTGTTACTATTTATGCACCGTGTTTGTCCCTGCCATATTCCTATTACTTCCTTGCTTGTTGTACTGGTTTCTACAATAAACCTGTTACTATTTATGCACCGTGTTTGTCCATTCCATATTCCTATTACTTCCTTGCTAGTTGTAATGGTTTCTACAATAAACCTGTTACTATTTATCCACCGTGTTGTCCATTCCATATTCCTATTACTTCCTCGCTTGTTGTACTGGTTTCTACAATAAACCTGTTACTATTTATCCACCGTGTTTGTCCATTCCATATTCCTATTACTTCCTTGCTTGTTGTACTGGTTTCTACAATAAACCTGTTACTATTTATCCTCCGTGTTTGTCCATTCCATATTCCTATTACTTCCTTGCTTGTTGTACTAGTTTCTACAATAAACCTGTTACTATTTATGCACCGTGTTTGTCCATTCCATATTCCTATTACTTCCTTGCTTGTTGTACTGGTTTCTACAATAAACCTGTTACTATTTATGCACCGTGTTTGTCCATTCCATATTCCTATTACTTCCTTGCTTGTTGTACTGGTTTCTACAATAAACCTGTTACTATTTATCCTCCGTGTTTGTCCATTCCATATTCCTATTACTTCGTTCATTGTTGTACTGGTTTCTACAATAAACCTGTTAGTATTTATCCACCGTGTTTGTCCATTCCATATTCCTATTACTTCCTTGCTGTTTGTACTGGTTTCTACAATAAACCTGTTAATATTTATCCACCGTGTTTGTCCATTCCATATTCCTATTACTTCCTTGCTTGTTGTACTGGTTTCTACAATAAACCTGTTACTATTTATGCACCGTGTTTGTCCATTCCATATTCCTATTACTTCCTTGCTTGTTGTACTGGTTTCTACAATAAACCTGTTACTATTTATCCACCGTGTTTCTCCATTCCATATTCCTATTACTCCGTTAATTGTTGTACTGGTTTCTACAATAAACCTGTTACTATTTATCCACCGTGTTTGTCCATTCCATATTCCTATTACTCCGTTAATTGTTGTACTGGTTTCTACAATAAACCTGTTACTATTTATGCACCGTGTTTGTCCATTCCATATTCCTATTACTTCCTTGCTTGTTGTACTGGTTTCTACAATAAACCTGTTACCATTTATCCACCGTGTTTGTCCATTCCATATTCCTATTACTTCCTTGCTTGTTGTACTGGTTTCTACAATAAACCTGTTACTATTTATGCACCGTGTTTGTCCATTCCATATTCCTATTACTTCCTTGCCTGTTGTACTTGTTTCTACAATAAACCTGTTACTATTTATCCACCGTGTTTGTCCATTCCATATTCCTATTACTTCCTTGCTTGTTGTACTGGTTTCTACAATAAACCTGTTACTATTTATGCACCGTGTTTGTCCATTCCATATTCCTATTACTTCCTTGCTTGTTGTACTGGTTTCTACAATAAACCTGTTACTATTTAGGCACCGTGTTTCTCCATTCCATATTCCTATTACTTCCTTGCTTGTTGTACTGGTTTCTACAATAAACCTGTTACTATTCATGCACCGTGTTTGTCCATTCCATATTCCTATTACTTCCTTGCTTGTTGTACTGGTTTCTACAATAAACCTGTTACTATTTATGCACTGTGTTTGTCCATTCCATATTCCTATTACTTCCTTGCTTGTTGTACTGGTTTCTACAATAAACCTGTTACTATTTATGCACCGTGTTTGTCCATTCCATATTCCTATTACTTCCTTGCTTGTTGTACTGGTTTCTACAATAAACCTGTTACTATTTATGCACTGTGTTTGTCCATTCCATATTCCTATTACTTCCTTGCTTGTTGTACTGGTTTCAACAATAAACCTGTTACTATTCATGCACCGTGTTTCTCCATTCCATATTCCTATTACTTCCTTGCTTGTTGTACTGGTTTCTACAATAAACCTGTTACTATTCA
The DNA here is from genome assembly GCA_964036315.1 of Acanthosepion esculentum. NCBI lineage: Eukaryota > Metazoa > Mollusca > Cephalopoda > Sepiida > Sepiidae > Acanthosepion > Acanthosepion esculentum. The sequence continues at coordinate 71,493,110 of OZ038493.1, read as the reverse complement.
TGCACCGTGTTTGTCCATTCCATATTCCTATTACTTCCTTGCTTGTTGTACTGGTTTTTACAATAAACCTGTTACTATTCATGCACCGTGTTTCTCCATTCCATATTCCTATTAATTCCTTGCTTGTTGTACTGGTTTCTACAATAAACATGTTACTATTTATGCACCGTGTTTGTCCATTCCATATTCCTATTAGTTCCTTGCTTGTTGTACTGGTTCCTACAATAAACCTGTTACTATTTATGCACTGTGTTTGTCCATTCCATATTCCTATTACTTCCTTGCTTGTTGTACTGGTTTCTACAATAAACCTGTTACTATTCATGCACCGTGTTTGTCCATTCCATATTCCTATTACTTCCTTGCTTGTTGTACTGGTTTCTACAATAAACCTGTTACTATTTATGCACCGTGTTAGTCCATTCCATATTCCTATTACTTCCTTGCTTGTTGTACTGGTTTCTACAATAAACCTGTTACTATTTATCTTCCGTGTTTGTCCATTCCATATTCCTATTACTTCGTTAATTGTTGTACTGGTTTCTACAATAAACCTGTTACTATTTATCCACCGTGTTTGTCCATTCCATATTCCTATTACTTCGTTAATTGTTGTACTGGTTTCTACACTAAAGCTGTTACTATTTATCCACCATGTTCGTCCATTCCATATTCCTATTACTTCCTTGCTTTTTGTACTGGTTTCTACAATAAACCTGTTACTATTTATGCAGCATGTTAGTCCATTCCATATTCCTATTACTTCCTTGCTTGTTGTACTGGTTTCTACAATAAACCTGTTACTATTTATCCACCGTGTTTGTCCATTCCATATTCCTATTACTCCGTTAATTGTTGTACTGGTTTCTACAATAAACCTGTTACTATTTATCCACCGTGTTTGTCCATTCCATATTCCTACTACTTCCTTGCTTTTTGTACTGGTTTCTACAATAAACCTGTTACTATTTATGCACCGTGTTAGTCCATTCCATATTCCTATTACTTCCTTGCTTGTTGTACTGGTTTCTACAATAAACCTGTTACTATTTATGCACCGTGTTTGTCCATTCCATATTCCTATTACTTCCTTGCTTGTTGTACTGGTTTCTACAATAAACCTGTTACTATTTATGCACCGTGTTTGCCCATTCCATATTCCTATTACTTCCTTGCTTGTTGTACTGGTTTCTACAATAAACCTGTTACTATTCATGCACCGTGTTTGTCCATTCCATATTCCTATTACTTCCTTGCTTGTTGTACTGGTTTCTACAATAAACCTGTTACTATTTATCCTCCGTGTTTGTCCATTCCATATTCCTATTACTCCGTTAATTGTTGTACTGGTTTCTACAATAAACCTGTTACTATTTATCCACCGTGTTTGTCCATTCCATATTCCTATTACTTCGTCAGTTGTTGTACTGGTTTCTACAATAAACCTGTTACTATTTATCCACCGTGTTTGTCCATTCCATATTCCTACTACTTCCTTGCTTTTTGTACTGGTTTCTACAATAAACCTGTTACTATTTATGCACCGTGTTAGTCCATTCCATATTCCTATTACTTCCTTGCTTGTTGTACTGGTTTCTACAATAAACCTGTTACTATTTATGCACCGTGTTTGTCCATTCCATATTCCTATTACTTCCTTGCTTGTTGTACTGGTTTCTACAATAAACCTGTTACTATTTATGCACCGTGTTTGCCCATTCCATATTCCTATTACTTCCTTGCTTGTTGTACTGGTTTCTACAATAAACCTGTTACTATTCATGCACCGTGTTTGTCCATTCCATATTCCTATTACTTCCTTGCTTGTTGTACTGGTTTCTAAAATAAACCTGTTACTATTTATCCTCCGTGTTTGTCCATTCCATATTCCTATTACTTCGTTAATTGTTGTACTGGTTTCTACAATAAACCTGTTACTATTTATCCACCGTGTTTGTCCATTCCATATTCCTATTAGTTCCTTGCTTGTTGTACTGGTTCCTACAATAAACCTGTTACTATTTATGCACTGTGTTTGTCCATTCCATATTCCTATTACTTCCTTGCTTGTTGTACTGGTTTCTACAATAAACCTGTTACTATTCATGCACCGTGTTTGTCCATTCCATATTCCTATTACTTCCTTGCTTGTTGTACTGGTTTCTACAATAAACCTGTTACTATTTATGCACCGTGTTAGTCCATTCCATATTCCTATTACTTCCTTGCTTGTTGTACTGGTTTCTACAATAAACCTGTTACTATTTATCTTCCGTGTTTGTCCATTCCATATTCCTATTACTTCGTTAATTGTTGTACTGGTTTCTACAATAAACCTGTTACTATTTATCCACCGTGTTTGTCCATTCCATATTCCTATTACTTCGTTAATTGTTGTACTGGTTTCTACACTAAAGCTGTTACTATTTATCCACCATGTTCGTCCATTCCATATTCCTATTACTTCCTTGCTTTTTGTACTGGTTTCTACAATAAACCTGTTACTATTTATGCAGCATGTTAGTCCATTCCATATTCCTATTACTTCCTTGCTTGTTGTACTGGTTTCTACAATAAACCTGTTACTATTTATCCACCGTGTTTGTCCATTCCATATTCCTATTACTCCGTTAATTGTTGTACTGGTTTCTACAATAAACCTGTTACTATTTATCCACCGTGTTTGTCCATTCCATATTCCTACTACTTCCTTGCTTTTTGTACTGGTTTCTACAATAAACCTGTTACTATTTATGCACCGTGTTAGTCCATTCCATATTCCTATTACTTCCTTGCTTGTTGTACTGGTTTCTACAATAAACCTGTTACTATTTATGCACCGTGTTTGTCCATTCCATATTCCTATTACTTCCTTGCTTGTTGTACTGGTTTCTACAATAAACCTGTTACTATTTATGCACCGTGTTTGCCCATTCCATATTCCTATTACTTCCTTGCTTGTTGTACTGGTTTCTACAATAAACCTGTTACTATTCATGCACCGTGTTTGTCCATTCCATATTCCTATTACTTCCTTGCTTGTTGTACTGGTTTCTACAATAAACCTGTTACTATTTATCCTCCGTGTTTGTCCATTCCATATTCCTATTACTCCGTTAATTGTTGTACTGGTTTCTACAATAAACCTGTTACTATTTATCCACCGTGTTTGTCCATTCCATATTCCTATTACTTCGTCAGTTGTTGTACTGGTTTCTACAATAAACCTGTTACTATTTATCCACCGTGTTTGTCCATTCCATATTCCTACTACTTCCTTGCTTTTTGTACTGGTTTCTACAATAAACCTGTTACTATTTATGCACCGTGTTAGTCCATTCCATATTCCTATTACTTCCTTGCTTGTTGTACTGGTTTCTACAATAAACCTGTTACTATTTATGCACCGTGTTTGTCCATTCCATATTCCTATTACTTCCTTGCTTGTTGTACTGGTTTCTACAATAAACCTGTTACTATTTATGCACCGTGTTTGCCCATTCCATATTCCTATTACTTCCTTGCTGGTTGTACTGGTTTCTACAATAAACCTGTTACTATTCATGCACCGTGTTTGTCCATTCCATATTCCTATTACTTCCTTGCTTGTTGTACTGGTTTCTAAAATAAACCTGTTACTATTTATCCTCCGTGTTTGTCCATTCCATATTCCTATTACTTCGTTAATTGTTGTACTGGTTTCTACAATAAACCTGTTACTATTTATCCACCGTGTTTGTCCATTCCATATTCCTACTACTTCCTTGCTTGTTGTATTGGTTACTACAATAAACCTGTTACTATTTATCCACCGTGTTAGTCCATTCCATATTCCTATTACTTCCTTGCTTGTTGTACTGGTTTCTACAATAAACCTGTTACTATTTATGCACCGTGTTAGTCCATTCCATATTCCTATTACTTCCTTGCTTGTTGTACTGGTTTCTACAATAAACCTGTTACTATTTATGCACCGTGTTTGTCCATTCCATATTCCTATTACTTCCTTGCTTGTTGTACTGGTTTCTACAATAAACCTGTTACTATTTATGCACCGTGTTTGCCCATTCCATATTCCTATTACTTCCTTGCTTGTTGTACTGGTTTCTACAATAAACCTGTTACTATTTATCCACCGTGTTTGTCCATTCCATATTCTTATTACTTCGTTAATTGTTGTACTGGTTTCTACAATAAACCTGTTACTATTCATGCACCGTGTTTGTCCATTCCATATTCCTATTACTTCCTTGCTTGTTGTACTGGTTTCTACAATAAACCTGTTACTATTCATGCACCGTGTTTCTCCATTCCATATTCCTATTACTTCCTTGCTTGTTGTACTGGTTTCTACAATAAACCTGTTACTATTTATGCACCGTGTTTGTCCATTCCATATTCCTATTACTTCGTTAATTGTTGTACTGGTTTCTACAATAAAGCTGTTACTATTTATCCACGATGTTCGTCCATTCCATATTCCTACTACTTCCTTGCTTGTTGTACTGGTTTCTACAATAAACCTGTTACTATTTATCCACCGTGTTTGTCCATTCCATATTCTTATTACTTCGTTAATTGTTGTACTGGTTTCTACAATAAACCTGTCACTATTTATGCACCGTGTTTGCCCATTCCATATTCCTATTACTTCCTTGCTTGTTGTACTGGTTTCTACAATAAACCTGTTACTATTTATCCACCGTGTTTGTCCATTCCATATTCTTATTACTTCGTTAATTGTTGTACTGGTTTCTACAATAAACCTGTTACTATTCATGCACCGTATTTGTCCATTCCATATTCCTATTACTTCCTTGCTTGTTGTACTGGTTTCTACAATAAACCTGTTACTATTCATGCACCGTGTTTCTCCATTCCATATTCCTATTACTTCCTTGCTTGTTGTACTGGTTTCTACAATAAACCTGTTACTATTTATGCACCGAGTTTGTCCATTCCATATTCCTATTACTTCCTTGCTTGTTGTACTGGTTTCTACAATAAACCTGTTACTATTTATGCACTGTGTTTGTCCATTCCATATTCCTATTACCTCGTTAATTGTTGTACTGGTTTCTACAATAAAGCTGTTACTATTTATCCACCATGTTCGTCCATTCCATATTCCTATTACTTCCTTGCTTTTTGTACTGGTTTCTACAATAAACCTGTTACTATTTATGCACCGTGTTAGTCCATTCCATATTCCTATTACTTCCTTGCTTGTTGTACTGGTTTCTACAATAAACCTGTTACTATTTATCCTCCGTGTTTGTCCATTCCATATTCCTATTACTGCGTTAATTGTTGTACTGGTTTCTACAATAAACCTGTTATTATTTATCCACCGTGTTTGTCCATTCCATATTCCTATTACTTCGTTAATTGTTGTACTGGTTTCTACAATAAACCTGTTACTATTTATCCACCGTGTTAGTCCATTCCATATTCCTATTACTTCCTTGCTTTTTGTACTGGTTTCTACAATAAACCTGTTACTATTTATGCACCGTGTTAGTCCATTCCATATTCCTATTACTTCCTTGCTTGTTGTACTGGTTTCTACAATAAACCTGTTACTATTTATGCACCGTGTTTGTTCATTCCATATTCCTATTACTTCCTTGCTTGTTGTACTGGTTCTACAATAAACCTGTTACTATTTATGCACCGTGTTTGCCCATTCCATATTCCTATTACTTCCTTGCTTGTTGTACTGGTTTCTACAATAAACCTGTTACTATTCATGCACCGTGTTTGTCCATTCCATATTCCTATTACTTCCTTGCTTGTTGTACTGGTTTCTACAATAAACCTGTTACTATTTATCCTCCGTGTTTGTCCATTCCATATTCCTATTACTTCGTTAATTGTTGTACTGGTTTCTACAATAAACCTGTTACTATTTATCCACCGTGTTTGTCCATTCCATATTCCTATTACTTCCTTGCTTGTTGTACTGGTTACTACAATAAACCTGTTACTATTTATCCACCGTGTTAGTCCATTCCATATTCCTATTACTTCCTTGCTTGTTGTACTGGTTTCTACAATAAACCTGTTACTATTTATGCACCGTGTTAGTCCATTCCATATTCCTATTACTTCCTTGCTTGTTGTACTGGTTTCTACAATAAACCTGTTACTATTTATGCACCGTGTTTGTCCATTCCATATTCCTATTACTTCGTTAATTGTTGTACTGGTTTCTACAATAAAGCTGTTACTATTTATCCACCATGTTCGTCCATTCCATATTCCTACTACTTCCTTGCTTGTTGTACTGGTTTCTACAATAAACCTGTTACTATTTATCCACCGTGTTTGTCCATTCCATATTCCTATTACTTCGTTAATTGTTGTACTGGTTTCTACAATAAACCTGTTACTATTTATCCTCCGTGTTTGTCCATTCCATATTCCTATTACTTCCTTGCTTGTTGTACTGGTTTCTACAATAAACCTGTTACTATTCATGCACCGTGTTTGTCCATTCCATATTCCTATTACTTCCTTGCTTGTTGTACTGGTTTCTACAATAAACCTGTTACTATTCATGTACCGTGTTTGTCCATTCCATATTCCTATTACTTCCTTGCTTGTTGTACTGGTTTCTACAATAAACCTGTTACTATTTATGCACCGTGTTAGTCCATTCCATATTCCTATTACTTCCTTGCTTGCTGTACTGGTTTCTACAATAAACCTGTTACTATTTATCCTCCGTGTTTGTCCATTCCATATTCCTATTACTTCGTTAATTGTTGTACTGGTTTCTACAATAAACCTGTTACTATTTATGCACCGTGTTTGTCCATTCCATATTCCTATTACTTCCTTGCTTGTTGTACTGGTTTCTACAATAAACCTGTTACTATTCATGCACCGTGTTTGTCCATTCCATATTCCTATTATTTCCTTGCTTGTTGTACTGGTTTCTACAATAAACCTGTTACTATTTATGCACCGTGTTAGTCCATTGCATCTTCCTATTATTTCCTTGCTTGTTGTACTGGTTTCTACAATAAACCTGTTACTATTTATCCTACGTGTATGTCCATTCCATATTCCTATTACTTCGTTAATTGTTGTACTGGTTTCTACAATAAACCTGTTACTATTTAATCACCGTGTTTGTCCATTCCATATTCCTATTACTTCCTTGCTAGTTGTACTGGTTTCTACAATAAACCTGTTACTATTTATGCACCGTGTTTGTCCATTCCATATTCCTATTACTTCCTTGCTTGTTGTACTGGTTTCTACAATAAACCTGTTACTATTCATGCACCGTGTTTGTCCATTCCATATTCCTATTACTTCCTTGCTTGTTGTACTGGTTTCTACAATAAACCTGTTACTATTTATGCACCGTGTTAGTCCATTCCATATTCCTATTACTTCCTTGCTTGTTGTACTGGTTTCTACAATAAACCTGTTACTATTTATCCTACGTGTATGTCCATTCCATATTCCTATTACTTCGTTAATTGTTGTACTGGTTTCTACAATAAACCTGTTACTATTTATGCACCGTGTTTGTCCATTCCATATTCCTATTACTTCCTTGCTTGTTGTACTGGTTTCTACAATAAACCTGTTACTATTTATCCTCCGTGTTTGTCCATTCCATATTCCTATTACTTCGTTCATTGTTGTACTGGTTTCTACAATAAACCTGTTAGTATTTATCCACCGTGTTTGTCCATTCCATATTCCTATTACTTCCTTGCTGTTTGTACTGGTTTCTACAATAAACCTGTTAATATTTATCCACCGTGTTTGTCCATTCCATATTCCTATTACTTCATTGCTTGTTGTACTGGTTTCTACAATAAACCTGTTACTATTTATGCACCGTGTTTGTCCATTCCATATTCCTATTACTTCCTTGCTTGTTGTACTGGTTTCTACAATAAACCTGTTACTATTTAATCACCGTGTTTGTCCATTCCATATTCCTATTACTTCCTTGCTAGTTGTACTGGTTTCTACAATAAACCTGTTACTATTTATGCACCGTGTTTGTCCATTCCATATTCCTATTACTTCCTTGCTTGTTGTACTGGTTTCTACAATAAACCTGTTACTATTTATGCACCGTGTTTGTCCATTCCATATTCCTATTACTTCCTTGCTTGTTGTACTGGTTTCTACAAGAAACCTGTTACTATTTATGCACCGTGTTTGTCCATTCCATATTCCTATTACTTCCTTGCTTGTTGTACTGGTTTCTACAATAAACCTGTTACTATTCATGCACCGTGTTTGTCCATTCCATATTCCTATTACTTTCTTGCTTGTTGTACTGGTTTCTACAATAAACCTGTTACTATTTATGCACCGTGTTAGTCCATTCCATATTCCTATTACTTCCTTGCTTGTTGTACTGGTTTCTACAATAAACCTGTTACTATTTATCCTCCGTGTTTGTCCATTCCATATACCTATTACTCGTTAATTGTTGTACTGGTTTCTACAATAAACCTGTTACTATTTATCCACCGTGTTTGTCCATTCCATATTCCTATTACTTCCTTGCTTTTTGTACAGGTTTCTACAATAAACCTGTTACTATTTATCCTCCGTGTTTGTCCATTCCATATTCCTATTACCTCGTTAATTGTTGTACTGGTTTCTACAATAAACCTGTTACTATTTATCCACCTTGTTTGTCCATTCCATATTCCTATTACTTCCTTGCTTGTTGTACTGGTTTCTACAATAAACCTGTTACTATTTATGCACCGTGTTTGTCCATTCCATATTCCTATTACTTCCTTGCTTGTTGTACTGGTTTCTACAATAAACCTGTTACTATTTAATCACCGTGTTTGTCCATTCCATATTCCTATTACTTCCTTGCTAGTTGTACTGGTTTCTACAATAAACCTGTTACTATTTATGCACCGTGTTTGTCCATTCCATATTCCTATTACTTCCTTGCTTGTTGTACTGGTTTCTACAATAAACCTGTTACTATTTATGCACCGTGTTTGTCCATTCCATATTCCTATTACTTCCTTGCTTGTTGTACTGGTTTCTACAAGAAACCTGTTACTATTTATGCACCGTGTTTGTCCATTCCATATTCCTATTACTTCCTTGCTTGTTGTACTGGTTTCTACAATAAACCTGTTACTATTCATGCACCGTGTTTGTCCATTCCATATTCCTATTACTTCCTTGCTTGTTGTACTGGTTTCTACAATAAACCTATTACTATTTATGCACCGTGTTAGTCCATTCCATATTCCTATTACTTCCTTGCTTGTTGTACTGGTTTCTACAATAAACCTGTTACTATTTATCCTCCGTGTTTGTCCATTCCATATACCTATTACTCGTTAATTGTTGTACTGGTTTCTACAATAAACCTGTTACTATTTATCCACCGTGTTTGTCCATTCCATATTCCTATTACTTCCTTGCTTTTTGTACAGGTTTCTACAATAAACCTGTTACTATTTATCCTCCGTGTTTGTCCATTCCATATTCCTATTACTTCGTTAATTGTTGTACTGGTTTCTACAAAAAACCTGTTACTATTTATCCACCTTGTTTGTCCATTCCATATTCCTATTACTTCCTTGCTTGTTGTACTGGTTTCTACAATAAACCTGTTACTATTTATGCACCGTGTTTGTCCATTCCATATTCCTATTACTTCCTTGCTTGTTGTACTGGTTTCTACAATAAACCTGTTACTATTTATGCACCGTGTTTGTCCATTCCATATTCCTATTACTTCCTTGCTTGTTGTACTGGTTTCTACAATAAACCTGTTACTATGTATGCACCGTGTTTGTCCATTCCATATTCCTATTACTTCCTTGCTTGTTGTACTGGTTTCTACAATAAACCTCTTACTATTTATGCACCGTGTTTGTCCATTGCATATTCCTATTACTTCCTTGCTTGTTGTACTGGTTTCTACAATAAACCTGTTACTATTTATCCACCGTGTTTGTCCATTCCATATTCCTATTACTTCCTTGCTTGTTGTACTGGTTTCTACAATAAACCTGTTACTATTTATCCACCGTGTTTGTCCATTCCATATTCCTATTACTTCCTTGCTTGTTGTACTGGTTTCTACAATAAACCTGTTACTATTCATGTACCGTGTTTGTCCATTCCATATTCCTATTACTTCCTTGCTTGTTGTACTGGTTTCTACAATAAACCTGTTACTATTTATGCACCGTGTTAGTCCATTCCATATTCCTATTACTTCCTTGCTTGCTGTACTGGTTTCTACAATAAACCTGTTACTATTTATCCTCCGTGTTTGTCCATTCCATATTCCTATTACTTCGTTAATTGTTGTACTGGTTTCTACAATAAACCTGTTACTATTTATGCACCGTGTTTGTCCATTCCATATTCCTATTACTTCCTTGCTTGTTGTACTGGTTTCTACAATAAACCTGTTACTATTCATGCACCGTGTTTGTCCATTCCATATTCCTATTACTTCCTTGCTTGTTGTACTGGTTTCTACAATAAACCTGTTACTATTTATGCACCGTGTTAGTCCATTCCATCTTCCTATTACTTCCTTGCTTGTTGTACTGGTTTCTACAATAAACCTGTTACTATTTATCCTACGTGTATGTCCATTCCATATTCCTATTACTTCGTTAATTGTTGTACTGGTTTCTACAATAAACCTGTTACTATTTAATCACCGTGTTTGTCCATTCCATATTCCTATTACTTCCTTGCTAGTTGTACTGGTTTCTACAATAAACCTGTTACTATTTATGCACCGTGTTTGTCCATTCCATATTCCTATTACTTCCTTGCTTGTTGTACTGGTTTCTACAATAAACCTGTTACTATTCATGCACCGTGTTTGTCCATTCCATATTCCTATTACTTCCTTGCTTGTTGTACTGGTTTCTACAATAAACCTGTTACTATTTATGCACCGTGTTAGTCCATTCCATATTCCTATTACTTCCTTGCTTGTTGTACTGGTTTCTACAATAAACCTGTTACTATTTATCCTACGTGTATGTCCATTCCATATTCCTATTACTTCGTTAATTGTTGTACTGGTTTCTACAATAAACCTGTTACTATTTATGCACCGTGTTTGTCCATTCCATATTCCTATTACTTCCTTGCTTGTTGTACTGGTTTCTACAGTAAACCTGTTACTATTTATGCACCGTGTTTGTCCATTCCATATTCCTATTACTTCCTTGCTTGTTGTACTGGTTTCTACAATAAACCTGTTACTATTTATGCACCGTGTTTGTCCATTCCATATTCCTATTACTTCCTTGCTTGTTGTACTGGTTTCTACAATAAACCTGTTACTATTTAATCACCGTGTTTGTCCATTCCATATTCCTATTACTTCCCTGCTAGTTGTACTGGTTTCTACAATAAACCTGTTACTATTTATGCACCGTGTTTGTCCATTCCATATTCCTATTACTTCCTTGCTTGTTGTACTGGTTTCTACAATAAACCTGTTACTATTTATGCACCGTGTTTGTCCATTCCATATTCCTATTACTTCCTTGCTTGTTGTACTGGTTTCTACAAGAAACCTGTTACTATTTATGCACCGTGTTTGTCCATTCCATATTCCTATTACTTCCTTGCTTGTTGTACTGGTTTCTACAATAAACCTGTTACTATTCATGCACCGTGTTTGTCCATTCCATATTCCTATTACTTCCTTGCTTGTTGTACTGGTTTCTACAATAAACCTGTTACTATTTATGCACCGTGTTAGTCCATTCCATATTCCTATTACTTCCTTGCTTGTTGTACTAGTTTCTACAATAAACCTGTTACTATTTATCCTCCGTGTTTGTCCATTCCATATACCTATTACTCGTTAATTGTTGTACTGGTTTCTACAATAAACCTGTTACTATTTATCCACCGTGTTTGTCCATTCCATATTCCTATTACTTCCTTGCTTTTTGTACAGGTTTCTACAATAAACCTGTTACTATTTATCCTCCGTGTTTGTCCATTCCATATTCCTATTACCTCGTTAATTGTTGTACTGGTTTCTACAATAAACCTGTTACTATTTATCCACCTTGTTTGTCCATTCCATATTCCTATTACTTCCTTGCTTGTTGTACTGGTTTCTACAATAAACCTGTTACTATTTATGCACCGTGTTTGTCCATTCCATATTCCTATTACTTCCTTGCTTGTTGTACTGGTTTCTACAATAAACCTGTTACTATTTAATCACCGTGTTTGTCCATTCCATATTCCTATTACTTCCTTGCTAGTTGTACTGGTTTCTACAATAAACCTGTTACTATTTATGCACCGTGTTTGTCCATTCCATTTTCCTATTACTTCCTTGCTTGTTGTACTGGTTTCTACAATAAACCTGTTACTATTTATGCACCGTGTTTGTCCATTCCATATTCCTATTACTTCCTTGCTTGTTGTACTGGTTTCTACAAGAAACCTGTTACTATTTATGCACCGTGTTTGTCCATTCCATATTCCTATTACTTCCTTGCTTGTTGTACTGGTTTCTACAATAAACCTGTTACTATTCATGCACCGTGTTTGTCCATTCCATATTCCTATTACTTCCTTGCTTGTTGTACTGGTTTCTACAATAAACCTGTTACTATTTATGCACCGTGTTAGTCCATTCCATATTCCTATTACTTCCTTGCTTGTTGTACTGGTTTCTACAATAAACCTGTTACTATTTATCCTCCGTGTTTGTCCATTCCATATACCTATTACTCGTTAATTGTTGTACTGGTTTCTACAATAAACCTGTTACTATTTATCCACCGTGTTTGTCCATTCCATATTCCTATTACTTCCTTGCTTTTTGTACAGGTTTCTACAATAAACCTGTTACTATTTATCCTCCGTGTTTGTCCATTCCATATTCCTATTACTTCGTTAATTGTTGTACTGGTTTCTACAATAAACCTGTTACTATTTATCCACCTTGTTTGTCCATTCCATAATCCTATTACTTCCTTGCTTGTTGTACTGGTTTCTACAATAAACCTGTTACTATTTATGCACCGTGTTTGTCCATTCCATATTCCTATTACTTCCTTGCTTGTTGTACTGGTTTCTACAATAAACCTGTTACTATTTATGCACCGTGTTTGTCCATTCCATATTCCTATTACTTCCTTGCTTGTTGTACTGGTTTCTACAATAAACCTGTTACTATGTATGCACCGTGTTTGTCCATTCCATATTCCTATTACTTCCTTGCTTGTTGTACTGGTTTCTACAATAAACCTCTTACTATTTATGCACCGTGTTTGTCCATTGCATATTCCTATTACTTCCTTGCTTGTTGTACTGGTTTCTACAATAAACCTGTTACTATTTATCCACCGTGTTTGTCCATTCCATATTCCTATTACTTCCTTGCTTGTTGTACTGGTTTCTACAATAAACCTGTTACTATTTATCCACCGTGTTTGTCCATTCCATATTCCTATTACTTCCTTGCTTGTTGTACTGGTTTCTACAATAAACCTGTTACTATTTATGCACCGTGTTTGTCCATTGCATATTCCTATTACTTCCTTGCTTGTTGTACTGGTTTCTACAATAAACCTGTTACTATTTATGCACCGTGTTTGTCCCTTCCATATTCCTATTACTTCCTTGCTTGTTGTACTGGTTTCTACAATAAACCTGTTACGATTTATGCACCGTGTTTGTCCATTCCATATTCCTATTACTTCCTTGCTTGTTGTACTGGTTTCTACAATAAACCTGTTACTATTTATCCTCCGTGTTTGTCCATTCCATATTCCTATTACTCCGTTAATTGTTGTACTGGTTTCTACAATAAACCTGTTACTATTTATCCTACGTGTATGTCCATTCCATATTCCTATTACTTCCTTGCTTGTTGTACTGGTTTCTACAATAAACCTGTTACTATTTATGCACCGTGTTTGTCCATTCCATATTCCAATTACTTCCTTGCTAGTTGTACTGGTTTCTACAATAAACCTGTTACTATTTATGCACCGTGTTTGTCCAGTCCATATTCCTATTACTTCCTTGCTTGTTGTACTGGTTTCTACAATAAACCTGTTACTATTTATGCACCGTGTTTGTCCATTCCATATTCCTATTACTTCCTTGCTTGTTGTACTGGTTTCTACAATAAACCTGTTACTATTTATGCACCGTGTTTGCCCATTCCATATTCCTATTACTTCCTTGTTTGTTGTACTGGTTTCTACAATAAACCTGTTACTATTTATGCACCGTGTTTGTCCATTCCATATTCCTATTACTTCCTTGCTTGTTGTGCTGGTTTCTACAATAAACCTGTTACTATTTATGCACCGTGTTTGTCCATTCCATATTCCTATTACTTCCTTGCTTGTTGTACTGGTTTCTACAATAAACCTGTTACTATTTATGCAACGTGTTTGTCCATTCCATATTCCTATTACTTCCTTGCTTGTTGTACTGGTTTCTACAATAAACCTGTTACTATTTATCCACCATGTTTGTCCATTCCATATTCCTATTACTTCCGTGATTGTTGTACTGGTTTCTACAATAAACCTCTTACTATTTATGCACCGTGTTTGTCCATTGCATATTCCTATTACTTCCTTGCTTGTTGTACTGGTTTCTACAATAAACCTGTTACTATTTATCCACCATGTTTGTCCATTCCATATTCCTATTACTTCCGTGATTGTTGTACTGGTTTCTACAATAAACCTCTTACTATTTATGCACCGTGTTTGTCCATTGCATATTCCTATTACTTCCTTGCTTGTTGTACTGGTTTCTACAATAAACCTGTTACTATTTATCCACCGTGTTTGTCCATTCCATATTCCTATTACTTCGTTAATTGTTGTACTGGTTTCTACAATAAACCTGTTACTATTTATGTACCGTGTTTGTCCATTCCATATTCCTATTACTTCCTTGCTTGTTGTACTGGTTTCTACAATAAACCTGTTACTATTTATGGACCGTGTTTGTCCATTCCATATTCCTATTACTTCCTTGCTTGTTGTACTGGTTTCTACAATAAACCTGTTACTATTTATGCACCGTGTTTGTCCATTCCATATTCCTATTACTTCGTTAATTGTTGTACTGGTTTCTACAATAAACCTGTTACTATTTATCCACCGTGTTTGTCCCTTCCATATTCCTATTACTTCCTTGCTTGTTGTACTGGTTTCTACAATAAACCTGTTACTATTTATCCACCATGTTTGTCCATTCCATATTCCTATTACTTCCGTGATTGTTGTACTGGTTTCTACAATAAACCTCTTACTATTTATGCACCGTGTTTGTCCATTGCATATTCCTATTACTTCCTTGCTTGTTGTACTGGTTTCTACAATAAACCTGTTACTATTTATCCACCATGTTTGTCCATTCCATATTCCTATTACTTCCGTGATTGTTGTACTGGTTTCTACAATAAACCTCTTACTATTTATGCACCGTGTTTGTCCATTGCATATACCTATTACTTCCTTGCTTGTTGTACTGGTTTCTACAATAAACCTGTTACTATTTATCCACCATGTTTGTCCATTCCATATTCCTATTACTTCCGTGATTGTTGTACTGGTTTCTACAATAAACCTCTTACTATTTATGCACCGTGTTTGTCCATTGCATATTCCTATTACTTCCTTGCTTGTTGTACTGGTTTCTACAATAAACCTGTTACTATTTATCCACCGTGTTTGTCCATTCCATATTCCTATTACTTCGTTAATTGTTGTACTGGTTTCTACAATAAACCTGTTACTATTTATGTACCGTGTTTGTCCATTCCATATTCCTATTACTTCCTTACTTGTTGTACTGGTTTCTACAATAAACCTGTTACTATTTATGGACCGTGTTTGTCCATTCCATATTCCTATTACTTCCTTGCTTGTTGTACTGGTTTCTACAATAAACCTGTTACTATTTATGCACCGTGTTTGTCCATTCCATATTCCTATTACTTCGTTAATTGTTGTACTGGTTTCTACAATAAACCTGTTACTATTTATCCACCGTGTTTGTCCCTTCCATATTCCTATTACTTCCTTGCTTGTTGTACTGGTTTCTACAATAAACCTGTTACTATTTATCCACCATGTTTGTCCATTCCATATTCCTATTACTTCCGTGATTGTTGTACTGGTTTCTACAATAAACCTCTTACTATTTATGCACCGTGTTTGTCCATTGCATATTCCTATTACTTCCTTGCTTGTTGTACTGGTTTCTACAATAAACCTGTTACTATTTATCCACCATGTTTGTCCATTCCATCTTCCTATTACTTCCGTGATTGTTGTACTGGTTTCTACAATAAACCTCTTACTATTTATGCACCGTGTTTGTCCATTGCATATTCCTATTACTTCCTTGCTTGTTGTACTGGTTTCTACAATAAACCTGTTACTATTTATCCACCATGTTTGTCCATTCCATATTCCTATTACTTCCGTGATTGTTGTACTGGTTTCTACAATAAACCTCTTACTATTTATGCACCGTGTTTGTCCATTGCATATTCCTATTACTTCCTTGCTTGTTGTACTGGTTTCTACAATAAACCTGTTACTATTTATCCACCATGTTTGTCCATTCCATATTCCTATTACTTCCGTGATTGTTGTACTGGTTTCTACAATAAACCTCTTACTATTTATGCACCGTGTTTGTCCATTGCATATTCCTATTACTTCCTTGCTTGTTGTACTGGTTTCTACAATAAACCTGTTACTATTTATCCACCGTGTTTGTCCATTCCATATTCCTATTACTTCGTTAATTGTTGTACTGGTTTCTACAATAAACCTGTTACTATTTATGTACCGTGTTTGTCCATTCCATATTCCTATTACTTCCTTGCTTGTTGTACTGGTTTCTACAATAAACCTGTTACTATTTATGGACCGTGTTTGTCCATTCCATATTCCTATTACTTCCTTGCTTGTTGTACTGGTTTCTACAATAAACCTGTTACTATTTATGCACCGTGTTTGTCCATTCCATATTCCTATTACTTCGTTAATTGTTGTACTGGTTTCTACAATAAACCTGTTACTATTTATCCACCGTGTTTGTCCCTTCCATATTCCTATTACTTCCTTGCTTGTTGTACTGGTTTCTACAATAAACCTGTTACTATTTATCCACCATGTTTGTCCATTCCATATTCCTATTACTTCCGTGATTGTTGTACTGGTTTCTACAATAAACCTCTTACTATTTATGCACCGTGTTTGTCCATTGCATATTCCTATTACTTCCTTGCTTGTTGTACTGGTTTCTACAATAAACCTGTTACTATTTATCCACCATGTTTGTCCATTCCATATTCCTATTACTTCCGTGATTGTTGTACTGGTTTCTACAATAAACCTCTTACTATTTATGCACCGTGTTTGTCCATTGCATATACCTATTACTTCCTTGCTTGTTGTACTGGTTTCTACAATAAACCTGTTACTATTTATCCACCATGTTTGTCCATTCCATATTCCTATTACTTCCGTGATTGTTGTACTGGTTTCTACAATAAACCTCTTACTATTTATGCACCGTGTTTGTCCATTGCATATTCCTATTACTTCCTTGCTTGTTGTACTGGTTTCTACAATAAACCTGTTACTATTTATCCACCGTGTTTGTCCATTCCATATTCCTATTACTTCGTTAATTGTTGTACTGGTTTCTACAATAAACCTGTTACTATTTATGTACCGTGTTTGTCCATTCCATATTCCTATTACTTCCTTACTTGTTGTACTGGTTTCTACAATAAACCTGTTACTATTTATGGACCGTGTTTGTCCATTCCATATTCCTATTACTTCCTTGCTTGTTGTACTGGTTTCTACAATAAACCTGTTACTATTTATGCACCGTGTTTGTCCATTCCATATTCCTATTACTTCGTTAATTGTTGTACTGGTTTCTACAATAAACCTGTTACTATTTATCCACCGTGTTTGTCCCTTCCATATTCCTATTACTTCCTTGCTTGTTGTACTGGTTTCTACAATAAACCTGTTACTATTTATCCACCATGTTTGTCCATTCCATATTCCTATTACTTCCGTGATTGTTGTACTGGTTTCTACAATAAACCTCTTACTATTTATGCACCGTGTTTGTCCATTGCATATTCCTATTACTTCCTTGCTTGTTGTACTGGTTTCTACAATAAACCTGTTACTATTTATCCACCATGTTTGTCCATTCCATCTTCCTATTACTTCCGTGATTGTTGTACTGGTTTCTACAATAAACCTCTTACTATTTATGCACCGTGTTTGTCCATTGCATATTCCTATTACTTCCTTGCTTGTTGTACTGGTTTCTACAATAAACCTGTTACTATTTATCCACCATGTTTGTCCATTCCATATTCCTATTACATCCGTGATTGTTGTACTGGTTTCTACAATAAACCTCTTACTATTTATGCACCGTGTTTGTCCATTGCATATTCCTATTACTTCCTTGCTTGTTGTACTGGTTTCTACAATAAACCTGTTACTATTTATCCACCGTGTTTGTCCATTCCATATTCCTATTACTTCGTTAATTGTTGTACTGGTTTCTACAATAAACCTGTTACTATTTATGTACCGTGTTTGTCCATTCCATATTCCTATTACTTCCTTGCTTGTTGTACTGGTTTCTACAATAAACCTGTTACTATTTATGGACCGTGTTTGTCCATTCCATATTCCTATTACTTCCTTGCTTGTTGTACTGGTTTCTACAATAAACCTGTTACTATTTATGCACCGTGTTTGTCCATTCCATATTCCTATTACTTCGTTAATTGTTGTACTGGTTTCTACAATAAACCTGTTACTATTTATCCACCGTGTTTGTCCCTTCCATATTCCTATTACTTCCTTGCTTGTTGTACTGGTTTCTACAATAAACCTGTTACTATTTATCCACCATGTTTGTCCATTCCATATTCCTATTACTTCCGTGATTGTTGTACTGGTTTCTACAATAAACCTCTTACTATTTATGCACCGTGTTTGTCCATTGCATATTCCTATTACTTCCTTGCTTGTTGTACTGGTTTCTACAATAAACCTGTTACTATTTATCCACCGTGTTTGTCCATTCCATATTCCTATTACTTCGTTAATTGTTGTACTGGTTTCTACAATAAACCTGTTACTATTTATGTACCGTGTTTGTCCATTCCATATTCCTATTACTTCCTTGCTTGTTGTACTGGTTTCTACAATAAACCTGTTACTATTTATGGACCGTGTTTGTCCATTCCATATTCCTATTACTTCCTTGCTTGTTGTACTGGTTTCTACAATAAACCTGTTACTATTTATGCACCGTGTTTGTCCATTCCATATTCCTATTACTTCGTTAATTGTTGTACTGGTTTCTACAATAAACCTGTTACTATTTATCCACCGTGTTTGTCCCTTCCATATTCCTATTACTTCCTTGCTTGTTGTACTGGTTTCTACAATAAACCTGTTACTATTTATCCACCATGTTTGTCCATTCCATATTCCTATTACTTCCGTGATTGTTGTACTGGTTTCTACAATAAACCTCTTACTATTTATGCACCGTGTTTGTCCATTGCATATTCCTATTACTTCCTTGCTTGTTGTACTGGTTTCTACAATAAACCTGTTACTATTTATGCACCGTGTTTGTCCATTCCATATTCCTATTACTTCGTTAATTGTTGTACTGGTTTCTACAATAAACCTGTTACTATTTATCCACCGTGTTTGTCCCTTCCATATTCCTATTACTTCCTTGCTTGTTGTACTGGTTTCTACAATAAACCTGTTACTATTTATCCACCATGTTTGTCCATTCCATATTCCTATTACTTCCGTGATTGTTGTACTGGTTTCTACAATAAACCTCTTACTATTTATGCACCGTGTTTGTCCATTGCATATTCCTATTACTTCCTTGCTTGTTGTACTGGTTTCTACAATAAACCTGTTACTATTTATCCACCGTGTTTGTCCATTCCATATTCCTATTACTTCGTGAATTGTTGTACTGGTTTCTACAATAAACCTGTTACTATTTATGTACCGTGTTTGTCCATTCCATATTCCTATTACTTCCTTGCTTGTTGTACTGGTTTCTACAATAAACCTGTTACTATTTATGGACCGTGTTTGTCCATTCCATATTCCTATTACTTCCTTGCTTGTTGTACTGGTTTCTACAATAAACCTGTTACTATTTATGCACCGTGTTTGTCCATTCCATATTCCTATTACTTCGTTAATTGTTGTACTGGTTTCTACAATAAACCTGTTACTATTTATCCACCGTGTTTGTCCCTTCCATATTCCTATTACTTCCTTGCTTGTTGTACTGGTTTCTACAATAAACCTGTTACTATTTATCCACCATGTTTGTCCATTCCATATTCCTATTACTTCCGTGATTGTTGTACTGGTTTCTACAATAAACCTCTTACTATTTATGCACCGTGTTTGTCCATTGCATATTCCTATTACTTCCTTGCTTGTTGTACTGGTTTCTACAATAAACCTGTTACTATTTATCCACCGTGTTTGTCCATTCCATATTCCTATTACTTCGTTAATTGTTGTACTGGTTTCTACAATAAACCTGTTACTATTTATGTACCGTGTTTGTCCATTCCATATTCCTATTACTTCCTTGCTTGTTGTACTGGTTTCTACAATAAACCTGTTACTATTTATGGACCGTGTTTGTCCTTTCCATATTCCTATTACTTCCTTGCTTGTTGTACTGGTTTCTACAATAAACCTGTTACTATTTATGCACCGTGTTTGTCCATTCCATATTCCTATTACTTCGTTAATTGTTGTACTGGTTTCTACAATAAACCTGTTACTATTTATCCACCGTGTTTGTCCATTCCATATTCCTATTACTTCCTTGCTTGTTGTACTGGTTTCTACAATAAACCTGTTACTATTTATGGACCGTGTTTGTCCATTCCATATTCCTATTACTTCCTTGCTTGTTGTACTGGTTTCTACAATAAACCTGTTACTATTTATGCACCGTGTTTGTCCATTCCATATTCCTATTACTTCGTTAATTGTTGTACTGGTTTCTACAATAAACCTGTTACTATTTATCCACCGTGTTTGTCCCTTCCATATTCCTATTACTTCCTTGCTTGTTGTACTGGTTTCTACAATAAACCTGTTACTATTTATCCACCTTGTTTCTCCATTCCATATTCCTATTACTTCCTTGCTTGTTGTACTGGTTTCTACAATAAACCTGTTACTATTTATCCACCTTGTTTCTCCATTCCATATTCCTATTACTTCCTTTCTTGTTGTACTGGTTTCTACAATAAACCTGTTACTATTTATCCACCTTGTTTCTCCATTCCATATTCCTATTACTTCCTTGCTTGTACTGGTTTCTACAATAAACCTGTTACTATTTATCCACCTTGTTTCTCCATTCCATATTCCTATTACTTCCTTGCTTGTTGTACTGGTTTCTACAATAAACCTGTTACTATTTATGCACCGTGTTTGTCCATTCCATATTCCTATTACTTCGTTAATTGTTGTACTGGTTTCTACAATAAACCTGTTACTATTTATCCACCGTGTTTGTCCCTTCCATATTCCTATTACTTCCTTGCTTGTTGTACTGGTTTCTACAATAAACCTGTTACTATTTATCCACCTTGTTTCTCCATTCCATATTCCTATTACTTCCTTGCTTGTTGTACTGGTTTCTACAATAAACCTGTTACTATTTATCCACCTTGTTTCTCCATTCCATATTCCTATTACTTCCTTGCTTGTTGTACTGGTTTCTACAATAAACCTGTTACTATTTATCCACCTTGTTTCTCCATTCCATATTCCTATTACTTCCTTGCTTGTACTGGTTTCTACAATAAACCTGTTACTATTTATCCACCTTGTTTCTCCATTCCATATTCCTATTACTTCCTTGCTTGTACTGGTTTCTACAATAAACCTGTTACTATTTATCCACCTTGTTTCTCCATTCCATATTCCTATTACTTCCTTGCTTGTACTGGTTTCTACAATAAACCTGTTACTATTTATCCACCTTGTTTCTCCATTCCATATTCCTATTACTTCCTTGCTTGTACTGGTTTCTACAATAAACCTGTTACTATTTATCCACCTTGTTTCTCCATTCCATATTCCTATTACTTCCTTGCTTGTACTGGTTTCTACAATAAACCTGTTACTATTTATCCACCTTGTTTCTCCATTCCATATTCCTATTACTTCCTTGCTTGTACTGGTTTCTACAATAAACCTGTTACTATTTATCCACCGTGTTTGTCCATTCCATATTCTTATTACTTCGTTAATTGTTGTACTGGTTTCTACAATAAACCTGTCACTATTTATGCACCGTGTTTGTCCATTCCATATTCCTATTATTTCCTTGCTTGTTGTACTGGTTTCTACAATAAACCTGTTACTATTTATCCACCGTGTTTGTCCATTCCATATTCCTATTACTTCGTTAATTGTTGTACTGGTTTCTACAATAAACCTGTTACTATTTATCCTCCGTGTTTGTCCATTCCATATTCCTATTACTTCCTTGCTTGTTGTACTGGTTTCTACAATAAACCTGTTACTATTCATGCACCGTGTTTGTCCATTCCATATTCCTATTACTTCCTTGCTTGTTGTACTGGTTTCTACAATAAACCTGTTACTATTCATGTACCGTGTTTGTCCATTCCATATTCCTATTACTTCCTTGCTTGTTGTACTGGTTTCTACAATAAACCTGTTACTATTTATGCACCGTGTTAGTCCATTCCATATTCCTATTACTTCCTTGCTTGCTGTACTGGTTTCTACAATAAACCTGTTACTATTTATCCTCCGTGTTTGTCCATTCCATATTCCTATTACTTCGTTAATTGTTGTACTGGTTTCTACAATAAACCTGTTACTATTTATGCACCGTGTTTGTCCATTCCATATTCCTATTACTTCCTTGCTTGTTGTACTGGTTTCTACAATAAACCTGTTACTATTCATGCACCGTGTTTGTCCATTCCATATTCCTATTACTTCCTTGCTTGTTGTACTGGTTTCTACAATAAACCTGTTACTATTTATGCACCGTGTTAGTCCATTCCATCTTCCTATTATTTCCTTGCTTGTTGTACTGGTTTCTACAATAAACCTGTTACTATTTATCCTACGTGTATGTCCATTCCATATTCCTATTACTTCGTTAATTGTTGTACTGGTTTCTACAATAAACCTGTTACTATTTAATCACCGTGTTTGTCCATTCCATATTCCTATTACTTCCTTGCTAGTTGTACTGGTTTCTACAATAAACCTGTTACTATTTATGCACCGTGTTTGTCCATTCCATATTCCTATTACTTCCTTGCTTGTTGTACTGGTTTCTACAATAAACCTGTTACTATTCATGCACCGTGTTTGTCCATTCCATATTCCTATTACTTCCTTGCTTGTTGTACTGGTTTCTACAATAAACCTGTTACTATTTATCCACCATGTTTGTCCATTCCATATTCCTATTACTTCCGTGATTGTTGTACTGGTTTCTACAATAAACCTCTTACTATTTATGCACCGTGTTTGTCCATTGCATATTCCTATTACTTCCTTGCTTGTTGTACTGGTTTCTACAATAAACCTGTTACTATTTATCCACCGTGTTTGTCCATTCCATATTCCTATTACTTCGTTAATTGTTGTACTGGTTTCTACAATAAACCTGTTACTATTTATGTACCGTGTTTGTCCATTCCATATTCCTATTACTTCCTTGCTTGTTGTACTGGTTTCTACAATAAACCTGTTACTATTTATGGACCGTGTTTGTCCTTTCCATATTCCTATTACTTCCTTGCTTGTTGTACTGGTTTCTACAATAAACCTGTTACTATTTATGCACCGTGTTTGTCCATTCCATATTCCTATTACTTCGTTAATTGTTGTACTGGTTTCTACAATAAACCTGTTACTATTTATCCACCGTGTTTGTCCATTCCATATTCCTATTACTTCCTTGCTTGTTGTACTGGTTTCTACAATAAACCTGTTACTATTTATGGACCGTGTTTGTCCATTCCATATTCCTATTACTTCCTTGCTTGTTGTACTGGTTTCTACAATAAACCTGTTACTATTTATGCACCGTGTTTGTCCATTCCATATTCCTATTACTTCGTTAATTGTTGTACTGGTTTCTACAATAAACCTGTTACTATTTATCCACCGTGTTTGTCCCTTCCATATTCCTATTACTTCCTTGCTTGTTGTATTGGTTTCTACAATAAACCTGTTACTATTTATCCACCTTGTTTCTCCATTCCATATTCCTATTACTTCCTTGCTTGTTGTACTGGTTTCTACAATAAACCTGTTACTATTTATCCACCTTGTTTCTCCATTCCATATTCCTATTACTTCCTTGCTTGTTGTACTGGTTTCTACAATAAACCTGTTACTATTTATCCACCTTGTTTCTCCATTCCATATTCCTATTACTTCCTTGCTTGTACTGGTTTCTACAATAAACCTGTTACTATTTATCCACCTTGTTTCTCCATTCCATATTCCTATTACTTCCTTGCTTGTTGTACTGGTTTCTACAATAAACCTGTTACTATTTATGCACCGTGTTTGTCCATTCCATATTCCTATTACTTCGTTAATTGTTGTACTGGTTTCTACAATAAACCTGTTACTATTTATCCACCGTCTTTGTCCCTTCCATATTCCTATTACTTCCTTGCTTGTTGTACTGGTTTCTACAATAAACCTGTTACTATTTATCCACCTTGTTTCTCCATTCCATATTCCTATTACTTCCTTGCTTGTTGTACTGGTTTCTACAATAAACCTGTTACTATTTATCCACCTTGTTTCTCCATTCCATATTCCTATTACTTCCTTGCTTGTTGTACTGGTTTATACAATAAACCTGTTACTATTTATCCACCTTGTTTCTCCATTCCATATTCCTATTACTTCCTTGCTTGTACTGGTTTCTACAATAAACCTGTTACTATTTATCCACCTTGTTTCTCCATTCCATATTCCTATTACTTCCTTGCTTGTACTGGTTTCTACAATAAACCTGTTACTATTTATCCACCTTGTTTCTCCATTCCATATTCCTATTACTTCCTTGCTTGTACTGGTTTCTACAATAAACCTGTTACTATTTATCCACCTTGTTTCTCCATTCCATATTCCTATTACTTCCTTGCTTGTACTGGTTTCTACAATAAACCTGTTACTATTTATCCACCTTGTTTCTCCATTCCATATTCCTATTACTTCCTTGCTTGTACTGGTTTCTACAATAAACCTGTTACTATTTATCCACCTTGTTTCTCCATTCCATATTCCTATTACTTCCTTGCTTGTACTGGTTTCTACAATAAACCTGTTACTATTTATCCACCGTGTTTGTCCATTCCATATTCTTATTACTTCGTTAATTGTTGTACTGGTTTCTACAATAAACCTGTCACTATTTATGCACCGTGTTTGTCCATTCCATATTCCTATTATTTCCTTGCTTGTTGTACTGGTTTCTACAATAAACCTGTTACTATTTATCCACCGTGTTTGTCCATTCCATATTCCTATTACTTCGTTAATTGTTGTACTGGTTTCTACAATAAACCTGTTACTATTTATCCTCCGTGTTTGTCCATTCCATATTCCTATTACTTCCTTGCTTGTTGTACTGGTTTCTACAATAAACCTGTTACTATTCATGCACCGTGTTTGTCCATTCCATATTCCTATTACTTCCTTGCTTGTTGTACTGGTTTCTACAATAAACCTGTTACTATTCATGTACCGTGTTTGTCCATTCCATATTCCTATTACTTCCTTGCTTGTTGTACTGGTTTCTACAATAAACCTGTTACTATTTATGCACCGTGTTAGTCCATTCCATATTCCTATTACTTCCTTGCTTGCTGTACTGGTTTCTACAATAAACCTGTTACTATTTATCCTCCGTGTTTGTCCATTCCATATTCCTATTACTTCGTTAATTGTTGTACTGGTTTCTACAATAAACCTGTTACTATTTATGCACCGTGTTTGTCCATTCCATATTCCTATTACTTCCTTGCTTGTTGTACTGGTTTCTACAATAAACCTGTTACTATTCATGCACCGTGTTTGTCCATTCCATATTCCTATTACTTCCTTGCTTGTTGTACTGGTTTCTACAATAAACCTGTTACTATTTATGCACCGTGTTTGTCCATTCCATATTCCTATTACTTCCTTGCTTGTTGTACTGGTTTCTACAATAAACCTGTTACTATTTATGCACCGTGTTTGTCCATTCCATATTCCTATTACTTCGTTAATTGTTGTACTGGTTTCTACAATAAACCTGTTACTATTTATCCACCGTGTTTGTCCCTTCCATATTCCTATTACTTCCTTGCTTTTTGTACTGGTTTCTACAATAAACCTGTTACTATTTATCCACCATGTTTGTCCATTCCATATTCCTATTACTTCCGTGATTGTTGTACTGGTTTCTACAATAAACCTCTTACTATTTATGCACCGTGTTTGTCCATTGCATATTCCTATTACTTCCTTGCTTGTTGTACTGGTTTCTACAATAAACCTGTTACTATTTATCCACCATGTTTGTCCATTCCATCTTCCTATTACTTCCGTGATTGTTGTACTGGTTTCTACAATAAACCTCTTACTATTTATGCACCGTGTTTGTCCATTGCATATTCCTATTACTTCCTTGCTTGTTGTACTGGTTTCTACAATAAACCTGTTACTATTTATCCACCATGTTTGTCCATTCCATATTCCTATTACTTCCGTGATTGTTGTACTGGTTTCTACAATAAACCTCTTACTATTTATGCACCGTGTTTGTCCATTGCATATTCCTATTACTTCCTTGCTTGTTGTACTGGTTTCTACAATAAACCTGTTACTATTTATCCACCATGTTTGTCCATTCCATATTCCTATTACTTCCGTGATTGTTGTACTGGTTTCTACAATAAACCTCTTACTATTTATGCACCGTGTTTGTCCATTGCATATTCCTATTACTTCCTTGCTTGTTGTACTGGTTTCTACAATAAACCTGTTACTATTTATCCACCGTGTTTGTCCATTCCATATTCCTATTACTTCGTTAATTGTTGTACTGGTTTCTACAATAAACCTGTTACTATTTATGTACCGTGTTTGTCCATTCCATATTCCTATTACTTCCTTGCTTGTTGTACTGGTTTCTACAATAAACCTGTTACTATTTATGGACCGTGTTTGTCCATTCCATATTCCTATTACTTCCTTGCTTGTTGTACTGGTTTCTACAATAAACCTGTTACTATTTATGCACCGTGTTTGTCCATTCCATATTCCTATTACTTCGTTAATTGTTGTACTGGTTTCTACAATAAACCTGTTACTATTTATCCACCGTGTTTGTCCCTTCCATATTCCTATTACTTCCTTGCTTGTTGTACTGGTTTCTACAATAAACCTGTTACTATTTATCCACCATGTTTGTCCATTCCATATTCCTATTACTTCCGTGATTGTTGTACTGGTTTCTACAATAAACCTCTTACTATTTATGCACCGTGTTTGTCCATTGCATATTCCTATTACTTCCTTGCTTGTTGTACTGGTTTCTACAATAAACCTGTTACTATTTATCCACCATGTTTGTCCATTCCATCTTCCTATTACTTCCGTGATTGTTGTACTGGTTTCTACAATAAACCTCTTACTATTTATGCACCGTGTTTGTCCATTGCATATTCCTATTACTTCCTTGCTTGTTGTACTGGTTTCTACAATAAACCTGTTACTATTTATCCACCATGTTTGTCCATTCCATATTCCTATTACTTCCGTGATTGTTGTACTGGTTTCTACAATAAACCTCTTACTATTTATGCACCGTGTTTGTCCATTGCATATTCCTATTACTTCCTTGCTTGTTGTACTGGTTTCTACAATAAACCTGTTACTATTTATCCACCGTGTTTGTCCATTCCATATTCCTATTACTTCGTTAATTGTTGTACTGGTTTCTACAATAAACCTATTACTATTTATGTACCGTGTTTGTCCATTCCATATTCCTATTACTTCCTTGCTTGTTGTACTGGTTTCTACAATAAACCTGTTACTATTTATGGACCGTGTTTGTCCATTCCATATTCCTATTACTTCCTTGCTTGTTGTACTGGTTTCTACAATAAACCTGTTACTATTTATGCACCGTGTTTGTCCATTCCATATTCCTATTACTTCGTTAATTGTTGTACTGGTTTCTACAATAAACCTGTTACTATTTATCCACCGTGTTTGTCCCTTCCATATTCCTATTACTTCCTTGCTTGTTGTACTGGTTTCTACAATAAACCTGTTACTATTTATCCAC
Source organism: Acanthosepion esculentum (assembly GCA_964036315.1). Lineage (NCBI taxonomy): Eukaryota > Metazoa > Mollusca > Cephalopoda > Sepiida > Sepiidae > Acanthosepion > Acanthosepion esculentum. The sequence continues at coordinate 71,464,640 of OZ038493.1, read as the reverse complement.
CATGTTTGTCCATTCCATATTCCTATTACTTCCGTGATTGTTGTACTGGTTTCTACAATAAACCTCTTACTATTTATGCACCGTGTTTGTCCATTGCATATTCCTATTACTTCCTTGCTTGTTGTACTGGTTTCTACAATAAACCTGTTACTATTTATCCACCGTGTTTGTCCATTCCATATTCCTATTACTTCGTTAATTGTTGTACTGGTTTCTACAATAAACCTGTTACTATTTATGTACCGTGTTTGTCCATTCCATATTCCTATTACTTCCTTGCTTGTTGTACTGGTTTCTACAATAAACCTGTTACTATTTATGGACCGTGTTTGTCCATTCCATATTCCTATTACTTCCTTGCATGTTGTACTGGTTTCTACAATAAACCTGTTACTATTTATGCACCGTGTTTGTCCATTCCATATTCCTATTACTTCGTTAATTGTTGTACTGGTTTCTACAATAAACCTGTTACTATTTATCCACCGTGTTTGTCCCTTCCATATTCCTATTACTTCCTTGCTTGTTGTACTGGTTTCTACAATAAACCTGTTACTATTTATCCACCATGTTTGTCCATTCCATATTCCTATTACTTCCGTGATTGTTGTACTGGTTTCTACAATAAACCTCTTACTATTTATGCACCGTGTTTGTCCATTGCATATTCCTATTACTTCCTTGCTTGTTGTACTGGTTTCTACAATAAACCTGTTACTATTTATCCACCGTGTTTGTCCATTCCATATTCCTATTACTTCGTTAATTGTTGTACTGGTTTCTACAATAAACCTGTTACTATTTATGTACCGTGTTTGTCCATTCCATATTCCTATTACTTCCTTGCTTGTTGTACTGGTTTCTACAATAAACCTGTTACTATTTATGGACCGTGTTTGTCCATTCCATATTCCTATTACTTCCTTGCTTGTTGTACTGGTTTCTACAATAAACCTGTTACTATTTATGCACCGTGTTTGTCCATTCCATATTCCTATTACTTCGTTAATTGTTGTACTGGTTTCTACAATAAACCTGTTACTATTTATCCACCGTGTTTGTCCCTTCCATATTCCTATTACTTCCTTGCTTGTTGTACTGGTTTCTACAATAAACCTGTTACTATTTATCCACCATGTTTGTCCATTCCATATTCCTATTACTTCCGTGATTGTTGTACTGGTTTCTACAATAAACCTCTTACTATTTATGCACCGTGTTTGTCCATTGCATATTCCTATTACTTCCTTGCTTGTTGTACTGGTTTCTACAATAAACCTGTTACTATTTATCCACCGTGTTTGTCCATTCCATATTCCTATTACTTCGTGAATTGTTGTACTGGTTTCTACAATAAACCTGTTACTATTTATGTACCGTGTTTGTCCATTCCATATTCCTATTACTTCCTTGCTTGTTGTACTGGTTTCTACAATAAACCTGTTACTATTTATGGACCGTGTTTGTCCATTCCATATTCCTATTACTTCCTTGCTTGTTGTACTGGTTTCTACAATAAACCTGTTACTATTTATGCACCGTGTTTGTCCATTCCATATTCCTATTACTTCGTTAATTGTTGTACTGGTTTCTACAATAAACCTGTTACTATTTATCCACCGTGTTTGTCCCTTCCATATTCCTATTACTTCCTTGCTTGTTGTACTGGTTTCTACAATAAACCTGTTACTATTTATCCACCATGTTTGTCCATTCCATATTCCTATTACTTCCGTGATTGTTGTACTGGTTTCTACAATAAACCTCTTACTATTTATGCACCGTGTTTGTCCATTGCATATTCCTATTACTTCCTTGCTTGTTGTACTCGTTTCTACAATAAACCTGTTACTATTTATCCACCGTGTTTGTCCATTCCATATTCCTATTACTTCGTTAATTGTTGTACTGGTTTCTACAATAAACCTGTTACTATTTATGTACCGTGTTTGTCCATTCCATATTCCTATTACTTCCTTGCTTGTTGTACTGGTTTCTACAATAAACCTGTTACTATTTATGGACCGTGTTTGTCCATTCCATATTCCTATTACTTCCTTGCTTGTTGTACTGGTTTCTACAATAAACCTGTTACTATTTATGCACCGTGTTTGTCCATTCCATATTCCTATTACTTCGTTAATTGTTGTACTGGTTTCTACAATAAACCTGTTACTATTTATCCACCGTGTTTGTCCATTCCATATTCCTATTACTTCCTTGCTTGTTGTACTGGTTTCTACAATAAACCTGTTACTATTTATGGACCGTGTTTGTCCATTCCATATTCCTATTACTTCCTTGCTTGTTGTACTGGTTTCTACAATAAACCTGTTACTATTTATGCACCGTGTTTGTCCATTCCATATTCCTATTACTTCGTTAATTGTTGTACTGGTTTCTACAATAAACCTGTTACTATTTATCCACCGTGTTTGTCCCTTCCATATTCCTATTACTTCCTTGCTTGTTGTACTGGTTTCTACAATAAACCTGTTACTATTTATCCACCTTGTTTCTCCATTCCATATTCCTATTACTTCCTTGCTTGTTGTACTGGTTTCTACAATAAACCTGTTACTATTTATCCACCTTGTTTCTCCATTCCATATTCCTATTACTTCCTTGCTTGTTGTACTGGTTTCTACAATAAACCTGTTACTATTTATCCACCTTGTTTCTCCATTCCATATTCCTATTACTTCCTTGCTTGTACTGGTTTCTACAATAAACCTGTTACTATTTATCCACCTTGTTTCTCCATTCCATATTCCTATTACTTCCTTGCTTGTTGTACTGGTTTCTACAATAAACCTGTTACTATTTATGCACCGTGTTTGTCCATTCCATATTCCTATTACTTCGTTAATTGTTGTACTGGTTTCTACAATAAACCTGTTACTATTTATCCACCGTGTTTGTCCCTTCCATATTCCTATTACTTCCTTGCTTGTTGTACTGGTTTCTACAATAAACCTGTTACTATTTATCCACCTTGTTTCTCCATTCCATATTCCTATTACTTCCTTGCTTGTTGTACTGGTTTCTACAATAAACCTGTTACTATTTATCCACCTTGTTTCTCCATTCCATATTCCTATTACTTCCTTGCTTGTACTGGTTTCTACAATAAACCTGTTACTATTTATCCACCTTGTTTCTCCATTCCATATTCCTATTACTTCCTTGCTTGTACTGGTTTCTACAATAAACCTGTTACTATTTATCCACCTTGTTTCTCCATTCCATATTCCTATTACTTCCTTGCTTGTACTGGTTTCTACAATAAACCTGTTACTATTTATCCACCTTGTTTCTCCATTCCATATTCCTATTACTTCCTTGCTTGTACTGGTTTCTACAATAAACCTGTTACTATTTATCCACCTTGTTTCTCCATTCCATATTCCTATTACTTCCTTGCTTGTACTGGTTTCTACAATAAACCTGTTACTATTTATCCACCTTGTTTCTCCATTCCATATTCCTATTACTTCCTTGCTTGTTGTACTGGTTTCTACAATAAACCTGTTACTATTTATGCACCGTGTTTGTCCATTCCATATTCCTATTACTTCGTTAATTGTTGTACTGGTTTCTACAATAAACCTGTTACTATTTATCCACCGTGTTTGTCCCTTCCATATTCCTATTACTTCCTTGCTTGTTGTACTGGTTTCTACAATAAACCTGTTACTATTTATCCACCTTGTTTCTCCATTCCATATTCCTATTACTTCCTTGCTTGTACTGGTTTCTACAATAAACCTGTTACTATTTATCCACCTTGTTTCTCCATTCCATATTCCTATTACTTCCTTGCTTGTACTGGTTTCTACAATAAACCTGTTACTATTTATCCACCTTGTTTCTCCATTCCATATTCCTATTACTTCCTTGCTTGTACTGGTTTCTACAATAAACCTGTTACTATTTATCCACCTTGTTTCTCCATTCCATATTCCTATTACTTCCTTGCTTGTTGTACTGGTTTCTACAATAAACCTGTTACTATTTATGCACCGTGTTTGTCCATTCCATATTCCTATTACTTCGTTAATTGTTGTACTGGTTTCTACAATAAACCTGTTACTATTTATCCACCGTGTTTGTCCCTTCCATATTCCTATTACTTCCTTGCTTGTTGTACTGGTTTCTACAATAAACCTGTTACTATTTATCCACCTTGTTTCTCCATTCCATATTCCTATTACTTCCTTGCTTGTTGTACTGGTTTCTACAATAAACCTGTTACTATTTATCCACCTTGTTTCTCCATTCCATATTCCTATTACTTCCTTGCTTGTACTGGTTTCTACAATAAACCTGTTACTATTTATCCACCTTGTTTCTCCATTCCATATTCCTATTACTTCCTTGCTTGTACTGGTTTCTACAATAAACCTGTTACTATTTATCCACCTTGTTTCTCCATTCCATATTCCTATTACTTCCTTGCTTGTACTGGTTTCTACAATAAACCTGTTACTATTTATCCACCTTGTTTCTCCATTCCATATTCCTATTACTTCCTTGCTTGTACTGGTTTCTACAATAAACCTGTTACTATTTATCCACCTTGTTTCTCCATTCCATATTCCTATTACTTCCTTGCTTGTACTGGTTTCTACAATAAACCTGTTACTATTTATCCACCTTGTTTCTCCATTCCATATTCCTATTACTTCCTTGCTTGTACTGGTTTCTACAATAAACCTGTTACTATTTATCCACCTTGTTTCTCCATTCCATATTCCTATTACTTCCTTGCTTGTACTGGTTTCTACAATAAACCTGTTACTATTTATCCACCTTGTTTCTCCATTCCATATTCCTATTACTTCCTTGCTTGTTGTACTGGTTTCTACAATAAACCTGTTACTATTTATCCACCTTGTTTCTCCATTCCATATTCCTATTACTTCCTTGCTTGTTGTACTGGTTTCTACAATAAACCTGTTACTATTTATCCACCTTGTTTCTCCATTCCATATTCCTATTACTTCCTTGCTTGTACTGGTTTCTACAATAAACCTGTTACTATTTATCCACCTTGTTTCTCCATTCCATATTCCTATTACTTCCTTGCTTGTACTGGTTTCTACAATAAACCTGTTACTATTTATCCACCTTGTTTCTCCATTCCATATTCCTATTACTTCCTTGCTTGTACTGGTTTCTACAATAAACCTGTTACTATTTATCCACCTTGTTTCTCCATTCCATATTCCTATTACTTCCTTGCTTGTACTGGTTTCTACAATAAACCTGTTACTATTTATCCACCTTGTTTCTCCATTCCATATTCCTATTACTTCCTTGCTTGTACTGGTTTCTACAATAAACCTGTTACTATTTATCCACCTTGTTTCTCCATTCCATATTCCTATTACTTCCTTGCTTGTACTGGTTTCTACAATAAACCTGTTACTATTTATCCACCTTGTTTCTCCATTCCATATTCCTATTACTTCCTTGCTTGTACTGGTTTCTACAATAAACCTGTTACTATTTATCCACCTTGTTTCTCCATTCCATATTCCTATTACTTCCTTGCTTGTACTGGTTTCTACAATAAACCTGTTACTATTTATCCACCTTGTTTCTCCATTCCATATTCCTATTACTTCCTTGCTTGTACTGGTTTCTACAATAAACCTGTTACTATTTATCCACCTTGTTTCTCCATTCCATATTCCTATTACTTCCTTGCTTGTACTGGTTTCTACAATAAACCTGTTACTATTTATCCACCTTGTTTCTCCATTCCATATTCCTATTACTTCCTTGCTTGTTGTACTGGTTTCTACAATAAACCTGTTACTATTTATCCACCGTGTTAGTCCATTCCATATTCCTATTACTTCCTTGCTTGTACTGGTTTCTACAATAAACCTGTTACTATTTATCCACCTTGTTTCTCCATTCCATATTCCTATTACTTCCTTGCTTGTTGTACTGGTTTCTACAATAAACCTGTTACTATTTATCCACCGTGTTAGTCCATTCCATATTCCTATTACTTCCTTGCTTGTACTGGTTTCTACAATAAACCTGTTACTATTTATCCACCTTGTTTCTCCATTCCATATTCCTATTACTTCCTTGCTTGTTGTACTGGTTTCTACAATAAACCTGTTACTATTTATCCACCGTGTTAGTCCATTCCATATTCCTATTACTTCCTTGCTTGTACTGGTTTCTACAATAAACCTGTTACTATTTATCCACCTTGTTTCTCCATTCCATATTCCTATTACTTCCTTGCTTGTTGTACTGGTTTCTACAATAAACCTGTTACTATTTATCCACCGTGTTAGTCCATTCCATATTCCTATTACTTCCTTGCTTGTACTGGTTTCTACAATAAACCTGTTACTATTTATCCACCTTGTTTCTCCATTCCATATTCCTATTACTTCCTTGCTTGTACTGGTTTCTACAATAAACCTGTTACTATTTATCCACCTTGTTTCTCCATTCCATATTCCTATTACTTCCTTGCTTGTTGTACTGGTTTCTACAATAAACCTGTTACTATTTATGCACCGTGTTTGTCCATTCCATATTCCTATTACTTCGTTAATTGTTGTACTGGTTTCTACAATAAACCTGTTACTATTTATCCACCTTGTTTCTCCATTCCATATTCCTATTACTTCCTTGCTTGTTGTACTGGTTTCTACAATAAACCTGTTACTATTTATGCACCGTGTTTGTCCATTCCATATTCCTATTACTTCGTTAATTGTTGTACTGGTTTCTACAATAAACCTGTTACTATTTATCCACCTTGTTTCTCCATTCCATATTCCTATTACTTCCTTGCTTGTTGTACTGGTTTCTACAATAAACCTGTTACTATTTATCCACCTTGTTTCTCCATTCCATATTCCTATTACTTCCTTGCTTGTTGTACTGGTTTCTACAATAAACCTGTTACTATTTATCCACCTTGTTTCTCCATTCCATATTCCTATTACTTCCTTGCTTGTTGTACTGGTTTCTACAATAAACCTGTTACTATTTATCCACCTTGTTTCTCCATTCCATATTCCTATTACTTCCTTGCTTGTACTGGTTTCTACAATAAACCTGTTACTATTTATCCACCTTGTTTCTCCATTCCATATTCCTATTACTTCCTTGCTTGTTGTACTGGTTTCTACAATAAACCTGTTACTATTTATGCACCGTGTTTGTCCATTCCATATTCCTATTACTTCGTTAATTGTTGTACTGGTTTCTACAATAAACCTGTTACTATTTATCCACCTTGTTTCTCCATTCCATATTCCTATTACTTCCTTGCTTGTTGTACTGGTTTCTACAATAAACCTGTTACTATTTATCCACCTTGTTTCTCCATTCCATATTCCTATTACTTCCTTGCTTGTTGTACTGGTTTCTACAATAAACCTGTTACTATTTATCCACCTTGTTTCTCCATTCCATATTCCTATTACTTCCTTGCTTGTTGTACTGGTTTCTACAATAAACCTGTTACTATTTATCCACCTTGTTTCTCCATTCCATATTCCTATTACTTCCTTGCTTGTTGTACTGGTTTCTACAATAAACCTGTTACTATTTATCCACCTTGTTTCTCCATTCCATATTCCTATTACTTCCTTGCTTGTTGTACTGGTTTCTACAATAAACCTGTTACTATTTATCCACCTTGTTTCTCCATTCCATATTCCTATTACTTCCTTGCTTGTTGTACTGGTTTCTACAATAAACCTGTTACTATTTATCCACCTTGTTTCTCCATTCCATATTCCTATTACTTCCTTGCTTGTTGTACTGGTTTCTACAATAAACCTGTTATTATTTATCCACCTTGTTTCTCCATTCCATATTCCTATTACTTCCTTGCTTGTTGTACTGGTTTCTACAATAAACCTGTTACTATTTATCCACCTTGTTTCTCCATTCCATATTCCTATTACTTCCTTGCTTGTTGTACTGGTTTCTACAATAAACCTGTTACTATTTATGCACCATGTTTGTCCATTCCATATTCCTATTACTTCGTTAATTGTTGTACTGGTTTCTACAATAAACCTGTTACTATTTATCCACCTTGTTTCTCCATTCCATATTCCTATTACTTCCTTGCTTGTTGTACTGGTTTCTACAATAAACCTGTTACTATTTATCCACCTTGTTTCTCCATTCCATATTCCTATTACTTCCTTGCTTGTTGTACTGGTTTCTACAATAAACCTGTTACTATTTATCCACCTTGTTTCTCCATTCCATATTCCTATTACTTCCTTGCTTGTTGTACTGGTTTCTACAATAAACCTGTTACTATTTATCCACCTTGTTTCTCCATTCCATATTCCTATTACTTCCTTGCTTGTACTGGTTTCTACAATAAACCTGTTACTATTTATCCACCTTGTTTCTCCATTCCATATTCCTATTACTTCCTTGCTTGTACTGGTTTCTACAATAAACCTGTTACTATTTATCCACCTTGTTTCTCCATTCCATATTCCTATTACTTCCTTGCTTGTACTGGTTTCTACAATAAACCTGTTACTATTTATCCACCTTGTTTCTCCATTCCATATTCCTATTACTTCCTTGCTTGTACTGGTTTCTACAATAAACCTGTTACTATTTATCCACCTTGTTTCTCCATTCCATATTCCTATTACTTCCTTGCTTGTACTGGTTTCTACAATAAACCTGTTACTATTTATCCACCTTGTTTCTCCATTCCATATTCCTATTACTTCCTTGCTTGTACTGGTTTCTACAATAAACCTGTTACTATTTATCCACCTTGTTTCTCCATTCCATATTCCTATTACTTCCTTGCTTGTTGTACTGGTTTCTACAATAAACCTGTTACTATTTATGCACCTTGTTTCTCCATTCCATATTCCTATTACTTCCTTGCTTGTACTGGTTTCTACAATAAACCTGTTACTATTTATCCACCTTGTTTCTCCATTCCATATTCCTATTACTTCCTTGCTTGTTGTACTGGTTTCTACAATAAACCTGTTACTATTTATCCACCTTGTTTCTCCATTCCATATTCCTATTACTTCCTTGCTTGTACTGGTTTCTACAATAAACCTGTTACTATTTATCCACCTTGTTTCTCCATTCCATATTCCTATTACTTCCTTGCTTGTACTGGTTTCTACAATAAACCTGTTACTATTTATCCACCTTGTTTCTCCATTCCATATTCCTATTACTTCCTTGCTTGTACTGGTTTCTACAATAAACCTGTTACTATTTATCCACCTTGTTTCTCCATTCCATATTCCTATTACTTCCTTGCTTGTTGTACTGGTTTCTACAATAAACCTGTTACTATTTATGCACCTTGTTTCTCCATTCCATATTCCTATTACTTCCTTGCTTGTACTGGTTTCTACAATAAACCTGTTACTATTTATCCACCTTGTTTCTCCATTCCATATTCCTATTACTTCCTTGCTTGTTGTACTGGTTTCTACAATAAACCTGTTACTATTTATCCACCTTGTTTCTCCATTCCATATTCCTATTACTTCCTTGCTTGTACTGGTTTCTACAATAAACCTGTTACTATTTATCCACCTTGTTTCTCCATTCCATATTCCTATTACTTCCTTGCTTGTACTGGTTTCTACAATAAACCTGTTACTATTTATCCACCTTGTTTCTCCATTCCATATTCCTATTACTTCCTTGCTTGTACTGGTTTCTACAATAAACCTGTTACTATTTATCCACCTTGTTTCTCCATTCCATATTCCTATTACTTCCTTGCTTGTTGTACTGGTTTCTACAATAAACCTGTTACTATTTATGCACCTTGTTTCTCCATTCCATATTCCTATTACTTCCTTGCTTGTACTGGTTTCTACAATAAACCTGTTACTATTTATCCACCTTGTTTCTCCATTCCATATTCCTATTACTTCCTTGCTTGTTGTACTGGTTTCTACAATAAACCTGTTACTATTTATCCACCTTGTTTCTCCATTCCATATTCCTATTACTTCCTTGCTTGTACTGGTTTCTACAATAAACCTGTTACTATTTATCCACCTTGTTTCTCCATTCCATATTCCTATTACTTCCTTGCTTGTACTGGTTTCTACAATAAACCTGTTACTATTTATCCACCTTGTTTCTCCATTCCATATTCCTATTACTTCCTTGCTTGTACTGGTTTCTACAATAAACCTGTTACTATTTATCCACCTTGTTTCTCCATTCCATATTCCTATTACTTCCTTGCTTGTTGTACTGGTTTCTACAATAAACCTGTTACTATTTATCCTCCGTGTTTCTCCATTCCATATTCCTATTACTTCCTTGCTTGTTGTACTGGTTTCTACAATAAACCTGTTACTATTTATCCTCCGTGTTTCTCCATTCCATATTCCTATTACTTCCTTGCTTGTTGTACTGGTTTCTACAATAAACCTGTTACCATTTATCCACCTTGTTTCTCCATTCCATATTCCTATTACTTCGTTAATTGTTGTACTGGTTTCTACAATAAACCTGTTACTATTTATCCACCTTGTTTCTCCATTCCATATTCCTATTACTTCCTTGCTTGTTGTACTGGTTTCTACAATAAACCTGTTACTATTTATCCTCCGTGTTTCTCCATTCCATATTCCTATTACTTCCTTGCTTGTTGTACTGGTTTCTACAATAAACCTGTTACCATTTATCCACCTTGTTTCTCCATTCCATATTCCTATTACTTCGTTAATTGTTGTACTGGTTTCTACAATAAACCTGTTACTATTTATCCACCTTGTTTCTCCATTCCATATTCCTATTACTTCCTTGCTTGTTGTACTGGTTTCTACAATAAACCTGTTACTATTTATCCTCCGTGTTTCTCCATTCCATATTCCTATTACTTCCTTGCTTGTTGTACTGGTTTCTACAATAAACCTGTTACCATTTATCCACCTTGTTTCTCCATTCCATATTCCTATTACTTCGTTAATTGTTGTACTGGTTTCTACAATAAACCTGTTACTATTTATCCACCTTGTTTCTCCATTCCATATTCCTATTACTTCCTTGCTTGTTGTACTGGTTTCTACAATAAACCTGTTACTATTTATCCTCCGTGTTTCTCCATTCCATATTCCTATTACTTCCTTGCTTGTTGTACTGGTTTCTACAATAAACCTGTTACCATTTATCCACCTTGTTTCTCCATTCCATATTCCTATTACTTCGTTAATTGTTGTACTGGTTTCTACAATAAACCTGTTACTATTTATCCACCTTGTTTCTCCATTCCATATTCCTATTACTTCCTTGCTTGTTGTACTGGTTTCTACAATAAACCTGTTACCATTTATCCACCTTGTTTCTCCATTCCATATTCCTATTACTTCGTTAATTGTTGTACTGGTTTCTACAATAAACCTGTTACTATTTATCCACCTTGTTTCTCCATTCCATATTCCTATTACTGCCTTGCTTGTTGTACTGGTTTCTACAATAAACCTGTTACTATTTATCCTCCGTGTTTCTCCATTCCATATTCCTATTACTTCCTTGCTTGTTGTACTGGTTTCTACAATAAACCTGTTACTATTTATCCACCTTGTTTCTCCATTCCATATTCCTATTACTTCCTTGCTTGTTGTACTGGTTTCTACAATAAACCTGTTACCATTTATCCACCTTGTTTCTCCATTCCATATTCCTATTACTTCCTTGCTTGTTGTACTGGTTTCTACAATAAACCTGTTACCATTTATCCACCTTGTTTCTCCATTCCATATTCCTATTACTTCCTTGCTTGTTGTACTGGTTTCTACAATAAACCTGTTACCATTTATCCACCTTGTTTCTCCATTCCATATTCCTATTACTTCCTTGCTTGTTGTACTGGTTTCTACAATAAACCTGTTACCATTTATCCACCTTGTTTCTCCATTCCATATTCCTATTACTTCCTTGCTTGTTGTACTGGTTTCTACAATAAACCTGTTACCATTTATCCACCTTGTTTCTCCATTCCATATTCCTATTACTTCCTTGCTTGTTGTACTGGTTTCTACAATAAACCTGTTACCATTTATCCACCTTGTTTCTCCATTCCATATTCCTATTACTTCCTTGCTTGTTGTACTGGTTTCTACAATAAACCTGTTACTATTTATCCTCCGTGTTTCTCCATTCCATATTCCTATTACTTCCTTGCTTGTTGTACTGGTTTCTACAATAAACCTGTTACTATTTATCCACCTTGTTTCTCCATTCCATATTCCTATTACTTCCTTGCTTGTTGTACTGGTTTCTACAATAAACCTGTTACCATTTATCCACCTTGTTTCTCCATTCCATATTCCTATTACTTCCTTGCTTGTTGTACTGGTTTCTACAATAAACCTGTTACCATTTATCCACCTTGTTTCTCCATTCCATATTCCTATTACTTCCTTGCTTGTTGTACTGGTTTCTACAATAAACCTGTTACCATTTATCCACCTTGTTTCTCCATTCCATATTCCTATTACTTCCTTGCTTGTTGTACTGGTTTCTACAATAAACCTGTTACCATTTATCCACCTTGTTTCTCCATTCCATATTCCTATTACTTCCTTGCTTGTTGTACTGGTTTCTACAATAAACCTGTTACCATTTATCCACCTTGTTTCTCCATTCCATATTCCTATTACTTCCTTGCTTGTTGTACTGGTTTCTACAATAAACCTGTTACCATTTATCCACCTTGTTTCTCCATTCCATATTCCTATTACTTCCTTGCTTGTTGTACTGGTTTCTACAATAAACCTGTTACTATTTATCCACCTTGTTTCTCCATTCCATATTCCTATTACTTCCTTGCTTGTTGTACTGGTTTCTACAATAAACCTGTTACCATTTATCCACCTTGTTTCTCCATTCCATATTCCTATTACTTCCTTGCTTGTTGTACTGGTTTCTACAATAAACCTGTTACTATTTATCCACCTTGTTTCTCCATTCCATATTCCTATTACTTCCTTGCTTGTTGTACTGGTTTCTACAATAAACCTGTTACTATTTATCCTCCGTGTTTCTCCATTCCATATTCCTATTACTTCCTTGCTTGTTGTACTGGTTTCTACAATAAACCTGTTACTATTTATCCACCTTGTTTCTCCATTCCATATTCCTATTACTTCCTTGCTTGTTGTACTGGTTTCTACAATAAACCTGTTACTATTTATCCACCTTGTTTCTCCATTCCATATTCCTATTACTTCCTTGCTTGTTGTACTGGTTTCTACAATAAACCTGTTACCATTTATCCACCTTGTTTCTCCATTCCATATTCCTATTACTTCCTTGCTTGTTGTACTGGTTTCTACAATAAACCTGTTACCATTTATCCACCTTGTTTCTCCATTCCATATTCCTATTACTTCCTTGCTTGTTGTACTGGTTTCTACAATAAACCTGTTACCATTTATCCACCTTGTTTCTCCATTCCATATTCCTATTACTTCCTTGCTTGTTGTACTGGTTTCTACAATAAACCTGTTACCATTTATCCACCTTGTTTCTCCATTCCATATTCCTATTACTTCCTTGCTTGTTGTACTGGTTTCTACAATAAACCTGTTACCATTTATCCACCTTGTTTCTCCATTCCATATTCCTATTACTTCCTTGCTTGTTGTACTGGTTTCTACAATAAACCTGTTACCATTTATCCACCTTGTTTCTCCATTCCATATTCCTATTACTTCCTTGCTTGTTGTACTGGTTTCTACAATAAACCTGTTACTATTTATCCACCTTGTTTCTCCATTCCATATTCCTATTACTTCCTTGCTTGTTGTACTGGTTTCTACAATAAACCTGTTACTATTTATCCACCTTGTTTCTCCATTCCATATTCCTATTACTTCCTTGCTTGTTGTACTGGTTTCTACAATAAACCTGTTACTATTTATCCACCTTGTTTCTCCATTCCATATTCCTATTACTTCCTTGCTTGTTGTACTGGTTTCTACAATAAACCTGTTACTATTTATCCACCTTGTTTCTCCATTCCATATTCCTATTACTTCCTTGCTTGTTGTACTGGTTTCTACAATAAACCTGTTACTATTTATCCACCTTGTTTCTCCATTCCATATTCCTATTACTTCCTTGCTTGTACTGGTTTCTACAATAAACCTGTTACTATTTATCCACCTTGTTTCTCCATTCCATATTCCTATTACTTCCTTGCTTGTTGTACTGGTTTCTACAATAAACCTGTTACTATTTATCCACCTTGTTTCTCCATTCCATATTCCTATTACTTCCTTGCTTGTACTGGTTTCTACAATAAACCTGTTACTATTTATCCACCTTGTTTCTCCATTCCATATTCCTATTACTTCCTTGCTTGTACTGGTTTCTACAATAAACCTGTTACTATTTATCCACCTTGTTTCTCCATTCCATATTCCTATTACTTCCTTGCTTGTACTGGTTTCTACAATAAACCTGTTACTATTTATCCACCTTGTTTCTCCATTCCATATTCCTATTACTTCCTTGCTTGTTGTACTGGTTTCTACAATAAACCTGTTACTATTTATCCACCTTGTTTCTCCATTCCATATTCCTATTACTTCCTTGCTTGTACTGGTTTCTACAATAAACCTGTTACTATTTATCCACCTTGTTTCTCCATTCCATATTCCTATTACTTCCTTGCTTGTTGTACTGGTTTCTACAATAAACCTGTTACTATTTATCCACCTTGTTTCTCCATTCCATATTCCTATTACTTCCTTGCTTGTACTGGTTTCTACAATAAACCTGTTACTATTTATCCACCTTGTTTCTCCATTCCATATTCCTATTACTTCCTTGCTTGTACTGGTTTCTACAATAAACCTGTTACTATTTATCCACCTTGTTTCTCCATTCCATATTCCTATTACTTCCTTGCTTGTACTGGTTTCTACAATAAACCTGTTACTATTTATCCACCTTGTTTCTCCATTCCATATTCCTATTACTTCCTTGCTTGTTGTACTGGTTTCTACAATAAACCTGTTACTATTTATCCACCTTGTTTCTCCATTCCATATTCCTATTACTTCCTTGCTTGTACTGGTTTCTACAATAAACCTGTTACTATTTATCCACCTTGTTTCTCCATTCCATATTCCTATTACTTCCTTGCTTGTACTGGTTTCTACAATAAACCTGTTACTATTTATCCACCTTGTTTCTCCATTCCATATTCCTATTACTTCCTTGCTTGTTGTACTGGTTTCTACAATAAACCTGTTACTATTTATCCACCTTGTTTCTCCATTCCATATTCCTATTACTTCCTTGCTTGTACTGGTTTCTACAATAAACCTGTTACTATTTATCCACCTTGTTTCTCCATTCCATATTCCTATTACTTCCTTGCTTGTACTGGTTTCTACAATAAACCTGTTACTATTTATCCACCTTGTTTCTCCATTCCATATTCCTATTACTTCCTTGCTTGTACTGGTTTCTACAATAAACCTGTTACTATTTATCCACCTTGTTTCTCCATTCCATATTCCTATTACTTCCTTGCTTGTACTGGTTTCTACAATAAACCTGTTACTATTTATCCACCTTGTTTCTCCATTCCATATTCCTATTACTTCCTTGCTTGTACTGGTTTCTACAATAAACCTGTTACTATTTATCCACCTTGTTTCTCCATTCCATATTCCTATTACTTCCTTGCTTGTACTGGTTTCTACAATAAACCTGTTACTATTTATCCACCTTGTTTCTCCATTCCATATTCCTATTACTTCCTTGCTTGTACTGGTTTCTACAATAAACCTGTTACTATTTATCCACCTTGTTTCTCCATTCCATATTCCTATTACTTCCTTGCTTGTACTGGTTTCTACAATAAACCTGTTACTATTTATCCACCTTGTTTCTCCATTCCATATTCCTATTACTTCCTTGCTTGTACTGGTTTCTACAATAAACCTGTTACTATTTATCCACCTTGTTTCTCCATTCCATATTCCTATTACTTCCTTGCTTGTTGTACTGGTTTCTACAATAAACCTGTTACTATTTATCCACCTTGTTTCTCCATTCCATATTCCTATTACTTCCTTGCTTGTACTGGTTTCTACAATAAACCTGTTACTATTTATCCACCTTGTTTCTCCATTCCATATTCCTATTACTTCCTTGCTTGTTGTACTGGTTTCTACAATAAACCTGTTACTATTTATCCACCTTGTTTCTCCATTCCATATTCCTATTACTTCCTTGCTTGTTGTACTGGTTTCTACAATAAACCTGTTACTATTTATCCACCTTGTTTCTCCATTCCATATTCCTATTACTTCCTTGCTTGTTGTACTGGTTTCTACAATAAACCTGTTACTATTTATCCACCTTGTTTCTCCATTCCATATTCCTATTACTTCCTTGCTTGTACTGGTTTCTACAATAAACCTGTTACTATTTATCCACCTTGTTTCTCCATTCCATATTCCTATTACTTCCTTGCTTGTACTGGTTTCTACAATAAACCTGTTACTATTTATCCACCTTGTTTCTCCATTCCATATTCCTATTACTTCCTTGCTTGTACTGGTTTCTACAATAAACCTGTTACTATTTATCCACCTTGTTTCTCCATTCCATATTCCTATTACTTCCTTGCTTGTACTGGTTTCTACAATAAACCTGTTACTATTTATCCACCTTGTTTCTCCATTCCATATTCCTATTACTTCTCTTTGCTTGTACTGGTTTCTACAATAAACCTGTTACTATTTATCCACCTTGTTTCTCCATTCCATATTCCTATTACTTCCTTGCTTTTGTTGTACTGGTTTCTACAATAAACCTGTTACTATTTATCCACCTTGTTTCTCCATTCCATATTCCTATTACTTCCTTGCTTGGTTGTACTGGTTTCTACAATAAACCTGTTACTATTTATCCACCTTGTTTCTCCATTCCATATTCCTATTACTTCCTTGCTTGTACTGGTTTCTACAATAAACCTGTTACTATTTATCCACCTTGTTTCTCCATTCCATATTCCTATTACTTCCTTGCTTGTACTGGTTTCTACAATAAACCTGTTACTATTTATCCACCTTGTTTCTCCATTCCATATTCCTATTACTTCCTTGCTTGTACTGGTTTCTACAATAAACCTGTTACTATTTATCCACCTTGTTTCTCCATTCCATATTCCTATTACTTCCTTGCTTGTACTGGTACAATAAACCTGTTACTATTTATCCACCTTGTTTCTCCATTCCATATT